>JAKGUB010000334.1:19777500-20377500 GCA_026261675.1 Hippocampus mohnikei | reverse complement strand
GCGATCCGACTTCCAGTCTCACGTCGTAAAGTGAAAACCATTGCGGCATTTCATTTTTCTGTGGGGGGAGGGGGGGGGGGTTACTTACTCTGAAGGAGAACAACAAACAACCCAACAAACAAACCCAAAAGCCCTTTTCAACGGTCGTTCGTGATCAGAGAGACTGTGAAGCAAATTCCAGAAGAAGAGCCAAAACCTCCGTTTTCGACTGGTATCAATGTCGCAAATGGAATACTGGTTGCCCCCCTCCCAAAATGCGGAATTTGCACGGTTATGACATCTCCCTCCCACAAAAGCAAACGTTTTTGCCGTTTGATCACATGCGCCAAATGCAAAGCACATGAAGAGCGTCGCATGTGTCATGGCCGCCAGTGGAGAAGCTCCCCCTCGGGAAGAAGACGCCAGGGCGGCACTTCAAAGGCGCTGAAAGCCCACGCGTGTGGCATCTTTTCGCATCAAGACGGTGCTTGCTAACATCTCAGAGAGCTTTTTTTTTTCAAACGCTTGGAAACAACTCGGAAAACTCAGAAAAAAGATTCCTGGTCAGGACGATAGAAGCGCGCTTGTCTAACTTGGGATACTCAGCACCCCCCCCGACCTGCAAAAATAGAAATCGCAACTTTCAAATGTACCCCCCCCCCTTCAAAAGTCCCAAGAATAGAGTCTAAATTTGACGTGGAAAAAAAAAACGAACTACGCCCAGGGGAAAAAAACCCAAAAATGGTGTCAAAGCTGTTCTTGCAAAAGCAACACTGCGAGGTTTGAAGGAATGAAAATCTCCAAATATCTTCTCCGTCCAAGGCAAAGGACAGAAGACATTTTTTGGACAACTTGACTTTGGGATCAAGTTTGCCACACAGAAGAACGTAACATGTTTGTCCGAGATTTTTCTCGGGCAAAGTGAAAGAATGACCGGGCACGCTGGGGGGGAAATTGTCTTCAGAGGGGATCTCTGAGAGCGAACGACGGTTTAGTTGCCCCGATGATCACGCCCTCGAGCTACCCTTCCCGCCAATTCGGACTTTTATTGTCAAGAAAAACACTGTCCCCGACAGTTGCGTACCGCACCCCCCGGTCCGGCCCCTCAGTAGCGATTGGTTACCTGCGTTTAAGCTTTGAACCAACCACCGCGACGTTGGCGCCTTTCTGTCTACATTGAATCAACATGTCGCGGACTTTGCGGACGGCCAAATGTCGCCCGGGCGCGACAGGGGTTCTCAAATGGTCTTTTGTTGTTCAAGCGCTGTTCCCGAATTATTCATCCCCCTTTTGTGACCGAATCTAGCCCTCTCTCTCCTCTGACCGCCCACCCGCATTGATGTGCTAATTGTGGCGCGGACTGCGGGGGCTTCCGGCGGGCTTCCCCGAAATCGAACAATATGTTGAGCTTTGACGGCAGCGTTGTCATCAATCGAGGCTTTCGTCTCTCGTCGTCGCCGTTTGCGTGGCGCTCTTTTTTTCTCCAAACTGCTGCTCGGTTTGAATCGCCCGAATCGCATTCTAGTTTACGTGGTTTGATGGATTGAATTTTTTTTTTCCTCGCAATGCCTTCCTATTTTGTTTCTCTTTTTCCAATGCTTTCAATATGTGACGCTTGCTACGCGTTGGGGACATTTGGGAAATGGCTTCAATGACCTTTGACCTCAGTCAGACTTTGTCTCTTTGCGATTCTGTCATGTTCACGTTCCTGTCCTGGCCAGCAGGTGGCAGTCTGAGCGGACTTTCTGGCTGCACACCTGCTGCCAATCTCTCATTAAGGCATTGTGTATTTAAGGACCCGCAATCTGTCTACTGTTGTCGGAGTATTCCTTATGCCTTGTTGTTTCCATGCCCACAGACCCGTTTTGCTCTCGATCTCGTCGCCTTCGCTTTTTGAACTCTCGGTACCATTTTGTAAGTACAACTTTGTTTAGTGATTTGGCTTTTTCCTGCGTGTGGTTGATCCATTGTGTTATTCTTTTTCGTTTGTATTCTCGGTCCGTGTTTTTCTCTCTTGCCTTTTTGCAAGCGCTTTTTGTTATTTCGTTTTTTGTGCTTCCAGGTCCTTGTGTTGGCCTGCGCTTTTTGTTACAACTTTGTCGGTGCGTATTTTTGTATTAAAACATTTTTGCAACGGAGACCTTGTTGTCATCTGCACTTTTGGGATCCAAACTCATTTCGGCTCGGCCGAAACGTGACAGAATACTCCGACCACAATGGATCCCGTAGATGTCAACAAGTTAATGACCGCCTTGACCAGCCAGGGACAGTTGGTGGGCCAGCAAGGACAAGCGCTCGCCGAGCTCCGAGAGGCAGTCTCCATGCTGGCTCACCGGCTTGATAATTTGAGTTCCCGGATGGAACAAGCGAGTAACCGAGGAACGTCATCCTCAAGGTCGCCTACGGTAGCCACCGGATACCACCTTCCCGACCGTGGGGAGCCTAATTTCCACACCCCCACGCTATGGTGGCGAACCGGGGCTCTGTAAACAATTTTTGCACCAATGCTCCCTAATTTTCGACCATCAACCTTCTGCTTACGAGAAGGATAGTACCAAGGTGGCATTCGTAATGAGCCTTTTGACTGGTCAGGCGGCGTCCTGGGCAGTGGAAATAAGCAATGCTCAACCGGGCTTCGGTCTTCCTTCCTGAGTTTATTGCCGAGTTTCGTCGCGTGTTTCACCATCCTGTTATGGGAAGGGAGGCTGAAGGACGGCTATTAGCTATTCGGCAAGATAAACAATCCGTAGCCGAATATTCTATTTCTTTTCGGATTTTGGCCGCCCGTAGTGGTTACGATGACCGCGCCCTGTGTGGCTTGTTTCGCCGCGGATTGAATGTATCATTAAAGGACGAACTGGCAACCCGCGATGACAGCACCAATTTGGAGGAACTTATTAATCTGGCGCTGGTTCTGGACAACCGCATGCGGGAGCGCGAGCGGGAACGCGAGGACGAACGAGGAAACGCCCGTTTTCAGCCCCGACGTGCGGGTGGTCGGCCGGCTTCCCACGAGTCCTGGCGACCGTCCGGACCAAAGCACCACCCCGTTGCCGGGACGACCGACGCAGAGGGGGAGCCAATGCAGCTGGGAGGCGGACGTGTGACGCCAGAGGAGAGGCAGCGCCGGATACGGGACCAGGCCTGCTTCTACTGCGGTCAACCAGGACATCAAGTTGCCAACTGTTCCGTGACACCGGTCCGCCAGGCGAGGCGCTCCGAGAAATGTGAGTCTACTCCCAGCACTGACTCACGGGAGCCGAAGGGAGGAGTCCAGTACGGACATCCCAAAAGACTAGAGCTGGACGGAACTATCTATGGTCCCTCCCGCGCTATTACGATTCGGGCATTGGTGGACTCGGGGGCGGACGATTGTTTTCTAGATCCCATGGTGGCTAAAGAACTGGGTTGTCCGGTGGATGAGTTAAGGGATATAAAGCGGGTTCACGATCTGGACGGGCGGCTTTTGGCGGAAGTGAAGCAGATCACCGGACCATTGAAACTAAGGTTGTCAGGCAATCATATAGAATACCGGAGGTTTTATCTCATGCGGTCTCGATCCGTACCGTTAGTTTTGGGGTTGCCATGGCTGAGAACCCATAATCCTGTTATTTCCTGGGAACGTCCCGCGATCGAAAATTGGAGTCCGTTCTGCTATGCTCACTGTTTGCACTCGGCGGCAGAAAATAGGGGTCCAACACGTAACGATCCACCGGAAGTCATTTGTTTGGATAATGTTCCGAGTGTTTACCACGACTTACGTCAAGTGTTCAGCAAAGACCGCGCTCAGTCCTTACCGCCGCACCGGCCGTACGATTGCGCAATCGACTTACTTGATCACGCCCCTCTTCCGAATTCACGTTTATATCAGGTTTCACAGCCGGAACAAGAGGCCTTGAGGGAATACATTGACAGCTCACTCTCGGCTGGCCTCATTAGGCCATCTAAATCCCCATTAGGGGCCGGGTTCTTCTTTATCGAGAAGAAAGATAAGTCGTTACGCCCTTGTGTCGACTATCGGGGACTAAACGAGATCACCATCAAAAACAAATACCCCCTCCCGTTGTTAGATTCAGCGTTCACACCCCTCCAATCTGCCACCATATTTTCCAAACTAGATCTACGAAGTGCTTACCATCTGGTCCGTATTCGTGAGGGGGATGAATGGAAGACGGCCTTCAAGACACCTTTAGGGCACTTTGAGTATTTGGTCATGCCATTTGGGTTAACCAACGCGCCCGCTGTGTTCCAGAGCCTCATTAATGACGTGTTGAGAGACCTTCTGAATGTATTTTGTTTTGTTTATTTGGACGACATATTGATTTTTTCCCGTAATCTTCAAGAGCACCAAAACCATGTCAGGCTCGTTCTGCAGCGCCTTTTAGAGAATCGGTTATTCGTCAAAGCAGAGAAATGTGAGTTTCATGTGGAATCCACTTCGTTCCTTGGTTTCGTTATTGAAAAGGGTCAGCTGAGAGCGGACCCCGCCAAAGTCAAGGCGGTGATAGAGTGGCCTACACCAACCACTAGGAAACAGCTGCAACGTTTCTTGGGTTTTGCTAATTTCTATCGCCGATTCATCCGTAATTACAGCCAGAAAGCCCTACCTCTGACCCGGTTGACCTCTGTCAAGGTTCCCTTTAGGTGGGACCCCGATGCCGACAACGCGTTTTTAGAGTTGAAAAAAGCCTTCACTAACCCTCCGGTTTTGCAACATCCCAACCCATCATTTCCTTTCATTGTAGAGGTGGACGCTTCAGATTCAGGGGTGGGGGCGGTATTGTCACAGCGATCCCCAGTCGACCAAAGACTCCACCCTTGCGCCTTCTTCTCTCGTCGTCTCAGTCCAGCCGAAGCCAACTACGACGTAGGAAACCGTGAACTGCTAGCCGTCGTGTTGGCTCTGCAGGAGTGGCGACATTGGCTCGAGGGGGCTGAAGAACCATTCACGGTGTACACCGACCACAAGAACCTTGCATACATCCGCTCTGCCAAGAGACTAAACTCACGCCAAGCCCGGTGGGCGCTCCTTCTTACACGTTTCAACTTTACACTTACCTATTGCCCTGGCTCCAAGAACATACGACCTGATGCTCTCTCCCGTATCCACGACCCCGCGGAGAGAAGCGACGAACCACAGAATATTCTTCCCGACCACTGTATTTTGGGGGCCCTGAGGTGGGCAATTGAAAGAAGGGTCCAGGAGGCCCAGAACGGAACCCAAGTTCCTGCTGACTGTCCTGCAGGAAGCTTTTGTACCCCCACCTCTGCGCTCGGAGGTGTTGCAGTGGGGCACACGTCAAAGGTGGCTTGCCATCCTGGGGTGAGCCGGACCCTAGAGCTCGTCTCGCAGCGGTTTTGGTGGCCGGAGCTCGGAAGGATACGCTGGACTACATCAAGGCCTGCTCCACCTGCGCATGCAGTAAGGCATCCCACCAACCACCAGCTGGGTTGCTGCAACCTTTACCTGTTCCGTCTCGACCATGGTCCCACATCTCCATGGACTTTGTCACCGGCCTGCCTCCTTCCAGGGGCAAGTCAGTCATACTCACCATTGTTGATCGCTTCTCTAAGTCTGTTCATTTTGTTGCCCTATCCAAGCTGCCATCCGCCCTGGAGACCGCCGACCTTCTCATCAAACACGTCTTCCGTCTTCATGGGATTCCGGTGGACATCGTGTCGGACCGGGGTCCTCAATTCGTTTCCAGAGTGTGGAAACGTTTCTGTCATGCCATGGGGGCCACTGCTAGTTTGTCCTCTGGTTACCACCCGCAGTCCAACGGCCAAACGGAACGCCTGAATCAGGACTTGGAGGCAGCTCTGCGCTGCGTTTGTCTCCATCGCCCCTCCTCGTGGTCGACTCACCTGCCTTGGGTGGAATACGCCCACAACACCCTCGTCTCGTCTGCCACCGGTCGGTCTCCTTTTATGGCTGCCTATGGTTATCAACCTCCTTTATTTCCTTCCCAGGAGGGTCAGGTGGAACTCCCGTCCATACAGCTCCACCTGCGACGGGCCCATCGCGTGTGGAGGGAGACCAGAGCTGCACTATCACGCACTGCTATGAGGAACCGGCAGATTGCTGACCGCCGTCGACGCCCAGCACCTAGCTATCAGGTGGGGCAGAAGGTGTGGCTGGCGACAAAGGATCTGCGACTGGCTGGTACTTCCCGCAAGTTGGGGCCTCGCTTCACGGGACCGTTCATGGTGGATTCGGTCATCAGCCCCGTCTCCGTCAAGCTCCGACTGCCGCCCACCATGAAGGTTCACCCAGTCTTCCACGTTTCCCTGTTGAAACCAGTGGCCACTAGTCCCCTGGCTCCCCCTCCCACATCGCCTCCTCCTCCACGAATTGTCGACGGCGACCCGGTGTACACGGTGCGGGAAATCTTGGACTCTCGGCGCAGGGGTAAGGGGTTCCAGTACTTGGTCGACTGGGAGGGCTACGGACCGGAGGATCGGCAGTGGGTCCCCCGCTCCTGGATCTTGGACCCGTCCCTTCTACAAGCTTTCCACGCTGCTCACCCTTCGAAACCGGGTAGTCCGCCAGGAGGCGTCCGTTGAGGGGGGGGTACTGTCATGTTCACGTTCCTGTCCTGGCCAGCAGGTGGCAGTCTGAGCGGACTTTCTGGCTGCACACCTGCTGCCAATCTCTCATTAAGGCATTGTGTATTTAAGGACCCGCAATCTGTCTACTGTTGTCGGAGTATTCCTTATGCCTTGTTGTTTCCATGCCCACAGACCCGTTTTGCTCTCGATCTCGTCGCCTTCGCTTTTTGAACTCTCGGTACCATTTTGTAAGTACAACTTTGTTTAGTGATTTGGCTTTTTCCTGCGTGTGGTTGATCCATTGTGTTATTCTTTTTCGTTTGTATTCTCGGTCCGTGTTTTTCTCTCTTGCCTTTTTGCAAGCGCTTTTTGTTATTTCGTTTTTTGTGCTTCCAGGTCCTTGTGTTGGCCTGCGCTTTTTGTTACAACTTTGTCGGTGCGTATTTTTGTATTAAAACATTTTTGCAACGGAGACCTTGTTGTCATCTGCACTTTTGGGATCCAAACTCATTTCGGCTCGGCCGAAACGTGACAGATTCTGGGCTTCTTGCGCGGGTCTACTCATGACAGTGAGGTTTCACGGCGCTACATCAAACCCAATTCAGCGGCTGAGTTTGCTTTAAAAAAAAAAAACACACACAATAAAAAAAACTGACGGCGTCACAAGAGCTTGTCTTTGAAGAAGTTCCGGAAACGGCCCACCCACCACAGCACCGCCACATCATGCTTTCAAACGGACAGACTTCCTGTGTCTTTTCCGAGCAACATGGCTTCTTTTTTTGTGGTTTTTCTTTGGGGGGGGGGCTCTACCCGTGATAGACACGACGACCAATTTTCACGCCGCTCAGTCAAACTTCCCGGGCGGTCGGAATTTCTCTCGATTGCAAGAGGAGACACCCCCGTTGCGTGATGTACGACGTGCTCGCTCTGGAGCCGACAGACCTCCCGAGGGGCTTCGTGTCGGGGCTTCTGCAGTAGGCCTTCCGCCGCAGGCCCTGACGGGGACTCTTTATGTATCTTAAAGGTCTCGGCCGGTCGGATCCGGATGTTCGCGCCTCTCTCTTGGCACGTGCGCTCCAAAATACAAACCCCCCCCCCCCCCTTCTGACCCAAAGTAAAGCCCTCCGTGCTGGAGATTCTCGTGTGAGCAAAGGAAAGGAGTCGCAATGTCTTCATTTGAAGTCTGCAAGTGTGTTTTCTTTTCTTTTTGCTTTGTTTTTATTTTTTTTTTTTTGGGGACTCCTAAATCGTGACTGCCAGGTTGGACGACGACAATGCTGACCGAGTTTGCGTCTGTCAAGGAAGCGGCGGCGACGCAGAAAACAAGAAGCAGCGCCCGAAGAAAGACATGAGGACAACGAGAGGGGACGTCAGAGGGAAAGAATCAAGTCGAGGAATCCATGCATTGAAAAGCGGGGGGACAAGTGGGGGGGGGGGGTCGATGATGAGCGCATTGTTAGCACATCTGCCTCACAGTTCGAGGATCTGGCTTGCAGGCCTGAGAAAGAGAGAGAGAGAGAGAAAAAAATGAGGCATTAAAGATGGAAAAAGAACAACGATAGTCAGAGGGGGGGGGCAGGGGGGGGGGAGAGAGAAAGGAACCAAGTACAGTCAGGCAAAGGAGGAGTGAGGCCAAGTAAAAATGGAGGAAATGATGGTCAAAATATTCTGCTGCCCCAAAATAAGAACATTGAAAGAAGACAAGTCCAAGTCCAAGTCCAAGTCCTATTTTGGAGCAGTTTTACATTTGGACCAATCACAGACGGCGGGGATGGTCGCAATCTACGCCAGCGGCTGCTTGCAGTTCTTCTGGACTAGCAACGTGGAAACGTCCACACGCCGCGACGGTTGCGTCGCCGCTGCAGGAGTGTGCCCCTCCTGACCGTCTTTGTCCGTGTCGAGAGCCATTCCGGCGGTCACCTCGACCCCGTGACCTCCCGGCGCGACCCGAGCGGCCCCGCCTCCCGAGTGTCCCGGCCGATGGGAATGAGCGTCGGACTCGTTCGCCGCCAGACCTTTCCGCAGACGTTCTAGCGACCGTATCACCACCGAAGCGACCGACGACGTGAGCCCGACCGCGACAACGGTGGTTCGGTGGTGCGCCGTGCCAATTTCCAAACGGGAAAGATGTGCCTCGGCTCAATGAAGGTTGCGAATCGCGGCTCTCGAGCCGCCGCTTGATCCGCCATGTTTTGTTGGTGGGTTTTGAATGCCACCTTGAATAGAATTGACTTGTGTGTGTGTGTGTGTGTGTGTGTGTGTGTGTGTGTGTGTGTGTGTGTGTGTGTGTAGCATTTTGCTGCTCCCCCTTCCGCCCTTTTGGGCAGCCCTCACTTGCGGCGTTACGCCGAAGAAACGTTCCGACTGACCTGTTGGGCACGCGGCGCTCATCCTGCAACTCCTGGTCTGGCTGCGAGACGGGCAGGCGGTCCGCTCGGGGCCGGGCGTCCGCTCGGGGGCCGCGCTCTCCCGCGTGCGGGTCTGCTGTCCCGACCTGAGGCCGCAGGGGGCGCCGTTTCGGAGGCAGACGCTCCACGCGCTCCACTCGGTCAGCGGGAGGGCGATGCAGTCATCTGGTACCGTCGGCGACCGCCCCCCCCAACCCGGAAAAAAAAAAAAACAGGACACAAAATTGGGGAGCTGCATTTTGCAAAGAAATCCCAATCTCAGTTAGTCTTTGAAGAAAGACCGCAAAATGCTGTCGGACTTCACGTGTGGCTTTCGGAAACTTTTTTGGTGACTCTGCCCATGACAGACACTTAAGCCACATGTCATGTTGTTAAGGCAAACTGGCTTTAGGGGCCCCCCAACACCCCCACTAGTCATTTCTTGAGGTTTGTGATAATGATGTCGACTACGCTGCATGCTGCCAAGTTTAAAATAAAACTTCATCTTTCCTTGAAAAGGCCAAAAGGGAAACAGACCTCCTGTGTCTTGTCTGACAGAACTTTTTGGGGAGGCTTTACCCATGATAGACATTTGCGTCTTCCAAATTCCATGTTGATGAATCACACTGGCCTTAGGGGGTGAAGGATCAAAATGAGCAATGATTACTTGTGGTTTGGGTTTCATGGTGACACACAAAAATCGGACCGGGATGGATGACTTGCTCTGTATTTTTTCATTTTTCAGACTTTTTTTGTTGTGTGGCTCCGCCCACAATAGACTTGTCTGGCAAAGGCCATGTGGCGTGATCAAACCGTTTCTTTTTTGGATTCGCGTCGGCCTTCCTCACCGAGACATTCCGTGTTGTTCTTGACGGTTCCGGCGGGACAGTCGCTCACGCAGCGGCCGTTGTAGAGCCGGAAACCCGATTTGCACTGAGTGCAAAAATCCCGACCGAAGCAGTGCTCGCAGTTGGCCGGGTGACACTCTGCGCACAACGGCAACAACAAGGCACAACGTTAGCGTCATGTACACTGCGTAGAAACGTGCAAACAAAAAAAAAACAAGTTGGGGAAAAAGCAATGCGAGCAATATTACTGGAGCGTCACTCAACCGCGCGTCAAATGACAAGACCGCCCTTGAAAAACAGGCCTACGCGCGCTTGCGATGCTCGCGCTAGGCTAGCGCGCGGCGCCTGATGTTTTTGTATGCGCGTCGGCGTTAGCGGCGCGCGCGCGCGCGCGTACTCAGGCAGCGGTTGAGGTGGGGTCCCCTCTGTCCAAAGTATCCTTTGGCCTACGCGCGCTTGCGATGCTCGCGCTAGGCTAGCGCGCGGCGCCTGATGTTTTTGTATGCGCGTCGGCGTTAGCGCCGCGCGCGCGCGTACTCAGGCAGCGGTTGAGGTGGGGTCCCCTCTGTCCAAAGTATCCTTTGGGGCAGGTGGTCAGGCAGCTGCCGTGCTGGGACATGCCGCGCCGCCGCAGCAGCAGGAAGAGGCGCTGGGCGCAGCGGACGCAGCCGTTGTCGCGGGAACACTCCTTGCAGTTCACGCAACTCCCCGACCAATCTCGCTCGGCTAAACGAGAAAAAACACACACAAAAAAGGTGAATTAAAAACGAAAAAAAAGTGCACTCCCAACAAGAGTTTTGCTCTCGGCGTGAACACGCGCGTTCACTCTTGCATTGTAAATGTGGCGCGTCCATTCACAAGTAGCAACCATGACTGAAGCAAAAAAAAAAAAAAAACTCCAACAGAGACGTGACTGAAACAAACCCGACAGGAGCAAACTAACGGCAACAAACAATGACGCGACCGTGAGCGGTCGGCCGGGAGTCCTTTTATAGCCGCTAATGACCTAACGAGCAACAGGTGTGCAGCTGCACGGGGGAGCCTCGCAGTGCCACCTGCTGGTCACAAAGCGAAACATGACAGTCGGAATGAAAGGCTCTTTTTGTCATTGTGTTGATTAAGTGTCACGGCTCCAAAGTAGATCAGCACCTCCAAATCTGAAACCATGGTCCTCAGTCGGAAAAGGGTGGAGTGCCCTCTCCGGGTCGGGGAGGAGATCTTGCCCCAAGTGGAGGAGTTGAAGTATCTTGGGGTCTTGTTCACGAGTGAGGGCAGAAGGGAGCGAGAGATCGACAGGCGGATCAGTGCAGCGTCTGCCGTGATGCGGACGCTGTATCGGTCTGTCGTGGTAAAGAAGGAGCTGAGCCAAAGGGCGAAGCTCTCAATTTACCGCTCGATCTACGTCCCGACCCTCATCTATGGTCACGAGCTACGGGTCGTGACCGAAAGAACGAGATCCCGGATACAAGTGACCGAAATAAGTTTTCTCCGCAGGGTGTCCCGGGCTTCTCCCTTAGAGATAAGGTGAGAAGCTCGGTCATCCGGGAGGGGCTCGGAGTAGAGCCGCTTCTCCTCCACATCGAGAGGAGCCAGATGAGGTGGCTCGGGCATCTGATCCGGATGCCTCCTGAGCGCCTCCCTAGTGAGGTGTACCGGGCATGTCCCACTGGCAGGAGACCCCGGGGACGACCCAGGACACGCTGGAGAGACTATGTTACCCAGCTGGCCTGGGAACGCCTCGGGATCCGCCAGGAAGAGCTCGAAGAAGTGGCTGGGGAGAGGGAAGTCTGGGTTTCCCTGCTAAAGCTGCTGCCCCCGCGACCTGACCCTGGATAAGCGGTAGAAAATGGATGGATGGATGGATGGCTCCAAAGTACTCGCGGTGTCGAGACTCGATATTGGCGAGTACTCAACGCGGTCATCGAACGTCTCTCCTGGGAACGCCAACAAAGCAACAAAGCATGTTTGTGAAGAGATTTCTAAATTAGAGCTCAACATCCGTCTGCCCACTGGCATAATGACAAAAGCGCTCGATCTTGACCTTGATTGACGGGCCCGTCTGGAGAATTCACGGTCAGAAGCTGGGACGTGGGTTAGGGATAAAAAAAAAAACACAAAAAAATCCAAGATGGCGGCGATGCTCCCGCTGTTTCGTCTTTCTTTTCTTTTCGGTGTTTGCTGCTATTCTGGCCGAGTCTCTGTTGGTTGACGATGGGCAATTTTGATCGTATTTTCCAAAGTACATCGGACGTTCGGCCGCGTTTTGAGCCCGGTGGATGAGAAGACGTTGCCGCCGTTTTCCGGGAGGCGTACCTGCTAATTGCCTTTCAAGGCGGAAACGCGGCGGTCGGCTGTGATGCTCAAACAAGAACTGAAAGACGATTCCCCGAGCGCACGGGTACGCTTTGGGGTGCCGCGTCCCGGGCCCTGTCTATCTGCAGCTTTTGAGGGAATTGGAAGAGGCACGCGCTGCCGTTCTTCAGCTTTTTCCATCTGAAGCAGCTGGCTCAGGTTCAGCTTTCCCAAGAGCACTTTGAACCCCTAATCGATGCTTTCATCACATCTCGGCTGGACTACTGAAATGCATTTTAGTTTGGAGTCAGCCAGTCCTCCCGGCAGCATCTCCAGTTGCTCCAAAACGCTGCCGCTCGCCTCTTGACTTGTACTCGTAAGCGGCAGCGCAAATCTCCGACGCTGACGTCCCTGAACTGGCTCCCCAGACATTTTGGAGTTCTTCTTAAGATCCTTTTTTTTTGGGGGTGGTGGGGGAGGGTTTCGAATCATTCAATGGCGAAGGCTCAGGTGCCAGGCACTTTCTGTGGAATTACCTCCCGCTCAACCTCTCGCCGCCCGTCTTTAAAACCTGTCTTATGTTTCACTCTCCGCAGAACCTCGCTTCCGATTTGGAGGCGTTTGCCGCTCGTCTTGCGAGCGCATTTGAGTTCCTGAAACTCTGCCCGCGGATGTTACGATATGCGGGGGCTTCTCGGCGACACGCGGCCACCCCCCTCAGTGAGGCGCGGGCTCGCCCCGGCCGCCGCAACGAAAGATTTCCCGGCTAGCCTTTGTCCGTCCGTCCATTCACGTCCACATCAAATCGAGCTCATGGCAACATCTGTCCGTCTTGACATCTGTCCGTCAAGTACGTGAATCTCCTCATTGGTTTCGACGTCTTCGGGACGGTTCTCAGGCTCGTGTCAAGCTTGCTAACTGGCTGATCGTTTGAATGGAGTCCGGCGCGGCTGGCCAGGGACGGCGAAAGGGATCATCCAAAAACGGATTGGCGGAAATGAGGGGGGCTTTTGCATCCAGATTGATCTGTTGCCAAGATATTGTCAGCAATCATGAACGTAGTCGCTGCCTTCAGTCCGATCGGGATTCAAAATAGCATCATGGTAACGTTTTTTGAAAGGGCATTCCGTCTGTCCATTCTCCAAATGATTTTGATGCCTTTCCAGTCCCACACGAGGGCAACATGCTCCACTTTTTGGAGGCGGGGCTACTCGTCACACGCGCGACCCATCTGCACAAAGCCGCAAAGCCATTGAACGGGCGCTAACCGGCAGCGGGTGGCGCGTGCTGACAAACGCCCCTGTGTCGCCACGGATACCGACCGCGGCGCCCCGATCGGGTCAAGTAAGGAGCGCTTGAGTTGAAATCCAAAGAATTTCAGGCGCATGCCTCAACATGCGCTTTTACGTCGAATGTGGCCGCGTGGTCCTTCGCGATTTTAGGAACGGGATTGTCCCCGATGCGTGACATGATAAAAACGTTTGGACGTTGCCCATCGAGCCCTGAACGGCGGCAGGTGCAAATGCGGCGCCTCCGCAGACGCTTCTTTCAACCACTCGTCGGAGCTCGGGGGCAGGTTTGGCGCTACGGAAGCCGTAGCGGCCAGCTAGCAAGCTAGCCCCAACTCCGATGTTTTGGAGACGCGATGAAGACTCGGCATTTTTTACGGCTTGCCGGCCAAAAATCGATTGAATCGACTAAAATCCTTTTCATTAACGCCAAAAGATTTCATCATGAATCTGGCGACGCTGAAGCGCAAATATGCGGCAGTCGGCGGCAACGCCACCTCGGGCGATGCAGCGTTTGTCCGCTCGGGCAAGACTTTGGAGTTGCTGAACAGCGGCCGAGTCGGCTTGAGTTTTCAATCACGAGCGGGGAAGTCGGATGAGCGCCGGTCGAACGAACGAAGCCTCGCGGGGCCCGCAGCGCGGGGAAAGCACCGACCGGTTCGCCCGCTCGCAAAGAGCCCACGCCGATGTTCCGATCGTCACTCTTCATCCGCACAGCCCGCTTCGCTACTTTTCTTTTTTTCCGACAGCCTACCGAGAAGATGCGCTAAGCGCCACAGAATACCTTTTGTGCTCTTGCTAGCCCCCGCGGAATGTCGAAGAGAACAATAGCAAGCCTCTTTTTGGCACTTGACGCCATAAATGGCAGCGCGCAACGGAATTGCGCGCAACGCAACAAAAGCGACGACTGTTTTGGATTGCGGAAAAAACCCACCGGAAATCTTTGCTGCGGCCCAACGTCCGGCGCTAACAAGTCACCGCAACCTTTTGCGGTTGAGTGTTTTTCTCGAAGGAAGAATAGCGCGGCTTTGCACGGGATCTCAAAACATGCGAAAGATGCTTTGAATGAGTGCGCTGTTGGGAAAAAATCTGCAACTCTCCAGGGAAGACGGATGATGTCAACGCCACATCTGTCACCCGTTGCTCCACGCGATGACTCAAAAGGATCACCAAGTGCGCATTTGATGTGTGTTGGGGGAAGCGGAGGATGAAGACGTTAACTCGTTTTTTTCAAAGGCCAGACGACCGCCAAGTCAAATTGTCGTTGAAAAGCTCCAAAGTCGGCTGCGGCGTCGCCACTTCCCAATGTTCAATCACAAAATGTAACGTGCCGGCGCATGACTAATTCGCTACGCCGCCATGAAATCAAATCAAACCCGACAAAGAAATTCTTTCGCAGAAAAATGAAGTGAGGAGCCGCCGAAGCGGCAGAGGTGAAAATCAGCTAGCGCCCTAGCCTTGGTGCTTGACCAGGTCCCTCCTCGCCGCTGTAGCATCTGTCAAGCTCCTCATTGTTGGCCAAGGCCACGTTCAGAGCGCAGGCCTGACTGCTCCTTTCACATTGTTGGGTGAAGGGCAGCTTGCTTGATTTATGCATTGCATGCATTGACATTCCATCTTAATCGGAACCTCGGACTGTCAAGCAAATGTGCCCCCAGAAGGCCCCGCATGTGCAGAAGAAGAGACAGCCTTGCGCTTACGTAAGGAAACGCGCTCTGGTGGAAATCAAACGCTCGCCTTGAATCCACATCGCGACGCTCCAAACACATTTTGGAGGTCTCGGTCTCGTCCAGGACCGCCTCAGACTCCGGGCTTCGGCTACTTTTCCATGAGGGGTTCCGGAGAGGCCCGACCCCGGAAGGCACCGACCGCCCCCCCCACCCCCACTAGGCCCGGCTCGGCCTCGGGATGCTTTCCCATTCAAACAGGCGGCCGTCAACGTGGAGCTCGGCCAGGTCATTTTAGGAGAGGCGAGTCTCCAGTCTGCAGTCGCGCTCGTCCGCATCCAAAATAGGAACATTGCAAAATACGGCTCGGCGGATTTACAGAAGCTTTCAAATATGTGCGGCCTTACATATGCTGGCGACGAAAAAAATCCATTTCCGGGTTGGGGCGAGTGAGACGGGCTGGCCACCGTCGTGACAAAAACACCGCACGGTATGGACAGTCCGCGTTATTCTAATTCTAGTCGAACCTGGTGACAACGTACCTCGAAGGACAAAAGGAATCCCTCCGTTCCAACGGTAGGCCGTCGGAACCGCTTCCAATAAAATGGCCGCCAACGCCCACGTGCAATATAGGATGAGCGATTGCAGGCGAAAAAACGTGAGCAGGCTCAGACAATCTCAACGCGTCAATCGCAATTACGCGTAGATGAAGAAGGCGCCGGGCCTCCGGGAACGTGACGGCAGGAAGTGCGACGACGTCCCGAGTCGGTCAGTCGTGTTGCTAAGCAACGGAGGGGAATCCTGCGTGCTGTACATTTTGGTCAGGAGCAAGGCAACGGCGGCGGCGGCGGCGGCGGCGGCGGCGGCGGCGGCGCTTAGATTCCCAGTGTTCGTCCTTACCGAGGCCTTTTCACGATTTGGTGGGCAAAACCTGGTCGTTATAACGAAGAGACTTTGAAACGCGAACGTCGTAGGGCGGAAACGTCGTAAACGGGGTACGCCGAAAAGAGATTGGACCCTGTGGTGCATTCGTATCAGATCCCAGCATGCGCGTTTCAGGCTCCCAAAAATCTTGAAATACGGACCTTTTTTTTTTTTTTCCCCGACAAGAATCGAGATCTTTTGGAAAACGTCTGGGTGGCGACACCGTGCTCTTTGGCTGTCCTAAACGTTTTTAAAAGAACATGAAAGCGAAAGGGAGAATGCTCTTTTTTCATAGTTGGACTTTGTCGGGGTTTTTCAACTGGATCCTTACGGTTCTCGGTCTTGGTCTTTCCTTTGTCTCGGCTTGTCTGGCTTTCGCTTCTGTCTCATTCTGAACTCTCCAAAGTCTCAGTCTCGTCTTCGTCTCTACTCCAAAAAGTCTTGTTCTCCTATCAATGGTCTCAGTTAGCGAGTTCTGGTTTGGGTCTCGGATTGTGGCTCTCAAGCACAACACGAACATCCGACACGTGGATTTCATCATTTTGGGGATGACAACGGCCGCTACGTGGTTTGCTGTTCCAAGTCTCCAATCAAAATCACACGCGGGACGAGAAAATCGGCCAGCAGAAGTCCAACTGGGGTCAGCATCGATCCCATAACACATCAAAGCACATTTCAAAGGAAATATCAATCCGAATACTTTTAGGGAAGGTCGGAACATCAAATTGTCGTCTCCGGACAATATGCGAAGGCGGCTTTTAGGGGAGCGCGCGGAATGCGTTTGCGATCGCGCCCGGCGTACTCACCACCCGACCGACCCTGGCTCCTGATGGCGTCGCAAAGCAAAGACATCGCAATGGCGACCAGTGGCAAACGCATTTGGGCTCCTGGCGGGCGGTCACATTCAGAGCCGGGCTGCCGACATCCGCGGGGAAAGTCCAGACTGTTGCAACCATGAACTTCCACGATGAGCGAGATGATGGAGGGGGGGATGGAGCCGGTCCAGAAAAGGGACGGCGGCTTGATCCGTCCTTTGCTGGAGATCACCTGAGCGGGGAAAGGAGCCGGATGAAAGCTTCCCTCCTTCTGGATGCTCTCAGAGAACGGCCGCCACTTAGCGACTCTGACAGCTTTTGCCATAAACAAGCTGTTTTTATCCTCCAGTCTTCTTTTTTTTTTTAACCCTTGCCAGGGTTGTAAGTGCTTCCATATTTGCAGCGGGATCTGCCTGTCTCCACCTCCTCCTCCTACTTCATCGACTCTCCCTCCTCCCCTGCTGCTCGATGTGTTCAGCAGAATTCCTTTCCAAAATGACCTAATTGTCTACTACTGTACTCCTGCATCATTCCATAGTCCCCCCCCCCCAAAAAAAAAAAAACTCTAGTCAAGTCAACTTTATTTTGGCAGTTGTTCCTGAATTTATGAGGTCACTTTGGAGAAAAGGACGAATGAGGGCGCCCGAGGGGGCTGCGGGAAGCCGCAAGCCGCGGGGGCGCCCGAGGCATTGCGCGGTCGTGTAAATCCCACTTGGCGACATGGACATCGTGACGGACGTGCTCAAAAGATTTACGGCAAAACGTACGACGGCATGATCAAAAAATACCAAATGCAAAGACCGAAAATCAGACAAACTAACAATCAAACAAGACACCCCAACATTGAAATCTGCGAAGCAAAAGGGCTTTGGTTTGGTTTGCGCTACCTCCAAGCGCTTTGCGTCGTCTCCTCATTCACCTTGCTAGGCTGGAAAAAAAAAAAAGTCGGGGTTGACATTTGAATGGATTCCCTTCATTTCTGTTCTGAAAGTCGATTTCAAATATGGTACGAGTGAAACGTATTTGGAATCCATTGACGTGTGAGAAACGTGGTGCTAAATATCTTTTTTTTTTGTGGTTTCCTGAACTTGTACACGGAAAAATGTGTTATGTGGGCTCGTAAACAAAACCCCTTTGTGTTTGAAATAAGGATAATTACAAAACATGTTTCAAAATAATGGAGTTTTTCCATCCTGAAGTCGTCCAGTCGAATCGGAGCTGCAAAAAGCGCCTCAAGTTAGGCAAGTGTCAAATCCAGTTTATTTTCAGATGCAGATAAGATGATGTGAAAGGGCGCGGTGCGATTTCACGCAGCACATGATAAACCACCATTTTTAAAAAAAGCCCCGGTTGTTCATCCTTAGTCCCCCCCCCACCCGCCCGGCCGTGCCGTAAAAGAAGCAATAAAATGCAATTACGGGAAGGACATATGGATAGTAATACGCTCCGTCCTTCACAATCTACGTTGCTACGCGGCAACGGATACTAAACCAAAAGTTAAGAGGCACAAAAGTGTCGGCAGCTGTTGTTGTTGATGGAACCATCCTCTGAAATTTAGAGCAAAGGCCTCATCAGAGGCACTTTTTTGTCTCCTGTGGTGTTGGGTTCCGTTGCTTAGCCCCTCTTACTTAGCGCGTCGTCACACGAAACGCACTTTTACGCAGAGGGATTCACGCAGAGAGCACATACGCGGGCCTGGCATCCGCAACGTTAGGAAAAGTGGCCCGGTTGACATGATGGTACTCTTGCTCGCAGTCACAACAAGCGCGTTTGGGAGGAGGCGGCCAACCTCAGCCAACCGACAGCGAAATGAACCCACCTTCCTTCATCCGCATGCATCATCGGCACCGGGGCCCACCACGGATGCGTCCTCGCTCCCCTCTTCTTTTCTCTCTCTCTCTCTCTCGACATAAACGACCGCACCTCGAAGGCATCAAAGGTGGTTCATCGTTTTCGATCCCTCAAACGGCATCGTTTGCATAACGCTTGTTGGATGAGCACCCCCCCACGACTGGATGCTTTCTATTGCTTTTGAACATGCTGTTGGCAGATTCAAGAAGGGTCTGAGGCGACGTGCTATTTCCGGATCTTAGATGAAAATCCAGTAGATTGGGATATTTTACGCCCCCCCCCCCCCAAAAAAAATGTTTGCACGGAAGAATGCTGATTTCTGAGAATTTTCTGAAGGTCTCATGGTGGGTGGGTGGTGTGTGTGTGTGTGTGTGTGTGTGTGTGTGTGTGTGTGTGTGTGTGTGTGGCTGAACGAATTCCTAAATTAAGAGGAATAAATGAATTGTTCCTCTGTTCCTCGGACATTGGCCAACGTCATTTTTTTCCCAAAGTTACCCAAGTGAACTCGGGAGTTTTTGAGGAGAGTTATTTCTGATTTCTTTGATATTTTTCCACATTGTGACCACGATGGAAAGCGGCTCTGAAAAGATCTCACATCCGAACGCAACAACAAAGACTCAAAATACAAAAGATAACAAAATAACCAAAACGGAGCACCTTGACATATTTCATGTACGTGCATTCCATTGTCCTCTCGCATATTTGTGCCCCATATTGGCCGACACACACCGCATGCGGCGTATTTCCGTCATAAATTCGTGTTTGATGCATCCACAGTACAGCGTGAGCATGTTTACTATAATTAATGTCTGTCGTGTGGCGTCTTAATGCAATTTTTAATATCAAAGCAGCTCACTTGCACGACACACGGTGTTTGTTCTGTGTACCTGGAATGTACAGTAGCTTAGTTGATGTCCTCCAATGTAGCATGTCTACCCGAGTTATCAACGATCAATATGAATCTGTCATTTAGCTCCAGATCCGTTGTTAGATTGTCATTCTTGACGCCGTTCAAGGCGCGCTTCTCGGTCACGTGATGGGTTACCGCTAAAATGAAACGCAAGAGCTAGCAAAAGGAGTACAAAAGTTTCTTTGGGGAGGGGAAAAGGCCCATCCAGGAGATCGAAGAGGAACCTACGACTTACAAGAAAGGGAAGGCTCCATTTTAATCGCATTTAATGAGCAACCGAGAGTGCGCATTTGTCTTTTCGACATCCGGCTCGATGACCACGGCCGACATCGAAAGTATGCGTGGGTAGGCGTGTCTGCGCGCGCTTGTGGTTGGAGGACACGTGGAGAGGCCAGTGCGTCAGAGCCCAGACCGAGCTCAGACCCCTTCGGTCTGGGCTCTGACGCGTGCTAACATGCATTAGCCTCAATGTGAAAGCCAGCCAGGCCAAGTCAAACAAGGATTCCTATTCATACACGCGTTCTCCAAACACCCCCTCCCATCCCCACATACGCACATTCACGCACACGCACGCACACACACACACACGCACATTTCATTATAAACAAGCCTCAATTTGTACATGGCCTGCAGGCTGGGTGAAGATCCACATGACGCACATAAACTCACAGATATGATTGCGGGGAAGCTGATTGGGACGACTTGCTGGAGTCGTCACATCAGTTTGGAAAGTAACAATGTGAGTGGCGCTTTCTTTGTGATCCGAGGAGGAAAGAGCTGATTGAAAATGCTTTTGACGTTTCCTCTTCAAGTATGTTCACAGCCGGTACTGTTTGACTTTTACTTGAGTAATTATTTGCACAGTACCTGTCGTTTGACTGAGGTTATTCTTTTTTTTGACATGAGCAAATTGCACTTGACCCGACAGAACTTTTTTTTTCTCCAACTATGAATTCTTTTTCATGAGGCTCACTGGGGGGCGGCCCGGTAGTCCAGTGGTTAGCACGTCGGCTCCACAGTGCAGAGGTACCGGGTTCAATTCCAGCTCCGGCCTCCCTGTGTGGAGTTTGCATGTTCTCCCCGAGGCTTGCGTGGGTTTTCTCCGGGTGCTCTGGTTTCCTCCCACATTCCAAAGACATGCATGGCAGGCTGATTGAGCACTCTAGATTGTCCCTAGGTGTGAGTGTGGATGGTTGTTGGTCTCTGTGTGCCCTGCGATTGGCTGGCAACCGGTTCAGGGTGTCCCCCGCCGACTGCCTGAGGACAGCTGGGATAGGCTCCAGCACCCCCCCGCGACCCTAGTGAGGATCAAGCGGGTTGGAAGATGAATGAATGAATGAATGAATGAGGCTCACTGGGCTTTACGGAAGCCTGGACCTTGCGTGATGTTTAGCACAACGGCCACCCGTTATTGGTTTCATTCTCTGGAAGAAATGTGTCATATCTCCACAAGGAAAATTAGGAGACAGAGCCCGAGTGACCTTTGGGGTCATTTTCTTGACAAGGAAGTGCAAAAAAAAAAAAAAAACCCTCCACCCACCCAACGGCAATCCACATAACGCAAGAAACACCGTCATTGAGGATATTAAGAATAAGAAATGATCGAATGTTTTGGAATGTCAAGATGCGGCGGATGCACTTCATCACTCCAATTCCGCTTTTCTCTCGACGCCGTGGCCGCATTGGAAATTGGTCAGTAGGAAACCAAGAGCCGACACAGGCATCCATGAAGAACGTCCTTTGGAGGCAGGTCAAGATACGAGAATGAAGTCCTGGCCATGTTCATGGCGTGGTATCGTCGCAGAAGAAGGAGGTTTGGCGGAACGTCCCACTTGCCATTTCGCTACTAATGCGAAACTCCGTGTCACGATTTCTGCGGTCAGAAGACGGCGGGCTCGTTTTGAACTCTCCTCGTGTTTCCCAAGATGCCGTTTTGAAGCTCATTTGTGGGCTCCAACCCCCGGTGAGGGCTCGGCGCCGCCACACCCGCTCCCGGCCCGCTTTTTTTTTTTCCCAGCAGCGCCGCGGGGCTCGTCACTCCCTTTTTGGCAGCTTTCGGATTGACTTCACAGCGCAAAGACGGCCGCGGCCCCGAGGGGGATTCAACAAAGCGGGACTGATTACTTTGATTTAAAAAAATTTTAAAAAATAAAAAAGCAGCCAAAAGCGACCCAGGCGATTCCAGACCAAATATTAATCAGGTCAAGTCCAAATTCTAAATGACATAAAACACATATGTCAAAGTGCCGGCCCGCGGGCCGGATCCGGCCCGCGAGAAGGTTTTCAGTGGCCCCTGGGATGATGTTGATTTATTATTAGAACCGGCCCGCGGACGGCCGCAAGCCGAGCCCACAGATCTTTTACACGCACCAATACTACATTTCCCACAATGCAACGGTGCGCGCCAAGCAGTCGGGCGCTTTATTTCAATATTTACTAGTGCAGCAGTCGTTCGGATAACAGTGACGTTAGCTTGCAGATATCCATCAAAAATGGCAAAGCGGAAGGTGGACACGAGAACCGGGGTTTCAAACAAGGTGGGAGTCATGTTCACGGACGTAGCTGTAAAACCTGTGTGTCTTCTGTGTGGAGAAAGTGTGGCCGTATTGAAAGAGTATAATCTGAGACGACAGCATGAAGCGAAACGCGCGGACAAAAACAATAATATGGACATCGAACAAAGGCTACAGAAGGTTGAGGAATTAAAACGAAGCCTCAAATCTCAACAGGCTCTGTTCAAAAAGCCAAATCACAAAGCCAGGCTGCTGTCAATGCCAGTTTTATTGTGGCAGAAGAGATCGCTAAATCAGCCCGGCCATTTATGGAGGGGATTTCATTAAAACGGTATGCTTAAAGTTTGTGACGAAGTTTGCCCTGAAAAAGCAACTCTTTTAAGCGTGAGCATGAGCAGAAACACCATTGCCGGCGAGTAGAGCAGTTGTCCATTAATCGAAAAGAGCATCTTGTGAAAAGGGGAAAACATTTCATCGCATACTCCTTGGCTGTGGATGAGAGCGCCGACATTTCTGACGTTGCCCAGCTGTCAATCTTCATCCGCGGAGTGGACTGAAGCCTAAGCGTGACAGAGGAGTTTTTGGCTTTACGTCCTATGCATGGCACAACTACGGAGCATGATTTATTTGAGGAGTGAATGATCGAAAATTGCTATTATTTGGGGTTTTTTTTTTAATGTAAATTTAGCCTAATTTTGCTAAAAGAGAAAATATGGGCTATTGCTGGTGCTTCTTTTCATTCAATGTTGATGGGTATTTTTATCCAAAGAAACTTTGTCTTTTGTGCCTGTCGAAAATTAAAGTTTACTGACAGCCATAAGAAAATGTTGCTTTATTTATTTGATCATATTGAAATTAAGTTGTTAGGTTTTCAGTAGATTCAATTCGGTTCAATAAACTGCATGCGGTAGGTTTAAAATTTTTCAATGAACATTCGATCAGTCCGGCCCTCGGCTTGGAGCAAACTTTTTTATTTGGCCCTCCGTCCATTTGACTTCGACACCCCTGACATAAAAGGTCCGTGTCAAGTCTTGCTCGCTCGATTCCATCGATCACGGCACACGGTCCAGGCCCTGAAGGAGCAGCAGCGGCCGCAGTCCATCGCATTGGCACAATCATATTGGAGCGTTGCTGGGATCTTCTTGGTCTGAAATGCTGCGTTACATCCATTGAAGCCAGATGTAGCGAGACACGCATCTTCCAAAAAAGTTCGACCTTGCTATCGTCTTGTCAGTCCGTAGAATAGTCTCCCAAACGGCTTCGGAAATACTCAGATGTTTTGTTTTGTTTTTTTTTGTTTTTGTTTTGCACAAGCGAGACAAGCCTTTTATTGCAGAAGGAGTTCTTCCTTTCCAACGACCTGTGCAAAAAAAAGGGCGAATTTGAAAAGAGGGAAAATACTTCAGTCGGGTCACAGGAGCTGAGGGGTTCTTTTCAGGGGGCTTTGAATAGGAGTGTGTGTGTGCATGTGTGTTATTTGGCAATGCAGGAAGTTGAAAAACCTGCTCCTGTCCTGACAAACTTGAAACACATTTGAAAAAAGAGCCGCATGCATGCGTGCGTGCGTGCATGCGTGCGTGACCGTGGCTCTATAAAAGCCCTGGCCACTTTGCAGGCCTCGAAAATTGCGTCATATCAAGAACAGCCTCATTGTTGGAAATCATGTCACTGGCAAATAGATGAAATACTTTCAAGGCCCTGTCGGGGCACATGTTTCAAAACCAAATCTTATCGGCACCCCGCCGCCGCCGCACTGTTTTTGCTTATCGAGTATGGAAGACAGACCGATCTTAGTCCAATGAGAAATTGACTGTTTATGACATTCTTGTTCCTTTGTTTTGTGCGTGTGTGATAGCACAAGCCCAATTAATTTGATTTTATTTAAAAAAACAACAACATCTGAGCCCAAATCTTCCAATGCGTGCGAGCAGGGCTGCTCTACCAAGTGCAAATCGAAACAAATTTTCTATGTTGGCAGCGCAAAAAGCAACAGCAACACCTGTTGGAACCCGGTTGAAGAACACGAGTTGAAGAAAACCACACACACAAAAAAAAAAAAAAAGGCAGATAAATTAAAGGCGAGCCAAAACCAATAACAGATTGAAACAAAACCTCATGTTGGAACTTTGGGATAAACAATCAAAGAAGCAAAAAGCAATGCCAAAGTGGCAAACGGCAATTCTTGTTGAACCGCGTTTGGAGAATCCTGCGACAGAGCAAACACAAAAGAAAAAAAAACGAAAAAAATCCCGTTTGGATCCGAGGTGAGAAATCTCAGCGAAGAGAAAAGAGAACAAAAAGCAGGAACAAAATACGACAACACCTGTTGGAGCTTAGGGGGTTACATTGGGACAAGGAAATAGAATGCCAAAAGTCATAAAAAAAAAAAAAACAATTGATAAAACCTTCTTGGTAAGGGGGCGGGGGGAAGGGGAGCATAAGCCATGCGGAAAACATAAATAAAAATCCCACCACATGTTGGGGAACCTGTGGTGAAAGACACTAAAAAGCAACAGCTTGCGGTGCTGAGGCTGACGCTTTGTGTGCTCATATTGCACTTCAGATACAAATGGGAGCACAAACGTCAAGTCAACTTGAGCAAATACATCCAAGCGCTGTGATCTGTAGGATTCACATGGACCCAAATCAAAGTGGCTGCAAATTGTGACCCCCTAGATGTCAAACTCAAGGCCCTGGGGCCAGATCTGGCCCGCCACATCAATGGATGTGGCCCACGAAAGCAAATCAAACATTTTGACTTCTACGATGCTTGCTAAAATGTCAAATTCTCGTATGTAATATAATGTACATAGACTGTTACTTTCTTTTACCAAAAGCCTCATTACAGTCATTTCAACTGTAGTTGAATAAAGCATTATTCTTGACTTATATGAAATAGTTTCACAGTCATAACGGCCCTCCAAGGCAACCGGTAACTCGAATGTGGCCCACGACAAAAATGAGGTTGACACCCCTGCCCTAGACAAAAAAATAAATAAATAAAAAAAAAAGGTTCTTGTTGAATTGACTCAATGTGATGCATGAAATAAGTAGTTTGACCGTTTTTGTGCTTTCTACTGTCTTTGTGATTCATTCATTCATCTTCCGACCCGCTTGATCCTCACTAGGGTCGCGGGGGGGTGCCGGAGCCTATCCCAGCTGTCTCCGGGCAGTAGGCGGGGGACACTCTGAACCGGTTGCCAGCCAATCGCAGGGCACACAGAGACGAACAACCATGCACGCTCACACTCACAACTAGGGACAATTTAGGGTGCTCAATCAGCCTGCCGTGCATGTTTTTTGGAATGTGGGAGGAAACCAGAGCACCCGGAGAAAACCCACGCATGCAAACTCCACACAGGGAGGCCGGAGCTGGAATCGAACCCGGTACCTCTGCACTGTGAAGCCGACGTGCTAACCACTGGACTACCGGGCCGATTCATTTATTGTTGATTTTGTTGCTTTTTTTTTTTTTTTTTAAGTGAAGGAATATTTTATTAATTGTCTCGGTAACACTTGTCGTCACAGATATCAAATAGCTAGCGTAGCTTCAACTTTGCCTTTATTTTCAAACTGATTTCCTGCCTCAGATAATCCGGTCAACGTCACAGGATTTTCACGGTTTTACACACACGATTTTGCAACCCTCCCAAATCATTTCTTTGACCGTGCACCTGTTGTCAACTGGTTGGACAACCCGAGGAGGGAGAAAGAAAAGAGCAAAGACCAACCACAACATGTGTAGGATCCTGGGATTAGGAAAATAAATAAATAAATAAATAAATAAATAAATAAATAAATAAATAAATAAGCAAATAAATAAATAAATAAATAAATAAACGAACAAAAAACAAAACCCCACAATAGACAACCACGACCCCGACTGAAACCCAGTTTGAGAGCCACGCAAGACAAACAAGGAGACATTTTGAAGCCCGTCGCGAGAACCAATTTGGAGGCTCGCTTGTGGAACGCGGGACGCAGACGGAGGGAAAGAAGAGCAAAAAGAAGCAACTCAAGCGCCGTCGATCGCCGACATCACGAGGGACACCTCCTCCGGTCTCGCTGTTGTTTGCTCCCGCCGCATGTGTTTTCAATCAGGAGCATTCCACAAGATGACACGTTTTCAACAAAACCGTAATAGGCCGCAAACGGTTTCCCCGGAAAGCGTAAGCCGACGCTTCCCGTGAGCTGCGGGACAACGCCGAGATCTGACGGGTCGTTTCGAGGGCAGCGAAGTTCTGTCGGGAAGCTCGGGCGGCACGGCAGAAGTTCGATCCGTCATACATACAGGAAGTTGTGTCTGGACAACAGGAAGTCAAATCCAACCAACCGGAAGTTGTCTCTCAGGACAGCAGATGTGCCGCTTGGCCGTGGATCGCTGCCCCCCTCTGCTGGACTTCAATGCTTACTGCAGCCACCGCAGCTCCTTCCTTCCTTCCTTCCCATTTGTCAAAAACGTCAGTTGACGGTGTCGAGATGATTTCTTGATGACAGCACTGTCGTATCATTTTTGGGGTCTTTTTTCCTTCTTCCCCAAATGATGCTTTCCAGCCAGCTTGACGCTTTCAAACAAGTGTTGCTTTGAAATGTGCCCTTTGCATGTGTGTGTGTGTGTGTGTGGGTGGCGGGGGGGTTCTTGTATGGGACAAAGCTGCACCGGCCTCGTGCTGAGCAAGACAAAGGCGCGCACACGCACTCACACAGTCAGCGTGATCCAAGAGTGGGTGTTTACGACCACATGTGCGCGGCACGCTGGGATTTTTGCATCCAAAAAGCGTAATCACGCTATTACCAGCCGCTGCCCCGCAGAGATTTTGAAGTTGTTGTTGTTTTTTTTTGCGCGGCGCCATTAAATGTTACGAGAAGTTAATAACCTTCAATAATGTTTCCCAGCCTTGTTAGCGTGCCGGAGGCGCGGTGAACGTTCCTCGTCGTTTGCTTTGACGCGGAAACGTCTCCAACGGAGCACGAGGCGGCTCCGTGGCGTTGTCGCGCGCCGAGATTGAAACACGGAGGAACAAATCGTGTCCCGGGAAGTTCAGGGAGGCTTTCGAGCAAGAGTGTCCGTTTGGGACTGCGTGGAAAGGACTCGCTAGTTTGCCTCGCGTGCAAAATTGGCAGCTGGACCGTCGTGTCAAGAATGCGCGCGAGCTGTCAATGACATCGATCAGGATGCGAGAATGAACGGCCGAGTGACTCCCTCAAAAGTCTTGTGAACAAAGACCCTCGTCGAGAAGCGACTGGCGGACAAGCCGGCTCCGAGATGAACTCCCACGGCGTATGGTGACGGCCTGAGGGTTAAGCCCCGCCCCCTCCCCTGATCCCCCGATTTCATTGTGCACCTTTGCCAGCAGGCTGCTTTTGAGCGGGCGCCCCACGCTACCCCTCGTCTATGATTGAAGACGAGGACGTCCTGCGGAGGAATGTCGGGGGGAACAGATGGACGCCCTCGTTAGAGCGGCTTTGCATCGTCTCACCGAAAAGGGGGGAGAAAAAAAAGGAGATAATGAGCGTGTGAGGAGAAAAGCATTCTTGTTGATGGAGCGCATGGAGAGCGAGAGGAGCCAGAAAGGCTTCGGGTGCCGACCGGAGAGGAAGAACCAATCCGCCGCAACGGTGCGATGCGGCCTTTCTCATCATCGGCGGCGGCGGCCACGAGTGTGGGTGCGCATGGCGGCCTCCGCTGGGACGCAAAAGAATCACTCCAATGTTACTGACGGTCGTAACCAAGCGGTAAATGATTCTCTTCAAGGGCCCAAGCGATTTCCCGCCCCGCAGGAACTTTGGACTGTCACTCTTAGTTGACTTCCGGTCCGAAATCCTCGCGGTTGCTCTGCCGATTCTGAGATGACACTCGACTGCCATTGGCGCCTGTGTCCCTAATGAATTGTCCCGGGCAGTGAGCGTCACAAAGCAAATCCTTTTTTTTTTTTTTGGGTCTCACACACATTTAATAGCAATTAGCGGGCGTGTGGACCGGTCGGCCGCATCGCCGCCATGGTGCTTGGAATGCAAATGGCTCCCGCTTGTCATGCCCGATGCGTCCCTTTGGGAGGCGCCTCCATGCATCATTCATGGCGCCGAGTGCGTTTAAGCGCCTCGTTTGTGTTTCGCGACTCCACCCGAGTTGAATAATACAACGTGCCGTCGACGTGGCGGGTCGCGGGGGGGGGCGCGGGTGGTGACCGCTGCGCTCGGCGCGCTCAACTCATACCTTATTTCCCTCATTATTAGACACTCAAACCCCCCCTTCCCCCCCACCTCCCCCCAAAAGTTCCACTGAATTCCAGGGCAATTCTTCCTGTTGGAATTTCAAGCTGTGACTCTTGCTTGACTTATACATGACTAGCTAACGGCGCAACTCATTTAGCGAGCGACTTGTGACGCTGAGTCGCTGGCCACGCACCCTGCCAATCTCTCACTGAGCAAATGGGTCAAATCAAATCAACCGAAATCATTGGTGGGCTGAGTGACTATCAACGGAATAACGACACCAACCCACCGACCGACCGACCGCCTCACCGTGAACTATACTTGACCGACTGACTACCCGACTAAGCGCTTAACCCGGTTCAAGTGACTGACTGGCCCGCCAACTGACCGACCATCTAGCGATGAACAGGTGGACTGCACCGACTGACTGACGGTCTGACTGAGTGAGCAACTAATAACAGAAACAAAGTGAGTGGGAGTCGCTCGGGGGGGGGGGGTCCCGTCTTCTCCTCCCATGCCCTCACCTGCAATCCTCCCTCTTGCGTCCCCTCGTTTCTGTCATCTCTACGCCCCCCTCCCACCCTCCAGCTCCCCTCCTCATCTTCACGGTTATTCCCAAGCGTCCACATTCTTCCCTCCCGCTCCTTCTTCAACTTTCTCTGCCTCCCCGCAATCTTCTCACCCTGCACAATTCGCCTCCTCCTCCTCCTCCTCGGCACATCCGTCCATCCTCTTGTCCTCAGCCGGAATGCTCTTCATCCCTCCGCATCCCTCCTCCTCCTCGGCATCTCCTTATCGCACAGCTTCCACCAGCATCTCGCCGCGTCTCATACCTCCGTCGATTCACGTACGCTCGCTCGCCTGCCGTGCCGTCTTATTTGGAGCGCGGCGTTAACAATTTCATGCCCGGAGAGAATTCCTCTCCTCGTCTACTTGATGGAAAAGTGAGAAAAGGCAACTCGGAGAGGAAAGTTTTCGCACTGAGAGGGGGGGGATGAATTCGGGGATTACCTGCTGCCTCCCGCAGGAGGGAATCTTTGAGGAGGCAAGAAAGGCAACGAGAGGATGAGGGAAAGGACGATGAGTGGATGAAGATCAGGAAAAGAGGATGTGGGGATGAAGATGAGGAGAAGGAGGAGAGCAGATGAAAGGATGACGAGGAGGAAAGAAGGATGAAGGGATGAAGATGACACGAGAGAATGAGAGGACAAAAGGATGGAGACAACCACACGGAGAGGGAAAAAAGGATGGGATGGGGATGAGGATGACGATGACGCTGATTCGTCTTCGTAAGCGTCGAACTTGTTCAGAAAAGAACAAATTTTTAAACATTCAATCGGTGAATTTCTTTTTTTTTTCTCTCTAAACGTGACAACATTACTCTTTTTTTTCTGGGACTCCTGCATTTTCGAACTGATTTTGCCGTTATTTGCATTCCTTGAACTCCACCAGCCGACTTTGCCAACTGGTTGGGCGCTTATCGTCCTTGACGACCAACAGGGGGCGGCAGTGCACCGCCGAGCGCATCGTTCCACTCCCCTTACTCAAAGTCAGTGTTTGCACGGATTATCACCAGGAAATCGAATCATTATTGCTATTATCGTCAAAATCCTATGAATTATAGGTTATGGTGCGCGCGCAGGTGCTCTAAGTAGGACGTGTGCTGAGCAAAGCGACCATGACCAGAATCATTCTTCACACTCAAGGTTGGCGAAACGCTCGCGCACGCGCCCACAAGTTGGAATGATATGAACAAATCGCATTTGCTTGTTCGATTAGCGATGCCTGCGCACAAAGCGACACACAAGTCTGTGCGGACGCGTTGAAATCGAGTTTGAGGCTTCTTCCGCTTCGAACGAGTTGGACATTTGTTACGGCCGCCTTTGTCATCAAACATAAGAAGAAGAGACTCCCTGACACCCGTTGTGAGATGTTACTGCGCGGTTTTCGAAGACCTGGTAAAGCCCCACGGGGATAAATAAAGTTTTCTGACTCTGAATCTGAAAGTGAGCGGCTGAGCCCAATTGTGACGTCACAGACGTAAGGCCATTTTGAGCAGGCGCGACGTCACGCGTACTTCGTGGTGGCAAAAAGACCAAACTTCTCCCGTGCCACAAATCCTTGCGTATCGGTTGACCGAGGCGGAGCCGTTGAGGAAATTGGGACAAGAAATGCGTTTGTCACCCACGATAAGAGGTAGGGACGTGACAGCTGACTCATTTCCGCCATTTTTTTTTCTTGAGCCGATTTTCCAGTGATCGTGTCCTGCGGCCGTTTTGCACTCTTCTCAGAAGAAAAATCACTCTGGCTTGTTATGAAATGTGTTTTCCATGTCTATTTTGGAATACGGTGTACAGTTTATCACACGTACGGCAGGATAACTCATCTTTGACTGGCCCAAAAGTGTGGAAAGCTCACTGGAATATTGATATTTTGAGGTACATTATTAATTTTGAGGGACATGTAGACAAAAGTTACACCCAATTTGTACGTTGCCTAAATTTGTGTGGCCGAACCTCGGGAAATGCAGGGGAGCCGCCGACCGAGATAAGCTCGCCATCTGTTGCCAGCTACGGCGCGTGTCAACTTAATTGCACCTAATTCATGACTTCAAAGTCCAACACTGTCGTCGTCTTTATCATTCAGTTCACACTTGAGGAAATTGTGTCACCTGAAGATCTTAAAAATAAAAAACTCGAAAGAGGCCATTCTATTGTTTTGAATGAGAAACAATGCAACATTTTGGCCTGCTTTTTCAAGTCCTTAATATTGCCCAACTTGTTCAATTCGAATTATTAACCTATTGAAAAACGTTATGTCCCTTTATTCCAACTTTTTTTCAGTGACATTAGTCTTACTTGGGGGGGAAACAAATGCCAGGTCCCGATAAGATCCAGACAAGTTTTTTTTCCCCATTTAGCAAAAATAATGCTCACAATGTCCCCCCAGCCCAAAAATGAACGAGCGTCCCGCAGCTGGAGTGAGCAGCGGCTTTATGTGACAGTGGGCCTGCTTGCACTTTTACTCGTGACGCCCTTTTCGTGCGATCATATCACGCAGGTCTGTTTGCTCATTCCTCAGAAAAATGCGCTGTGGCACAGGAACTCCGTCTCAGGCCATTCCATTGGACCCAATTGGAAACAAGACGTCATTTTTGCCCACTTTTTGAAGTCTTTAAAACCTCATAACTTCCTTAGTTCTCAAGATATTGACAACATTTAAAACACATTTTTTGTTTGTTTGTTTTTTCTCAAGGACTTTTTGATGACATTGGTCTTTTCAAAAAAGCTTTTGAATGTCCATTTTTTTCCTTCCCGCAGCTAATTTGAAATCCTCCACCTTGTTGGGAACTTTGACACCGGCTCAATCACTTTGACGGACTTATTTGAAGCCGTCCCCAGAACTGGAACTTTGACCTTGACCGTTGTTTGACAGCGACCCTACGGTAACTTCCCGCCCTTTGAGTGATTTTTACCCTGGCAGAGGTAACACAAGTGTTTGCTGCCGTCAAAACTTGAGCTTTCAATGCGTCGCCGTCGATTCCCAAAAGAAAACAAAAGCAAGTCCCGCACGGCCGTCCCTCGGCGGTTCTCGGAGAGCTCAACTTGCGCAGGAGTATATTCCGGAAGGCTGCTTTCTTCCACGCCCTCCTCCTCCTCCTCCCTTTGTAGTGAAGAGCGCTCGGCGAACATGAAGGTGACCGTCTCCGAGGACTTGAATAAACAGCCGCGGAATCAAGATGAGCTTGTAGCGCCGCGGGCTGCCTCCTGAAGGGATTTGGACTTTGTTGTCTCGCGCAAAACGTCATGTCGGATGATTAAAGTGCCCAACCTGCACCGGGACTTTCCCAGGAGACCTTGGACGTGTTTGTGTGTGTGTGTGTGTGTGTGTGTGTGTATAAGGTGCCAGAAATCAGCTGCTGATGTTGGTTTTAAAGGATTTCTCCCATCTTTTCAAAGCGTGAATAATAACCACGTTGTCAATATTCAAATGATAAGTAAGCCTCGCTACGCATGAGAAGAGTTGATTACGCACAGTGAGAATGCGTTGCTTTCGTGCTCTGTCGGACTTCCGTCAGGTGTTTGTTTAATAACGACACAAGATGTGGCTGGTAACAGTAGCAAAGCACCTCTTAGGTTATACCATCTCAACTAGAACGGGGGGGGGTAGTCCCCAAACCTTTCTAGGAGACTGGACTGTCTCGGAGTCGTTTGTGTAGTTTGTTCCTTTGTTGTGTGTTCACAACCCCCCCCCCCCGTGCCCTATCGAATGTATTTTGTGATTTCCTCTCTTGATTTTTCTGTTTGGCGCATGACATGTTTGCTTTTCTGAGTGTCAATGAACTCATCGTTGATTTAAGTTTTCGGGGGCGGTCACTCTCGAGCAGAAGGCGCGGAGACCGAGAAGGAGAAGGACGTGCCTGTCCAGTAGTTGCTTGAGTCGCGTATACGTTTTAAAAAGAACCAACACAAACAGCTCATTTGTTTTCTGTCGTTTTGCTCCGCTGCAGTAACTGCCGTGTGAACGCAAGTGGAGCTGCGCCGACGCTGCGCCGGTGCTGTCACGCTCAGCGGCTTTGTACCTGTGAACTCTCCACAAAATGTGCTCCGGTGTAAAATATATCGCAACAAAATACACCGGTGCAGCGCCGGAGCAAATGTGTGCCGTGTGAACACCCCTTCAGACTCACCGTGTTTTTTCAGGTCAGGCATCTTGAGGCTTTTTTGTGGGTCTACTTATGCTAAACATGTCCAGCGCATTTCATGTTGCTAAGTCAAGCTTGGTTTGGGGGCTGCGTTTTTTTTTTTTTTTTGAGAATCCAGTTGAATGCAACTGAGCCAAAATGTCTGCTTCCACTCCAAATGGAGACTTCCTGTACCTTTCCAGACGTGGCCTCTTTGAGAGGCTTTTTGCGGATCTCTTCATGCCAGACACGTCTGCTGAATTTGTAGACACTTCCGAAAGGCGCTCCGGTATAAAGATCCATCCCACTTGGTAGCCATAGCAAAAACTCACATTCTTCACTTTATTTTGAAGGAAGCAGCCAGACAACCCCAAAATGGCTGCCATAGCAGATTCCCTCTGTCCTTTTGGCAAAGGCTTATAATAATAATAATAATAATAATAATACATTTCATTTAAAAAGCGCCTTTCATGCCACCCAAGGACACTGCACAGACAATACAATCTAAAAATAAATAAAAGAAACATTGTATAAAAACAGGACATCAAATCACAGAATAGAGGAAGTGGAGTTATGTGTTGTAGGCAGTCCTGAACAAGTGTGTTTTGAAACGGGACTTGAAAGTGGAGAGAGATGTACAGTTTTAGAGGTCCAGAGGTCGGTTGTTCCAGAGCTTCTTCAGACTTGTTTTTTTTTTTTTTTTTGTAGGTCAACTCACGGTAGACCAAATCTTGTGTTGCGAAGCATCCTGCTGACTTTGTGGACAAAGTTGGAGCCCTTCAGCAAACTTTGAAGGTTTGTGTGCGTGTGTGTGTGTGTGCGTGTGTGTGCGTGTGTGTGTGCGAAGGTGTAAATTCACTATCATTAAATCCTTTTTGAGTTTCCTCACGCACACACACACACACACACACCCAGATATCATCTTGTAAGCGGTATCCCCACAATCCTCTTGGCCCCCCTCAAAGATCCATTCGGGGAAATAAATGTCAGAGCCAAACAGGAAGGACGGAAGGGAATCGGCACCGGTTGCCCTATTTATTAGTATTTGCCATCGACACGCGCCAAGTGTGATCTTTCAAATCTATGCGCATCCATTGTTGCAGATTTACATTTCATTTAACGCGATGCTGCGTACTTGTATCGTTTTTAATGTTGTATACAAACAAACAAAAAAGAAGTGGCATATTTGCATCATATTCAATGCATTCTTCGAAGCTAGCATATGACATCACATTTCGCATCGGGGAAACGGCCGAAGCCTTGAACAAAGCATTCGCTAGCTCAGATTTGACGTCGATGCCGTCAACTTTGAATCGTCACTCAAGCGGGCTTCACCGTAAACGCCGCGGACGGACGGGAGAGGTACCGCAGTTGCCAAAAGTGCCAGCGGGATTCCGCGAGCCCGCGCGCGATAGCAACACCGACGGCGTGTGAATTGGCGAACGCGTCGACGCTAAAGCGTATCTTTGGCTGGAAAAGCAACCGGCGAGGACCGGCGCCTCGTGGATTTCAGGAGTTAGGTGGGATCCATTTTTGTTAGCAAAGTTTGACGGGCGACGCATGTGAGGACGAAGCGCTTCGTTGTCTTTCCCGTCATGCGCTTTTTGTCTTCAGCCGCGTGTTTAAAAAGTTCCGTTGGTTTGGTCTACGGGTTTGTGTTTGATTTCCCCGAGCCGGGATCCGTTTGGTCGGCTGTTAAGCGAGAGGACGCCATCCGCCTAACAAGCTGAAATCAATTAAGACAAAGTGATCCATTTACACCAGTCGTTAGCGCTTATTACTTCCAAACACATTTATTATCCCTCGCTCGCACTTTTTTTTTGTTTTTTTTGTTCTCCCTCCCCCGACGCCACCCGCCCGCCCGCCCGTCCCTTCACTCGGAGCAAATTGAATGTAAGTGATTCGACTAATTAGACGCATTGAAATGAGCCAATTAAGCAGTTCATGAACAGAGGGAGGACTTTATTAATAATCTCCACTCTGGGAACAGGAAATTCCCCCAGTGACTGCCGCCCTAACCCAGAAAACTGTCACAGCGAGGACGACCGCTCGTACGCTCCGGCTGTCTCGACTAAAATCCACGAAACCCGAAACGCGCGGCGGCATGGAGGAAGTTGACGACGTGTGGAAGAAAGGTACTATATTTCAGTCTGTAGCCTTTTACACACACAAGCTAACTCCAATAATTGCTTCACAGAATGAAAAGTGGAGGCATTTCCAAAAAGCAAATTGTTTCCGTTGTTTCCAGCAGTGTAGACGACGAGCGCACACAAAGGCGGCGCGTGCGTGCGTGTGTGCGTGCGTGCGGGAGGCAAAGAAAGTGGAAGCTCCCGGCCAGATTTTCCGCAATTCGTCACCGTGATTGTTCGCACGTGCCCGAATCGAATCGGCGGAACGTCCAAAAACAAGAACATCATTCCCTCTTTTTCCGCCGCCGCCTGCGGCGGCAGAATGAAGCTCCTTCCTGATCTCTTCAAGTCTGCACACATGCACAATTTCATGGGAATTGTCACAGCAAAGCCGCTCAACGACTTTGGGCCTCCCTCCTGGTAACTCCAATATTTGCTTTTTTGATCCTTCAGATATCTTCTTTTTTCTTTTCTCGCTTTTAACCCCCAAACTCGCAACCGAAATGCTCATTTCAAATCAACTGAAGTATGTTGTCTTTTGATGGAGTGGGTGACCGTTTTCGCTGATCTTCCGGGGATGTTCTTCATCTTTTTTTTTTTTTTGACTCGTCATAATTCCAAAACCGAAATGCTCTTCCCATCTCAACGGCCCTCTTTCTATTTCCAAATGAGTCCTATTCATTGGATGGTCAAAACTTGGGACACTGAATTTCCTTTTGTCCTCATTCCGTTTGTGACCAACAGGTGGCACTGTGGGGCTCTCCCTGCAGCTAGCTGCACACTTGTTGCTCGTTCGGTCATTAGTTGTAGAAAAGGACCAGCCCGAACACTCGTGGTCGGCTCATTGTTGCCGTCATGTTTGTTTGTGTTTTCGGAGTTCCTTTTTTCTTTTTCAAGTGGTCCGCCGCCTTTGTCCCTCCAGCTGCCTTTACCGCCACCGCCACTGGAGGGAGCCTCATGACGTTGCCGCAATACACCAGAGGGAGCTGTGAGCTAGCCTGGCGGCTAGTCTCGCCCGTTTTGTTTTGTTTAGTTTTTGTTTTTTTTTGCGATGGTAGTCGCAGAGTTTGAAGGGCAGCGTGTGTAAATTGTGCCATTGAAATGACTTTCATGACATTTTGATGGGGTTGTTTTTTTTATTTTTTTTACCGCTTTGCGTGTTTGTGTGGAGCGCGCCGCTCCCGTTTGCCAAAGTCAATCAGGGTCGCCTCAACTGTACTATGAAAGTGAAACATTGTAATCATCGATACCTGGAAATAGTGTGGCTCTTTCAGCATGGGAGACATTTACACATAGAAAAAGCAAGGCAGCAGAAAAAAACAAAAAAACAAAGAAGCCAAATTTGAATTTTGATTTTGTTTGTGGTTGAGTGGTTAGCGTGAGGTCGTGGGTTCGATATCCCGGCCCCGGCCTCCCTTTGTGGACGTTCTCCCCGTGCCAGCGTGGGTTTTCTCCGGGTACTCCGCTTTCCTCCCACATTCCAAAGACATGCATGGCAGGCTGGTTGAACTCCAAATTGTCCCGAGGTGTGAGTGTGAGTGCGGATGGTTGTTCGTCTCTGTGTGCCCTGCGATTGGCTGGCAAGCGGTTCAGGGTGTCCCCGCCTCCTGCCCGAAGACAGCTGGGACAGGCTCCGGCACCCCCCCTGCGACCCTTGTGAGCATAAAGCGGATCGGACAATGGATGGATGGATTCTTGCCAGTAATCACAGAGAAACTTTAAATAACGTAAAAAAATATATATATAAATATCAATAATAGTGTGCTTTCAGTCTTCAGTGGTGTCAAGAATTGAACGAAGACTTGTTTCCAAGACGCTTCTCTGACATTTGAAGACAACAACAAAAAAAAGTGTGTCTGACATGATTTCTCATTGTCTCCACTTGCTGCCTCGGGCATTCTGTTTTCATACAATAGCGTTGGCCTTTGGATTAATGTAATGGAGCCGGCCGGGCTCATGTGATTAGCCAGCTAGGGGGCTCTCGGCCTTTTAGCTTTACCCCCCCGCCCCGCCCCCACCCTCGCCAGTGGAGGCCACGGAGAAAGTTAATCCGAGGAAATGTGTGTTTTTTTTTTATTTTTTAAAAGCCCTCACTAATCTCCCATTGTCGAACTCTCGGTCAGCTGCAAGTGGCTAATTGATGTCGGCGCTGTAAGTAGCCCGTTTGTTGTCTGAAAATGGCAAATGCCCGCACCAAACGATATCGAGCAGGCAGGCAAAGTCCAAAGCGACGCTCTGCTGTCGAAACGAGTCCACGCAACATCCCCTTTCACGCCTGTGTCAAAGGTGCCTATGCCGCCTGCGTACGTACAGCGCGTACGCGTTCCAGTCCGTACGCAGGCAGGCGGGGGAGCGATGCAAAGATGTGAGAGAATCCAATATTTGCGGCGGCGGCGTCTTGAAGAGTCGAAAGGAGAGCGAGCGAGCGAGCGAGACTTGTTGTGCGAATTGAATGAAAAGATGCCGTCTTTGTACCTCGGCATTTCCTTGGCGTGTCATCAAAGGCGCGCATGCGCGCGTGGAACAAACAAAACATGCGGCTGCTGATTTCGAGTGTTCCGAAGCCAAGGGGCGCGCATTGGGCCCTTCCGTTCGGCGCAAGCCCCCCTTTTTCCGTGCCCCCGTTTCCACGGCTTTGATGCAGGTTAGGTTGCCTTTATGGGAAGAAAAACCCGATCAAACCTCAGGCCACGTTTTCAAAAGCACAAGCTCCTTTCAAAGCTTCATTCGAAACCCAAATACGACATCTCCACACAGGCTTTGAACCCTATTTTGGAAATTTACCGACCAGGACTGGAACGCTACCTTGAAACCTGAACCCAAGCTTGGAAACCAAACTTGGAAGCCCTACCATCAAACCTTGAACCAGATTTGAAGCTTGAAACACGAAACCGGACGACAAAAAAAGATCGGATATGAGGACCGAACCGAATTGCAATTTATAACCTGAACTTGAAAACTGAATTTGAATTCGGTTTTCAAGTTCAAGTTCCTATCTTGGCTTCGGGTTTCAAATGAGGGTTAAAAAAAAAAAGCCTTCGTCATCATTTCAATTTAAGTTTCAAGTTCGTGTTAGGGTGTCAAACGAGGCTTTGGCACCCGGTTTAAATCAGGGTTTAAATGAGGCGTCTCCATCTTTTGTTCAGGGTCCAAACCCCGAACTTGAAACCTGGACTTGAAAAGCTCATTGGAAAGCCGAACCCAAAATGGGAACTGGATAGGAGGCCAAAGCAGACACCCAAATGTCAACTCCGAAAGCAGTCTTGACTCCCTAACCATGACTTGGAAGCTGTCATTTCAACTCCGAACCCTGGCCGCTTCGAACGCTAACCGGAAACCCCGTATCGGACTCAAAGCCCCGATTCCTCCGTTGCCGCCCTCATCCCGCGAGCCCGCTGTGCGTTTGCGATGCCGACGGAATCAAAGATTCTGAGCACCTCGCAGGCGTCGCGCTGAATTAGACGCTTAACCGCACCTTGACGCGCGCACGCGTGCGCCCGTCAACAAACCGCCGCCGACGTGACGGCGCCTAACGAGGGGAGCGCTCGAGAGGCTAACGAGGAGCAAGGCGCCGACAAGACTTTCAACTTCAACCGTGCGGCATAATCAGCGCCTCGCGTTCGCAACGCGCGCAGAATCTTGATTGTGAAATCTTTTGATTTGCGAACATGATTGACGGGCCGCAGCGGTGGAGCGGCGCAGGTGGGCGCTTCGTTTCCGAGTAGTCGGTCAACGGGATTTACAAGGCAAAGAGCAGACCAGATAGAAGGAGAGAGGAGACAAATTTACATCCACATATCCATCCATCCATTTTCTGATCGGCTTTGTCCCGGCCGTCTTCGGGCAGCAGGCGGGGGACACCCTGAACCGCTTGCCAGCCAATCGCAGGGCACACAGAGACCAACAACCATCGCGTTCACATTCACGCCGCGGGACAATTTGGAGTGTTCCATTAACCTGCCATGCAGGATTTTGGAATGTGGGAGGAAACCGGAGTACCCGGAGAAAACCCACGCGGGCACAGGGAGAACATGCAAACTCCACACTGGAAGGCCGAGCTGGAATCGAACCCACGACCTCTGCACCGTGAGGTCGACACGCTAAGCACTGAACCATCGTGTCCCGTTTCGGATTTCCCACGTCCTGACTTGATTGACATTGATTGACAAAGTACATCTCTGAGTGTCTCTTGCGACATGGCGCCGCTTCGAGGGACCCGCTCCCTGTCTGACGCGCGTCCGTTTGCGATCTTTTTGTGTGCGGTGGGCCAGGAGGCGAGAGCCGCTAATGGCGTAATCCCTTTTGTTGGACGGCTAATCCCTTAATTCCCCGCTGTGTTTAAGTGTACGCGCTGCATTCAAACATCTGGAATCTCTTTCGCCGTTGCGCTTTTGACATTTTGGCCTTTCAAAACATTTAAAAAGGAAGTGCAACCGGATGAGTGCAGAGGTTGCTTTTTGAAAATTGATTTTATGGTTGGTGATTTTTATTATTGCTGTGCTTTTCTCTGTTTGAATTTGTTTTGTTAGCATCGTAAAAAAACGTTTTGTTTTTAAATTGTATTCTTTGTTTTCTTTGTATTTTCTTTTGTTTACTTTTGTCTTATTTTGTTAAGATATTTTAAAAAATAAATATTTGTGTTTTTCAATTATTTTTATTTTGTTTTTGTTGTTATTGCTTATTAACTTTTTGCTGTTTGTTAGCTTGTTTCATTTTATCATTTTTGTTTTTGTTTATGATGTCAAGTTTGTCTTCTTGTTTTCAAAATAGATTTGAAATATTGCCTTTCACAAATTTTTGTATTTTACTGCTTTGTATTGTTTTATGTGTTTATTTTTATTACATTTTTTAGGGTTGTTTTTAGGGTCTGAATTTGTTTTTGTACTTTATTTTTATGATTCCAAACTGCTGAAAGTCAAGCGTAGCAAACTCTCAAGGACACAAAGGAAATCCTCCTTTGCCAAACAAAAAGCGACTTAAGAAATTTGCTGAGTCTTCGCTTGCCTTGATGTCAGCGCTGTAAGTGTCTGGTGCCCCCCCCCGCTCGCGGTCAGCACATATTGGAAATGCATAAAACAATAGCGTCGCTGCTGCTTCTACTTCTTGGAGGAGAATGAAGGCGGCGCAGCAACGGGGGGGCCCCTCTGACATTTGCGTCAACAATCCCTACGTGACGTTAGCTTAGCTTCAATAACAAAGAGTTAGCGTCGCGAGTGAAAGTGATATGCGGCCCAAGTCCAAAATCTGCCCGCTAAGCTTTGTTTACCGCACGTCCAAAAAAGAGCCCTGGAGCGGCTAATCTGGTTAGCGTGCAGCGGCGGCGGCCATTGTTCCCGACTCGCGGCACAAAGGCGCTTATTGACGGACGGACGGACTGAGTTACTAAGCGCTTAAGCCGCCGCCGCCACTAATGTAGCGTCTAAGTCAGGGGTCTCCAACTCCGGGCCTGGAGGGCTACTGTCCTGCCTGTTTTCCAGCTCTCCCAGGAGCAGCACACCTGATTCAAATAATCAGGATCCTTCTAATGCTGCTTCAGAGTTGGCTGATGAGCTGATCGTTGAAATCAGGTGTGTTGCAGCTGGGAGAGCCGGAAAACAGGCAGGACAGTAGCCCTCCAGGCCCGGAGTTGGAGACCCCTGGTCTAAGTGAAGCGTCTGGATGTGGCCGTGACCCCCAAAGTGTGCAGGCTAAGTGCTAAGCTAAGCTGTGTTTAACCTCATCGCGGCGTGTGTGCGCCTTGAGGGCTTCTGTGGGTCAGCGCCTCGTTTTTGAGACCCTTTTGGTAGGAATGAGGTTTAGAGTTTGCGTCCGTATTTCAAGCCTACGTTCAGTTTTCGGATTGGATTGAGTGTCAGGCAGAAGTTGGCATTTCCAATGAGAATTTTAAGCAAGAGGTAGGGTTTGATATCGGCGTTTCATCAAACTTGGGGCTCGGGGTTTCAACAGAGACTTCCAAACAAGGCTGTCAAGCTCGTGGTTTTCAGGCCTGTGTTGGGCTTGAAACAAGGGTCGGGATTTCAACTTCGTGTTAGGGCAGGGCCTTCAAACGGATTTTTGTCGCCGGCCACATTTTGCTTTCCGTTTCCCATGGAGGGCCGTTATGAATGAAACCATATAAAGGAATCGCAAATAACTGTTGATTCAACTATTGTTGAAGTTACTATCATGGGGGGTAACAAGAACATGCTTCCAATATCTCTTATTTATTACACATGAGAATTTTGTTAGACATGTAAGAAAGCACGATGGAAGTTGACAGGTTTGATCTGCTTTCGCGGGCCATACAAAAAGGAGGTGGCGGGCCAGATCTTGCCCCCGGGCCTCGAGTTTGACCCCTAACAGTTAGGGTATCAAGCTCGGGTTCGGATTTCAAGCGAGGGTTGGCGATTGATAAAATCAGCTTCGCGTCCCTGACGAGGCTTTAGTCTTTCAAATGAAGGTTTTGAAGGCAAACTTTCCGTCACTGAATTGTGTTGGAAAGTCGAGTCGGAAGGTAAGTTTTCAAAGTGGGCGTTCAAGGAGGACACCGAGGGGCCGGATGAGCTGCGACGGGGGCCGGCGCGGTTGTCTTCATGGCGCCACGCTTGGCCACTGATTCACTGGGCGCCGGCGCGCGCGTGTAGCGCGTGTGTAGCTTGACACCTTGGTGACCTCATCATTTTCAGGAGCATGATTGCCGCTGTGCCTGCTCGCTTTCATTTCACCGCGGGCGCACACACAGACACACACACACACTGTAGCACATGCTGTTCTGTCTCAGGAGGTCATCGTCTTCACTTGTGTCTTGTTTCTTTTCTCATTTACACCCCACACACACACAAACATACCACACACACACACACACAATCACCTCAGATAAATCTTTCCGCACACACAAAAGAGACACACACCCAAACGCGTTAACACATGCCTAGCACACAAACTCAAAAAACATACACCGTCATGTACGTCCATGCACATGCAAACAATCACACGTGCACACTAAAACTCACAATAGCGCGCGCACACACACTCACCTACACCAACAGACACACGTGGAGGTCAGGCTGATCTGAGCGCGCGGAACAATTTCATCCCCTCGCAATGAAGTCCAAATGATGGCGGCCATTGGCACAAATGGCAAACGCTGCTGCTGCCAATGTGCTGTGAAATGAAGCCCAACAAGCGTGTGCGTGCGCGCGCGTGTAATCTCTGAATGCGCACTCAGCCGAGATGCCGCGATGGACACAAAATCTGTGAAATGACACCACCGAGTTGTACGCCACGTGGAGGGAGAATGAAGGCAAAGCAGGACATTCCGTGCAGCCGCGTCGCGCAATGAGCACAACAAAAGAGAGCCCAAATGTTTGTGTGGAGGCCCTTTAAAACGGAGCCGACGGAGAAGCTCACGAGACCCTACGTGGGGAAAAAAAAATAAAAAATCTCAGAGAGTTGCTGTCATTTAGCTCCTCGCACGAGCCGCAGCCCGTCCACATGATTCCGCCTAATCTCAACACGGAAGGCGCACAAAGACAAGATGATGGAAAGCAGGAAGGGAGGAAGGATAAAGGAATAAAGTATAGGGGAGGGGCACAGGAAGGGGGAAAAAAAGGGTAGTTGGGAAGAAAATGGTGGATGGGGGGGAGAAGGAAGGATGACGGTGGAAAGAAAGGACAGACGGATGGAAGGAATGTAGGAAGGAAGACAGGATGGAAGCAAGAAAAGGAGGTTGGGAGGAAAAGAAGGAAGGAGGAGGAAGGAAGAAAGACATCTTGCCATGTCAAACTGGATTCAGGGTCATGATTGATCAAATCCGCATGGAGCTCATTAGTTCCAAATGAGCCCAAAATGGAGGCTTGCAAGTATTTGCTGGCATTTGTTTTGTGTGTGTGTGTGTGTGTGTTTGTTTCTACTCACGACCACCAAATGTCATGTTGTAAAGGCAAACGGGCTACGGGGAGTGAATTTTCCAAAGTGGAAAACGAGAGACCAGAAATCAATGTAAACAAGAGCCGCACGCGCTGGTTCTCACTGCCTGCCCAGCCTTCATGGAATTTGCGTCTCGGCAAAAGAGCATTGCTGCAGCCACCAAACCGCCACCCTTGTCAGCCCGCCCAGCAACAAAAATCACCCAAATATCACCACGAGCGCCTCGCTCTTTGTCTGACTGAGATGTAATCGCTGCGGCTTGCGGCTCATTTCAATCGGCGGCATTTCAAGTGTCAATTAGCCGCTAATTGAATTAAGGCCACAAAGCCGTTTGGCCGCTTTGCTCCTCTCGCCTGAGGACGGCCACAAATGATTTGGGCTGGTCGTGGGAGAGAACAACAAAAACATAAAACCCTCCATGTGTACAACAGCTGCTGCAAGCACACGCACGCACACACAGTGTTGTTTTCCCCGCAGGGAGGTCAGCATCTCAGCAATGGAGGAATGGAATGGCAAAACTGCAGAGGGGAAACGAAAGAAGGAAAGGAGGAAAGGGGCAAACAAGACAAGACAGGAGGCGGAGGAAAGTCGGCCAGGGTTGTGAAATTTCCGTGGATTCGTGAAGGGGTGGAGGGGGGTGCCCCCCCCAGACCCGCCCTTAACGGATTTTCTCTTCCTCATTTGACAGCATTTTTTACAACAAAGAGGACGACCGTGTACAGTCAGGCGTTTTTTTACAGCCAAAAAAGGACCATGAAAAGTAAGGCGTTTTGTGAATTGTTCCTTGGTGTGAGTTTGAGCGCGAAGAGTTGGAAGGCCGGAGCCAAAATCAAACCCTGCACCTCCGCAATGTGATGCAGACGCACAAACCATTCCACTACCGCACATGAACCCTCTACATTGTTCGATATAAGACCGTTTTTTAAAAACAATACGAAACCATGAATAGTAAGGCTTTTTTGGGGGGGGGTTAAGTATTTTTGAAGTATAGTAAGGCGTGTTTCAAAACAAAAAAAGGTTTTTAGGCGAAAAAAAACGACCATGTATAGTAAAGCGTTTTTAGTCGAAAAAAACGACCATGTATAGTAAGGCGTTTTGAGCCGAAAAAAACGACCATGTATAGTAAGGCGTTTTTAGGCGAAAAAAAACATGAAAAGTAAGGCGTTTTTAGCCGAAAAAAAACGACCATGTATAGTAAGGCGTTTTAGTCGAAAAACGACCATGTATAGTAAGGCGTTTTAGGCGAAAAAACATGAAAAGTAAGGCGTTTTTAGCCGAAAAAAAACGACCATGTATAGTAAGGCGTTTTTAGTCGAAAAAAACGACCATGTATAGTAAGGCGTTTTTAGGCGAAAAAAACATGAAAAGTAAGGCGTTTTTAGCCGAAAAAAAACGACCATGTATAGTAAGGCGTTTTTAGTCGAAAAAAACGACCATGTATAGTAAGGCGTTTTTAGGCGAAAAAAACATGAAAAGTAAGGCGTTTTTAGCCGAAAAAAAACAACCATGTATAGTAAGGCGTTTTTAGTCGAAAAAAACGACCATGTATAGTAAGGCGTTTTTAGCGAAAAAACTACCATGTATAGTAAGGCGTTTTTAGATGAAAAAAACGACCATGTATAGTAAGGCATTTTTAGATGAAAAAAGCGACCATGTATAGTAAGGCGTTTTTAGATGAAAAAAACGACCATGTATAGTAAGGTGTTTTTAGCCGAAAAAAATGACATAGTATAGTAAGGCGTTTTTAGACGAAAAAAGCGACCATGTATAGTAAGGCGTTTTTTGACGAAAAAAACATGAAAAGTAAGGCGTTTTTAGCCGAAAAAAAACGACCATGTATAGTAAGGCGTTTTTAGTCGAAAAAAACGACCATGTATAGTAAGGCGTTTTAGCCGAAAAAACGACCATGTATAGTAAGGCGTTTTTAGATGAAAAAACGACCATGTATAGTAAGGCGTTTTTAGATTAAAAAAACGACCATGTATAGTAAGGCGTTTTTAGTCGAAAAAAACGACCATGTATAGTAAGGCGTTTTTAGTCGAAAAAAACGACCATGTATAGTAAGGCGTTTTTAGTCGAAAAAAACGACCATGTATAGTAAGGCGTTTTTAGCCGAAAAAACTACCATGTATAGTAAGGCGTTTTTAGATGAAAAAAGCGACCATGTATAGTAAGGCGTTTTTAGACGAAAAAAACGACCATGTATAGTAAGGTGTTTTTAGCCGAAAAAAATGACATAGTATAGTAAGGCGTTTTTAGACGAAAAAAGCGACCATGTATAGTAAGGCGTTTTTTGATGAAAAAAACATGAAAAGTAAGGCGTTTTTAGCCGAAAAAAAACGACCATGTATAGTAAGGCGTTTTTAGTCGAAAAAAAACGACCATGTATAGTAAGGCGTTTTTAGCCGAAAAAACGACCATGTATAGTAAGGCGTTTTTAGATGAAAAAACGACCATGTATAGTAAGGCGTTTTTAGATTAAAAAAACGACCATGTATAGTAAGGCGTTTTAGACGAAAAAAAACGACCATGTATAGTAAGGAGTTTTTAGACGAAAAAAAACGACCATGTATAGTAAGGCGTTTTTAGTAAAAAAAAACGACCATCAGAATCAGAATCAGAATCATCTTTATTGGCCAAGTATGTAGAACACACAAGGAATTTGTCTCCGGTATACAGGCTGCATTAGTATCATCATAAACAAGAACATGACAAATTGGTATGGAAGGACATTTCATAATGTAAGTGAACCCTAGTTTCAAGCAGAGCTAAAGTGATCAGTGGTAGAATACAATACTATTACAGTTTGTACAGTTGGTGCAGAAAATCATTGAACCCTTTTAGAGAGATACAATATTTGTTGTACAAGAAGAGTGACTACGTCAGTGACTGTTTAGGGAGTTAATGGCTAGAGGGAAGAAGCTGTTCAAGTGTCTGCTGGATTTGGTGCGCATGGATCTGTAGCGCCTGCCTGAGGGGAGTAACTTGAAAAGGTGGTGGGCAGGATGCGGGGGATCCAGGAGGATTTTCCGTGCCCTTGTCTTGATTCTTGCGGTGTGCAAGTCCTCAAGAGTGGGTAGGGCGGTGCCAATGATTTTTTCCGCCGACCATGTATAGTAAAAGCGTTTTTAGTCGAAAAAACGACCATGTATAGTAAGGCGTTTTTAGTGAAAAAACGACCATGTATAGTAAGGTGTTTTTAGCGAAAAAATGACATAGTATAGTAAGGCATTTTTAGACGAAAAAGCGACCATGTATAGTAAGGAGTTTTAGACGAAAAAACGACCATGTATAGTAAAGCGTTTTTGACGAAAAAACGACCATGTATAGTAAGGTGTTTTAAGCGAAAAACGACCATGTATAGTAAAGCGTTTTGACGAAAAACGACCATGTATAGTAAGCGTTTTGAGCGAAAAAACGACCATGTATAGTAAGGCGTTTTAGGCGAAAAAACGACCATGTATAGTAAGGTGTTTTTAGCGAAAAAACGACCATGTATAGTAAGGCGTTTTAGCGAAAAAAGCGACCATGTATAGTAAGGCGTTTTGACGAAAAACGACCATGTATAGTAAGGCGTTTTAGGCGAAAAAACGACCATGTATAGTAAGGCGTTTTTGACGAAAAAACGACCATGTATAGTAAGGCGTTTTTAGCGAAAAAGCGACCATGTATAGTAAGGCGTTTTAGATGAAAAAACGACCATGTATAGTAAGGGTTTTAGATTTAAAAAAGCGACCATGTATAGTAAGGAGTTTTTAGTCGAAAAAATGACCATGTATAGTAAGGCGTTTTTAGACGAAAAAAACGACCATGTATAGTAAGGAGTTTTTAGACGAAAAAAATGACCATGTATAGTAAGGCGTTTTTAGTCAAAAAACGACCATGTATAGTAAGGCGTTTTTAGTAAAAAAACGACCATGTATAGTAAGGCGTTTTTAGCCGAAAAAACGACCATGTATAGTAAGGCGTTTTTAGATGAAAAAAACGACCATGTATAGTAAGGGTTTTTAGATTAAAAAAAAACGACCATGTATAGTAAGGAGTTTTTAGACGAAAAAAATGACCATGTATAGTAAGGCGTTTTTAGACGAAAAAACGACCATGTATAGTAAGGAGTTTTTAGACGAAAAAATGACCATGTATAGTAAGGCGTTTTAGTCGAAAAAACGACCATGTATAGTAAGGCGTTTTAGTCGAAAAAACGACCATGTATAGTAAGGAGTTTTAGACGAAAAAACGACCATGTATAGTAAGGCGTTTTTAGTTGAAAAAATGACCATGTATAGTAAGGCGTTTTTAGTCGAAAAAAACGACCATGTATAGTAAGGCGTTTTTAGGCGAAAAAACGACCATGTAGAGGAAGGCGTTTTAGGCGAAAAAACGACAATGTATAGGAAGGCGTTTTAGCGAAAAAACGACCATGTATAGTAAGGCGTTTTAGTGAAAAAACGACCATGTATAGTAAGGCGTTTTTAGCGAAAAAACTACCATGTATAGTAAGGCGTTTTTAGATGAAAAAAACGACCATGTATAGTAAGGCATTTTTAGATGAAAAAAGCGACCATGTATAGTAAGGCGTTTTAGATGAAAAAACGACCATGTATAGTAAGGCATTTTAGATGAAAAAGCGACCATGTATAGTAAGGCGTTTTAGGCGAAAAACGACCATGTATAGTAAGGTGTTTTTAGCGAAAAAATGACATAGTATAGTAAAGCGTTTTAGACGAAAAAGCGACCATGTATAGTAAGGCGTTTTTGACGAAAAAACGACCATGTATAGTAAGGCGTTTTTAGCCGAAAAAACGACCATGTATAGTAAGGCGTTTTTAGCTGAAAAAAACGACATAGTATAGTAAGGCGTTTTTAGACGAAAAAACGACCATGTATAGTAAGGCGTTTTTGACGAAAAAACGACCATGTATAGTAAGGCGTTTTTAGCCGAAAAAAACGACATAGTATAGTAAGGCGTTTTTAGATGAAAAAACGACCATGTATAGTAAGGCGTTTTTGACGAAAAAAACGACCATGTATAGTAAGGCGTTTTAGGCGAAAAAATGACCATGTATAGTAAGGCGTTTTTAGGCGAAAAAACGACCATGTATAGTAAGGAGTTTTAGACGAAAAAATGACCATGTATAGTAAGGCGTTTTAGTCGAAAAAACGACCATGTATAGTAAGGCGTTTTTAGCCGAAAAAACGACCATGTATAGTAAGGCGTTTTTAGCCGAAAAAACGACCATGTATAGTAAGGCGTTTTTAGATGAAAAAAACGACCATGTATAGTAAGGGTTTTTAGATAAAAAAACGACCATGTATAGTAAGGAGTTTTTAGACGAAAAAATGACCATGTATAGTAAGGCGTTTTTAGACGAAAAAAAACGACCATGTATAGTAAGGAGTTTTTAGACGAAAAAATGACCATGTATAGTAAGGCGTTTTTAGTCGAAAAAACGACCATGTATAGTAAGGAGTTTTTAGACGAAATAAAACGACCATGTATAGTAAGGCGTTTTTAGTTGAAAAAAATGACCATGTATAGTAAGGCGTTTTTAGTCAAAAAAAACGACCATGTATAGTAAGGCGTTTTTAGATGAAAAAAACGACCATGTAGAGGAAGGCGTTTTAGATCGAAAAACGACAATGTATAGGAAGCGTTTTAGATGAAAAAAAACGACCATGTATAGTAAGGCGTTTTTAGTCGAAAAAAACGACCATGTATAGTAAGGCGTTTTTAGCCGAAAAAACTACCATGTATAGTAAGGCGTTTTTAGATGAAAAAAACGACCATGTATAGTAAGGCATTTTTAGAAGAAAAAAGCGACCATGTATAGTAAGGCGTTTTTAGATGAAAAAACGACCATGTATAGTAAGGCATTTTTAGATGAAAAAAGCGACCATGTATAGTAAGGCGTTTTTAGACGAAAAAAACGACCATGTATAGTAAGGTGTTTTTAGCCGAAAAAAATGACATAGTATAGTAAGGCGTTTTTAGACGAAAAAAGCGACCATGTATAGTAAGGCGTTTTGACGAAAAAACATGAAAAGTAAGGCGTTTTTAGCGAAAAAAGCGACCATGTATAGTAAGGCGTTTTAGCGAAAAAACGACCATGTATAGTAAGGCGTTTTTAGATGAAAAAACGACCATGTATAGTAAGGCGTTTTAGATTAAAAACGACCATGTATAGTAAGGCGTTTTAGTCGAAAAAACGACCATGTATAGTAAAGCGTTTTTAGTGAAAAAACGACCATGTATAGTAAGGCGTTTTAGCGAAAAAACTACCATGTATAGTAAGGCGTTTTAGATGAAAAAAGCGACCATGTATAGTAAGGCGTTTTTAGCGAAAAAACTACCATGTATAGTAAGGCGTTTTAGATGAAAAAGCGACCATGTATAGTAAGGCGTTTTAGACGAAAAACGACCATGTATAGTAAGGTGTTTTTAGCGAAAAAACGACCATGTATAGTAAGGCGTTTTTAGACGAAAAAGCGACCATGTATAGTAAGGCGTTTTTGACTAAAAACATGAAAAGTAAGGCGTTTTTAGCCGAAAAAAAACGACCATGTATAGTAAGGCGTTTTTAGTCGAAAAAAAACACCCATGTATAGTAAGGCGTTTTTAGCCGAAAAAACGACCATGTATAGTAAGGCGTTTTTAGATTAAAAAAACGACCATGTATAGTAAGGCGTTTTTAGATTAAAAAAACGACCATGTATAGTAAGGCGTTTTTAGATTAAAAAAACGACCATGTATAGTAAGGCGTTTTTAGACGAAAAAAAACGACCATGTATAGTAAGGCGTTTTTAGTAAAAAAAAACGACCATCAGAATCAGAATCAGAATCAGAATCATCTTTATTGGCCAAGTATGTAGAACACACAAGGAATTTGTCTCCGGTATACACGCTGCATTAGTATCATCATAAACAAGAACATGACAAATTGGTATGGAAGGACATTTCATAATGTAAGTGAACCCTAGTTTCAAGCAGAGCTAAAGTGATCAGTGGTAGAATACAATACTATTACAGTTTGTACAGTTGGTGCAGAAAATCATTGAACCCTTTTAGAGAGATACAATATTTGTTGTACAAGAAGAGTGACTACGTCAGTGACTGTTTAGGGAGTTAATGGCTAGAGGGAAGAAGCTGTTCAAGTGTCTGCTGGATTTGGTGCGCATGGATCTGTAGCGCCTGCCTGAGGGGAGTAACTGGAAAAGGTGGTGGGCAGGATGCGGGGGATCCAGGAGGATTTTCCGTGCCCTTGTCTTGATTCTTGCGGTGTGCAAGTCCTCAAGAGTGGGTAGGGCGGTGCCAATGATTTTTTCCGCCGACCATGTATAGTAAAGCGTTTTTAGTCGAAAAAAACGACCATGTATAGTAAGGCGTTTTTAGTCGAAAAAAACGACCATGTATAGTAAGGTGTTTTTAGCCGAAAAAAATGACATAGTATAGTAAGGCATTTTTAGACGAAAAAAGCGACCATGTATAGTAAGGAGTTTTTAGACAAAAAAAACGACCATGTATAGTAAGGCGTTTTTAGACGAAAAAAACGACCATGTATAGTAAGGCGTTTTTGACGAAAAAACGACCATGTATAGTAAGGCGTTTTTAGCCGAAAAAAACGACCATGTATAGTAAGGCGTTTTTGACGAAAAAACGACCATGTATAGTAAGGCGTTTTAGGCGAAAAAACATGAAAAGTAAGGCGTTTTAGCGAAAAAAAACGACCATGTATAGTAAGGCGTTTTAGTGAAAAAACGACCATGTATAGTAAGGCGTTTTAGGCGAAAAAACATGAAAAGTAAGGCGTTTTTAGCGAAAAAACGACCATGTATAGTAAGGCGTTTTAGTCGAAAAAACGACCATGTATAGTAAGGCGTTTTAGTCGAAAAAACTACCATGTATAGTAAGGCGTTTTAGATGAAAAAGCGACCATGTATAGTAAGGCATTTTAGATGAAAAAAGCGACCATGTATAGTAAGGCGTTTTAGCGAAAAACGACCATGTATAGTAAAGCGTTTTTAGTCGAAAAAAACGACCATGTATAGTAAGGCGTTTTTAGCCGAAAAAAAACGACCATGTATAGTAAGGCGTTTTTAGTCGAAAAACACGACCATGTATAGTAAGGCGTTTTTAGGCGAAAAAAACATGAAAAGTAAGGCGTCTTTAGCCGAAAAAAAACGACCATGTATAGTAAGGCGTTTTTAGTCGAAAAAAACGACCATGTATAGTAAGGCGTTTTTAGTCCAAAAAAACGACCATGTATAGTAAGGCGTTTTTAGCCGAAAAAACGACCAGGTATACTAAGGCGTTTTTAGGCGAAAAAAACGACCATGTATAGCAAGATGTTTTAACCCTAAAATAACGACCATGTAAAGTAAGGCGCTTTTAGTCGAAAAAAACGACCATGTATAGTAAGTCGTTTTTAGACGAAAAAAACGACCATGTATACTAAGGCGTTTTTAGGCGAAAAAAACGACCATGTATAGCAAGATGTTTTAACCCTAAAATAACGACCATGTAAAGTAAGGCGCTTTTAGTCGAAAAAAATGACTATGTATAGTAAGGCGTTTTTAGACGAAAAAAACGACCATGTATAGTAAGGCGTTTTTAGACGAAAAAAACGACCATGTATACTAAGGCGTTTTTAGGCGAAAAAAACGACCATGTATAGCAAGATGTTTTAACCCTAAAATAACGACCATGTAAAGTAAGGCGCTTTTAGTCGAAAAAAACGACCATGTATAGTAAGTCGTTTTTAGGCGAAAAAAACGACCATGTATAGTAAGGCGTTTTTAGTCGAAAAAAACGAGAATGTATAGTAAGGCGTTTTTAGCCGAAAAAAACGACCATGTATAGCAAGATGTTTTAACCCTAAAATAACGACCATGTATAGTAAGGCGTTTTTAGTCGAAAAAAACGACCATGTATAGTAAGGCATTTTTAGACGAAAAAAAACGACCATGTATAGTAAGGCGTTTTTAGACGAAAAAAATGACCATGTATAGTAAGGCGTTTTTAGGCGAAAAAAACCGACCATGTATAGTAAGGCGTTTTTAGGCGAAAAAAACGACCATGTATACTAAGGCGTTTTTTGATGAAAAAAACGACCATGTATAGTAAGGCATTTTTAGACGAAAAAACGACCATGTATAGTAAGGTGTTTTTCGACGAAAAAAACGGCCATGTATAGTAAGGCGTTTTAAACCGAAAAAAACGACCATGTATAGTAAGGCGTTTTTAGTCGAAAAAAACGACCATGTATAGTAAGGCGTTTTTAGACGAAAAAAACGACCATGTATAGTAAGGCATTTTTAGACGAAAAAACGACCATGTATAGTAAGGGGTTTTGGCCGAAATAAACGACCATGTAAAGTAAGGCATTTTTAGCCTATTTTTAACGAAATAAACGACCATGTAAAGCAAGGCGTGTTTGGCCGAAAACAACGACCATGTATAGTAAGGCGTTTTTAGCCGAAAAAAACGACCATGTATACTAAAGCGTTTTTGGCCGAAAAAAGACGACCATGTATAATAAGGCGTTTTTCGCCCATTTTTAGCCGAAAAAAACGACCATGGGTTGAAACCCCGCTCAGTGATGTGTGAAAATACAACACGTTTTCTTCTGCAAACCCTCCAGAGTGAATGTCAAATACGCCTATCATGCAGGGCAGGTCTCAGTCGCTGGTGGTGTAGAGGTATACACGCCTGCTTTTCGTCCAGGCAACCCCGGTTCAAACCCTGCTCAGTGATGGTGAGAAAAAACAACACCAAACATTTACTTTTTCCTGCAAATGCTCCAGAGTGCATGTCAAATACGCCTATCGTGCAGAGCAAGTCACAATCACTGGTGGTGTAGAGGTATACACGCTGGCTTTCCATCCAGACAGTGCAGGTTCAAACCCCATCCAGTGACAGCAAAAATGTCAGTTCCAAGATCTTAAGGTGGGATAGGCTCCAGCAAGTTCCCAGTGACAGTCGTCTAAATAGAAAAGGCCTTTTAGCCCAAAACAAACGACCATGTATAGAAAGGTGTTTTTTGCCAAAAAAAACCGACCATGTATACAAAGGCGTTTTTAGCTGATTTTTAGCCAAAAAAAACATGGTTGTTTTTTTGGACTAAAAACGCCTTACTATACATGGTCATTTTTTTTCGACTAAAAACGCCTTACTATACATGGTCGTTTTTTTTCGTCTAAAAACGCCTTACTATACATGGTCGTTTTTTTCGTCTAAAAACGCCTTACTATACATGGTCGTTTTTTTCGCCTAAAAATGCCTTACTATACATGGTCGTTTTTTCGACTAAAAACGCCTTACTATACATGGTCATTTTTTTCGCCTAAAAACTCCTTACTATACATGGTCGTTTTTCGTCTAAAACGCCTTACTATACATGGTCGTTTTTAGTCGAAAACGCCTTACTATACATGGTCCTTTTTTCGCTTAAAACGCCTTACTATACATGGTCGTTTTTAACTAAAAACGCCTTACTATACATGGTCGTTTTTAGACTAAAACGCCTTACTATACATGGTCGTTTTTAGACTAAAACGCCTTACTATACATGGTCCTTTTTTCGCTTACTATACATGGTCGTTTTTAGTCTAAAACGCCTTACTATACATGGTCGTTTTTAGACTAAAACGCTTACTATACATGGTCGTTTTTAGACTAAAACGCCTTACTATACATGGTCGTTTTTAGACTAAAACGCCTTACTATACATGGTCGTTTTTAGACTAAAACGCCTTACTATACATGGTCGTTTTTAGCCTAAAAACGCCTTACTATACATGGTCGTTTTTTCGCCTAAAAACGCCTTACTATACATGGTCGTTTTTTTCTAAAACGCCTTACTATACATGGTCGTTTTTTCGCCTAAAACGCCTTACTATACATGGTCGTTTTTTCGCCTAAAACGCCTTACTATACATGGTCGTTTTTTCGCCTAAAAACGCCTTACTATACATGGTCGTTTTTTCGCCTAAAACGCCTTACTATACATGGTCGTTTTTTCGTCTAAAACGCCTTACTATACATGGTCGTTTTTTCGCCTAAAACGCCTTACTATACATGGTCGTTTTTTCGCCTAAAACGCCTTACTATACATGGTCGTTTTTTCGCCTAAAACGCCTTACTATACATGGTCGTTTTTTCTAAAAACGCTAAAAACGCCTTACTATACATGGTCGTTTTTTCGCCTAAAAACGCCTTACTATACATGGTCGTTTTTTCGCCTAAAACGCCTTACTATACATGGTCGTTTTTTCGCTAAAAACGCCTTACTATACATGGTCGTTTTTTCGCCTAAAACGCCTTACTATACATGGTCGTTTTTTCGCCTAAAACGCCTTACTATACATGGTCGTTTTTTCGCCTAAAACGCCTTACTATACATGGTCGTTTTTTCGCCTAAAACGCCTTACTATACATGGTCGTTTTTTCGCCTAAAAACGCCTTACTATACATGGTCGTTTTTTCGCCTAAAACGCCTTACTATACATGGTCGTTTTTTCGCCTAAAAACGCCTTACTATACATGGTCGTTTTTTCGCCTAAAACGCCTTACTATACATGGTCGTTTTTTTCGCTTAAAACGCCTTACTATACATGGTCGTTTTTTCGTCTAAAACGCCTTACTATACATGGTCGTTTTTTCGGCTAAAAACGCCTTACTATACATGGTCATTTTTTTCGGCTAAAAACGCCTTACTATACATGGTCGTTTTTTCGGCTAAAAACGCCTTACTATACATGGTCGTTTTTTTTCGCCTAAAAACGCCTTACTATACATGGTCGTTTTTTCGTCTAAAACGCCTTACTATACATGGTCGTTTTTTCGGCTAAAAACGCCTTACTATACATGGTCGTTTTTTCGGCTAAAAACGCCTTACTATACATGGTCGTTTTTTTTCAGCTAAAAACGCCTTACTATACATGGTCGTTTTTTCGGCTAAAAACGCCTTACTATACATGGTCGTTTTTTCGGCTAAAAACGCCTTACTATACATGGTCGTTTTTTTCGCCTAAAACGCCTTACTATACATGGTCGTTTTTTTCGACTAAAAACGCCTTACTATACATGGTCGTTTTTTTAGACTAAAAACGCCTTACTATACATGGTCGTTTTTTTAGACTAAAAACGCCTTACTATACATGGTCGTTTTTTCGGCTAAAAACGCCTTACTATACATGGTCGTTTTTTTCGTCTAAAAACGCCTTACTATACATGGTCGTTTTTTCGACTAAAAACGCCTTACTATACATGGTCGTTTTTTCGCCTAAAAATGCCTTACTATACATGGTCATTTTTTCGCTAAAACGCCTTACTATACATGGTCGTTTTTTCGCCTAAAAACGCCTTACTATACATGGTCGTTTTTTCGTCTAAAACGCCTTACTATACATGGTCGTTTTTTCGCCAAAAACGCTTACTATACATGGTCGTTTTTAGACTAAAACGCCTTACTATACATGGTCGTTTTTTTTAGACTAAAAACGCCTTACTATACATGGTCGTTTTTTCGCCAAAAACGCCTTACTATACATGGTCGTTTTTTTCGACTAAAACGCCTTACTATACATGGTCGTTTTTTTGCCTAAAACGCCTTACTATACATGGTCGTTTTTTTCGACTAAAACGCCTTACTATACATGGTCGTTTTTAGTCTAAAACGCCTTACTATACATGGTCGTTTTTTCGCCTAAAACGCCTTACTATACATGGTCGTTTTTTCGACTAAAACGCCTTACTATACATGGTCGTTTTTTCGATAAAACGCCTTACTATACATGGTCGTTTTTTCGCCTAAAACGCCTTACTATACATGGTCGTTTTTTTCGCCTAAAACGCCTTACTATACATGGTCGTTTTTTCGCCTAAAACGCCTTACTATACATGGTCGTTTTTTTCGCCTAAAACGCCTTACTATACATGGTCGTTTTTTCGTCTAAAACGCCTTACTATACATGGTCGTTTTTTCGACTAAAACGCCTTACTATACATGGTCGTTTTTTTCGCCTAAAACGCCTTACTATACATGGTCGTTTTTTCGCCTAAAACGCCTTACTATACATGGTCATTTTTTCGACTAAAACGCCTTACTATACATGGTCATTTTTTCCGATAAAAACGCCTTACTATACATGGTCGTTTTTTCGTCTAAAACGCCTTACTATACATGGTCGTTTTTTTTCGTCTAAAAACGCCTTACTATACATGGTCATTTTTTCCGACTAAAACGCCTTACTATACATGGTTTTTTTCGACTAAAACGCCTTACTATACATGGTCGTTTTTTCCGATAAAACGCCTTACTATACATGGTCGTTTTTTCGCCTAAAAACGCCTTACTATACATGGTCATTTTTTCCGACTAAAACGCCTTACTATACATGGTCGTTTTTTTTCTAAAAACGCCTTACTATACATGGTCGTTTTTTCGCCTAAAACGCCTTACTATACATGGTCGTTTTTTCGCCTAAAACGCCTTACTATACATGGTCGTTTTTTTCGCCTAAAACGCCTTACTATACATGGTCATTTTTTCGACTAAAACGCCTTACTATACATGGTCGTTTTTTTCTAAAACGCCTTACTATACATGGTCGTTTTTTCGCCTAAAACGCCTTACTATACATGGTCATTTTTTTCCGACTAAAACGCCTTACTATACATGGTCATTTTTTTCCGATAAAACGCCTTACTATACATGGTCATTTTTTCCGATAAAACGCCTTACTATACATGGTCGTTTTTTCGCTAAAAACGCCTTACTATACATGGTCGTTTTTTCGCCTAAAACGCCTTACTATACATGGTCGTTTTTTCGCTTAAAATGGGCCAAAACGCCTTACTATACATGGTCGTTTTTTCGCCTAAAACGCCTTACTATACATGGTCGTTTTTTCATCTAAAACGCCTTACTATACATGGTCGTTTTTCGCCTAAAACGCCTTACTATACATGGTCGTTTTTTTACTAAAACGCCTTACTATACATGGTCGTTTTTTAGACTAAAACGCCTTACTATACATGGTCGTTTTTAGACTAAAACGCCTTACTATACATGGTCGTTTTTTTAGCCTAAAACGCCTTACTATACATGGTCGTTTTTCGCCTAAAACGCCTTACTATACATGGTCGTTTTTTCGACTAAAACGCCTTACTATACATGGTCATTTTTTCGACTAAAACGCCTTACTATACATGGTCGTTTTTCGCCTAAAACGCCTTACTATACATGGTCGTTTTTAGCCTAAAACGCCTTACTATACATGGTCGTTTTTTTAGCCTAAAAACGCCTTACTATACATGGTCGTTTTTTCTCTAAAAATGCCTTACTATACATGGTCGTTTTTTAGTCTAAAAACGCCTTACTATACATGGTCGTTTTTTCGTCTAAAACGCCTTACTATACATGGTCGTTTTTAGACTAAAACGCCTTACTATACATGGTCGTTTTTAGACTAAAACGCCTTACTATACATGGTCGTTTTTAGCTAAAACGCCTTACTATACATGGTCGTTTTTAGCTAAAACGCCTTACTATACATGGTCGTTTTTAGCCTAAAACGCCTTACTATACATGGTCGTTTTTTAGTCCTAAAACGCCTTACTATACATGGTCGTTTTTAGCCTAAAACGCCTTACTATACATGGTCGTTTTTTCGCCTAAAAACGCCTTACTATACATGGTCGTTTTTCGCCTAAAAACGCCTTACTATACATGGTCGTTTTTTTCGCCTAAAAACGCCTTACTATACATGGTCGTTTTTTCGCCTAAAAACGCCTTACTATACATGGTCGTTTTTTCGCCTAAAAACGCCTTACTATACATGGTCGTTTTTTCGCCTAAAACGCCTTACTATACATGGTCGTTTTTCGCCTAAAACGCCTTACTATACATGGTCGTTTTTAATCTAAAACGCCTTACTATACATGGTCGTTTTTAGTCTAAAACGCCTTACTATACATGGTCGTTTTTAGCCTAAAAACGCCTTACTATACATGGTCGTTTTTTTCGCCTAAAAACGCCTTACTATATATAGTCGTTTTTTTTCCGTCTAAAACGCCTTACTATACATGGTCGTTTTTTTCGACTAAAAACTTCTTACTATACATGGTCGGTTTTTTCGCCTAAAACGCCTTACTATACATGGTCGTTTTTTTTCGCCTAAAACGCCTTACTATACATGGTCGTTTTTTCGTCTAAAACGCCTTACTATACATGGTCGTTTTTTCGTCTAAAAACGCCTTACTATACATGGTCGTTTTTTCGTCTAAAACGCCTTACTATACATGGTCGTTTTTTCGTCTAAAACGCCTTACTATACATGGTCGTTTTTTCGTCTAAAACGCCTTACTATACATGGTCGTTTTTTCGCTAAAACGCCTTACTATACATGGTCGTTTTTTCGCCTAAAACGCCTTACTATACATGGTCGTTTTTTCGCCTAAAACGCCTTACTATACATGGTCGTTTTTTCGACTAAAAACGCCTTACTATACATGGTCGTTTTTTCGCCTAAAACGCCTTACTATACATGGTCGTTTTTCGTCTAAAACGCCTTACTATACATGGTCGTTTTTTCGCCTAAAACGCCTTACTATACATGGTCGTTTTTTCGCCTAAAACGCCTTACTATACATGGTCGTTTTTAGACTAAAACGCCTTACTATACATGGTCGTTTTTAGCCTAAAACGCCTTACTATACATGGTCGTTTTTTTTCGCCTAAAACGCCTTACTATACATGGTCGTTTTTTCGCCTAAAACGCCTTACTATACATGGTCGTTTTTTCGTCTAAAACGCCTTACTATACATGGTCGTTTTTAGCCTAAAACGCCTTACTATACATGGTCGTTTTTAGACTAAAACGCCTTACTATACATGGTCGTTTTTAGACTAAAAACGCCTTACTATACATGGTCGTTTTTTTCGCCTAAAAATGCCTTACTATACATGGTCGTTTTTTAGCCTAAAACGCCTTACTATACATGGTCGTTTTTAGACTAAAACGCCTTACTATACATGGTCGTTTTTAGCTAAAAATGCCTTACTATACATGGTCGTTTTTAGCCTAAAACGCCTTACTATACATGGTCGTTTTTTCGCTAAAAACGCCTTACTATACATGGTCCTTTTTTTCGTCGAAAACGCCTTACTATACATGGTCGTTTTTAGTCTAAAAACGCCTTACTATACATGGTCGTTTTTTTAGACTAAAACGCCTTACTATACATGGTCGTTTTTTAGACTAAAACGCCTTACTATACATGGTCGTTTTTTTCGGCTAAAAACGCCTTACTATACATGGTCGTTTTTTTCGACTAAAACGCCTTACTATACATGGTCGTCTTTTTCGGCTAAAACGCCTTACTATACATTGTCTTTTTTCTCGACTAAAAGGCCTTACTATACATGGTCGTTTTTTCTCGGCCCAAAACGCCTTACTATACATGGTCGTTTTTTCGGCTCAAAACGCCTTACTATACATGGTCATTTTTTCCGACTAAAACGCCTTACTATACATGGTCATTTTTTCCGATAAAACGCCTTACTATACATGGTCGTTTTTTCGCCTAAAATGCCTTACTATACATGGTCGTTTTTTCGCCTAAAACGCCTTACTATACATGGTCGTTTTTCGCCTAAAACGCCTTACTATACATGGTCCTTTTTTCGCCTAAAACGCCTTACTATACATGGTCGTTTTTTCGTCTAAAACGCTTACTATACATGGTCGTTTTTAGACTAAAACGCCTTACTATACATGGTCGTTTTTTCGCCTAAAACGCCTTACTATACATGGTCGTTTTTTCGCCTAAAACGCCTTACTATACATGGTCATTTTTTCCGACTAAAACGCCTTACTATACATGGTCATTTTTTCCGATAAAACGCCTTACTATACATGGTCGTTTTTTTCGCCTAAAACGCCTTACTATACATGGTCGTTTTTTCGCCTAAAACGCCTTACTATACATGGTCATTTTTTCCGACTAAAACGCCTTACTATACATGGTTTTTTCGTCTAAAACGCCTTACTATACATGGTCATTTTTTCCGATAAAACGCCTTACTATACATGGTCGTTTTTCGCCTAAAACGCCTTACTATACATGGTCATTTTTTCCGACTAAAACGCCTTACTATACATGGTCGTTTTTTCGCCTAAAATGCCTTACTATACATGGTCGGTTTTTTCGTCTAAAACGCCTTACTATACATGGTCGGTTTTTTTCGTCTAAAAACGCCTTACTATACATGGTCGTTTTTTCGCCTAAAACGCCTTACTATACATGGTCATTTTTTTCGACTAAAACGCCTTACTATACATGGTCGTTTTTTTTCGTCTAAAAACGCCTTACTATACATGGTCGTTTTTTTTCGTCTAAAAACGCCTTACTATACATGGTCATTTTTTTCCGACTAAAAACGCCTTACTATACATGGTCATTTTTTTCCGATAAAAACACCTTACTATACATGGTCATTTTTTTCCGATAAAAACGCCTTACTATACATGGTCGTTTTTCGCTAAAAATGCCTTACTATACATGGTCGTTTATTTCGCTAAAACGCCTTACTATACATGGTCTTTGTTTCGCTTAAAATGGGCCAAAACGCCTTACTATACATGGTCGTTTTTTCGCCTAAAACGCCTTACTATACATGGTCGTTTTTTCATCTAAAACGCCTTACTATACATGGTCGTTTTTTCTAAAACGCCTTACTTTACATGGTTGTTTTTTTTACTAAAACGCCTTACTATACATGGTCGTTTTTAGACTAAAACGCCTTACTATACATGGTCGTTTTTTAGACTAAAACGCCTTACTATACATGGTCGTTTTTTACTAAAAATGCCTTACTATACATGGTCGTTTTTTCGCCTAAAAACGCCTTACTATACATGGTCGTTTTTTCGACTAAAACGCCTTACTATACATGGTCATTTTTTCGACTAAAACGCCTTACTATACATGGTCGTTTTTTCGCCTAAAACGCCTTACTATACATGGTCGTTTTTAGCCTAAAACGCCTTACTATACATGGTCGTTTTTCGCCTAAAATGCCTTACTATACATGGTCGTTTTTTCGCTTAAAATGCCTTACTATACATGGTCGTTTTTAGTCTAAAACGCCTTACTATACATGGTCCTTTTTTTCGCCTAAAACGCCTTACTATACATGGTCGTTTTTTCGCTAAAAACGCCTTACTATACATGGTCGTTTTTAGACTAAAACGCCTTACTATACATGGTCGTTTTTTAGACTAAAACGCCTTACTATACATGGTCGTTTTTTCGCTAAAAATGCCTTACTATACATGGTCGTTTTTTCGCCTAAAAACGCCTTACTATACATGGTCGTTTTTTCGTCTAAAACGCCTTACTATACATGGTCGTTTTTTAGACTAAAACGCCTTACTATACATGGTCGTTTTTTCGCTAAAAATGCCTTACTATACATGGTCGTTTTTCGTCTAAAACGCCTTACTATACATGGTCGTTTTTTCGCCTAAAAACGCCTTACTATACATGGTCGTTTTTAGACTAAAACGCCTTACTATACATGGTCGTTTTTTAGACTAAAACGCCTTACTATACATGGTCCTTTTTCGCTAAAACGCCTTACTATACATGGTCGTTTTTTCGCCTAAAACGCCTTACTATACATGGTCGTTTTTTTAGACTAAAACGCCTTACTATACATGGTCGTTTTTTTAGACTAAAAACGCCTTACTATACATGGTCCTTTTTTTCGTCGAAAAACGCCTTCCTATACATGGTCGTTTTTTTCGTCGAAAAACGCCTTACTATACATGGTCGTTTTTTTAGACTAAAACGCCTTACTATACATGGTCGTTTTTTCGCCTAAAATGCCTTACTATACATGGTCGTTTTTTCGACTAAAAACGCCTTACTATACATGGTCGTTTTTTCGCTAAAAATGCCTTACTATACATGGTCGTTTTTCGACTAAAAACGCCTTACTATACATGGTCGTTTTTAGCCTAAAAATGCCTTACTATACATGGTCGTTTTTTAATTAAAACGCCTTACTATACATGGTCGTTTTTTTTCGCCTAAAAATGCCTTACTATACATGGTCATTTTTTTTCGTCGAAAAACGCCTTACTATACATGGTCGTTTTTTTAGACTAAAAACGCCTTACTATACATGGTCGTTTTTTTAGACTAAAAACGCCTTACTATACATGGTCGTTTTTTTCGCCTAAAAATGCCTTACTATACATGGTCGTTTTTTTTCGACTAAAAACGCCTTACTATACATGGTCGTTTTTTCGCCTAAAAATGCCTTAATATACATGGTCGTTTTTTCGACTAAAACGCCTTACTATACATGGTCGTTTTTTCGCTAAAAATGCCTTACTATACATGGTCGTTTTTCGCCTAAAAATGCCTTACTATACATGGTCGTTTTTACGCTAAAACGCCTTACTATACATGGTCATTTTTTCGACTAAAACGCCTTACTATACATGGTCGTTTTTTCGCCTAAAATGCCTTACTATACATGGTCGTTTTTTCACTAAAAACGCCTTACTATACATGGTCGTTTTTTTCGCCTAAAAATGCCTTCCTATACATGGTTGTTTTTTTCGACTAAAAACGCCTTACTATACATGGTCGTTTTTTCGTCTAAAAACGCCTTACTATACATGGTCGTTTTTTTTCGTCTAAAAACGCCTTACTATACATGGTCATTTTTTTCCGATAAAAACGCCTTACTATACATGGTCATTTTTTTCCGATAAAAACGCCTTACTATGCATGGTCGTTTTTTTCGCCTAAAAATGCCTTACTTTACATGGTCGTTCATTTCGGCCAAAACCCCTTACTATACATAGTCTTTGTTTCGGCTTAAAATGGGCCAAAAACGCCTTACTATACATGTTCGTTTTTTTCGACTAAAAACGCCTTACTATACATGGTCGTTTTTTTCATCTAAAAACGCCTTACTTTACATGGTTGTTTTTTTTTTACTAAAAACGCCTTACTATACATGGTCATCTTTTTCAGCTAAAAACGGCTTACTATACATGGTCATTTTTTTCGTCGAAAAACGCCTTCCTATACATGGTCGTTTTTTTCGCCTAAAACGCCTTACTATACATGGTCGCTTTTTTCGTCTAAAAATGCCTTACTATACTATGTCGTTTTTTTCGTCAAAAAACGCCTTACTATACATGGTCGTTTTTTTCGTCTAAAAACGCCTTACTATACATGGTCGTTTTTTTCATCTAAAAACGCCTTACTATACATGTTCGTTTTTTTCGCCTAAAAACTTCTTAGTATACATGGTCGTTTTTTTCGTCTAAAAACGCCTTACTATACATGGTCGTTTTTTTCATCTAAAAACGCCTTACTTTACATGGTTGTTTTTTTTTTACTAAAAACGCCTTACTATACATGGTCATCTTTTTCAGCTAAAAACGGCTTACTATACATGGTCATTTTTTCCGATAAAAACGCCTTACTATACATGGTCATTTTTTCCGATAAAAACGCCTTACTATACATGGTCGTTTTTTTCGCCTAAAACGCCTTACTTTACATGGTTGTTTTTTTTTTACTAAAAACGCCTTACTATACATGGTCATTTTTTCCGATAAAAACGCCTTACTATACATGGTCGTTTTTTTCGCTTAAAACGCCTTACTTTACATGGTTGTTTTTTTTTTACTAAAAACGGCTTACTATACATGGTCATTTTTTCCGATAAAAACGCCTTACTATACATGGTCGTTTTTTTCGCCTAAAACGCCTTACTTTACATGGTTGTTTTTTTTTTACTAAAAACGCCTTACTATACATGGTCATCTTTTTCAGCTAAAAACGGCTTACTATACATGGTCGTTTTTTTCGTCGAAAAACGCCTTCCTATACATGGTCGTTTTTTTCGTCGAAAAACGCCTTCCTATACATGGTTGTTTTTTTCGCCTAAAAACTTCTTAGTATACATGGTCGTTTTTTTCGTCTAAAAACGCCTTCCTATACATGGTCGTTTTTAATCTAAAACGCCTTCCTATACATGGTCGTTTTTTTCGCCTAAAACGCCTTACTTTACATGGTTGTTTTTTTTTTACTAAAAACGCCTTACTATACATGGTCATTTTTTCCGATAAAAACGCCTTACTATACATGGTCGTTTTTAGTCTAAAACGCTTACTATACATGGTCGTTTTTCATCTAAAACGCCTTCCTATACATGGTTGTTTTTTTCGCCTAAAAACTTCTTAGTATACATGGTCGTTTTTTTCGTCTAAAAACGCCTTACTATACATGGTCGTTTTTTTCGTCTAAAAACGCCTTCCTATACATGGTCGTTTTTTCATCTAAAAACGCCTTACTATACATGGTCGTTTTTTTTCGACTAAAAACGCCTTACTATACATGCTCGTTATTTTTGGGTTAAAACGCCTTCTTATACATGGTCGTTTTTTTCGTCTAAAAACGCCTTCCTATACATGGTCGTTTTTTTCGTCGAAAAACGCCTTCCTATACATGGTCGTTTTTTTCGCCTAAAACGCCTTACTTTACATGGTTGTTTTTTCGCCTAAAAACGCCTTACTATACATGGTCATTTTTTCCGATAAAAACGCCTTACTATACATGGTCGTTTTTTTCGTCTAAAAACGCCTTCCTATACATGGTCGTTTTTTTCATCTAAAAACGCCTTACTATACATGGTCGTTTTTTTTCGACTAAAAACGCCTTACTATACATGCTCGTTATTTTTGGGTTAAAACGCCTTCTTATACATGGTCGTTTTTCGCCTAAAACGCCTTCCTATACATGGTCGTTTTTAGTCTAAAACGCCTTCCTATACATGGTCGTTTTTTCGCCTAAAACGCCTTACTTTACATGGTTGTTTTTTACTAAAACGCCTTACTATACATGGTCATTTTTTCCGATAAAACGCCTTACTATACATGGTCGTTTTTCGCCTAAAAACGCTTCCTATACATGGTCGTTTTTTCATCTAAAAACGCCTTACTATACATGGTCGTTTTTTTTCGACTAAAAACGCCTTACTATACATGCTCGTTATTTTTGGGTTAAAAAGCCTTCTTATACATGGTCGTTTTTTTCGGTTAAAAATGCCTTACTGTAAATGGTAGTCTTTTTTTGGGCTGAAAAAAAGGATGCAAAAAAAAAAGGAAAGTGGAAAAAAGGAGAGAAAATGGAAAAGGCGGTGAGTAAAGGAAAAGAAAGAAGGAGACTAACACAAGGTTAATAAAATTAAGAAAAGGAGAGGAAGCGAAATAGAGGAACGGTACAGAAAATGGATTCAGGAAAGAATGAAGTACAGAAAAGGAAAGAAACGGAGGCACGGAAAAAAAAGGGAAGGAAGGCAGTCCATTGGACAGAACAGAACAAAGAAGAGCGGAAAAGAGAAAAGGAATTGAGAGAAATTCAAAGGTTGACACTGATCACGAAAGACTTTCAACAGCTTTATGCTAATTTTGCTAATGCCGCTAATGAGCGTGACAGATACGAACGCGCGTGCGTCGGAAGCTGCGCCCAGCCATTTATTTCCTGTTTAATCACGTTTGGCAGCACAGTGTGAGCTCAGCGTCAAGGTGTATTTATGGTCTGCCTGCCTGCCTTCCTGCCTGCCTGTTGGCGAGGAGGTCTTCGAACAAGTATTTGGAGCTTGTGGTCCAATCTGGTCCCCTTGCAGCTGCATGGAGGAGATAAAACACGTGTGCGATTGTTTGTGTGTGTTTGTGTGTGTGTGTGTCCATGCGCGCGCACGATTTCCAACACAACACAAATTGCTCATGGCAATTTATTGCACACGCACAGCTAGGAATGTGCACACCCAATCACACACACTCAGGACCGAGGCTTGACACCTGAACACTGCCATCGAAACTTGAAACCTTAACACAGCAACGAATCATTTGAAACCCATTTTGAAAATCCCGGTCCTTGTTCCGATCTTGAAACATCCACTTTGAACCTCATTGTTAAATATTAGCCCTTCTTGCAGCCTCGGTCAACAGCCGAACCCGTATTTGAGAGCCTCAGACTGTCTTGAAACCCTCACCAAGCTTTTAAACACTCAAGTTTCAAACTTGGTTCAATACTTTAAACTTGGGCTAGGGTTTCCAAGTAGAGCTTCAAACTAAGATTAGGGTTTCAAAGTAGGGTCTTATTGTCGGGGTTGGGTTTCAAAGTAGGGTTTTAAACAGGGGTTCAGGTTTCAAAGTCAGGTTTCAGTCTCGTATCAGGGTTTCTAGTAGGGTTTTATAACAGGGTCAGGGTTTCAAACTAGGGTTAGGGTTTCAAAGTAGGGTCTTATTGTCGGGGTTAGGTTTCAAAGTAGGGTTTTAAACAGGGGTTCAGGTTTCAAAGTCAGGTTTCAGTCTCGTATCAGGGTTTCTAGTAGGGTTTTATAACAGGGTCAGGGTTTCAAACTAGGGTTAGGGTTTCAAAGTAGGGTCTTATTGTCGGGGTTGGGTTTCAAAGTAGGGTTTTAAACAGGGGTTCAGGTTTCAAAGTCAGGTTTCAGTCTCGTATCAGGGTTTCTAGTAGGGTTTTATAACAGGGTCAGGGTTTCAAACTAGGGTTAGGGTTTCAAAGTAGGGTCTTATTGTCGGGGTTGGGTTTCAAAGTAGGGTTTTAAACAGGGGTTCAGGTTTCAAAGTCAGGTTTCAGTCTTGTATCAGGGTTTCTAGTAGGATTTTATAACAGGGTCAGGGTTTCAAACTAGGGTTAGGGTTTCAAAGTAGGGTTTCAAAGTTCGGTTGGGGTTCCAATGTACGGTTTCAAATTAGGGTTAGGATTTTAAACTAGGGTTGGGGTTTCAAGGTAGGGTTTAAACTAGGGTTGTGTCCTCTACCTTGAGTAAACAGGCGTTTCTGCTCTTTGGAGCGTGAAGTAAACGTGTGTCTTGGATTCAAATTAGCCGTCTTTGATGTCAGTAAACTTTACAACAGTTCTTTGAAGTACGTCGTCTTTGATGTAGGAAACGTGTCGCTCTTTGAAGCGTGGAAGGAGGCGCCTTCCGTGTCAGCGGTTTTCCAGTGCGCAAGTAAACGTGTCTTTGATGGAACTTGGGCTTGAATGAGGAGGCAAAAACCATTCGGCGTTTTGGTCCCTTTATTACGTAATATCTTAAAGCACATTTTCAAACAACCAAACAAGCAAATCCAAAAAACAATTTTGCTGGACACATTTTTTTTTCTTTCTAATGATGCAAAGCAAATTTAAAAGGGAAATCCTCCAAGAAACCAAATTGAATCAAGTGTCTTAAGTGCAGCACTCAAAAGCTTCACCGTTGAGCCCACAAAAAAAGAAAAACAAGTAACATAAGACGGAGAAGAAAAGCAGAACACCAAAGCAAAACAAAAAGGGGGACAGGGATTGCCCACGTGGAGCAAAACGACGACAATAAGACAAATAAATAAATAAAGCATTTGAAACGCACGCACGGCCACATGCTGCACATAAAAAAAAACCAAATTGAAAGGTTGCTCGCGGCACAACCGGCGAGTGGCCAACTTTAGCGAACGCAACGCAAGGCCACGCCAGCCGCTTTGACTCCTCAACTAGGAAGACAGGCGGCGACCCGTTAACTTTTCGTTTTTGGTCAGCAAAATCCATCACCAAGCAACAACAACGGCAACAAAAAAAAAACTAAACAAAAAAAAAAAAAACAGGATTTTGTCAAATTTGCGTCATCGCCGTCCGTGTCTGCGATACGTGCCTGAAATTTGGTAGCGATCAGAAAGACACCTGGAACTAAAATGGAGCTTCAAATCCAAATCCATGCATCTTTTCTTGAGACTTTTTGTGGGTCGATTATGAGAGACCCAAAATGAATGTTGTGAGGATTTGGGGCGGCTGAATTTCCAAATAAAATTGGAGAGAGAGAGAAAAAAAGACAGATTAGGGGCCAAAATGGCAGACTTCCTGTTCTCATCTTGGAAACAGCTTCTTGTGACTTTTTATGGGTCTCGTCATGCTTGAGACCTCAACCAAAGTTCAAGAGAAACTTGCATTGCCCAAAGTACAAGTTTGAGCATCAATATCTTGCGAAACCGTTCCCTGGATTGGTCGCTTCCAAACCGCAATGTCAGACTTCCTGTTGAGAATTTTGTGGGCCTACTCCCAACAGTTGTGCCCATCAAATTTCAGGGGCCTCGAGCTACCCCCCCTTCCAGCCCAACGTCACGGTTGTGGCTTTTTTGGATTGAGATCAATTGTACGTCGATTGCTTGCAAGGCAAACTCAAAGATCAACTTCGAACCGCGCACGCAGGAAAAAAATCGGAATTTTGTTTTGCCCCCTTTCACACCAAACCTGTGGCTTTGCAGACGAAACCTCTGGTTTGCTTTTGACACAAATTTGCCGATCGACTTCAAACCGCCTCCATCGGTCCCTTCCACGGACAGTGAGAAGAGCCATGGAAACCCCCCCCACCCCCACCCCCCCCCAAAAAAACGGCGCAAAACACTCTATCGCAGTCGAGCCGACGCTTTTTTGTTGCCCGCCCCTTTCAGAAACTCGCCGTTCTGGCTTCGCTCATTCAGATCGTTTGTTTTAGACACAAAGCAAAATTGTCGGGTGGACGTCAAAAGCGCCCACGTTCTTCAACGGCCCCTGTCACACACACACACACACACACACACACACACACACACACACACAGGAAAGAGCAAGGAAAAGGTCCGGCGCCGTATCACGGTCAAGCCGGTGATTTTCCACTCACCCCTTCCGACAACTGACCGTTGCGGTTTCACGCACCGAGATCATTTTCACGTTGATCGCTTTGGACGCAAATTGGCGAACCGACTTGTAAAGCCCCACCCACCCGGCCCGGGTACCTTACGCCCATGCAGGACGAGCAAATTGGATGAGAAACCGTCGCTCGCGTCTGGGATGGCCTGCGCGTCGGGAGCGCAAAGGCGACAAGTGCGCATGTGGCCTGCGGGGGGGGGGACAACATTCAAAGGTGGAAGCGACTGTACAAGGACGACGACGGGCTCTCCGTTCGACTCCTTTCGTGCCCGTCAATGTGACGGAAGCCAACGCGGAGCGGCCGGCGACCGGCCTTGCTTTGCGCGTCCACGCGTCGCCTCGAGGAGCCCGCCGGCCGTTCAGAAGGAGCTGAGCGCCTCCAGAGCCACCTCGTAGCAGAACTTGTATTGCTCCTGCGCAAAGAGACAAAGCAGGGCGTGAATCGCGCACGTCTTGGGAGAAACGGGAGCGACGGAAGGAGCGCTCGCCCGACCATGGTCTCCACCATGTTGGTCTTGTTGTTGCGCAGCGTCTTGACCGTGTGAAAAACATCCACAATGTTCTGCTGCTGGATCATCTCGTTGATGCTGCACATGGCGCAGAAGGTTCCCGAACGCCCGCCGCCGGTGCTGCGGCGGGAAACGACAAATTAGCCGCGGGACATCATCGGGCGGCAAGAACATCGTTGATCGCCCGATCGCAACTTGAACATCAAAGACTCTTCTAGCTGCTAGCATCTAGCTGCTCCTCCGGCGTTCCCTTCCCGTTCTGTAAACCTTCAACGGCCAAAAGCCTGTTTGTGTTTCGGGGCATCGTTTTCCCTCAAATGTCGTCCCGGAAACTCGCTAGCCCGGAGCGCCGCGTACGAAAGTAGCCGTGCCGCTAAGCTAGTGCTAACGAGCCAATTAGCATGTGAAAGGATCGCAAGTTTCACATCAAAGACATCTACAAACGGAAGACTTTTGAAATATCTGGAGTGACCCCCGCCCGCATTTGACATCAAAGCCCCGCGCATGGAGAAGAAAAGTCCCGGTGAATACGTGCCCGCGTTTTTGCGCCGCATTTAACCGGATGTGTTCAATGGATGCCCCCGCGAGGGTGAGCGCAGGTTAATAAACAGACTTTGCAAGAAAGGCGCTGCAATTTGTCCTTTTGGCGCAGGCGTTAGCGCTTAGCTTCATGTCCGCGCCACGCGCGCACGCGTCCGACGTCGCTCGCTTTTCTTTCCGCTCTCAAAGGCGTCTGAAAGCCTTTTGCAAACGCTGCCCCTGGCCGCGAGTCGCGCGCTTTCTCTGCAGGACTTCATTCGGGAAGGAAAAGCAGCAAAATATCTTCACGGCGGCTCTTTCGAGGCTTTTGGAAAGAGTGGCGCAAGGTTGTATCTCACCGAGCGGCGAGGGCTTGCAAACGTGAGTTGGGAGTTTGGTCAGGGTTCCCCAAAAAAGTGGCAAATTGTTAAGACTGTCGGTGAACGTCTTTGTGACCCTTTGCAACCTTGAACGATCCCCTGACGACCCCTCCGCCCCAATATTCGTGAGACAAGGATTTAAAAGTCGGACAAAACAAAAACGACTTTTCGTCGTTGGGTGGCACTCACAGGCAGTGCACCACCGTGCGGCCGTCCCCGCCGTCGTACTGCTCCTGCCACTTGGCCAGTCGCCGCACCAGCTGCAGGACGGAACGCTTGGAAAGGGGCGTGTCCCTGTAGGCCGGCCAGCCGATGAACTGGAAGTGCTGCACCAGCCGGTAGCCGTCCTGAGGCTGAGGAGAAAAAGGAAGCGACAGTCGACGACATCCGCGGGGGAAAAAAATGCGTCGGCTGCGCACGTTTGCGTCGGAGAAGATTCGATTGGATTTGCGTGGGGGGGGGGGGGGTTCAAATTTGATTGGGCTTTGGATTAGGCTCGGGGTCGATGTAAAGGCGAGATTGGGATTAGGTCAAGGGTTAAAATGACATGAAGGATGGATGGATGGATGGATGGATCTTTATTGTCATTACACTTTCGTGCAACGAAACATCACTTAACAGGCACGCTCCGCACAAGAAACATGAAAAGGCGAGGATTATGAGGATTATGTTAGCGATTGTTAAAGGTTTGGCTTTAGGATTAACGGACTTTAGTTGACGGTTTTAGGGTTTAGAGATAAACATGGGGGGGGGCGACTGTGGTGTTAGGTTGGGGTTCTATTCGGGTTTTGGGGAAGGACGCTACGAAAGATTCGGGCAGTGGTTCTGAACCCTGTGAGAGGTACGCAACCCAAGCAGCTCGTATGTACGTTACGTTCGCCGCAGCCTCCATGAGTCCAAAATTAAAATCGCATTTTCGACAAATTCAAGACGTGAAAAACTGAAAAAAGGGACGAAAAAAATGACATGGGATGTAGCTTTGTTTTTAAAAAAAAAATGGTACGACGTCCGATCACGACAGTCACACGGTGACGACCGAGCAAACTCAATTTCCCGCAGCACCGAATGGACAAGCGATGTCATGTGATCGTCCGCAGCCGGCGACGGCCGAGCGGGCGTGTCATAACGCATTGACATCTGGGGTCGGTGTGTCTTGGCCTCCGCGGCAGAAGCTCCGGCGAACCCCTGGGACCGATTCACCCCTGGTTTCGATACAACCCGGGTTAAAAAAGCCGACCTTGACCCTACCCCGGGTCGTTTCACTAAATTCACTCGGCGGTTTTTCACAACACGTTCACCCGCTTCAAACTAACCATGTTGAAGTGAGTTGAGAACTTTCCTTTCGACAAGAGGACGGCCATTCAATTGCTGGAGCGCTTTAAATGGCCCTTTTGCGACAACTTGGTGTCAAGGAACGACACGGACGTTTTTTGAGCAGCTTCCCTTTTGACACAAGCGGTGCACTTGTGGCATTTTGGTGCCAGGGAACTATTTGCAAGTGATCTGAGAAGCTCATTTGGCCAAAATAGTGCTTTGCCATTATTCGGTGGCATCTTGGAGTCAAGGAACTCAGTCGGACTGTGTTAAGGAGCTTCATTCAGACAAATGAGCTTTGCCACGATGACGGTGCAAAGGAACTATGCCGACGTGAGTTGAGGAGCTTCCTTTGCACGAAAGCCCCCCCCCCCACCCCCCTCCTGTGGTATCTACGTGCAATGATGACACCACGTCCATTTATCTTCCCAAATTCATTTTCTGGATTGTTGCGAGCACGTGACAAAGTCCGTCCTCCACCTCCCGGTGAACACCCTCATTCCACCTCTGCCCCCGAGCGAGCGGCGTCAACGTGTCGACACAATCGCCACCATTTCACGCTTCGCCGCCTGCGAGCGCGACAAACGGGGAGCAGAACGCTAACCGGGTCGACGGGCACGGGGGGAGGGTCGACGGACAGACGGGAGACTCGTACCCGGGCCATGTTGCAGATCCGGAAGATGCGGTTGATGATGTCATCATCGATGTCCGCTGAGATGAACTCCACCTGGACGGGACCGTAGCAGCACGAGCTCTTCTCTGGCCAGTACTGCATGCACAGCTGCCCAAAAGAGGGAGAGGCGGGCATTATTGCTCTTTGTCGGGTTTACGCCGATTGTTCGTCGTCGCCAAGACGAACAATCTTTTCGGACTCTGGATCATTTCAAATAGTTCAATTCTAGCGCAGGAGGGAGCCTCGATCAGCCGTCATCGCTTCGAAGAGAAACGAGGGCCGCATTAATTTTGGACCGTAGATGAACACGAGCGTAACGTCCGGGGGCTTCTCACACGCTTTCAACTTCTCCTTTCACACACACACAAAATAAAACAATCTGTTGTTGTGCGAAGAAGGAAGTTGTTCTCGCGGTACCTGGGCGGCATCCATCTCGTTGAGCATCACGATTGAGGAGCAGTTGTAGTCAAAGACCAGCCGCCAGAAGTCGCCCATGGTGTTCGGCAAAGGATGCTGGGTAACGATGAAGGCCGCTGGCTGCTTGTGGCTCTGTGGAGGGGACAGGGGGGGGGGCAACCGGATGGAGCGCGCATCAGAGGTGGGGGGGCTCTCGTCGTGTCAATTGACCGCAGTCAGAATTAAGTCCGAATTGAGAATTAAGTCCTTTCTTTTAGGCTTCGAACCTGATCTTGGGACTAGAACCTTCTGTCGGGACTAAAATTTTCTTTTAGGCTTCAAACCTGACTTGGGACTAGAACCTTCTGTCGGGACTAAAACTTTCTTTTAGGCTTCAAACCTGATCTTGGGACTAGAACCTTCTGTCGGGACTAAAACTTTCTTTTAAGCTTCAAACCTGATCTTGGGACTAGAACCTTCTGTTGGGACTAAAACTTTCTTTTAGGCTTCGAACCTGATCTTGGGACTAGAACCTTCTGTTGGGACTAAAACTTTCTTTTAGGCTTCGAACCTGATCTTGGGACTAGAACCTTCTGTCGGGACTAAAACTTTCTTTTAGGCTTCGAACCTGATCTTGGGACTAGAACCTTCTGTCGGGACTAAAACTTTCTTTTAGGCTTCGAACCTGATCTTGGGACTAGAACCTTCTGTCGGGACTAAAACTTTCTTTTAGGCTTCAAACCTGATCTTGGGACTAGAACCTTCTGTCGGGACTAAAACTTTCTTTTAGGCTTCGAACCTGATCTTGGGACTAGAACCTTCTGTCGGGACTAAAACTTTCTTTTAGGCTTCAAACCTGATCTTGGGACTAGAACCTTCTGTCGGGACTAAAACTTTCTTTTAGGCTTCAAACCTGATCTTGGGACTAGAACCTTCTGTCAAGACTAAAACTTTCTTTTAGGCTTCAAACCTGATCTTGGGACTAGAACCTTCTGTCGGGACTAAAACTTTCTTTTAGGCTTCAAACCTGATCTTGGGACTAGAACCTTCTGTTGGGACTAAAACTTTCTTTTAGGCTTCAAACCTGATCTTGGGACTAGAACCTTCTGTCGGGACTAAAACTTTCTTTTAGGCTTGAACCTGATCTTGGGACTAGAACCTTCTGTCGGGACTAAAACTTTCTTTTAGGCTTGAACCTGATCTTGGGACTAGAACCTTCTGTCGGGACTAAAACTTTCTTTTAGGCTTCGAACCTGATCTTGGGACTAGAACCTTCTGTCGGGACTAAAACTTTCTTTTAGGCTTGAACCTGATCTTGGGACTAGAACCTTCTGTCGGGACTAAAACTTTCTTTTAGGCTTGAACCTGATCTTGGGACTAGAACCTTCTGTCGGGACTAAAACTTTCTTTTAGGCTTCAAACCTGATCTTGGGACTAGAACCTTCTGTCGGGACTAAAACTTTCTTTTAGGCTTCAAACCTGATCTTGGGACTAGAACCTTCTGTCGGGACTAAAACTTTCTTTTAGGCTTCGAACCTGATCTTGGGACTAGAACCTTCTGTCGGGACTAAAACTTTCTTTTAGGCTTCGAACCTGATCTTGGGACTAGAACCTTCTGTCGGGACTAAAACTTTCTTTTAGGCTTCGAACCTGATCTTGGGACTAGAACCTTCTGTCGGGACTAAAACTTTCTTTTAGGCTTCAAACCTGATCTTGGGACTAGAACCTTCTGTCGGGACTAAAACTTTCTTTTAGGCTTCGAACCTGATCTTGGGACTAGAACCTTCTCTCCAAACTAAAAACTTCTCTCTGGACTGGAAAATTCTCTCTGGACTAAAACCAGAACCAAAAATCAGAACCCTATTTTGGGACCAAAACCATCTCTCTGGACAAGAACCTTGGACTTGACTTTGCTCGGTCTTTTGCTACGGCGGTAACTTGAAAGTGGAAGGCTCAGACTTGAGATTAAACTCCCGACTGGCGCACGCGGTACGAGACGTAGTCCCGCCGCGGGTATGTCGTGACTCGTATGAGGTGACTCCTGACTCGCTTCAACCGAGTCCCGCCTTACGTCCATGAGCGCCGCGTTGATATAGTTGGAGCTCTCGCCGTCCACCGAGATGAGAAATGGCAGGCAGCGGTCGGCCGAGAGGACGTCCATGCTCCGGTTCTTGTCGTGGTTCCGGGGCAGCAGACCCACGCTGCAGTCCTCCGGTCGCACTCTAGGGGTCACTATGTTGAGGGTCTGGTCAAAATTAGAGAGCCGGGTCAGATGAACCCCGCCGTACAAAAGCACGCACACGCGGTGAGGTTCCTTTCCAGGGAATATGCTCGTATTGTTTCGACGGTCCGTACGTTTCGAGAATGGAAGCCGATGCTAATTTTGTTAGCTACAAAGGTTAGCATCAAGCTAACACACTGATGCGAGGCAATTGTCAGAACATGTATTTTAAGCGGCGTATTCGGATTAAAAACTTTGAAGCGCGCGGCAGAGGCCAACGTTAGAAAATCTCGGACGTGATCCGCCAACGTGGGTTGATTGGACAGCTGAAAAAAAAAGGGCGTGTCAGAAGTTCTGACCTGGAACTCGTCTTTAATCTGACTGGAGTTGGTCTGAGGGTCCAGCCTGCTGATGTTGTAGTAGATGGCTCGGAAGTCGCACACGGGGATGGCGGTGTTGCCGCACAGGCACGCCTCCAGGATGGCGTCGTGGACAAACACGTACTGCTCCTGGATAAACGCAACAGCGCCATGGGTTCGGGACGCGCACGAGGGAGACGCTCGTTGAGGTTCGGCAATGGAAACCTGACAAAGATTCGCTTGGTAGCCATTCACGGAAAATTCAGGCCCCAAAGATAGTCTGACCTAGCAACGTGGAAATCTTGAGAAGACCCACAAAAAAAAAAAATAAAAAAATCAGGACGTGTTGTCCGAAAAGACATAGCAATTGTGGAATTTGATTTCAAGCAGGCGTTTTAGGCCGAAGCGCCCAACAACAACAATAAAATCAGTTTCACGCAATGTGAAATTGGGTAGACCTGTCTATCATGAGGAGACCCACAAAAAATGCCCCCCCCCTCCTCCCCAAAACCCACAGGAATAAGACAATCGGGATGCTCAGGTCTTAGTTGCATTCAGGTCGATGAAAAAAAAATGCAGCCTCCCCAAAATAGTTTGGTGGCCAAGTCTATCATGAGGAGACCCACAAAAAATGCCCCCCCTCCCCAAAACCCACAGGAATAAGACAATTGGGATGCTCAGGTCTTAGTTGCATTCAGGTCGATGGAAAAAAAAAAATGCAGCCTCCCCAAAATAGTTTGGTGGCCAAGTCTATCATGAGGAGACCCACAAAAAATGCCCCCCCCCTCCTCCCCAAAACCCACAGGAATAAGACAATTGGGATGCTCAGGTCTTAGTTGCATTCAGGTCGATGGAAAAAAAAATGCAGCCTCCCCAAAATAGTTTGGTGGCCAAGTCTATCATGAGGAGACCCACAAAAAATGCCCCCCCTCCTCCCCAAAACCCACAGGAATAAGACAATTGGGATGCTCAGGTCTTAGTTGCATTCAGGTCGATGGAAAAAAAAAAATGCAGCCTCCCCAAAATAGTTTGGTGGCCAAGTCTATCATGAGGAGACCCACAAAAAATGCCCCCCCCTCCTCCCCAAAACCCACAGGAATAAGACAATTGGGATGCTCAGGTCTTAGTTGCATTCAGGTCGATGGAAAAAAAAAAATGCAGCCTCCCCAAAATAGTTTGGTGGCCAAGTCTATCATGAGGAGACCCACAAAAAATGCCCCCTCCACCTCCCAAAACCCACAGGAATAAGACAATTGGGATGCTCAGGTCTTAGTTGCATTCAGGTCGATGGAAAAAAAAAAAATGCAGCCTCCCCAAAATAGTTTGGTGGCCAAGTCTATCATGAGGAGACCCACAAAAAATGCCCCCCCTCCTCCTCCCCAAAACCCACAGGAATAAGACAACTGGGATGCTCAGGTCTTAGTTGCATTCAGGTCGATGAAAAAAAAAAATGCAGCCTCCCCAAAATAGTTTGGTGGCCAAGTCTATCATGAGAAGAAGACGCACCAAAAATTCTGATGAAACCAAGCTGAAAACCAAAGAGGACGTCTGCCATTTTGCACTCGCGTGGGTCAATTTGGGCTCCTTTTCACCCTCTCCCGCCGTACTTCAAATGGAAACTCTTGTGAGTGATTTTTTTTTTTTTGCAAGTCATTGTTGGCTTGCCTTTGCAGCCTTTGCCCATGAATGAAAATGAAGGAGCGCTGCAATGTTTCCGCACCCCGGGATCAAGCGGGCTCTTTGTGCTCCAAACCGGCGCGCCGCATGCTAATGTCGCCGCCCCCTCGGCCCGCTTTGCGCCGGCGCATCTGTTGTCGTAACTTTGCCGAGCTGAATGTTGATTGTGGCCCCGGTGGAGGGCAGACTTTCAAAAATCGTTTCACCCCCGGGCCATTGTCTGCGCTCGTGGCAGGCACACACACACACACACACACACACACACACACACACACACACACACACACACACACACACACACACACACACACACACACTCCTCCACCTCTGCCTTTTAAAAGATTAATTGCTGTGTGCAGTTTAGACGAGGATTAGAGAAGCATCCAGCAGCCTCGACACTGACACAAATGACTCCCACTCAGTTAACACGCGCGCACGCACACGCACGCACGCACCATTCACCAGCGATTTGTTCACGGCTGTCACTCAGCAGCATGCAGCCAGCGCGCTCGCTTGTCTTCTGTTCTGGAGGTGACGTCAAAGGTTTGAAAGTAAGTATTGATTGAAATAAAGTGCCAAAGCGTCGGATTAGCTCCGCTTCTATTTGCACACACAGGTGGGGGCGCGGGGGGGTGGGGGTGGGGGGTAGACAGAATGTCTGGCGTTTGGTTTGAAGAAGACTATGTCGGGTCCTATTTGGCCATTCCCAGGCATCCTTCAAAGAGGAATTTTTGTCTTGACTGCGACCAAGTTTGAATCCCGTTAGCCATCTTTCCGTCATCCTTGAGCCTTTTTGAGACCTTTCGCCATCCTCAAAATCAAAATGCACAAATTGGCTTTTGGTCAAAACGGACTTTAGGAAAAGAGAGCCGCAGAGGCCATTTCGTTCCACTTCCCAGAGGAGACAAAAAAAGCCACGCTTGAAAAGACACGGGGGGGAGTCGGCCATCGGGAATGGAAGAGGACGTTTTAGCTGCAAAGATTCACCCCTTAAGCGAGCAAAATGACATTTGCAAGTCGTTTCCACCACGGATAGCCCCCCCCAAAAAAAGACAAAGGAGTCGGCCATTTTGATTGGGAGCAGCCACGATTTTTGAAGGAAGTTTCCTGCCGTCTTTTAATAGTTGGAAAATTCAGGCCCCCGAAAATGGTTCGACTGAGCAACAAAAACTTTGGTCGGCATGTTTATCGTGAGCGGACCCACGAAAAAAGCCTTCAGGAACCCCTGCCCGAGAAGACGCGGGAAGTCCTCACCTCCGTCTGCACCATGTTGACTCTTTGCGAGCGGAGCTCGCGGATGCAGTTGAAGACGTCCACCACGCCTTCGTTCTCGGCCATGTCCAGCATGATGTCCACAGCGATGAAGCAGCCGGTCCGGCCCGCGCCGGCGCTGTTGCCCAAAAAGCAACGACAAGGGGCAGAATTCTTTTTTTTTTTTTTTTTTTGAAACCCGCCCACCGTGCTACCTGCCTGACCAGCTCCATCTGTTCCACGGAACAGTGGAATCGGAGTCACGCACGTCTTTTTTTGGAGTATTTTTGCTTTTTGTGTCCCCCCCCCCCCCCCCCCGAAAGCAAACAAACAATCAAGTGCGCTGAGAAAAAGTGGATGGCCTCCACTGGAATTCAAGCACGAGCGAGCCCGGCGAAAAGGGCAACGAAATAAAGACATCGCAACGATGATTGAGGGCAGCGAAAATGAGCGCTTACAAAGAAAACGCGACAAATTCCGTTGACGTCTTCACATTCTCTGTTTTGACATGACGACTCCAGTTAGTCTGTTCTTTTTTTTTTCCGGCTGACATTAATGTCGAGTGCTTTTTTCTCATTAAAAAAAAAAAACCTGATGGAAAAAGGTTTGGGTGTTTGCCCCCGACCCCAATTCAATTTTCCCAACTGAAATGAATTGAGACGCCGTTCATCCCTCGCTTCGCCTGCAACGCAGTTACACAACAACTCCAATTGTATTCTGGTGCCACGTTCCCTGTTGCCTCGCATCGTTGTTGCACTTTTTGTTCTCTTTGGAGAAAAGCGCCACAGATTGTCACAGTCGGACATATTGGGGCGCACGCACGCAGTGGAGACTTTAATAACACGACGTCAAGTGTTTATGTGACACATCCTGAGCGATGGATGAGGGGGGGGAGGGAGGGGGGGGAGGGGCATGTGAGAGATGGATGGATGGCGAAGGGAGGCGCGGGGAGAAGAAAAAGAAGGAGACGGAGGAGAGAAAGGCGGGAAGGGGGAGGAGGGGGAGAGTCTCTGCAGATTACCTGTCACCTGAGTGATTAATGTCGACTCGGGTGCACTTTACGTGCGCGTGCGTGTGTGTTAAAAAAAGTTGGAGGAAAAAAAGAGCAATTTCCAAGTCGTAAAGGGAATGAAAAAAAAAGTGTGGCTGACCAGACCGATCTTGTGTGTCATTCCTCGCAGGAGAGAGGAGAGATTGTCCAGAACGATGCGCAAAATGACGCCAACAAGGATTTGCCACGAGCGTGGCGGCGGCGGCAGCTGCGAGATCGCAGACGTCCAAATGTTTGCCGGGAAACACCCAAAAGTTGCTTTAAGGAAGTGACGCATTAGAAAGGGGCAGACGCGGAACGCAGGAAACAAAGCCTAGCAGCTTTGCGTTTGCCATCAAGAGGCGCAAGTGTGACGCTTTGCATCTTTTGTGCCGCGTTCTGGCTCGAAAATGTCAACACTCCCTGGCAAGGAATCAAACACAAAGACAACTTTGGATGTTGCCCAATAAACTGTTGTTTGTGGTCACAAGGGGATCTGTTTGGCGTACGCTTGGACAGCAGCTCTCACGTTCCTCGGTCGAGTTTGTGCATTCTGTGTGTGTGTGTGTGTGTGTGGTCGTACCTGCAGTGCGCCACAATGGGCCCGGCGTCCGGCGGGTTGAGGAACTTGACCTGGCGTATGAAGCCCAGCAGCCCGGTGGCATAGCAAGGAACGCCGTGGTCGGGCCAGCTGGTGAAGTGGAACTGGCGCAGCTCTCGCAGCTCGTGGTGACCCTTCTGCAGGAAGGAAATCGGAGAATTACCCGTCAAAAGAGGCTGCGTGACACATTCATTCATCTGAACCTGCCGTGCATGTTTTTTGCAACGCGGGAGGAAACCGCAGTACCCGGAGAAAACCCACGCGGGCACGGGAGATCATGGGGCCAAAGTCCAAGACGGGAAGACCGGAGCCACAATCCAACCCTCGTACTTCTGCACTGCGAGGCGGACGCGCGGACCGCTCGGCCATCGCGCGGGCGTGACATTCGTCAGCTGGAATTGATTCATCGAGGGCATTTTCATCTTCTCGGAATGCCGTTCAAGCGGTCTTGATTGTTAGGGCCACCGAAGGGAGCCTTACGATGTTGTTGCAACGCACCGGAGGGATCTGCGACCAAGCAGCTATTTGGCATTCAAACAATAGCAGGCAGCACCATAAGTGGCGTGATTTCCGAGACGTTTGCAAAACTGCGGCAGCCATTGCACGTCTTCACCCTTCTGATGATGGAACGAAGACCAGCCCGCGACCCTCGTGAGCCGGAGCGCTTCGGATGAGGGACGCGGATGTTTCAGGGAGACATTTAGACATCGAAAATAAAGGCCGCTTTGGTTGATTTGGCATTGGGATTGGAAGTACATACATGACGTTTAATGCAACAGTAATACGAGTCATCTTTCGCAGAGGATAAAGAATATATGCTTGTGAGTATCAACGCGTTACTCCGCTCTTTGTGTTCAAATGTCTCTTCTGCTGTTCAGATGAAGAGATTTCACGACGGCAAATGGCTGCTCGAAATACACACCGTGTGGTTTTCATTGCCCTATGCAGGTCCCCAATCTCAAATGTCACCCCCCTATTATCAAAGCGAAAAATAAAAAGCTTGTACTAGTTTCTCAAGGCGCCAACGTCGAGGAAATTGCCACGTAATCTAATTGGAAGCAAATCCAAAGAAGTGGAGGCGGTGGAGGCGTGTCCTTCGGGGCTCCCGTGGAGGATTTCTCAAAGATTTCCGTTGTCATGCGCTCGTAACCTTGCATTTGTCCTCTGTGGGAGTGTGCCCCGTCATCCCTTTATCCTCCACCTGAGCTTGTGGTGGAGGGTGTAGGGGGCCCACAATGACCTGAGAGACCCTGAAGAGAGAAGGACGAGACCCTCTCCTTCGAGGACCCGCTCGGTCTACGGCTCTGCGGGTGGAATCGATCCTGGTGAATTATTGAGGAGGGGGGGGGGGTGTGCAGAGCGATGGATCCACCGGCAGAGGGGGGGGGGGGGGGTTAACGATGGCGACTGGCTCTTCCTCTCGAAGACGTCTCCTCACAAATGTTGCCAAATCCAATCCACGGCTCGCCCCGGCTCGAACTCCAGGTGAGGACGGGGCCACGATGGCCGTCAAATAAAGACGCCGGCCCGGCTCCAAGAAATACGAGCGCTCAAGTCCAAATGTCAACCGCGGCCTGCGCTTGTTGACAGAAAACACGAACATTGTCCTTGAACATTTTGGCTATCTTTTCACTTCGTCCATAACTGGCAGCGAAACTAACAAAGAAAAGTCAACCAACCCGGACAAAAAGCGCTAACTCGGTCAGCACTTGCGTAGCCGGCTCCCAAACGAGACCGGCTGTCTGAGAAACCAACGAACCGGCTCGCTAACCAACCAAGAAAACATCCAAGCGGCAACTACCAACTGACTAACCGACCGACTCCGCCGACAACCCAACAAACGAGCCAATCAAACGCGACAAAAAGAACTACGACCGCGCAAACGATCGAACGTCTGTCACTAACTACCGAACTAAGAAACAAGCTAGCGTGAATTCCCTTCCAGTCAGGTCTCACTCGACGAAGTCCGTTAACGTTCTTTCCCCGCTGAAGGCAGGCAGGCAACCGTTTTGCCTTCCTGACCTCGTCAACAACCGCCGCGTGTCATTTGCAAACATGCCCCGCGTGTCGCTGACTCCGCCGCCTTGTGATGTTCCTTAATCTCCCGGCGGATTAGCTTTCAGCGAACGGAGCTGCAAAGAAAAGACTTTAAGCGGGTGACGAACTCGCCCCGCTTCGCGGCTCCTCGCCGTCTTTGGCGGCGTCGTCGCAAATCCAGTCGCCGCATGCGGACGCCGTCGCACGCGCGCAACGCGGGAAGTAGTCGTCGCGATTGGACGTTGTCGTGGAATGAGGCTTGCTGAAGTCGAAGCGAAGCGAGACAAAAACAAAAGCCGCGGGCTGTCGCCTCGCGGGAAGAAGGCGTGGCTCACCTTCTGCACGGTGAACGTGCGGATGACGTACTCGGCCAGCGGTTCCGTCTCCACCAGGGTGACTTTGACGTCGCCGTAAACCTCCGTCTCGTCGGGCCAGTAGCGGACGCACTTGACCTAAAGGCGCACACGGCAAGCGGTGTGAGCCGGCCTTCGAATTTGGCCTTTGGTGCAAAGGGGCGGGGCTCCACATTTGGCTTTCCAGACGGGCCGAGCTTCAAAATCAACAACGGGGTTCGTGGTTAGGCTCTCGAGACCAGTTTAGGATTTCAAATTGGGCTTTCAAGACAGGGTCTGGGTTTTTCCAGGACTGGATTTGGGTTTCAGATTAAGGCTTCAAGCCCTGTTGAGGGGTTCATGCAGAGGTTAGGGCGTTCAATACTCACATCCACGTTAGGGTTTCAAGCCCGGGTTTTGGCTTTTCAGGACTGTCTTTGAGTTACAGATTGGGGATTCAGACAGATTGCTCAGTGATTGAAAAAAAAAAAGGGAACAATGAAATCGAACAACCGCTGTCCTTTTCACGTGGGACGCTGGTTCCACTTTTCTGCAGTTAGCATTAGCATTTGGCCACTCACCCTGCCCACCTCCACCAGGTTGGTCACCATGACGATAGAGGCCGAGTTCTCCTGCCACACCATCCTCCAGAAATCCCTCACCGTCTCCTGCATGGGACCTGACGCGCGCGCACATCAGTGGAATACATTGACGGGCGCGTCAAACACACGCACACACACACACGAGTGGTGTCGTTTGCGTTGAATTACCTTGCGTGGCGATGTAATGTCTGGGCCGGTGGTAGCCCTGAGGGACACACAACAAAAAGACATTCAAAAGGGCTGCGGCCGTCGTTTTGTGTGTTGGACGTTTGGGCAGCGGCGGTCGCCTAAACCTGACGTATATTTTAAGCAAAGAAACACCAACGCTGATCATTTGCTTTGGCGGGCCAGACACAATGAGGCGGTGGGCCACGTCTGGGCCCCGGACGGCGAGTTTGACAACGGTGATTTAAATGCACGACAGTTTTTCGTGGAAAATCCGTCTTGGTGATATTTTTGACATTCTGTTCATGTCAACTGCGAATTATATTCATCATCACAAACACCTGGCTAAAAAAATAAAATAAAAAATAGTCATTCGAACCATTTCCAACATGAATTCAACATTTTCCCCATTTCCAAATATGTCCGTGGCTCACTTCTTTCGCCGCTCAAAATATTCGATATCGGTTTGATTCAACAACAACAAAAGCACATATTTCATTGCTGGCTTCAATGATCCCGGCGTTCCCCGTTGGCGACATATTTGCCATTAATAGCGGCTTCTTTGATGACAGGAGAGCGCCCGGGCGCTCGCTTTACCCAAAGCGAGTTCGCCGACATCCAGAGTGAAATTAATTGTTGTCATATTTAAGGCGGACGTCCTTCCGGCATCTCTATTACCTCTCTTAATTATCTTCAAGCCATCTTCCGCCTCCCAGCTGCACAAGTCAGGGTTGTATTCATGCATAAATATCCTATTAAATAATAGCGGGGGTCCCGGGGGAGGCTCGGGGGCCGGGGGGGCTTCATCTTGCCTCCGCGGGACGTGTGGGAGTGCCGAGCACATGCCGGCTGACCCTCGTCCTCGCCCTCCTCGTACTCGCGTCAGAGATGAAAACATATTTATCACTTTCACATTTTCATTAAAAACACGCGCTGAGAAGGCTTTCATTATCACCGTGCGCTTGGGTGGGGGGTCTCTTGGGGGAGGGGAGGCTGTATTGTTTAGCGTTTTAATTTTCTCATTTCAAGAAGAGCACATTTGTTTGTTATCTCGGATGTCCTCCTCATATCCCCCTCGTCACCTTCCCCGTTTGCATGCCTCTTATGTTACAGTCAGTGGCGAAAAGTGAGCACATTTGAAATTTGCCGTCCTTCATGTGTCAGGTAGAGACGCGTCCATTTGAGAACCGATTGCGGCCCCGCAACGGTCACGTCAAATCAAAGGGGCGGATTTGCTTTTGTCCTTCTGACGCGGCTTCTCCAGATTTTGGTCACTCTACTTATGATGGACGTGGCGACCAAAATTTGGGGGAACAAATCAAAATGGCTTTGCCGCTGAATTTCAAAATAAATCAACAAACAAAATTTCGAGAAGGAGAAATTACTTGTTTATTAAAAAAAAAAAATCTTGCTGGCTTCATGGACTGAAATTTTCAGAAAAATTGACACCTGACCCCTAAAATGTACACGTGAAACCATCATCTCAACAGACTTCTTATTTTCAAGCATGACATCCTAAGAGTTTTTGGTGGGCCTGCTCATGACAGACATGCATACCAAATCAATCTGGCCTCAGAATTCTACCCACCCCCCCACCCCCACCAGAAAACTCACGGGGCAAGGAGAGATGTGTATTTTTAGGCATGGATTATTCAGAAGTTTTTGTTGGTCTGAATGAATTTGGAGCTGACTTATTTAAAAATCCTCTCCCCAAAAATGTCCACTTTGGCTTTTCAGCCATTGCTTCTATGAGTTTTGTGTGGCTCTACTCATGATAGACAAGCCAACCAAATTCCATGTTGCTAAGTCAAATTGGACTTGGGGGCTGAATTATTTAAAATGACCCTCCAAAATACACCGAAAATGTCTGCATCATATAAAATGAGACCCGTTGTGTGTCTTTTGGGGTACGCTTCCCACAATTGTAATTTTTTTGTGGGTCCACTCACAATGGACTTGCACACCAAATTTGATGCCGCTAAGTCAAAGCACCTTTGGGGAGCTGAATTCTCAAGCGGGCAAAACGTGTGGTGGGGGGACCACCGGCGAGCAAAAGGCGAACTCACGTCAATGAAGTTGGCGTTGATGTAGTCGGAGTGGGGCTCTCCGTCCAGCAGCTGCAGTCGCACTCGGGTGTGATCGTCTGTGGGGTCAGATAACGCCACAGACAAAATACAACACGCCTAAAGTTAAGCCGACCCACCAAAAGCGCAGCGGCCGACCGACCGACGCGCGCGCCGCCGCGACCTCCGCCGCCATGCGCTCACCGACAAGCAACTTCCGCGCAAACGGACTCATTTTGGATACCCGGCGCAGTACAAACGCACTGACAAATAAGCAAAATGGAAGACGTCACGTTGGTTTGACTTCATGCCTTCGATTGGCTTTTTTTGGGGATGCGCCAGAGAAAAATGTTGTGCGGATTGATGAAAGCGGTGCCCAAAGCTTTTGGGGCGACTCATCAAATTTGGCGCCACACTCGGCACTCGCGCAATGACCAAAACTCAAGACAAGAGCTTCACTTTTGTTTTTGTTTTTGTTTTTGCGCCAATCGATCGACGAACCGAATTTCAAACAATTTGCGTCCGTGTCCCAATATTTACGGAACTGACCGTAGCGACGCTCACGGCGGCCACTGAGTCGACGGCACGCTTTTCTGCGGGATGCCGAACGTATACTTTGACTCTCCGGGGACTCGAGTATTTGTGGACTCATCCTAAGTTCCTCCCTCACGGCCGTCATTGGCTCCGCCCATCCCAGCCGGCCCGCCCCGTTAGCCCGTCGCCGTGCCGCTAATCGCACGGGGGGGGCCAGTGTCGGAAAGTGTCATAACACCGCGGCGACCTGCGTGGGGAAGCCTGCGAGGGGGCGCGAGGGCGGAGGGGTGGGGAGAGGGTGGTCTCCGCAAATGGCAAATGTGCATTCGATGTCTTTCATTCTTTTTTTTCCGGATTCGGATTCTGTTTGATTCCCGAAGAAAGCAAGTTGACTGCGTTCAATTCAATTCGAGGGTTGTCAAATGTGCCCGGAGCGCCTTCGGTGTTCTGTTACGTTCTGCGCGGACCAAAAATACGCACTAATAGGCGCCCCGTCCACTTTTGGGCAAAATGGAGGACGTTTGAAGTGTAGGGCCTTATGCTTGTGAAAATCCGGTACAGTATTTGCGCGTGAGCCGCCGTTGTGGAGTTGAGTCCGAGGGTGAAAAGTCACAAGTCCGTTCGGTCGTTAACAAGCAGAAGTCTTTTGCCGAGCTTTGCGCTCCACCCGACCTTATCGACCTCTTCCATTTTTGCTTTTTAACTTTAAGGAATAAAAAAAGAAGACAACTTTAGCAGAGGAAGACTTGGACCGGAGATGACCTCGTTGTTTATATGACGGCCGGCGGAAAGAAGAATCTCTCCTTTTTTTTTTTTTAATTGGAGACATGGAAGTGAAGAGGTGCACTGCGGCGATGTCGGCTGACTGGCTAAAGCTAAAAAAAAAAAGCTATCGCAGAAAAATAAAAATACCATACGCGAGCGCCGCGGTTCTCGAGGTGAGGAAGTCGATTGCAAAAAAAAAAAAAAAAAAGCTTGCAAGTGCTGAACAACACTCGTTATTTTTTTGGCCTCCTCGGCCTAAATCTTCAGCGCTTGCACAAACACACGCGCGCCGCTCATCCTCTCCGGTTGCGTCCGTCATGGATCTCACCAATCGGTTAACTCGCCGCCGAGTCGTCCGAGCTGGAGGCGTTGGCAAGTTTAATAGACTGACTGCCGCGTTCGCGTGTGTGTGTGTGCTTATAAACGATGTACTAGATATCCATCCGCCTACAACAGGCTGCAGTGTGCGCGCTTGTGCTTGTGTGTGTGTGTGTGTGTGTGTGTGTGTGTGGGAGGGTATTAAAGTGTGTAATAGCCTATTAAGTCCACAGCTCCCTCCAGCTGATGTGTCAAACAACTTGGAATGTTGACACTCACACATGCGCACGCGCACACACACACGCGTACGCACGCGCGCGCGCGCTAGCACGCACACGCAGTTCGCGCAACAGTCCAACGGCAGACTTTATGTGTCTTGTCAGGCATGATTTCTTGAGACTTTCTTGAGGGTGGATTCTTGAGAGCCAAGCCACGTATAGCAAATTTCACATCGCAAAGTCAAACTGGCTCTGGGGGCTGAATTTTCCAAAACATTAAAAAAAATAAAAAAAAATAATAATAATTACAACAACAAAAATAATAATAATAATAATTACAACAAAAAAAAAAGCCACTTGGAAATGGCCCAAAGAACTGAAAAGTCCGCTTTGATCCAAACCAGGCTTGGCTGCATGAGACGTTTTGGTGGCTACTCCGAAATAGTGCAGAGTCTACGTGGGTGCAAAGGCCAAATAAAAAAAAAAAAACCAAACAGTACGCTCTCCAGTAATAATGCCCGCATTTCAATTTTTCTGTGGCATACCAAGACCGAATAACCGAAACTCAAATTCTTGACCGTTGTGCATTATCCATCTGTTCGCCCTTCAAATCTGGTCAATATTGGGGAAAATCTCTTCAGGAGGAGGGCAGGTCCTTTGCGGCGCTTGCCAAAAATGGCCAACGTCAACTCAAAGGGTGACTTTGAACCAAAACGGCAGACGTCTTTTGGATCTTTTCAGGAAGGGCTGATTGAGAGGTTTCGTTTTTGTACAGGCCTATTCATGATGTCTGCCATATTTCAGGGGCTTGGAAGTTAAGCCGCTATTTGTCGGCCACGTTTCCAACATTTTGAGCCTTCATTTGTGGGTCAACTCATGATAGGCATCGCGAACAAATGTTTCATCTTTGCTCGCTTATGTGTGCAGTGGTGACAGACTCTCATGAAAGCTCATCAAACGGCGTCAAAATATCATGCCATCATCTAGCATCATCATCATCATCATCATCACCCCCCCCTCCCTTCCCCACCCCGGAAAGATAATTAAGCGGCACTGATTGTTCACCACCCCGTCATATCGTCATCTTTCCAACGCAGCGGTGGCTTCCAAACGCCGACGGCGCCGCAATCAGCGATAACGAAGCGCGGCAGCGCGCGGTTCCTCGGCGCTACTCGCCGCCGCCGCCGCCGCCGCCTTGCAGACTAGTCGCCGTTGTTTCTACGCTTGGAAGACGGTTCAAAATAAGCGATTCATCTTCACTTGAACATTTTTTTTTTCCACCTTTTACTCCCAATTTGGGTGACAAGGAGGATGTTGTTGGGATCGTTGCGCTACAAACTGCCGACCGACGGTGGGTAACTTTGTTGAGAATTTAAAACGTGACCGCTTCGTTTTATGTCCGTGCTTTCCAACATAGGGGGGGTTGGTGGGGGGTCGGGGGGGAGAAAAAGCCAACGCCAATGGCAACTTGGCTAGAAACGGATTCCTATTTGCCATTTTGCATTCGCACAGTAGCCGCCGCCGGCAAAATGGGCGGTGTTCATTTTGCGAGCTTGCTTGTGAAACATGGCAAAGAAGTAAAAAAGAGAAGAAAGAACAGGCGGACCTAAACCGGCCCACGTGGAAGTCCGAGGTTTCAAAAACCAAACAAACGATGCTTGCACTGTTGAACAGCAGAAGCAAATCATGTTTTTTTTTTTTTTTGGTTTTTTTGTCTTTTCCCCGGCGTGCCGCAAACACGATCAATGCGCGGAATCTTACGCAAGGTTTGCTTGGCTTCCGGGAAGACGAAAACGAAGATGGGGGGGGGGGGGGAAGGTGAAGTGGAGTTCAAGCTAAATGTTTTTCCTGGCGGTCTGATGGAGGCAAAGGCGGCGCGCGGCCTCCCCGGGGAGGGGGGTTTGGACCACATTTTCTTTTAAGAACATGAGCTTTTGCTCGAGACGGACACTTTCCATTACCAGGCGGCCGCCTAATTAAAACATTTGTACTAATAGCAAATTCATCATCCTTCCCGCAGGCCCATTCAGACTTTGACAGCTTCATTTCATTTCATTTCTTTGCGCTTTCATTCGAGAGCCTCCCGCTCGCCGTGTCGAGGCGCCAACACGACATGGAGACCTTTAATTATGTGTGCGCCTCTCACACGCGCACGCGCACTCTCCTGCCGCTCTAACCTGTCGGCGCCCACAATACAACAGCGTGACAAGAAATGCCCCTTAATGCATTTTCACACTCTTAAGGTGCGTCAAACTGTTCATAGCTTCATCATCTGCCCACCTGTGTATTCTAATGACTTCATTCTATGACATGACCGGGGAGAGACGAGTCGCAGCGAGTCGCAGCAGAGTAAGGGAGAAGTTTTTGTTTGATAGCGAGTCGTCGAAGCTCCACCCACTTTCGATGACGAGGCGCTGCTCGTCTGGCGGGCATGCGGGTGTCAACTTCGGTATCAATGAAATGAAAAAGCAAAAGTTTGTCTTTTGGAGCAGTGTTGAAAACGGCCCTGAAAAAGGTCGCTTGGAATCAAGCGGCGGACCTTCTGCGACGGTTTGGCAATCATTTCCCAAGACTTTCCCATTGGTGGAAGTTCTTGTCGACTTTTGTCCCAAGTTTCAATGCTGCCGAGTGAAATTGTCTCCAACAAACAACAACAACAACAAAAAAGCCAACCGAGTCTAAAACGGATCTCTCCCACCCAAATGTCGGACTGTTGCTGTTTCAGGCGTGGCTTCTTGAGGCTTATTTGTGGGTCTTTTCGTGATAGATGAGCACGTTAGCTTTGGAGAGAAAAACAAAAAAAACATTCCCGGGCGCAACTCCGCAAAAAGCCGAAAAAGACCACTTCAAACCCAAGCGGCACATTTGCGGCGTGCCGGGACCGCTTGCGATCGACGTCGCCGACACAGTTGATGTTTCGAAGTGAAGCCGGCTTCACGAGCTGTATTCGGATCAGAAATAAGTCAATAGTTGGGCACTAAAAGCCAACTAAAAGCCCCTTCGCCGCTTCATACCAACAAGACAACGTCGCTCGTTCAAGCTAACAGCGCCGAATGCTAACAACAACGACGACAAGAATCAGAAGGAGAAATAAAAGAGCGTCGGTACTCACAGGCGATGATGTTACCATAGCGATTCTTGTTGCGGTTCTCATCTTTTTTGGCCGTCTCCCAGGGTGCCGTCTGTCCCTCCGCCAGCGCCTGAAAACACACGCCAATTAGAAAAGGCCGAGGTACGGAAGCGGCGCATCACGGGAGCTGTTCTGGGGAAAAGGTGCCGTGAATATTTACAACGGCAAACACCGACGCAAGTCAGAAAAAAAAAACGTCTCATGAAGCACATGAACAAGTTTTTGCACTTTTTTGCAACCGGAAAGTGCAAAAACAAAAATGACGGCTTTGGAAATGGTGCCCTGAAATCGGCCCCGTTGGACCTCCTTGTTATCGCTTGGCCGCTAATCGGTATTTCCTTGTATTGGACAGTATTGTTGGATTTTCTTTTTTTTTTGGGGGGGGGGGGTTGTCTCATCTAAATGCCTTTACACCTTAAATAAAATTTGAAACAATCAATTCCTGGTTTTCGTACTGCGAGACGCCAGTCACCTCCTGTATGTGGGAACACTGCGACGGTTGTCTTTTTGAAATCCTTTTTTTTCTTCATCCATCCATTATCCAAGCTGCTTATCCTCGCCAGGGGGTAAGATTATAAAAACATTCTTCTCAGATGACTTTTGGCAAGGGGGCGGAGAACATATTTGAAAAGGAATGTCTTTGTTCTTGTAATATTTAAAAAAAAATGCTATTGTAGTATTTTTTTTAAAATAGTTGTATTTTTTTTTAAATACTACAATAGCATTTTTTTTCTTTTGATTTTTTTTTTTACAATTTCTTCTATGCACTTTTTTTTTCATTTCGATCACAATATCAAATTGTGACTTTTATCTGGTTGAAAAAAAAGTCTAACTTGTACTTCATCATTGGGGAGTCCTTCAAGATGTTTTTAATCTGGAAGGAAAAAAAAAAAGAACCAGAAAATGCGCCTCCGCGTGGATGTTCACCTCGTATTCCTCCTTGAAGCCGTAGCTCTGCCCACATTTCATCTGCGTGATGTGTTGGAGGAGGTCGGCCACGCGGATGGCCGGCTGGCACTGACCCGCCTGGAACTGACCTGAGGGTCGGCACGCGGACAAATGTTTCGGCACGCTGGCGTATCGGTAGAAAATTCCAATTGGGTCGCTCGTTCCAACAAGCCGCCCGTAGAGTCGGGGCGCGGGCGACGTACCGCTTTGGTAGGCGAGCTCCACCGACTCGCGGCCGCCGTACGGGAAGCTCTGCAGCGTCAGCGAGGGCTGGGCGAGCGATGGTGGCTGGCTGCTTTCTGTCAAGCGAGTGAGCAAAGACAAAATGGCGTCAGACGGACACTCGAGTTGCCGTCCCAGTCAGAATACACAAACTAAGCCCCCCCACACACACAAACACACACACACAGTGGAAGAGAGATGTCTTCATCATTGTCAGTGTTATGGAGCTGCTGCTCTGACTCCATTTCATGGCTGGCTTGAGGCACATGTGACCTTGCTAAGCGCACACACACACAGGTGGTTAAAAAAAATGGCGGAATGTGTGTGTGTGTGTGTGTGTGTGTGCGTGGCTTACGCCTTGTGTTCTGTTTCTTGTCCTTTGACGGTGTAGCGTTTGGCTAACCGTCTCACTCTTCAACCTAATGACGCATGATACGACTGACATGGTGAATGTTTGACCGGGCGTTGCACTATTTGGCGGAATCTTTCCACTGTTTGAAGTCCATGCGCATTATTTGGCCGAGGTTTCTTGCTGTTGAACAGAGCATTGCACTTTCTGTCACACAGTTTGACTTCATGGCGTCTTATTTTTGCTGAAGCCTCTCGCTGTCAAAAAAATAAAATAAAAATGGAATAAAATGGTGCACTGTTAAGTTTGTCACCGTTCAACATAATGAGACGACTATTTCCCAGAGGCTTTTTGCTGTTTTTATCAACACGCATGACAGAAGCTTCTTGCCGCTGATCTAATTGGCGTACTCTTTTCCAGAGCTTTCTCACTGTTTATCTTAATGGAGCACTATTTGACAGAAGAGTCTCGCTGCTTACCTTAATGGTGCACTCTTTCCCAGAATCTTTTCCCTGTCTATCCAGATAGCGCACTATTTGACAGACACTTCTTACTGTTTAGCTTAATGGCGTACAATTTGGCACAGTACAAAACGCGTGAATCCTCCCGGGAATACAAAGGCAAAAAAAGCTTTTCTTGACACTTTTGTCAAGGATAAGAGAGCAAGAAAGAAAAGACGACGATGGGGAGCGGCGTGAATGCAATGCGTCACATGGAACATCAAATATAAGCTGTGTAAGCAGAGAGTCAAGATGCGTCTCCGCCGGCCGGCCGCACGTAAAGGTTAAAAATGACTCTCTCTCAACCCCACTCTCACCTTCAATTACCCAGCACTGACACATTACAGCCACACAAAATGGCTGCCATTAGCTATAATCACCCTGCATTCAGCTAATGCTATGCTGAATGAGACAGCGGGAGAATAATTGCCCATTTGGAGGTGGGGTGGGGTGGGGAATAAAAAAACATTGAACCAGAGCATCTTCCAAAGGGAAAGAGGGCCCTGGTGTTAAAAACACAAAACAAAACAAAAAAACCGCACAATGGGCCTTAGTAGCGGAAAGTACACAAGTCCAAATACTTTGTTCATGCACCTCATTTTTCATGTCCTACTTTAGTACTGTATTTCGTTTCCCATCGTCATTTACATTCGAACACATTCACAGCGGTCGTTTCAACTCAAAGAGGATTTCAAACAACCACACGACTTTGCCTTCCGCTAGCTTCGTGCTAACACACGATGCTAAACGCCATTGGCGGGCTAATGTATAGCATCGGCAGTCGGCAGCGTTTTAACCTTTGAAACGACAGACACGGCATCAAGACATGTGCGGCCATGGCGACAAACAGAGATTCCTTATTTCCCCTCGAGAATGTTTTTTTTTTTTCACCAAACAGACGTGTTCATTTTTGGTGTGGCTTTCTATTCCATTTCAAAGACGAGGATCTGTTCCCAAACACTGACTACATTTTAAAAAGTTGCCAGAAAAGTCAAAACAAGTAAAGAACAGACCCCAGAAGGATTCTACTTAAGTCCGCTAAGCAAGTGTTTCGTACTTGCTTACTTTGCACCATGTCTACTTTTGCCACGTCTTGTTCTTTTCCAGAGCTTTCTTGCGGCAACGCAAAAGGGCCGAAGAGGACGCCGAACGAGGAAGACGCGGCGAAGGAAATTGATTGTGGGAGCCGGACGTGTTTGCACATAAAAGACGCCACATCGTGCCGGCCTTCATCCTGATCCTTGGGATTTGCATGGCATCAGCGTTAACTCCCCCGCCCCAATCCCCCCACCGCCGCGCACGAAACCCTGGCGCGCGTCCGTTTGTTGCCGCGGGAAACATCGAGGATCCGCGCCACTGCATTGCTGTGCGGCCAATCGGGCTCAGACAAACACCCGAGCCGAGCACAAACGACCTCGACGTACAAACGAATACACACACACGCACGCACGCACGCACGCACACACCAAACATAATACAACACACACACCACAGCATAAGTAGACACCCGAATTCACACGCTACGCCCACTTCCAGCACACTCACAAACACAACGCAAAATGCACAAATGACAAGACGCACCGGTCCAATTTACTCACACCGAAAAACGCACGCGCTTATACATGCACACATTCTCACACCTACGCCCCCAACTCCCCCCTTGAATCCCACAGCTCGCTCGGCATGGCTCCTCCGTGCCACATTTGACCGACTAAAGTGCATGTGTCTTTCGCAGTTTGCACTGTTCGGCGGTTAAACTGCACTTTTGGCAGTTTAACCGCTGAACTTTGCCTAAAATGGGTCAAAAGAAAATCTTTTCAAACACTCGCTCTATAATATTGCACTTGATCTAAAAAAAAAACCACCCAGACACGTGAGCACGTCGGCCGTTACAGTTTGCATGATTGAACAGCCACTGTGCTGTCACCCGCCTCGGCCACCTCTGGGCAGGATAAGACAGACGGATGGACCGTCGGTGGACATTTCAGCTCCTCGCAGAGGATAAAGAACACGAGTGCGGCAACAGTAGTGTTACAATGAATGTCTAAAGTGTGTCGGTTCTCCGTTTGCGGTCACAAATCCGTCGTATGAAGCGTCCGCGTGAGCATCAAGCTAGTGGAGTGTGGGCTAACAGACGGCGTGCGATTGTCTTTCCGTTCTTTTTAGGCGGACAGCAACCGTGACGCGGCTTGAGTTGCGCTTACTTCCACCGCGCGGTGCTCGTATCTGAAGTTTTGCACTTCCAAGTAAAGATTGAAAAAAAAATAAATGCATACAAAAATAAAATAATCAAACAAATAACTCCTCTGAAAGGTTTGATCACTCATATCTGGTTTTGCTGTTCGGTGCTTTCTACCGTCTTTATTACCGATTTCCTTTACTGTTTATTGTATATGTTAAATTGCTCCATGTACAGCACTTTGTATGCAGCCATGGCTCTTTGAAAGTGCTCGAGAAATACAGTTGAGTTGAGTTTCTGTAATCTGAATGGGTTGAAATTTAGTCGGAATTGGACAAAATCTTTGAAGGACCCCTGCAAATGGGCCCAATTCACAAAGCTACATCACTGGTTGAACAATTGTGGAAACACACACACACACACACACACACACACACACACACACACACAGGTGAAGAAAATGCTAATGCTAATGCTAAGGTGACTTTTGTCTTACCCAGAGACGCGGTGGCAGGCACAGGCTCTTTAGACACTGCGGAAGACAACAACACATTAATCAAGAACCAAAACAACGACTTTGCCGTTGCCGTGACAACCGAGGCACTGTGATGACAGACATTTTTGCTCGAGCAATGTCACGTAAGAATAGACTGCCTCTACGAGTATCGGCCTTTTGTGCTAAATTGTCATTACAGTTCAAGCATATCACAAAAATAATAATAATAATAATAAAAAAATCCAATAAAATAAAAAGTTGAGGGGGCTCTGAGGTGATGCTGGTGGAATCCAAGTTTTGGATCTCATGAAAACTTTTTCATCTCTAGTGTGCAGAGGTCAGTCGTTATTTCCCCTGGAGGAGTGTTCAGAAATTACAATACTGACAATTCCACAAAATAAGTACAAAAATCAAATTAAAGACTATTTTTTTTAAATACATGCATTCATCCATACATTTTCATCCATCCTCACTGGAGACACAGGGTGCTGGATCCTATATTCATTTCAATTCTTTTTTTTATATCTTATACAGTCAAACCTCTGTTTTCGAACGTCTCTGTTCTTGACCAAATCGGTTTTCGACCAAAAATTGTGGGTTTTTATGTCTCGGATTACGGCCGAAAATCGGTTCTCCACCAAACTGAGCGCGCTTGAATGCGCCACTTGACTCCTTCCACGAGGAAGTGACGCTTGCTCGGGTAGCGTTCCATTGTGAGCAGACGTGTTGAATAAAGATTTAAAAAAAAAAAAAATTTTGCATGGTTTCAGTTTTGAACAGCCTTCTGGAACGCATTCTAGTCGAAAACCGAGGTATGACTGTACTTGAAAATAATTAAAACAAATTATTTTGTGTAAATGTTTTTCAAAACAGGTGAAAAGGCCTGATAGATGATGCAGGTAGGACCCCATCATCCAATTTTCCACCGACAATATCTCAACATGGAGGAAAAACACTTTTTCTACTGTGAAATTTATGTGCATGAGTGTGTGTGTGTGTGTGTGTGTGTGTGTGTGTGTAAGACTGCATGTATACCTGAGTAGTAGGAATTGAGCAGGGATTTGCTCTGCAGCGTCTTGCTTCCCTGCATGGAGAAGGAGCAGGAAGAGGGGGAGGCTGAAGGGGAGGGGGAAAAAAAGAGGAAGATGAGGAAGGGAGGTGAAGAGCAGGCGAGATGGAAAACAGCAGCAGCAGCAGCGGGAAGCGAGATGAGGAAGCAGGAGGACACAGAAAAAGGGAGGGAAAAAAAAGAGAAAAGGCGTAAGTAACCTCATAGGAGAAACATCACACGCCTTGAAAGGGGGGGGGGAAAGGAAAAAAAAGCACGAGATCAATCGTTCGTATTCAAAACAAGCAGCAACAACGCGCTAACGCTAATGGCGACAAATATTGAATTTCTCAAAGAAAACACGCAGGGGGGCGCTTAAACACGCCACGCTTTGATTGCCAGCGCAAAGACGGGCGACTGCGCAACAACCGCAAAAACGCTTTGATCCATTCTTCTCCCAAGTTATCTCGCTAAAGCTAACGACAAACCTCTCGTGTTCCTTTGGCCTGAAAATGCAAAGGAAGGAGACACGGTTGCACGACGACACCACGAAGACTTGTCCCAACTCAACACAACTTTATTTAGGGCACTTTAAAAAAAAACTGCATACAAAGTGAAAATCCGGCGTAAAATCAAAGACAGATAGACCCATAAACTCATGACATAAAAACAGAAAACACCATAAAATGAAGGATAAAAGAATGCAGAGCATCATGCTGAGGCGAAAGCCGAGGACTAAAAATGTGCTGGAAGATCCAGTTTTCAAAACAGACCGGGCGGTCTTGCCCAACGTTGTGCGCACTGTATCAAATGAGGGCCACAGACGGAAAAATGGAAGGTTGCACACTGATTGAAATCAATGACATATTGTTCATATTTTCCAAATAATTCCTACAGAAGAGCTTTCTGCGGAAAGTCATTCGGCAAAGATCTTCAGAATTTCACGTTTGAGGTTGTTGGATTTAGATCAAACATCCATCCATCCATTTTCCGAACCGCTTGATCCTCACTAGGGTCGCGGGGGGTGCTGGAGCCTATCCCAGCTGTCTTCGGGCAGTAGGCGGGGGGACACCCTGAGCCGGTTGCCAGCCAAACAGCAGGTGAAATTTACAAGGATCACCGGCACCAAGCGCCACATCTGCTGTGTTCGTTTCTTTGAAGTACGAGATTTAGTTTCGTGCCGTCCAGGCTTTGATTTCCTCCAGACAATACAAAGGTGCCCTTAATGAGAAAGCGTCTTTTTTACATAGATCTGACTGCCATCCACATAGCAATGAAAGGAAATAAGAAGCTTCCTAAGGAAAACCAAAGACAGCAAATGCAACAAAAAAAACAGAGGCTTCAAGATTGAACCCTGTGGAACACCGCGGCAATGGGGCAATGTGAGACTCAGAACAACCAGGGCTGACACAAAACGTCCTGCCTGCCAAATAGTATCCACACCATTCCACAACACTACCACAAATGCCCAGCTGATGCTACAAACGAGCTAACAGAAGACCGCGGAGCGGCCATTCAGGAATTCCCGATGGCCACCACGCCCCTGCACACGCCTCCGTGAGTAAGCCATGTTTCAATATGAGCAGGTGGCAGGATGTGTTTTACAAGTGCAGCATGCGGCGCCGACAAAGTACCATTTTTTTTTCTTTCTTTCATTCCTTTTTTTTCTTTCTCTCGTCTCTGTTAACCTCGGCTTTCAATGGCTAAGCACTCACAAAAGGCCAGCGTGACATTTTCAAGAGAAAATGCCCTCCTATATGCTTCTGTCTAATTATGGAGGACACGCACGCACGTGCACACGCGCGCACAGCGCACAATCGTCACAGCGGAGAGAAATCTAAAAGCTGAGATGGATGATTTTGACTTTTAGTCATGGCGAAGAGCCACAGAAACTATCAGGAAACTTCCACTAAGAGAAAAGTAGAGAAATATGGAGTTTGGGGCTAAAGTCCATGACACATCCAAATGACAAATGTTTTGGGACGCACCGTGAATTAAAAAGTTAACAACCACAACAGGGAGGACCGAGGACAGAACCCTGAAGGACTCCGACGACATGTTGAGACCAGGTGTCGCAATAATTTATCCATACAGACAACTCCTAAACTCCTTGTCATCATGATAGTGAAGGAGACAAAATACCAGGGTGAAGGATTCGAGCATAGAGCGGGATTTCGACGGTCCCTCGCATCCATTAGCAACAAAAAAAAAAAACCAGAGGCTTCAAGATTGAACCCTGTGGAACACCGCGGCAATGGGGCAGTGTGAGACTCAGAACAACCAAGGCTGACACAAAAGGTCCTGCCTGCCAAATAGTATCCACACCATTCCACAACACTACCACAAATGCCCAGCTGGTGCTGGTGGTGTATGAGCTTACTGAATCCGTTGAGGTCCGGGCTGGAGGTGGAGAAGGGGTCGTCCTTGTGCAGCGTGCTGACTTTGGCGGTGCTCTTGTCGGCCGTGTTGACCGGGCCCATCTCCCTCTGCTGAGTGGAGCTACTCACCGTCTCCTTGTGCTTCTTGGCCAACTTCCTGTTGGTATGAACCACACAACGCAGGCATGCGAATGAGACCGCGTCCGCTGACAACACGTGAAAACACATGATCCCGCAGATCCAAATCTGGGGCACGCACCTGGCTCTCAAATTGCTAAGCAGAGAAAGGGGGCGGGGGGGTTGATGGGAACGAGGAGGAAGTTAAGACGAGGGAGAGAGAAAAGACGAATCGCTACGCAACATGTGAATTGCTCGGAAAATGTAATAGCTCATTCCACACAGTAGGGGTGCACGTTTCTGCGTGCAGCGCTTCACCGATAGAAACGAGGCCAAATTTGGCGGTTCACGGGTGTCTACATTGCGGCAGACCGTGGTGCGGATCCGGACAGTGTCAAGGTCTCGATTGCCGTGAAATAAACAACATACCGTATGTGCTTCGGCATGTCGCCGCCACAGTCTGTGGACGCAGAATTATTCGGTACTGGGGAAGCACCTGTTGTGATCATGTGACCATCATGACCCAATCAAAGAGATTTGTAGCACTGCTGAGACTTTGGCTTACTCAAAAGTTCAATCGTTCCAAAAATGCGGCAGTACACCAGAAGGAGAGAGACACTGACGCCAAGAGATGGGTCTTACGACTAGTGAATTGCTCAGAGCAGAACGTTGTAAGACCTCAGCGCCCGCAGGATGCAGCAAATGGTGTCCTGAAATTAGACGGCTCACAACTAGAAGTTGTAGAAACTCGGCAGACGGAAGATGAAGGCATCGACTCCGTGAGAGGGGAGCGTAGGGTAGCAGATCTTTCTGAAAAGTCAGTGGGCACGTTTAAGACCCCTGTGGTCCAAAGCACAAAGGCAACCCAATCAATTAACATGAGCAGATTGCCTCGGAAAGCAACAGCGCACTTCATAAAGGCTGGATGTATCTTTTTCGCTCAAGTTTCACGCGTCTCCATAAAGCAGATCTTAAATGAAGTATGCTAAGATGTGCAGGCTCGCGAGTCCAAGTGTCCGGTTGGCGAAGGCGAGTGTCCGGAAAAGCGAGGCGGACCCAGCGTAGCGTCCAGTGGCTTCTCGACCACCGTTGCGCGTTCTCGCTCTGACGGCAAGGCAAAAGGAGCAACAGTCTGCGCTCTCCCGGCTCATATTCATCCCGTTAATGGACTCGTTTCAATGAAAAATTGCCCGCATATTGTAAGTGGCAATGAGTGCGCCCTAATCCCTCTGGAATGAATGTCACGCACGAGGCAGTTCATTAAGCGGCGAGGTGAGGCGAGCGGGCGCCAAGCGCTCTGGGAATCATGGACTACTTTGTGCCCCCCCCGGAGCATTAATTGCCGCCGTTTGATGCGTCGATAATGAGCGACGCGTGAATGTTTTTTAGGAGGTGATGAGGCGAGCGCCGCGCCCCCCTCCTTCCTCCCCGGTAGGCGCCGTTGTCTGGGAGCTGGATGAGATGAAGCGAGGCCACTTTGGGTGGGGGGGGGGGGGGCGAAAGAGTGAAAACGCCGCCTTTTAATTGGCGCTCATTTGCTACATTAGCTGTCCTGAAGGCTTCGTTTAGCTAACGAGCTCCGGGTTCAAATCTTCCCAACTTCTTTTTCTGGGTTTTTTTTTTTTGGGGGGCGGGGTTGGTCAGGATTAATGATGAAGCCATTTTACGTTCTGAAAGCTCAAGACACAGAGCATGTTGATGCAAACTTTGAAGAGTTCTCTAAAAAAAACACCATTCATGTATTTTTTTAACAATCACATCTCATCAATCACTTTCAGATCTGCGGAAAGCTGAAAAGTGGAGAGGGTTGACAACAATTTGATTGCAGACAACCTCTATTATAAGAATATACAAGCAAAAATCTACTGTCTTTGATTTGAGCCCCAAAGAAAGACTTAGAATTGCCTGTTGACGCAACCAGATGGCAGCAAGGCACTACTTTTGTCAAAATGAAGCTCCTTAGTTCACTTCAACATAGTTCTTTTGGTGCCAAGGTGTTGTCGGATAGTGGTAAAGCACTACTTTTGTCTAAATAAAGCCCTTCAACCAGTGTTGACTTCAAACGACCGCTTCTAACAAAAATTGACGATTTACCGTGTCTTTTTTCCATAGCTGCCTGAGACTTTTTTTGGTGGGTCTGCTCACAATTAGCATACATGTTGCTAAGTCAAAGTGATCCTTCGAACGAACCCTGGACACAGCCGGGGGGGGACACTAAAATGGTTGTCGCATCTTTTCAGGCATTGCTTCTTGAGGCTTTTTTGTGGGTCTATTCATGATCGATGTGACTACCAAATTTGATGTCGCCAAGTCAAACTGGCTTCAGGGGCAGAATCTTTCAAAGGTTCCGGCGGGCCTCCAAATAACCAGGGCGACAAACAAAGTCTCACAGTAATCCCTCAAATATCTTGTCAGTCCAAATCGATACTGTTCTCGCTTCAGAAACAAAGATCAGAAAGGCTTTGAGGAGGCAGTGGATGAAATCTTCCTTAATCCCGTCACGTTGACACTTCTCGCTCGTTGATTGCAATCTCGATTCGACGCGGCCGCCGCTATGAATCTGGGCGTTGGACTATATTATGGAACGCGCCGCAGGTTTGCCGCCACGCGTTGTTTTGTTTTGTTGTCTCGCAGAGTGACGGGTCGTGACAGTGGGGATCTCCAGAGATGGCGTAGCAAGGCGGGAGCCACCTGAAAATATCCCGAAGCCAAGACCCCGACTTTGGAGGCGGCTTGAGGGGCGGCTGGAGGCCAAACCCAAACAAACTTTCATGCTGCCGCGGCGCCGTGACAGGATGACAGGCAGACGGAGCCCGGGAAAGACGGCAACACGTCAACATGTGTGCCAGTGAGTGGAAAAGGTTGATTCATAAGGGAGGGGGGGGGGGGAACTATTCTGATTCATTCGGTTGGACAAAAGTATTTGGACATACTGAGGAAGTCAAATGTGAAATTGTTCCCTCCCACTTTTCAAGCAAAATCTATCAATATTTTGTCACGTGGAATATTGTTTTAGCACTATTTTTTTTTTTTATGAAAATTTTTTGTGACGATCATGGCAAAATATTTCACCTTTAGGCAAAAATTAGTATTCTGTGACAGAATATTGTTTATTTGGGAGTAAATGTCGCGTTTTAATGGAAATGATTGTAGATCCATGAGAACATGCACTACACTGAGAATACCGAGAGCTTCATTTTCATTCAAAAAATGTGCATAACAGGGCACAGATTAGAAACATACATTGATCAAAATTATTTTTACGACCCAGCATGGTTCAAGAAATAACTGACAAAAGTCATTTTATACATATATGCATTTGAAATGAAAATCAACCAAAGAAAATGCAACAGAATTCTTCAAAAGCAAACTCATGAACTAGGCCTGGACAAAAAATTGATGGCACCCCTAAAAAAGAGATAATAATTTGACCACAGGCACACGTATAACCAAGGTGTGTTGACACTAAACACGGCGCAGAAGATGTCAAGGAGAGTCGTTTTGATGTTCCCGCGATCCCAGTTGCGCAGCTTGAGAAATTTGAGACCTGCGGCACTGGAGCCAACCTCCCCGGACATAGCCGCCGGAGGAAAATGGACAAATTGAAGAGACAGAAAATACAGACGGTAGCAAAAGAGCCCCAAGCCACCTGCAAATAAATGAAAGGTGAACTCCAAGGTCAGGTTGCGTCAGTGTCTTATCGCGCCATCCGTCACCGTTTGAGCCAAATTGGACTTCATGGGAGATGACCAATGAGGAGACCACTTTTCAATACCAATCATACGGCTTCTGGGAGAAGGCCAAATGCACGCGTGAGGCGGAGCAAGAAAAAAAAAAAAACACAGCAAGCCTACCGGTACTATGAAAAACACGGAGGAGGCTTTCTTTTGTTCTGGGGCTGCTTTGCTCCATCTAGCACAGGATGTCTTGAATCTGTGCGGGGTTCAACCAAGTCTCAAGCCATTCTAGCCAGAAAAATGCTGTCTAGAGTCCGACAGCTTGGCCACAGTAGCGGGTCTCGCAACGGGGCCATGAGAAAAAACACACAAGAATGGCATTCTGAAGTGGCCTTCTACGAGCCCTGACCTAAACCCTAGGGAACATCCGCGGAATTGGAGGCCAACCGTGCCGCCTGGAGAAAGAGGCCTTCAAAGCTGAGGCAACGGGAGCACTTTGCTCAAGAGGAGCGGGACAAAAATCCACAGTTGAATGGGACAAAATTTGCTTGGCCTCAAAAGGTTCGCGCGACAAAGTCTCAAGTGAAGGCTAAGCGACATTTTTGTCCAGGCCTGTTTCATTCGCTTGGTCTTTCAAAATCAGTCAAAGTGTCGGATTTTCTTTGGTACATTTTCATTTTCATTTAGTCAGATTCATGTTATTCCCGTGACCACTCTGGGCTTTTCTTTCGCTACCAACAATTTGGTCCTAGATACAGAGTAGATACTGATATAGACACGTACAATATACATATATATATATATATATATATTTTTTTTTTTGTGGCAAGCGCTATCTGTTGGAAGAGTATGGTTGGGACACATTTGGCGTTGTGTGTATTTTTGGTGTTTGGCGACATGTACGCGGCGGAGGAATGATGAGCATGGCATGTCGGGTCATGATGCGTTTACTTACAGGTAATAAGAGTAGGAATAAGCATGTCTTCTGAAGCGTGGTGAAGGTGAAGGCCCGTGATGAGCAAAGAAGAAGGAAGACAAGCGACAACCCAGAAGAAGGACAAACACAACCAGTCAATTGATTAGTGAGTGGCGGGAACGGCACCGTCGGGCTTCTATTTTGGTGTTCTTCATTAGCGCTTTGGATGAGTATTCTTACTTTTATTGGGCATGAAGACAACTTCTTGTTTAAGTTTCTTTTTTTTTACACCCATTATTATCCATTTTGTTGTTTAGATGTATTAAGTGCTGCCCTGGCCTTTTTTTTTGTGGGGGGGGGGGGTTAAAACAAGCAAACTATTTTGGGCAACTATTAATTATTCATTAAAAAATATATTTTATGAAATGTCGAGTAACACATGCTCATGTGTAAGAGTTCGTTTTAATCAACTTAATTGCAGCTTCATTTGCTGACATGTTAATTGTATTCGAATTACCATTGTCATATTTTGGCTTGATTTAATTACATGGTTTTTTTTTTTTCATGTTTGAAAACAAACGCGTTTGGACTCACAGTCGTGATTTCAACGTCATGAAAAACGGTTGGAATGAAAACACCCATTTTTCAACGTGTTTCGAAAATGCAATTCCGTTCCTATTCAGTGTTTCTGGTCTGTGCGTTGCTCAAAATTTTTTCCCTGCCAAGAAGATATGTGGCCATTTAAAAAAAAATTTAAAAAAAAAAAAAAAGCTGTTGATGTCGTTTTCCATCAGCCGCCGAGAACAAAAGACGAAAAGAAGAAAAGAGGAGCAAGAAGAAAAGAACAAAGAAAGAAGCGAAGATAACGAGCCAATCGAAGTCATGGCGTGACGACAAGTCGGGTTCCGGGATCGATACCTGCGTTCCCAAGAGCGGCACGCAAACATATTCACGCACAAAGGCACACTTACGTGCGCACACGCACACACACACACACACACACACACACACACACACACACACACACACACTCACACACACAGTGTCACTCATTCAGCCACTCTATTAACTTTTTTTTTTTTTAGTTGGGTAGTGATTGAACAAAAACTAAACTAAACAAAACATTTGGAGTCATGACGTCAACATACAAGGTTACACTGAAAAAAAAGTGCCGGTCCTGACTTTTAATGAGAAGTGTGATTTGCATGAAGTGGTAGTGACATGTTCAAGCACAAAAACAGACATACGTGTTTTTTTGGGGAGGGTGGGGGGGCGGAGACAAATAATGACAGTTCTGGAACGGCGCTTGTCAAGCGCTGCAATTTGAGGTCCGACTCGCTGCCCGTTTCTCGAGTCAAGTTTTATCGAGCGGATAGGCGAGTTTGAAAAGCTCTGGAGTTGGGGCGAGGTTTTCCTCCTGCACAATGAAACGAGTTTTTCGGTGATCGGTTCGCCGTAGGAGGCGCTGTTGGTAAAATAACGACAATTCTGGGGAGTTCTTGTGAAGACCTTTCGTTTCAGGTCGGACTTGGATGACATGATTGGTCAATTGGATTGAAGAAATGAAAAGACATTTTCACGCAAAAGCCATTTTGGGGGAGTGATGGCATCATGATTGGAGGTCGGATTGGAAGAAAAAAAACGTTAGAAAATTGGCATGTGGCGTTTGAGGTGTGACCCGCATCAAGCTGAGTAACACACATTTTCAGACGTGGTTTTTGTTTTTTCCGCCTAAACTCGAGAGAAAAAAAAATTGGAAAAAAAGAGATATAAATAAGTACCTGAGATTTAATGCGTGGAGTTAAGTTGCTACGATTGATTTTTGACTTTGTTACTGGTGAATCTGACTCGAAAAGAGATTTCACAGTCAGTCAGCATCTCGAGCCACCTTGTCACTTTGTATCCCCCAAAATAAAAACCAAACGTTGGGAACACAACAGGTTTCAATTCTGATCTGAGTGAGGCGGGCGTCACACGGGCAAGACGGAATGGCGACGCCTGCGGGGCAAAGTCCTCTGGCCCGACATTATTTTGCCAGCCCCTCCTCGCTGACATTCGGCAGCGAGCTTTTTAACGGGCCGCTCTGCCAACGGGATGCTAATAAAGTGGAGAGCGCCTCGAGCCGCGCCGTAAAAGCTGCACATGTTAAAAGTGGCCATAAATATGAATACGGCGCAGAAAAAAAACATTCGGCCGCGTGTGCGCCAACGGAGCCAAATTTGAGGTCGCGGGCAGGCGGCACTTGTGCTGAGCTCATCCACAACGCGCATCACATCCGAAAGCCCTTTTATGAGATCATAATTAAGAACTGGAGAATGCTTCTTTTTTTTTTTTTTAAATGGGACGACAAGAAAATCAGCAATGCTGACGACTGGAAAGGAATTGGAGCGCTGATGTGTTCGAATGGCTGAAGCGAATCTGTAAAAGGTCTCCATTAATGCATGCATTAAAAATGTGGAATTATGCGTGGAAATTGTGCGACGATCACCAAAATGCGGATCCTGATGCTCGCGCCAGGAAAGATGCAATGCTTTGAATCGGATGCAAAAAATGCTAATGCTAAAGCAAATTTTTTTTTTTTTTTTTTTATTCATTTCATTCATTCATTCATCTTCCGGACCGCTTGATCCTCACTAGGGTCGCGGGGGGTGCTGGAGCCCATCCCAGCTGTCTTCGGGCAGTAGGCGGGGGACACCCTGAATCGGTTGCCAGCCAATCGCAGGGCACACAGAGACGAACAACCATCCGCGCTCACACTCACACCTAGGGACAATTTAGAGTGCCCAATCAGCCTACCATGCATGTCTTTGGAATGTGGGAGGAAACCGGAGCATCCGGAGAAAACCCACGCAAGCCCGGGGAGAACATGCAAACTCCACACAGGGAGGCCAGAGCTGGAATCGAACCCGGTACCTCTGCACTGTGAAGCCGACGTGCTAACCACTGGACTACCGGGCCGCTGTTTTTTTATTCTTATTTATTTATTTATTTATTTATTTATTTATTTTTAATATTTTTGTGCCTCCACTTTGCTGCTGTAAAACTGCAGCCTCCTTATTGCGGCGCTAATACAGACTGAATCTGTCCTATCCCCCCTTATTTTTCCGGTGAATCTTTTTTCTATTCTGTGGGCAAAATGAATGACAAAGACTGAGATGTAGCGTTTTAGTTGAAAGAAATAAACACGGAAGATAAATAGAGCAGAAAGTGTGTCTGGGAAATGAGGGGGTAAGTTGAGCAAAAAAAATAAAAAAAGTGAACTATGTTGTTTTTTTGTTTTGTTTTTTTGGATTAGACGTCCGAGATTGATCGACCCGGTTTGTGAAGATGTTGCTTCACCCTGCCCAGCCATTAGCGGGAGAAACTTTCTTTGAACAATGGCAGCACGCGAACGACTCACGGGCAATTTCCCTGGCGGGAGTGAAAGGGGCACTTTTCAGCCACTTAGCGACGAAAAAATCCGCCGCGCTGCACGGGTAGCAGGTGAAAGGTCCCGGCAGAAAGACGGCGTTTAACAACGTCTAAAACTCTGTAGGGGAAGGGACGGCTGTCAGGATGGCTGGGTACGGTATTCGGCGGTGGGGGTCGGGTGATGAGAGGCGGGGGGAGGGGCGTGTTGCCGCACTGAACAGGCAGGAGATAGCAAAGCTTCATCTTGTTATGGCTGACCGCGCCGCACGGATGCATCGGATGTCAATTGTGCCACCCGTTAACAAAAGAAATACGACAGATTATAAACGGAGCTCCCTTTACCGCGCACACCGCCGTTATTTTACAAACGGCTTGAATCACATCGCCGTGGATCTTTGACTTGATGGAGATGGCGCAACTGAAGCTAAAGTGAGCACTTGGAACTAGTCCGTGCCAATTCGTGCATTTGGCTTCTTGAGATTTTTTTGTGGGTCTACTCATGACCGACGTGTCTTAGCGGATTTCAAACATGCTTCAGGGGCCCCGATGTTCCAAAACCATTCCACGGGGTCAGCCTGGCAGAAATTGAGGCCAATATTTGTTTGCTTCCAACCCAAAACGGCAGACTTGCTGTGTGTTTTTCTTGCGTGGCGTCTTCAAACTTTTGGTGAGTCTTCTCGCCATTTGCATATCTACCAAATGTCACGCCGCTAAGTCCAACTGAATCTGGGGGCTGAGTTTGCAAAAACAATTGCGGGGGGCGGGAATCCCTCGAAATGATGACTCCACTCGTCTGCTGCTGCCAACCAAAACGGCAGGCTGGCTGATTATCTTCGGCCACGCAACCCAAAGACTTTTTTCGTGGGTCCGCGCATGATAGGCACCGCATTCAAATTTCATGTTGCCGAGTCAAACTGGCACTCGCGTGGAACCACGATAACAGATGTCTTTTTTATTTAGGGGGGTGGGGGGGGGGGTCAATCATGTCGTGTCACGAGTTACCCTCAAAATTAAATCCGGTCGAGGGGGGGGTCGCAAAATGACAGCAATTTTCAATGTTGGAAACTGTCCATGGGAATTTATGAAAGAAGGCTTTTTGTTCTAATTTGGGCACATTTATCGGAGCACAACTTGACACGCCACTGAAGTGACCGGTGAATGGAACACGGGGGCGCGTTTTCTGAGACGATGACGCAAAGAGGGAAAAGAAATGGAAGAGAAGCGAGAAGAAAAACGAGCCAGGTGCAGCAAGAGAGGCAATGCGGAGAAGGAAAGATACGATACCCCACGCTTAGAGTTCTCCACGTGTGAATCTCTCTATCGGAGCAAGAAGGGCAAGAAGGCAGGCAGGCACGGGCGGGCGGGGCAGGGCGGGAAGGGGCGCAGCCAAAACCAGGACGCAGGATGCAGAGAGAGACATAAAAAAAAGGGGCGAGACACCACAGTCAGAGAACTCATCACAGTCGGCCCCGCTGATTCTTTTTAATGAGTGCCCCCCCCCCCAAAAAAACCCCAAAATGTTTTGTGCGTGCAAATACAGAAAACGTGGCTGACTGCCGCGGTTGACTCTCTGCTCACATTCACGTCGGTAGAAAAAAACAACGGTAGCGTGGCTTTTTCACAGGTGCACAGATGTTATTCATAATCCATACGCGGCAACTTTGCAGACAGATTTTGTTTTTGTCCTTCTGGTTCAAGTCCATTTGTGTCTTATGTCGAGTGCATTTCATCATGCCGAGTTCAGCTTTGCGAGCGGTCGCAAGTTGCGCCATCGGATGTACATGCGGTGCGTTTGGGAGCAAGAGGAAGAGGCAAAGAAGGTCCCCTACTAAAGGCGCGTTCCCACATTGCAATTTGTGGCATAGGTTTTGTGGCACGCAACACATTGCAACGCGTGAACCCCGAAGTTGGACAGACTTTTGTGGCACGCGACGTGTTGGATGCGTGTTGCATGAAATAGGACTTGGTCTATTTTCTTGCAACGTGTGGCATGAACCCGACCAATCAGAACGCGTTGGGCTATCACGCGACAAAAACATCACGTCGTAACACGGAAAGTATAATGGCGTCGAAACAGAAATTTTAAAAAAATCGAGCTCTCCCGGGGCGACACCGAAAGGTTTATGAATTATTACCATTCGCATGATTGCTTGTGGAACGTCGGGAGCCAGTTCTACTCAAGGAGGGAACACCGACAAGCTGCCTACACGAGCATATCGGAGTTGATGGGCGTCGGGTTTTGGCTCCTCTAGCTCGGCTAGTAGACCGATAGCTGCCAGTTCGAGGAGATCATCGTCGCCGTCGTATTGACAATTAGCCGCCATAGTCGCAGAACGAAATTACGTTAAACGCGCATTCGGAAAACTATTCCCGCCAGATTTGAAATTGTTTGCAACACATTGCAACGTGGGAACGCATTCGGTTTGCAACATCATATTTGCAATTTGTCTTATGCAACACGTTGCGTAAGACAAATTGCAACGTGGGAACGCGCCTTTAAGCAGAGGGAAAATAGAGGCCCTTATAGGTGATGTTAATAAGAATAATCATCAGAATACATTTGATTTATAAGCGGCTTTCAAGACACCCAAAGACACTTCAAGAACAAAAACCACACGGTGCGGGTTGAGCAGCGGCAGCCAGACGCGTGCCCCGGATGCTTGGTTTGAACATTTTGGCTCGTACATAATTCACATTGAACACCGTTGGCGGCGTTCCTGCAGTTGTTTGGCGGTTTCTACTAGCGTATAGCGTCTGAGCCTCTTATGCTAACATCCCTTAGCTCCTCCAAAGCATGATCTGACCCTGATGTTAGCATTAACCGAGGGAATTCGGTGAAGATTGTCCATTTGAATTTGAATCTTTTGTTTTTCCAGTAAACATTTTGCATTTTTATTCCTAATCTTGCATTTTATTAAACAGTTTAAATTGTGTTTTAAACAATGATAAAATGTCCCTTTTTTTTTTTGGAAATAAGGGTTCACTGGGGTGCATTGTGTGCATTTATCTGCTCTGTCCAATCTTGCCTTCAAGCTTTTTGGAGACATTTTTGCTCCGAGAAAAGATCCTGGGGCTTGCCAAGGTTTAACTAACAAGCGTTTTCCATCAGAGAGCACATGTCGTATCAATCATGTTTTTTCGGCTGCGTTTATTATTTATAGACGGTGGTCTTCGGGCCCTCGGGCGCTGCTTTTCCCGACCCCCCCCCCCCCCCCGAGGGCCACCTGGATGTGGTAACATCACATTCCCATTAAGACTTCACTGCCGTCTTTATTAGCGACGTCCGCTGCGCCTTCTCTGGGAAAATAAACGTCTCGCTGAAAGATTAATTGGACAGTTGCCGGCGCTTGTATCAAGAATTTTTTATTTTTTTTGGGAACCCGGAAATAATTGATGGGCTGTGAGAGGCTTGTGAGACACATTGTTTGACAGAGGCCAAAACAGTTTGAAGAGGCATCGGGAATACGTGAAATATGGTTGACAGGCAGGAAGTCGGAATAGCGCACTCGGGACGTTTAAAAAAAAAAAAAATTATTATTAGCAGTCTCACTAATTTGTCTTTGACCCGTTGGACTTAGCAACACATCTATGCTGAGAAGACCCGCAAAAAAAGGCGCAAGAAGCCCGAAAAGGAGCGCGACATTTTGGCTTGGAAGCGGACATTTAAAGGACTCCAAAGCTGTGGAATTGCTTTTGAAATTTCAGATCCCAAATTCAACAAAATCACATTTGGTTGACATGTCTATCTGGAGTCAAGCCACAAAAATCAAATGAATGACAATCTAAAATGCCATGCTTTCAAAGAAACGCAGAAAGTCAGTTCGTTGGGTTTGAAGCAGACAGTCTATGCCCAACTGCTCCCGTACATCCGGATTACAACAACAACAAAAAAAAACAGTTCAACTGAGCCACATGAAATTTGGTAGGCGTGTCTAAAACGCTCGTCTGAATAAGCCATGTCTGAAAAGACACATTTAGGTTTGAAACGGACATTTCACCGTAAAATGTAAACAACGACAAAAAGTCCGTTTCCTTTGGCAACGTGAAATTTGGGAGGCGTACGTATCACGAGCAGACCGCCCCAAAAAAGAAAGTCTGCCATTTCGATTTGAAGCGGCCGTGGTTCAAGTGAGCTCGGCTATTTGCAGGGTTCCTCCAAAGGCCGAGATATTCTGCGCGGCTGCTTTCAGATTGCAATCGCGTGGACTCAACGGGTGGGATGACGCAAAAACTGCAAAGGAGCGGCCTTTTTGCTCGATGGGCATGGCGGCAAAATTGGATGACTTCACAAAAGCCCAAGTGTGACAAGTGGGCCGAGCGCCTTCCAATTGGCCAAGCATGCGGCGGCGGTCAAGAATTGACACCAAGCTCGCGGTCGTTAAGAGTCGGAACAGTTTCTTTCAATCTCGCCGCGACGCCATCGCAACAACCGAGCACTCCGACGCTTCCGCTGATTGCATTAGCATATGTGTCAGAGGCTCCACAATCACCGCCGTCCCGCGGCGCCTCGAGTGGCCACTCGAGGCGCCGCGTTGCGCTTTGGCATGCCGATAAAAAGAAAGAAATAAAACGGCACGTTTGGCGAAATAGCGCGGCAGGCTTTTTGAGAGGTGCGGCGTCAGGGTCTGAAAGGAGGCGGGCGGGGAAAAAAAACAAAAACAAACAAAAACAAACAAACGACACGAGACGAAAGCAATCAGCGGGCACAAAGTGCTGCTTGTTCGTTGGTAAGAGCAGCCTGAATGTCTGAAAATCTCTATTGAAGATGGAGAGGTCTTTTGGAAAGACGCCCACCGCGATTGAGCTTTGGTCAAGCCAGGAGACGCCTGCTGACGAGAACTTTCTTGTCAATTTTTTCAAAAAATGTCGACTGCATTTGTAGCGGAGCAAAGAAGAAGAAGAAGAAAAAGAAAAGCAAAGAGAGGAAGGCGATGGCGGCAGGCTGCTGTGGCAAAAACAAAAACAAAAACTAAACTGAAATATTTGACCACCCATTTTTCATGTACTCATTAATTATTGTTTGAAGTACCGTATTTTCACGACCATTCGGCGCACCGTGTCGTTGGGCACGCCCACCCTTCACTCATTGGCAGACTTCCGCATGCCTGACGTCACTCACGCCCGCCTTTTCTCGATATAAACAGAAGCGCGCTCAGTCAGGCTTTGGAACTCGGCTCATACGCTAGACGCTCCGCATTATAAGGCGTCCTGTCCATTTTGGAGGAAATTGAAGACTTTTAATGGCGCCTTATGGTCGTGAAAATACGGTACTTTGATTTCACTCTTATTCAATTTGGCTGAAGTATTGTCTATTTTGTATTTATTGCAGCTAGCGTGAGAAAAAAAAACACAACTGTGCACAAAACGGAAACATTGAACATATTTTAACGTATTCAATGTATTTAAAATGTTTGAGTTTGAGGTGCTTCAATTTCGCTTGTTTATTATTTGGTATGTCTACTTTTGTTTTGCAAAAAACAAACTACAAAAAACATCCTAATTGTGGGCAAAACGTTTTTTTATTTTTAAACGCAGTGATAGTGTTCAAACGAGTGCGGTTCATTGTTTTGGTTTCCATAGCAGGTCATCTTTTTAATATTTTCCGTTCAGTCGTGTTTAACTTTTACCAAGTGTGGCTATTTTAAAAAAAACAAAACCAAAAAAAACGTCAAAAGAAGTTTGTTTGCTAGTTTCCCCCCAAAACTTCCCCCGAGGACCAACCTGCGCTTGAAGGTGAGGACGAGGCCCAGGAGGATGACGATGAACATGAGAATGCCCGTAATCACTCCCGCCAACTTGACCGTGCCGTCCACGGGTTTTTCCGGCTCCATGGCATCCGAGTCCTGCGTGGAGGCGCCTGTGCGGGAAGCGCGCGCGCACACACACACGCACACGCACACACGCACGCACAAAGTCACAAGAGGGGTTATAAAGTCACACAATTGACACCAAAATGCATGGACACTGGCAACAATCGCAAAGTGAAGATGTTGTGCATCACATTCGTATGAAGTCATGCAGGGAGGTCAACGTCGTGCAACACACCAACATGACATTTTGTAGTCGTGTATCATGAGTGGACCGACAAAAAAAAAAAAAAAAACTTTGCGGAGAGTTCTGTCCAGTGTGGAAGTTTTACATCGGGGTTTGAAAGCGGCCGTTTGTGGCTCATTTGGATGATGCACCCCTTCAAAGCCAGATGAAATTTGGTCAACATGCCAGTCATGAGTAGAGCCACAAAAAAGTCTCAAGAAGCAACGCCCGAAAAGACAAAGGAAGGCGGCCATTTTGGGGTTAAAGCTGACGCTGCGGGTCGTTTCGGCCATTTCTGAAAATGTATCCCCCAAAAGCCAATTTGACTGACGAACACAGAATTTGGTTGCAATGTCTAGAATGGGTAGACCCACAAAAAAGTCTCAAGAAGCAACGCCCGAAAAGACAAAGGAAGGCGGCCATTTTGGGGTTAAAGCTGACGCTGCGGGTCGTTTCGGCCATTTCGGAAAATGTATCCCCCAAAAGCCAATTTGACTGACGAACACAGAATTTGCTTGCGATGTCTAAAATGGGTAGACCCACAAAAAAGTCTCAAGAAGCAACGCCCGAAAAGACAAAGGAAGGCGGCCATTTTGGGGTTAAAGCTGACGCTGCGGGTCGTTTCGGCCATTTCTGAAAATGTATCCCCCCAAAAGCCAATTTGACTGACAAACACAGAATTTGGTTGCGATGTCTAGAATGGGTAGACCCACAAAAAAGTCTCAAGAAGCAACGCCCGAAAAGACAAAGGAAGGCGGCCATTTTGGGGTTAAAGCTGACGCTGCGGGTCGTTTCGGCCATTTCTGAAAATGTATCCCCCAAAAGCCAATTTGACTGACGAACACAGAATTTGGTTGCAATGTCTAGAATAGGTAGACCCACAAAAAAGTCTCAAGAAGCAACGCCCGAAAAGACAAAGGAAGGCGGCCATTTTGGGGTTAAAGCTGACGCTGCGGGTCGTTTCGGCCATTTCTGAAAATGTATCCCCCCAAAAGCCAATTTGACTGACGAACACAGAATTTGGTTGCGATGTCTAAAATGAGTAGAGCCACAAAAAAGTCTCAAGAAGCAACGCCCGAAAAGACAAAGGAAGGCGGCCATTTTGGGGTTAAAGCTGACGATGCGTCTCGTTTCGGCCATTTCTGAAAATGTATCTCCCCAAAAGCCAATTTGACTGACAAACACAGAATTTGGTTGCGATGTCTAGAATGGGTAGACCCACAAAAAAGTCTCAAGAAGCAACGCCCGAAAAGACAAAGGAAGGCGGCCATTTTGGGGTTAAAGCTGACGCTGCGGGTCGTTTCGGCCATTTCTGAAAATGTATCCCCCCAAAAGCCAATTTGACTGACGAACACAGAATTTGGTTGCAATGTCTAGAATAGGTAGACCCACAAAAAAGTCTCAAGAAGCAACGCCCGAAAAGACAAAGGAAGGCGGCCATTTTGGGGTTAAAGCTGACGCTGCGGGTCGTTTCGGCCATTTCTGAAAATGTATCCCCCCAAAAGCCAATTTGACTGACGAACACAGAATTTGGTTGCGATGTCTAAAATGAGTAGAGCCACAAAAAAGTCTCAAGAAGCAACGCCCGAAAAGACAAAGGAAGGCGGCCATTTTGGGGTTAAAGCTGACGATGCGTCTCGTTTCGGCCATTTCTGAAAATGTATCTCCCAAAAGCCAATTTGACTGACGAACACAGAATTTGCTTGCGATGTCTAAAATGGGTAGACCCACAAAAAAGTCTCAAGAAGCAACGCCCGAAAAGACAAAGGAAGGCGGCCATTTTGGGGTTAAAGCTGACGCTGCGGGTCGTTTCGGCCATTTCGGAAAATGTATCCCCCCAAAAGCCAATTTGACTGACGAACACAGAATTTGGTTGCGATGTCTAGAATGGGTAGACCCACAAAAAAGAAATGAAATGCATTTTCTTTCAAAACAGCCATTTTCGCCACATTGATACTACGACTAAATTCCAATGTTGTCCCTATCGGTAACGTATCGGATGTTTTTTCCAAATCCCTCTTTCACGTGTTAACGTCAATCGGATCGACACGTGATGTGTCCGAAGTATGCACGCTCGGGTTGCACTCATCCGACGTCATCGAAAGTCTTTCACGAATATCCGACTTCAAACATAAAGCGGACATTCCTGCCCGATAGTAAGAATTCAGTCATGCGGAGGGATCGTTTATGTGGCGCGCCACTGACCCGACGTCGTATTTGGTCGCGGTCTCCGCGCAATGAGGAGATCGAGGGGCGTGGTCTCATTTCCCCCCAAATGATTTCTACCCGCACGCCGGATCATACAAGCAATGCTTTGGATTTTAGTTCCCGATGACAGACGCTCGGGGAATCGACTCCACTTTCCGAGTGACCCGAGCGGAATAAGCGTTATGGAAAATGGATGTGGGGAATGCATGGAAAGAATGAAAACCCTTTTAGCCTTGTGACTGCTGTCCAAATCAATGGAATGCCTGCGAGCTATTGATGACATTGGCGGCGCCATAAAAAGCAAGTCGGGCAGGCGGGACGGGAATGTGACATATTCAGTCTTTAAACGAGGAGAACATGAGGACTTCTTTTCAGTTTTTCAACCCCCCAGAAATTAAAACTTGAGATTTTCACACAAACAAGCCCATTTTGTGACCACATGTGTCACTTTGACTGTTGTAAATAGTTGGTGTATTGTTTTGTTTTTCTTTATGTATGCCTGGTAGATTGCAGGTGTTTACAGTTTTTGCCGTTGTAGATTTTTATCCCGTTCGGTTTTTGCTGTTGATGTTTTCTCTTTATTAAGTTTGCTGTTGTAAATGGTTTTTACACACAATGTCGTTTTAGCTGCCATGCACCCTTTTTAACTTTTAAACACCTTGTGTTTACAATTTTTGTAGATTTTTGGGTGTTGTCATCTTTAAATCAAAGACAAAGCATAAAAATGGTGTGATATGAAATATTCCAATTCATGTTTTATATATATATATAGAGAGATATATTTTAAGTTTTGGTCATAGCACAGTACCGCTTTTATTGTCCATAAAAAAAAAAAAGTAAAAAATAAGAACTAAATATGTATGTCGAGCGGTTGAAAGTCAAATAAATATTCAGGAATAATAGTTTGTACAATCTTTGTAAAATTGTATGTTGCGTTACATAAAATGATTTTCATCGACCGTAGCACAATTAAATACAATTTAGTTTTGCATGCCATTTTGCTCCTATGTCTTCTTTATGTCCGGCGTTATGCTTTTATTTTTTTAATTTTTTTTTTGTGCTAATGACCACACTCGGCGGCCCGTCGAGCTGCGCGTTTGTCATCCTGCGAGAGAGCCTGCGGCGAGTTCCCGCATCTCCGCGTGGTCCCTTGCCCTCCTAATCGCGGCGAGAGCTTCATCAAAACGCCATCATCGCGCCCCATCGCGGCCCCCGCCGTTTCATCGGCTGGTGTAGCTTCATCATCCCCCGCCATCCCAGCGCTCGCCGACACATTAGCGCCCGACCCCCCATTTGTCGGCGCTTGAGAGGATCCGGCAGTTGAGCGCGTCAGGCGGCCCCGATGGAGAGCATCCGCGAACCACTCGAGCGTCTGGCGACGCGTGAGCGCCGAGCATTTGATCCCTTTTCCCATTCGACATTTACACCTCACGCTGCGTCGCGGCGTTATCGAGGCCGGCTGGGCGACTTGTTTGACCTTTTGCCCTCGGGGAGGTGCTGCTGGTGTGTCAGCAGAAGGACATTTTTTTTTTGTACCTTCGAGCCACACCGACTCCACAGTCACATGTTGCTTTTTTTTTTTTTTTTTTTTTTTCATCCTTCTGCCGTGGCCCACCCGTGACTTTGGAAGACGAATGCAACCCTTTCGAGGACCGCGGTTAATACGCAGGGACGACTTATGTTGTCAGGATGCAGAGTGCATGAAAGGGCTACTTGAAATTTTTGGTCATTCTTCTTAAACGGGATGCTAATTTGGAAGACGATTGCGCTCTGTTAACGTCAAAATAACGGCCGTCTTTTAGTATTTATTTTCTTTCGTCACCATTACTTATCCAGGTGAGGACAGATGCTCATTTGCGATGCCAAACCGGCTGGACATAGTTTGTTGTATAGGACCGAGGATGCAAAAAATTTAAAAAATATATATATATATATTTTAGATGTGTCTGAATATGTGATATATGACGCACAGCATATAAGCATTATTAATGCAAGACTTAATCTCTTTAAGGTGTTTTTTTTCCCCATCTGTAACCACGACAACAAGGCCAAGTATTGTACTCCTCCTCATCCTCGTCATCCGGCGTGTAGGTGTTGTTCCTGCATACATTTATTTTTAACCATTTCTGGACGTGCGTTTTTATTTTCCCCATCGCTTTGTTTATCCCGCTCACTCGGATTGCGCGATGAAGCGATCCGAGGGGAATTGCGCTACAAGCGCGCGCGCGGATATTAAAAACTTAATCTCATCCAAACACACAAGATTGATTCTTCTCGCGCCGGCCCCGAATGAGATATTAGGTGCATCTTTATTTTACGCCGGCGCGCGTGCGTTTGTTGACTACCGCCGGAACATGTTTTGTAATATCACGGCGGAGCGAGGCAAAGCGCTCATGCATTATTGAGTATTTACTCAAAACATTATTGAGTAGACGTACATCAATTGCTGCCATTTTAAAAGCAAGTCAAGCCTTAGCGTGAGCGCTACAAGTTCAAATGCTGCGTGTGTATTTTATGCAGGGGTGGGGGTTGTGTGTGGGGGGGGGATTGGGCCTTGCCTCCTGTATGGATTAGCGTTAGCGTGACCGAGTGCGTTTAACAGGATTACGAATTTGAACGATGTGTGTGTGTGTGTGTGTGTGTGTGTGTGTGTGTGTGTGTGTGTGTGTGTGTACTTCAAAGATTCCGACATGTATTGTGCGCGTGCAGATTTGTAAAGACTAAATATTTGTTGTCATCCGTCTTTGCGAGTCCGGGAGGGTGAGCGTCATGGCGGGACTTTGAGCTAAAGTTATCAAAGAAAAACAAAAAATGTTGGCAAAAGCAAAGACGAGATGGTCGCTAATGTGAATGGCGGCCGGATCTTCGATCGCGTGGCAAGTGCGGGGGAATTGGGTCGTGCCGTCCCGTAGACCTTGTGGGGAGCAAATCGGAATGGAAGTCAAGTGCATCGTGTTGGATTTGGAGGGAATCGCGGGCATCGCAAATTGGAGTCGGTTAGCATTTCGGGGCCGCCGCCAGTGATCGCTTTGATTAGCGGTTTAAGCCGTCCGTTTCATTTTTGGATCGATCAATGGATTTGGATAAGAAAGCACGTGAATGCACAAAGACATCCATTAAGGATTCGGTTTCCGCTTCGGGCGGCCGCGTGTCCGAAAATTGGCCAAAATGGTGATTTGTTGTTTTTCAAAGTAAAAGCGGATTGTGAAGTTTTTTTTATTTCTGCTTACTTGGAGGATCACGGAAAGAATATTTACCGAAAGAGGATTTGGACAAAATTGCAAGCTCCAAAAAAGGTCTTTGCCGCTGATCAAAATGGCTGCTCTTTCATACTGTCCTTCCTGAATACCTCTGCATTCCGACTCGGAGTGGCGCCATTCGGAGGGAATCCAATCCGATAATCAAATTGCAATCGTAGCAAATGATGTACCGCCAGTAGAGCGAATCATGCCACGAGAATTGGAACGAATGGTTTTCAAACGGAAGCGAATCCTTTTGCAATTGGCACCGCACCGTTTCACACCGGAATCGGAGCAAATTTTTTTCCCATCAGAACGGGCGCGGCTCGTATGCCAACTGCGTCGTCATTGGAGGGAATTGGAATCCGAGCACACGCCCCTGGAGTGAACTGTCGAGTAATGTGATCTCGCCCACCATCATTTTTGGCCAGCCGACATATGGCAACCTAAACGGGGCCGATCGCATTCGATCATCACGTTTGTCGGCCAATTTGACGGCGATGGTTGCCTTCGGTCTCCACCACCGGTTGTGTTTGCGCGGCGCCATCGCCGCCGCGGCGCCTTTTGACCGCTCTCGCATTTCCCTCACGCCCCTCTCAGCGAACCGCCGGCACCTTTCCGCATCAGCGCCTCCGACCGCAACAATTACAAGCCTCGAATGTAAACGCGCATTGAAAGTGACACCTCACACGCCCGCGCGCCCCCCATAAAGAATCTACAACTAGTCATTTGCAATTACAAGCGAGGGGCGCGAGCGTCACGGCCGCAGCCCACCCGATTGATTTCTTGACTAACAAACAGACAAATGTTCAATTTCCACCTAATCGGTTCATTTTGGGTGAGCGATACTGCGGTGCGGCCTCGTTATCGCAGTCAACGCCTTGAAACGGGGGGGAGGGGGGGGGGCGATTGTCGCACATCTTCTTACATTGTAATTAGAGGGAATCGTATCAGGTCGGAATTGCAGTCAAATCGCGTCGCCATCGCAATCGCTTCGCATTTCAGCGAATCCCATTTTGATATTCAAACAAATCCCCATCAGAGGACTGGAATGGCATCGCTCCCGATCCAATTTCCCGGTCATCGTCGCTACCGGCGGGAATCCGATCGCACGAGTGGAGTCAATCCTATCGACTTGGAATCCGAGTGAATCGCACTTGATTCTATCGGAGCCGGAGTAAATCGCATCGCGTCGGACTCCGACCGAATCGCGTGGTGTTTTTCGTCGCCAATGTGAACAATTGACCCGCGTCGCGTTATTGAGGGATGAAGCGAATCCTGTCGCCATTGACATTTGACGTCGTTCGTATTGAATCACATTGTTATTTGGGTGAATCATTCATTCATTCATTCATCTTGCGATCCGCTTGATCCTCACTAGGGTCGCGGGGGGGTGCTGGAGCCTATCCCAGCTGTCTTCGGGCAGTCGACGGGGGACACCCTGAACCGGTCGCCAGCCAATCGCAGGGCACACAGAGACGAACAACCATTCGCGCTCACACTCACACTTAGGGACAATTTTAGAGTGCTCAATCAGCCCGTCATGCACGTTTTTGGAATGTGGGAGGAAACCCGAGCACCCGGAGAAAACCCACGCCCGGGGAGAACATGCAAACTCCACACAGGGAGGCCGGAGCTGGAATCGAACCCGGTACCTCTGCACCGTGAAGCCGACGTGCTAACCACTGGTCTACCGGGCCGCCCTGGGTGAATCATAAAAAACTTTTTTTTTTCCCTTCGAAGTGCAGTGAATCATATTCCATTTGGAAGTGGAGACGTTTTGTTTGGCGTTTTATCCTTTCAGAAACCAGACCGAATGAGATTGCGGTCAAAGCAAATGGGATCCGGTTGCCAATCCAAATGAATCGCGGCGAGAGAGCCGTCGGAGTGCGACAAATAGACAAATATTGTCTGGAAAAGGTGCAGCCAAACGCAGTGAAAGCCCACACGGATGGAAAGGAAGAAAAAAAAAACAACCTTTGAGCATTTTCCTTGAGCTCACCGGCACCACACCGGTACGCTCGTTGTTCTCATTCGTACGACGGGTAAATGGAACTCAATTCAGTTCGACACGCTCGTCAAAATTTTTGTGCCTTATAAGTCACGTCTTTCCCCGCTGCCGCGTTTTCGGTAACGGTACGACGTTTAATCTGCACGCGAGTCGGACAACGTCGGCGTCCTGGTCGGACCGCCCGAGGACAATTTGGAGCCGCCCGGTTGAATTTCCGGACTCGTGCGGACAAAGAGGGCGCTGGTACCAGTGCCAGATGTGGAGAAAATGCTCAAACGGGTTTCAAAATGCAGCACGACGGTCATGGCACCACACACACACACACACACACACACACACACACACATACACTAAATCAAATTAGAAGCAATGATGACGTTGTAAAGATGACAGAAGGGTGCAGGTGAGAGGGGTCGGGTTTGTGGTGATGGGTGGGTCTTTCAGTCAAACATGAGTGAGGTTTTTTTTGGGGGGTGGGGGGTTTGGGCGTGTTGACGACGGTGATCGCGTGATGACACGGGAAGCAAATACTCGGCCTGTAAAGCAATAATCACCTTCGCTTGGGATGACTAGAATGTACGGCGTGGTTATTTGTCCCCTACCTATCACCACTAAGGACCGCCAGGGCCGCGCGTCCCACCGCCGGCCAGCATGAGAGGGGGAAGAAAGGGGGAGGGGGGGGGAAACAAAAACAAAACCAAAACAAACAAACAAGCACAAAAAAAGGGAAAGAAGAAGAAAAATCGTCTAAGAAAAAAGGCATGGTGGACAACGTTGAGATCAATAAACACGGAAGAGAAGGAAGAGGAAGCCCAAAAAGGTGTGCTGGGGGGCAGGGGGGGGTTGATGGAGGCTTGCAAAACAAATGAAGGGAAGGATAAGGAAGCGACGAGGAAAAGATGGAGCGGACAAAAACTTTGTGGCTCGTTGCTCAAATTCCACATCAAAGCGATTGCGACCTTGTCGCCGGCCGAGCGCGCCGCCACAAAGGCGGCCGGCCAGTAGAAATCCGGGAAAATGAACACATTCAGCACCTGAAGCCAGTTTGAGTCAGCAAAATGACATTTGGTCAAATTATCCACCTTGTGTATCATGAGTAGACCCACCACCAAAAAAAAAAAAGTCTCAGGAAGTCACGCCTGAAAGAGCACAGGAAGCCGGCCGGCGGCCATTTGGGGGCTAAGCAAACATTTTGGCTCTTGTTTTTCCGGATGCTATCCTTCCTGGGATTGTTTTGGAAAATTCAGGCCAGTTTGACTTTGACAGGGAAGGCGTGAGGAAAAGACCCAGCAACATTTTTTTTAAAAAGCCCCATGCAGCTAAAGCCAGGAAGTGGCAGCTGGATTGGTTGTCTGGCGCTACGACCTCCTCGGATTGTTTTCAAAATTCAGCATCTGCTTCCGGTTTGAATGAGCCCAATAGAAAGGAGGTTGACGTGCCCCAAAACACACAGGAAGTGGCACAGGTGCCCGCTCGGCATCCTTTGCAGCCCATGACGAATCTTGGAAGGGGGGGGGGACACACACCCATCTGCGGCCCCTTCTCCAGATTTCTCTGGGAGTTTTTCCCCCCGTCCCTCCTGGTGGTTAAAATCAGGGTATGTCATTCATATTGTGGGGGCGTGCGAAGCCCTCGGAGACTTTTCCGTTCTTAAGGGCCAAACAACTACACTTGACATTTTGGCTTCAAGTGTCCCATTTTGAGAATCGCCGACCGGTTGTCATTTCGAGCTGCACGATGAGCGGGAGGCTCCTGATCCGGGGGTCCTTGGCCCTCAAAATTTGGATGACGTCTGCTCTGAAACGGCATCGGTTTTGGCCCTCGTCCCTCGCGTTGTGTCCGGCGAAGATGCCGCTTGTTGTTGGGCGGCTGCATTTTGAGCTTTTAATTCCAAAACAGCCAGAAAGCCACTCACATCGTCTTATGGCGGAGGTCGTGCCCGCTTGTCGTGTGGTCCCCGCCGTCGTCTTCATCATTCTCATCCTTTTAATCGTTGCCTTTATCGTGGCCCATTTTTCACCGCTGCTGTCGTCATTGTTGCCGTCACCGCCCGTCACCATCGTCATCTTCGTCATCCGCGACCTCCGCGGTGGTTTTTCTTTCCATTTGAAGAGTTGCATAATGCGACGCTTTGCGCAGCCAGCCACAAAGTTACACGCAGCACAAACGCACAGCAGCACAAATGTGGGAGACACACACACACACACACACGCAAACACACACACGCAGACAGGAAACAAGACTAGGTTTGATTGACAACTCCGAGCAGGTGGTGCGAAGAGGGCAAAATAACGGCCGAGTCAAAAAAATCATGTCGGATAACATGTCGTTGTTGATTGAGGTGAGCGGGCGGTGTGGGGGTGATAGAGAGCGTGTGTGTGTGTGTGTGTGTGTGTGTGTGGATTTAGCACCTGAGCAGCACAAGGTACACTTGTGGCCAAAAGTATTTGGACAGTGACAAGAGTGAAAAGACTTGCCTTCCATTGTCAGTGGAGTGGAGTTCAAATAATACTGAAATTCACCCAACTCTGACATTTACCATGTTTATAACATAATAATAACATTAATGATCCAGTAGAGAGGAAAATGTTATCAATTTCATCCATTTTAAAATTCACTCAAAAATACAATTTTGAAGTCAATTGTTTGGGTTGCAAAGGTATCAATTTGATGAGCGTCCAAATACTTTGGGACATTAACAGCAGGTGCTAGGCTAGCATTACTCGGATTAGCAACGCATCCTTTTTTGGGGGACGACAACAGCAGCACCATGTGGAAGAACGCTCGTACCTTTGTTAGCCAGACGCACGCAGTTGATTTTGGTTTCCTGCAACCACAAGAGAGCAGACACGTAGCATTGGAGTCACGTTTTCAATGGCACGCAATGGCACGCCTTTAATATTGACATCAAATTCAATACTGAATGACTTTGAATGTATTGCTCTCAAACGTAGCATTTTGACATCAGACCTGGTATGTCCACAATGTGACATCAGGACCAAATCATGTCTTGATGTAGCCGCGATATGACGCGACATGTTTCATGTGCATGACTATGATTTGCTTTTACAACACGCATCGTAGCTAATGTAACGTTAAGGTGGCATATTTCCATCTTTTAAAAATTTTTTTAAATACAATGTCATTATTGTCTCCCTCCTTCCAGATGTTTCCACCTGGCTCGTCACACACCTGCTGGATCACTCGTCGTCGCGCTTCAAAAATATATATATATATAATAATCATAATAATCCAAAATGTGTATCTTTGATGAGGAAAAAAAGCTGCACAAGTGGCCAAAGATTTAAGCCGGCGACAAATTTACATAGCGGAGGTGTTGCAAAGGAGACGCGTCTTCTATTCGCAACAGCTGCTCACTTTTTGATGCCTCTGCCCCCCAAAAAAAAAGTAAAAGTAAAAGATGTGAACAGTGCAAAATGGCGACAGAGGAGCACCTGAGGGTGATTGATAGCAGCTGCAAACTCGGGGCACCTGCTCCTACTTTCACCAAGTCCTGTGAGGGCTGCTTTATATTTAATACAGAGCAGCGATTGAGTTGTCTGGCTGTTATTCTAACTTCCTTATGAGTTTGAGCTGCCAACTCTCCTTAGCTCGCGCCTCCCGGAACTGCGTTTGAAAATTCAGCCTCGGAAAGCAGTTTGATTTTGCAACGTGAAATTCGGTGGCGATGTCTATCCTGAGTGGCAAGAAAGCGCAAAGTCTGACATCGTGGGTTGAAGTTTCCACGACGGATTCACGCATCCGCAACATAGCGGCCGGACGAGTCCGTTCCGGTCGGAACTTACCCCGTTGGCTCTGCTGAGGGCCTGGAAGTAGATGCTGTAGCTTTTGGCGGGGGACAAGGGCGGGTTGGTGAAGCCTCCGTAGCTCTTGTCGTCGCCCACCGTGAAGGGCTTGGCTGCCTGCAGATTGGAAGGCGGCAGCTCGGCCGCCACGTAGTACGGCGAGTTGGAGGAGGAGGCGTTGCGGAAGCTGAAGGGCGCGGCAAAGCACTCGGGGTTCTGCGAGGCGGCTCGGCGTGACCTGGACTTGCGCTCCTCCTTGACCACCAGCTGGTAGGAACTGAGGACACCGCGCGGAAGTTCTGATGACTTCATTTCAACAATTTCTCCACCCCAAAAAATAAAATCATGTCATATGGCGTTCCGCAGGATTCCATGTTTGCCCCCCTTCTGTTTTCAATGTATTTGCTGGCCCTTAAGACCGCTTGGTGTTTCTTTCACTGAAAAGTACACAAAAGTTAGGCTGTCCCAGTGGCTCTGACACAGTTGCAGTGATTCCAATTTATGCGTGTGGGTTGTTTTTTGTTTTGTTTTTGACACCGAGTCAATTGTATCACACCACATGAGAAGGCGAGCGTGTTTTCTCTAATTGTGTTGGAGCGAATCACATCTTTCGACGTGTGGCGGCTGCCGTTGTTTGATGCACGACCCCTCGGCTTTTGCGTTTCCTGATTGGCCGAGGGCTCTTCAGTGGCGTCCCTCCGCAATTATCTCCCTCACGCCATCACGCAATTACAAGCAATTAGGCGCAATTAAGCAAATGCGCGTTCGAGGAGCCCAATCACGGCTCAGTCCCGTCTGGCTTTCATTAAGACGTAAATCGCTGATGACCGCAAGATTGGCCGTCTTCTCCATTTGTGCTTTTGTTTTGCCGAAACATCCCTTTTCAAAGCCCCTTGGCAACCTCCGGGGAGCCCCTTTGTCTCCCAGACTAAATAAAAGCCGGGAAAATCAAATCAAATCAAATGAGCGGCGCTGCGCCCGCCCGCTCACCTTCTGTCTTTGCTAGGATTCAGCCGAGCAATTAGAGAGCGGGCCTCCTCCGCGGCACCACGGCTTGAAATTGTATCTCAGGTAAATCTGGGAGGCTTTGCAGGGAGGGATTGACGCAAATGAGCAATCAAAACGACAAGATCGGTGCAAGGAAAACTCGCAAATGAACTTGCGCTGTTGCCTTTCAAAGTGGATGGAGATGGCGCCCCCTGGTGGCGCCTCATCAAGATCATGAGTCCCAGTCGCCACTTACCGGGTTCACTGTGAAGCTTAACTCCGAATTTAAATAAAGTAGCACGCTACTGCAAATGGGTTGACTTATTTGACATGTGGAGGTAAAAAAATAAATAAAAAAACATAACCGGAATGTCACTGATCTAAACAGGAAATCTACCGTATTTTCACGACCATAAGGCGCCATTAAAAGTCTTAAATTTTCTCCCAAATGGACAGGACGCCTTATAATGCGGAGTGTCTAGTGTATGAGCCGAGTTCCAAAGCCTGACTGAGCGCGCTTCTGGCCGAGCACGCTGTTTATATAGAGAAAAGGCGGGCGTGAGTGACGACAGGCATGCGGAAGTCTGCCAATGAGTGAAGGGTGGGCGTGTAAGAGGACGCTAAAGGCACGTCCCTAGCTTGTACCAGTCGGTGAGCGTGTAAGAGGTGAAGAGAAAAACGTGAGTACATTGTGAAATGGCTAAATAAAGTACAACCGAACTCAGTTTTGCTTCCGTTGCCTTTTTAAAAACGTGTTTTTAGCGTGCGTGCATGCAGGCCGTATGTTTAAGCTGGCATATGTTTTACCACGCCTGGCTGCGCCCAATAATACGGTGCGTTTTGTGTATGTGTCAAACGCAGAAATAGCACCCGTTACTGAGACTGCGCCCGACAACACGGTGCGCCGAATGGTCGTGAAAATACGGTACCTACTCATCTCAGAGGATTTTAAAACTTGAAGCCTTCTCACGAATCCTTGTCCAACTCACCTCATCCTAATGCTAACCCGACAAATCTAATCAAAGCTCAAACTACTAACCCAAATCCTCACCAGACCCCTATTGCGTAACTCGAACGCGATTTATCAAACCAAAAATGCAACCCCGTGAGCCCCATTTGTCAGGTTGCGAGGTGGTGGTGGACCCCAAAAAGCAGGCAGGAGGGAGGAGCAGGGTGGACTTGAAGGATTGGATTCAAACACAGAAAAAACGAAATCCTGACCAAAGTCCTCAAAACAAAACGAATCCAAAGTATCAAACAAAAACCATGACTGAAACTCCAAAAAACAAGAACAGAAAGATGAGCGGAACAAACATGACAGTAGCAAACTAACGGCAACAAACGACGACCCGACGGGAGTCCTTTTATACAGCTCATAATGACCTAATGAGCAACAGGTGCGCAGCTGCAGGGGGAAAGCCCCACAGTGCCACCTGCTGGTCACAAACCGAATCACGACCCCGTGATCCCGAACCCTCAGCATCGACACACGAACCCTCACCCGATCAATCGAAACCTAACACCAAATCCAACCCGACGCTGACCCCCTCATATTACAAAACGAGCCAAGCCAACCAAACTGCTAATCCAAATCCCCCCAAATAGCCTCGCCCATTACACCCAAAATAAGAGGCTGTAAAAATAAAAAATTGAAGTAAAAACTGTACAACAACAAAAAAAAAATCAATAGAAATCGCGGGACCGTGAACACTGAACCTGTGATGGGGGGATTGTTGCAAATGCACTGAAATGACAAATTAAATAGAATTGCATTTAGTGATTATTTGGCAAATTACAAGGGGCCCACAAAAATAACTCGGAAACCTAGCCGACTCATTTCTCTCTTTGCCTGAACAGCAGGACGCGAATTCCTTCCCCCTAACGGCAAGAGCACGCCCCCAACCGCGATGCTACCAAACGGGTTATACACTCAAACAAAACTTGAAGCTATTCATGACCTAATCCTCCTTAGCGAATCCCAAACTTTGAAAGAAAAAAAAAAAAAAAAAGGTGAATTTACCTGATGGGCGCTCCCCGCGACTTGGCAGGCTTCAGGAGGACGGTGATGGTGGATTCCGTCTCGTTGAGAGGCGCCTCGGACTCATATTCGGGCATGGCGGGTGCTGCGGGGGAAGTCAACAACCAACGCGAGTCACACTTGCGCCTCATCTGACAGAGGCGTCCGGACCACTGTTCGCTGGTGACGCTTTTGAAGGTCGCCGACGTGTGAACGCGCCCCAAAAACATCAACATTTGCCGCGGCATTTCGCTCCTGAACACCCTCGCGCCCCAACCGACACTTTTAATTGAAACCCGATTATCTTCGCGCTCTGCGGGGAGATCAACAAGATGGCCGACGGCGTGACATTTCAAGTGAGCCGTCGCCGTCGTCAATGGGGCGGAAAGAGGAGAAAAATAAATAAATAAATAAATAAATAGATAAATCAAGCCGCGTTTCGTTGTTCTTTTGTTACTGGCTGTCTCTTGGCAACGTGGCGCAGTGGATGACGGACGACTGCGGGCCTCGCTCGAGGTACGTCAGGATCAATCACGCGTGGCAACAGCGCAGGCGAGCCGTCGCCGGGGTCGGTCCGAGGGATAAACGTTAAGCCATGAGAAGCGTTAAGCGGCACTTGTCGAGGAAAGCAAGCACTTCCAAAAAATTGGGAGGGGGGGACATTTTAGACAAAAAAGGATACAACATTTGTTGTGCCCGCCACTTTATTGGCACTTTCGTCGAGCTGAAAATCTCCGATTGCGATTCCCGCGCAAAGTTTCTGATGCTGAAATCTCTTTGAATTTTGCAACCCCCCGATCACGCGCCAGACCAGAACGCGGCCGCGACCGCGTGCGGAGCGTGGCTGGACCGCGGCCATTGCGTTGGGCCCGGAGAGCCACAGCGCTGCTTTCATTGCCCCTCCTCCACTCGTCTGGCCTGCAAAGTTGACCGCGTTGCTTTTATTGCGGTGACATTTGCGAGGCGGCTGACAATCACGCTGGTAAAAGTCAAGATAAAAACGGAATGGGATCGAGAAGAAAAAAAAAAAAAAAAAAGCTCCGAGCGACACAGAATCGCGATGTTTCTGTTGCACAGACATTGCACAACAGGCTCCACCCATACGCCATGACAACAATTCAAATTCTTGGCAATCTAGCATCACCTCATTTGCTGCTTCAAATTGTGTTCAAGTCATTCGACCAAATTTGTCTTTGAAGAAATGGCCGCACGGAGCCTAAGAGGGCAAGAACCAAAATGGCGGGATTCTTGCCATCCAAATGCCTCCTAAATGGCCCATCAAATGGCAGCTTCAAACCAAAATGGCCGACTTTTTTCAGGCAGGGTTTCTTATCATCTTTTTGCCGCTCAATTTATGGTCAACATGTCTAAAAAAATTCCACGTCAAACTGGCTTCGGAGACTGAATTTAAAGAGAAGAAAAAAAAAAAACTAGCCAACTCGCCAAACCGATTCCAAAATGGCCGCTTTAAATCCAAATGGCGGATTTCTGGGGCCTTATCAAGCAAGCATGGCTTCTCGGAACTTTTGTGTTGCGTCTACTCATCGTGGACACGTCGATCCAATTTCAAGTTGCTAAGTCGAACCCAACAATACATTTCCTGGAAATGCAGCTTCAAACCAAAATGGCCGACTTTTTTCAGGCAGGGTTTCTTATTATCTTTTTGCCGCTCAATTTATGGTCAACATGTCTAAAAAAATTTCACGTCAAACTGCCTTCGGAGACTGAATTTAAAGAAAAAAAAAAAACTAGCCAACTCGCCAAACCGATTCCAAAATGGCCGCTTTAAATCCAAATGGCGGATTTCTGGGGCCTTATCAAGCAAGCATGGCTTCTCGGAACTTTTGTGTTGCGTCTACTCATCGTGGACACGTCGACCCAATTTCAAGTTGCTAAGTCAAACCCAACAATACATTTCCTGGAAATGCAGCTTCAAACCAAAATGGCCGACTTTTTTCAGGCAGGGTTTCTTATCATCTTTTTGCCGCTCCATTTATAGTCAACATGTCTAAAAAAATTCCACGTCAAACTGGCTTCGGAGACTGAATTTAAAGAGAAGAAAAAAAAACAAAAACTAGCCAACTCGCCAAACCGAGTCCAAAATGGCCGCTTTAAATCCAAATGGCGGATTTCTGGGGCCTTATCAAGCTAGCATGGCTTCTCGGAACTTTCGTGTTGCGTCTACTCATCGTGGACACGTCGACCCAATTTCAAGTTGCTAAGTCAAACCCAACAATACATTTCCAGGAAATGCAGTTTCAAACCAAAACGGCCGACTTCCCGCGTCTTTTCAGCTACGACTTATTTTATTTTATTTTTTTAGTGTTGGTTTCCTCACATTCTACCAAATATCATGTTTCAGGGTCAAACTGGCTTTGGGGGGGGCGCAATCTTCCAAAAGAATCCGGAATGACGCCATGGTGGCGTCCTGGCGCTTACCCGCTATCTTGGTGGTAATGTGGGTGTTGACGGGTGGACCGGCCCCCTTGCCGGTGGAGGCTTTGAGGGTGAAGAAATAGGTGGTGCCCGGGTGCAGGGCCACAAACAGGTGGTGAGTCTCATTGGTGGGCTTGGTCACCTTCCCCCACTGGGTGCTCAGGTCGGCGCTGGGGTCCAGAGAGCTCAGACCTTTATAGGCGATCTGGAGGAAGACAAGAACCGAATTTCAAGTCACACAGTCTGGAAACTGACAGCTGGTCACCCCCGACATTTTGGCCACTCTCGCATCAAATAAATACAGCCGCGGTTGTTTTTCACGTCGCCGTTTTGTGAGAGAGGCGCGGATTGTGACGGTGGAAGTTTGAAGTTGGGCGTGGGGTCGGAAGCGGGCCGGCAGCTGAACCGGTCCCCGGTCCGCACGTTGGCTGTCAAAGGTTGCCTTGCTCTTCCGCCTTCTCTCGTTGATGAGTGCCCGCTCGCATGGCCAACAACAAGGCGCTCTAATGTGGCCATAGCAGCACAAAGCCGGAACTTTTTGTTTCGGTTTACCTTGGTCTTCCGTTTTCTCTCCGTGGCGCGAACGCACTCGCAGCCAACAGCAATACATGCGTGCAACCAAATGGAAGACGACGAGGCGCTCTAATGTGGCCATAGCAGCACAAAGCCGGAACTTTTTGTTTCAGTTTACCTTGGTCTTCCGTTTTCTCTCCGTGACGCGAACGCACTCGCAGCCAACAACAATACACGCGTGCAACCAAATGGAAGACGACGAGGCGCTCTAAAGCGACCACGCCGGCGTGAAGCCCTCGCCCAAAAGCTGGCTGTCGAGTCGGACTTTTCCATTGCTTTTCACCTCTCTCTTCTGCCTTCTCGCCACAGCTGACGATGAGCCGCTCGAAGGAAGTCTGAAAATCGCAAAGTCCTCATCCGCACGCTGACTGTCGAGTCAGGTGGCCAAAAATCAGGAAAACCAAAACCGTCAAAAGCAATCTCAAAGTGGTTCTCGGCCACAAAGAAGTGGCAGAGCGCAGCCGCCTCGACCAACCGGCGTTAGGGTTAGGGTTATGGTTAGGGGTTAGGGTTAGGGTTTAGGGTTAGGGTTAGGGGTTAGGGTTAGGGGTTAGGGGTTAGGGGTTAGGGGTTAGGATTGGGGTTAGGGGTTGGGGTTAGGGGTTAGGGTTAGGGTTAAGGTTAGGGTTGGGGTTTAGGGTTAGGGGTTAGGGTTAGGGTTAGGGGTTAGGGTTTAGGGTTAGGGGTTAGGGTTAGGGTTAGGGTTAGGGGTTAGGGTTAGGGTTAGGGTTAGGGGTTAGGGTTAGGGGTTAGGGGTTAGGGTTAGGGTTAGGGTTAGGGTTGGGGTTTAGGGTTAGGGGTTAGGGTTAGGGGTTAGGGTTATAAAGCTCTGGATTCACTTCATGTGCTTTTAAACAGTCAACGGCCTTTAGAAAACGAGGTTAGGAGAGAGAGGGGGGGGGTGCATCTTGACTCTGGTGCAGCTACCGTTTTGGCGGCGACATCCCCCTGCGAGTGGCCGTCGCTCATTTAAGTGGAAAACAGTCTCAGTCAGGATGACATTTTCAAAAGTCATTCGGCAAGCCTTGACGGAGGTCAGCCGGGCTCTGAAGGGATACGCTTTAGATTGGGGGGGGCGTGTGAAAACAATACGCTTTCACCTTCTTTTCTTGGCATTTAACTCCGGCGCCGCTAAACAAGTCAATGCCCGTCGGGACAAAAGTCGGAGAAGGGCGCGCCTCGGCCCGAGCGGTCGAGCGGTCGAGATGCATTTGCGCCGCTGAAAGGCTCGGCACCATTAAACATCATCTGCCGGGTCGGGGCCCGTTGCTACTTTGGATGGCTTTGTCTTTGGCTTTCGACTTCACGACGACAACCGCAGCGGTGCGGCACTTCAAGCGCGTTATGTGCAACCGCAAACCAGAAAGCAGCCCAAAAAGACTTTTGCCTTGACGCGCTTGTTTCTCTTTTTTTGATGTTGAAATAATTGTCACGCCCAAAAAAAAAAAAAAGTTGTGCCAAGCCCCGATGTCGAAAAGAATCCAATGAAGGAAGCTCGGCGCCCGTGCGTCTTTGGGCCGTGTCGTTTTACGAGGCCGGTCGCGCGGCGGCCGCCGGCTCAGCCTTCCCCGCTAGAAGTCTGGCCCTGCCCCCGGCGAGTTCATCAAGGGGAAATAATGAAGGATTGACACTTATTAAAACGCTCGAGACGTCTTTTTTTTTTTAATAAGCTGTCAAAGGCAGCGTTGTTTCCCGCGATCTACTGCCCGTCATTATTGAGCCTAATGACGACAAAGGCGGTGGACTGTGCTTGGACCCCTGCAAATACAAGAAGCTATTGCTCAGTTCCACTGTGCGCACGCGCACGTGTGTGTGTGTGTGTGTGTGTGTGCGCGTAATAAACAATGTTTACGAGGCTGTGCCGTGGGATGTGTATACAACAACAGCAGCAGCAGCAGCAGCAGCAACAACCTTATTTCACTTGACTTTTTTTTCATTTTCCATCTTTTATGATTGCTCGTGTTTGTTTTTATTGGAAAAACACACTAACTCACACCTTGTGCTTTAAACTTCTTGTTGTTTCCTCCCATGCAATATATATATATATATATTTTTTTTTATATATACATACATATATACATATATATATACATACATACATACACATATATATGTATATATATATATATATATATATATATTTTTATATATGTATATATATACGTATATATATATATATATATATATATATACATATACATATATAAAGCTTCCTGGCCTCTGGTAGAGGACCCGAGCTGAATGGGGACGGACACCACCGAGGGGTGAGATGAGGATTTTTTTACACATATACATACATATATATATATATATATATATATATATATATATATATATATACATATATATATATATATATACATATATATATACATACATACATATACATATATATGCATATATATATATATATATATATACATGTATATATATATATACATATATATATACATACATATATATATATATATATATATATATATATATATATATATATATATATATATATATATATATATATATATATACAGTAAAAGCTAATATATGCTCTCCTAAATCTGCCTATTGATGAGCCGTCACATTTTTTGACGTGAAGCGCTCGGATAGCGGTCACGTCATTGACGCGAGTCCACCGTGTCGCACGGACGCCGCCGACATGATTTTGCACACGTCTGCAAGACGGCCGCGGCGAAGGAATGAGACGCGTTTTGAGCAAATTTTGCTTCAGCTATAACGCAAAGCTTGAAATGATTTGGATTGTTGTGTCAATTATTTACCGGATCAGGCTTTTACGGGCTTGCGCTGAAAGCTAGCAGCCAGACGTCAGAAGCTATTACGTGTACCCAAAAAAAAAAAAAAAAAAGGAATGAAATAAAAGAGGCCTTGTTAGCAAATGAACGGCGCGCGGCCGAGCTGGCAGGAAGGAAGCCTCGGCGAGCTGGCTGCACGGGCAGCGTCCCTCCGGCTTTGACGCCCACGCTTGGCAGCTACATTGGTGGTGAAACACCTCCTCGCTCCTGCAGTTGTGTAACACCGTGGCAAACCAAAACCAAAACTCGCACTTTGTTTACACGCCTCACGCCACGGGGAGAAAAAAAAACAACTCAAACGCTACCAAACCAGACGAATGAGATTTGGTGCTCAACACACTCTCACATTGCGCGACCTGCGCTAGCCGAGAATGCTCATTTTCTAAAAAAACAAACAAAAAAAACAGCGTTAGCATAGCCAAGCCCTGCAACGTAATCTCGAGTGGAAACAGTTGCTCTGATGCCGCTAAGTCAACACAAGAGAGCGGCGCAAAGAAAGACAACAAGTGGCGGAGCCACGCTCAGCAGACGCCGGGAGCAGCCGCGATGCTAATCTCTCGGCGACAGCCGCCGCAATCGCTTCATCCGACTCTCGGATCAGCGGAGGCGTCCTGCCAGCGTTTCTGGGAAAGTTGATCACGGTTCTATTTTGGTTTTTTTGGGGGGGGGGGTTTTGCTACAGGAAGTGAACATGGCTGTTTAGCAAGAGCCCGCGTGGTGTTTGTCGGCGTGACGAACTGCCATCTGACGACTTGCTGCCATTTCTTCGACGCGCAATGGACCTTTCGCCCCAACGCGCGACCGCCGCCCTGACCGACGTGCATCTGACAAGTTCTTGACATTTGTCCCACGTCGAACCGACACGTAACTGACATTTGCCTGACGTATGACTGCCGCGGATCTGACGCCAAACCCACCCGGCACCCGACGCGAATCTAACCTGCACCTGGCATTTAGCCAACACGTAGCCGCCGCCAAGTAACCAGACGTAAACCTATTTGTCCGATCCATCCCTCTCGTTGCAAGTGACATTTACCGGACCCCCGTCCGACATTTGCCGTTGAACTGCCGCGTAACTGCCACTTATCCGACGTTTAACGGAGGCGCGCACCTAGCATGTAGCTGCCGCGCAACGGGCGTTTAGCCGAGTGCGCCGCTGCCACGCGACTCGCGCGAAAGTGACATTTCACCTGCCACGGCTCTGCCATTGAGCCAACGGCAGCCATTTAGCCGCCTTTGTCTTTGTGACGTGCGATCGGCTGGGATGGTTTGGGCTCGCCCGGGCGGGCAAGTTGTGGCGCCCCGACGTATGAGCGCATAGTGGATAATTGCGTGTGGCAAAATGGAGATGGATGCATTCCGACGGCAGCGGCGCTCCCTTAATGGCACTTTGAGAGCAGATGCCTCGGCCTCGTTCACGCTTACGCGCACACGCGCTCCCTCTCTCCCCCACGCGCCGGCGTGAAAGACTTCATCGGGGCCATAAAAGCGTCTCGCTCAAGGACACTTGGACCCGGTCTCCAAGGGACTGAAGGCATCAGAGGGCCATTGAAGATCCCCTTCGAGCGTGTTCATGAAGCGCTCTGGTGCGCGTTGCTCTTCTCTCTCTGCCCACTCAAGCGCAATAGGCAGTTTTTTCATCTCTTTTTTTTTTTTTTACTGCTCCGTGACATGTACATGCAAAAGAACGAGGTCGGTATCTTTTGTTTGCCCGTTGAAATGAGCGCAGGAGTCAAACTCGGTATCACGGCGCTTCCGGAAACGTGTCGTTTAAGCAGAGCGAGCCGCGACACGACACGTTCCCCGGGAAACCGTCTCCGCCTCGAGTCTCCAGACTTGCTCGGGGGGGCAAAACGGGGGGGCTCCGTCACACCCGTCGGGAGTCATTGGAAAACAGATGGACTCATGTGCTACTTTCACGAGGAGTCGTGCGCCACCCTGCGCGCGCTCAGGCTGCCCGTTTGTTTTGAAAGCGGACATTTCAAGTGAAAAATTCGGTCCAACCAAAAATTTCGATCACGACTACACCCACCCCAAAAATGATTGAAAAGCCGTGTCCGAGAAGACACACAAAGTCGGCCATTTTGGTCTGAAGCAGCTTCGGCAGCGGTGTTTTCATGGCATCTGCGGATGGAATAGATGAAATTTTGGTAGCATTGTCGTATCACGAGTTGACCTACAAAAAGTCTCGACGAGCCGTGCACGAAAAGACGCAGCAAGTCTGTCACGTTGCTGCCAAGTGTCCAATATCGAGCCCGTTGGCGCTTTTTGTTTGCTTGACCAAACACCTCGTGTGCGACAGACGCGGCGTTCTGAGACTCATCGGCGCCCCCCCGTGGCCAGAAAGGTAGAATCTCAACCAGGCCGCTCACTGCTTTCATGTTTGCTTTTGTTTTTCCTTCTGGCTGCTTTGCCGCGCTGAGAGCCGCAGTGGTGCAGAAACTCGAAGCCTTTTACCGCCCGGGGTGTTCCGCAGGGACTGGGGAGGGGGGGCGAGCCAGCTCGGCTAACCGCGATGCACACGCGAGACGGGCGCGGATGGCGGCGGCGCCGCGCAAAGAGTCGACGCAGGTGTAAGCGATAGCGCGCCGGCGCCCCCGGAGGCCAAAGGAGGCGGCGGGCCGCACTAAATGGGGTCAGCGGCTCAAGGACTCCAAAGCCTGACCGAATCGACTCGTATCGCTGACAACGGAACGATGCGGCCGAGCGCGCGCGCGATAAGGAAGGCGCATTTTCCGTCGCAGCGCTGACGCCAAGAAAGGAAATCAGCCTTAGTTCGGGACACCGGTTCACACTGACTTCGCCGTTTTCACAAAATCATCTCCATCTCGTCACCGCCGACTTGATTCATTGTCAATCATAACCCGAAACACATTTTTTTGATCACGCGTGTGCACATATTTTTCCACGTATGCATTTCTTGAGCAGGAAACGAGTCATGTGGAATTTGTGGCGTCCGTTCTTTCCCCTGTCAATCGAGGAATTGAAATGTTAGGACTTTCTTTTTTTTTTTAATTCGGTCATCACAGTGAAGCGTCGGTAAATGGACGATTTCTAATTAACTGAGCATTAGTTCCAAAAAACAACAACAAACGTACGCCAAACGCGTCGCTTCGATTCATTTGTCCTTTCTGTGGAATTGGCGTTTGGATTCAAGGAAAGCCTCGTTCATTTCTCGCGGAGCCCGATTGCTATTCATCAATTCGTTTCGCTAAAAAAAAAAAAATCCACCTCGACGTCGACATCATTCCATTTTCCGGCAACGGACAAGGGAAGTTGTTATGTTGAATTATGTCAAGAGGAGAATGGAAACAACAACAAAAACGGAATACTTTTAGCCAAGGATTTGACGACGTTTATGTGGGAAGAAAGTTATCACTTGACAAACTTTCTTCTGGTCACATTACCCCCTTCGATTCTACAAGACGCGAAAAGAAAACGCTCCTTTTTGTTGTTTCGGACGGGAAGTGAAAAAAACAAAGTGACTTTACCGTTGTAACAAGCGAGTGTTGCTGGAGAGCGGCACAAGTTGAGCGGCCACTGCACTCAATGCGCCGTTGCCCGTACGCATTGTTGTGATTGATTCAAGTCCTGCGGGAGTTGCGAGTTATTCCCGCCAAGTTGGTGTTGGATTAAGGAGCGGGCGAGCAAGCGGGCGGATCGAGTGTTTCATCGAAGTGAAACGGAGACTTTTGAAGCTCAAGGACATGAAAGTCAAATCGCGGCCGTGAGGCGGGAAGCCAACACGCCTCCCTCGAGTCGCCTGCACCCAAAACGCTTTATTGTTCGTACGTGCGCCGAGACGTACATCGCGAGTAACGGCAATTGCTATGAAGTCTCTTTTAAATGGATTTTTGTAGTTTGCTGCATTGACCGTCCTCGATGCCGCCCGACGTCCACCTGCGTAGTTCTAGCACGCACGTATAAGCACTATAAGCCCCCTCAAAGCATTTGGTTTTCTCAAAAGCTGACATTGCGCCTTATAATCCGGTGCACCTTATACGCGGGGGTCGCTATTCTGATTTGTTGTCCGAAGCATTTTTAAATGTCACGTAAAGCGCTTTGTTACAAGCTGCGGCGGTTGTGAAACCTCGATATCAATCAAGCTGCGTTCCCTTTAGCGTGGATGCATCACGCACCGCGGCTTCTATTCTATGCGCCTTCGGATGCGGCGCCACATGAATAAGAACCCTTTTAAAGTAGGCCATCCCTTGAAGATGCACCTTATAACGCGGAAAAGATCGCAAGGACTCAATCCAGTCATTGGTCATTTGGGGATAAGACGATAAGCCTGAAGGACCACCCAGTAGGTCGGATGTAGCGAACGCACGAATTCACGCTGGTGAAACTCGCATCTCTTGAACTCCCCCCCCAAATACGCAATCGTTTCAAACACAACAAATGACCAGAAAACGTTCCGAATCTTTTCATCGTCGCCGCCGCTCAAGCCAACATTTCGACGCATCGTTTCAATCGGTGACGTACGGCCGATGGCTAAAAGCATAGGAAAGCGTATCGACGAAATCAATTTGTTAAGTAGTGTTCTCTTGCTACTCTTGTTCACTTTCAGCTAGTTTTTATTTTTTTTCCATCGATGGTCGGACAGCCTTTCTTGCGCCAAACGTGACATTTTGCCGGCTGCCAATTAGAGGCTCTCGCGCGAGTCGCTTGCTCTTTGTCACTGATTTTCATTGATGTTTGCCGTCGTTGCATGTTGAGCCCCCCCCCGCGGCCCCCTCTCGTCTCCCGCTCTTATTCTGGGGGAGCCGCGTCCACAACAAATCGACGGCACAAAAGGGGAGATCGATGCGGGGCGTTTCACATCAAGCAAAGTGAAGCCACCGGACTCTTGTTGAGCCGGCGGGGTGGGCGCGGCTTCACCATTGGCTGATGCGTGGCGGGGATCCAAGAATAATATCAAGGGGGTGAGGAGGGGTGGGGGGTGTTAAGGTGGGTTGGGGTATGACAAAAAAGAGATTGACGAGGCCACGATGTGATCGGTGCACGTTGATCGCCATTCACTAAAAGGACTGCGCGGCTTTTGCGCGGCGGCCATCGGCAAGAGAGGCGCGAACGGCGTCGAATTCACAAAGCGCGCGGAGATGGCCGAGCGCTTCGCGCCGCCAAAGGAGACGGACGGGTGCGCCGGCGTCTTTCGCGTGTACTTTAAAGGAGGGAACGCGCGTGACACGGCCGGAGAAATGAGCCACCTCTATGCAAATGAGGCTCAGTCATAAACCTCGCTAGCTAGCACCGGCGCTAACGGCGCGTGCGGTTTTCGGTGAAGCAAACAACATCTTTCGAACGCGGCAGTCAACTTGGAGCTCCTGTGTGAACGTTGCAAAATATCCCAAACAAAACTGTCACAGGATTCGGGCGGCATTCGAGCGTCTTCCTATATCGATTTGACGGCGTTTACAAGTGAAAAGTCGGATGATGTGCAACTTCCTTTTTGTTTTTTTGGGTTGTTGTTGTTGGTCATGGCAAAGCGTTTTGTCATCGAACATTGCTTTTTTTTTTTTTAAATGAGCGAATAGCGTCTAATGTTCATTGCAATGGTAAAGCACAAAACCTTGCAAAGGCTTTTTGGGAGCAAATATTGCACCCCAAAGGGAACAAGAAGGCGTGATTGGAGCGGCAAAGCTCACGACGACCAACCACGTCCTGAACAAAGTGTTGTGGAAGGCACAGCGCCAGCGAGCCTCCCCTCCCACAGCTTTTTGGGAGCAAAACAACCAAATGCAACTTGTGCTCAACTGTGAAGTTTTTGTTGACAAAAACTACACAATGCAAGGGTCCGGTCCAGTAGTCCAGTATCCTTGAAACTCTCAGCTCCCGTTCTGTCTTTGTTGCTTTTTTGCCCTTTTCATCGTGGCGCTCGCTGGCTGGCTGGCTTCTATCCCCTAATTAGCCATAATGATCTCAAGACGGATTTGCATCCAGGTAGATTTCCTGTCTTCTGCTTCTTGTCATGCAGCCTTAAGGCTCGTCGCACGTCCCCTTTCGAGCTCCACTGGAGCCTTTTGCCAGCAAATGCGGTCTTCCGATGGCAAAATAGTGTGTTGGCATGACCACCGGCGTCACTTTGGTGACAATATTCGGTGCTTTGGGGTATCCCGAGGAAATGAACCCTTTTTTGTGGCCAGTTTCGCATTTTGGTGGATTGCATTGAAATGAGAAGGCGGGCAGTGTTTTGGGGCGAAATCAACGGCATTTCCAGACGACGACGCACGCCTCATTCGAAGGCGCGACCGCTAAATGTAACTCATCTAAAACGCGTGGACACTCCATAATATTGGCCGCGGGTGCCCGCCAAAGGTCACGCGGATGAGCTGCCAAAACCGCGGCATTTTCGCACCCAAACCAATCCTTTTTGCCGTCAACGATCACCCTTGGGTGCAGAGATATGGCACTCTGGCGCTGAACTAGAGAGTCCGGGAAAAGGCCCCGCCCCCTCCTTTCTCGCCGCCCGACGCGCTCCCTTTAATCCCGCAATTAGCCGCAATTATCTCAACACATTGGAGAGAGGCGACGGATTTGCATTGGCGTATCGCGGCGAGCGCTTCTCCTTCTAAGGCTGGCTTATCTCTCCTCGCCGTTCGCTCTCCACCTGCACCCTTTCTCCCACCCCCGCCATTCTCCCCAGCCCATTGTCCAAGGGCGAGGGGGTTCTGGTCCTCCAAAGCAAAGGCGGGTTAAAAAGAGAAAGACACAAGAGACAACAGAGGAGCTTTAGATGTAGCAGATGAGGCCTTTAATCCCACAATAGGCGCAATTATCGTCATTATCTCTAATGGGGGGCATTGTGCCGGGCCTGTGATATGTTGAGTAGATGGCGGCGGCCTTAATAGATGGCGCGCGCGTTAATGAAAGCCAGGTAAAAACCAAAGGCTGCCGTTTGAGACGCAGGCGGAGGTGAAGCGGCCAGAGGCGGCGGCGCAAGAAGGACGCAGGAGTGTGCAAAAGAGGCAAAGACGGACCGCGTTGGAGAAGGAGCGCGACGGGCCCGTGAAGCCTCGGCGAAGCGGCACGCGGTGCTTTTGGTTTGCGGAGGCTCGGTTCTGAGCAACAGGGATGTCGCTAGCAGGATCCAAAATGAAAGAACGCTGGACGGATGTGCTCAAAAAGACAAATACAGGCTGATCAAAGTTGCCGCAGACAGAGAAGACCGAGGGTCATAAATTCCTTTTCAAACGCAAATATGGAATATCTCAAAAGCTAAAGCCAATTCAGGAAACAAACAAACCATGTCTCCTTCAGATTCAGCGACCTGAAAATACCCGAGAACTGCAGCAAATTTCGTGGCACCCAACTGTGTGTTGACCAACGTAATCACGCCCAAAGATGCGCGCTACAAAATGAACCCTTTGCTGTCGTTTTCTGTAGGCGTAAAAAGCAGGATCACAGCAGAGGCCTCCCAAGAAACTGGGCTGTGCTGAAATGTTTCCAAAAAAATAAGCCCGCCGCAAATCGAGTGATTGACAGTGGCATTAACTGTGCCCCACCCCCCCCGCCCCCCCAAAAAAATCTGCAAAATAGCGGGACCGTGAACCTGAAACCCGTGATGGACGCGGCTCCACTGCGTATGTCAACGGAGGCCACGTCGCGACCTCTCATGTCATCGCGGTGAAAAAAAAATCAAAGGGACCGACTAGCTAGTTTGGGTTTGGACTTTGGACTCACCTCATATTGGGTGATGACTCCGTTGGTCTCGTTGGGCGCTTTCCACTGCAGGAAGATCTTGTCCTCGTAGGGCGTGTCCTGCAGGGACTCCTTGGGCACAGAGCCGGGCACTGCACACGCACAAAACCATCAGGGCGCGGCAACAAAATCTGCCTAGCAACAAGCGTGTTTTTTGGGCGGGGAGTCCTGGCAAGAGCAGGCAATCGTCAAGGCTCGTGCTGACTCGTGCCACTATGTTGCGCAACATCCTTGCTCCCCATTTCCTACCGACCAAGGTACTGAGATGTCTACCCTCCAATAACCCCGAGCCTTCCTATTTCCTACCTAACTAGTCTTCTACCAAGCAAGGGCACAGGAGTTGAACAATCAAGTCCAATAACATCATTTAGTTTGGATTTTTTTTTGTTTTGGGGGGGGAGCAAAGCAAAATCACATTTGTAGGCGATTCAAAGCGTTTTAAAGGCCGTAATGAGCGCCATCCATCAAGCGGCGCTGCGGCGACACCTTGGCCATGTAATGAAGAATGTTTTTTCCCAGAGACGGAACGCGTTAACAAATAGCCGGCAAAGCGCTCCAAAGACCATTTTCATTTGGTAATTAAAATGCGTTGATGAGGCCGCCCCCGCAAATCAAATCAGTCGCACAAAGAAACCCAATTACATTCTGTCCTTTACGTTCGCCACCTTATCGTTCACACCGCTGTGCGCGTCTTAAAGACTGCGCGTGCGTGCGTGCGCGCGCGTGTAACATGCAGACCCAAATTTGATTCACTTGCAGCTTGGCAATCAAGCACCTGCTTTTCTTTTTTTTTTTCTTTTTTTTTTTTTAGAAATTCTTATCAAGTCCAACTTTTGGGTTGATTGAAATTGTCTTTTTAGCGCGCTTCGGTTTCTCTCGCGGCCGACGGGGGGGATGAGCGCACGCGACGTCTCTTTCATGCGCAGGCAGATGGGCGATGACGGCTTGCAAAATCTGAGCCGGATGAAAATCCAGTCGATTCGTCCTTTTGCGAGGAGCTTCCTCTCGTCTTCGTTCCAACATTTTGCGTTTGATCTTCGGCTCAACCTACTTTTCGAGCGTCCTTGGCGCTTAGCGTGAATCCGAACGCTGTTGTGCCTTCAGAAGCGGCAAAAGCATTTCTGGAGCATCGGAGGTAGGTCGTTACGTTTGTGTGAGTTGCATCGAAATCATTTGTCAAAAAATGAACGCGTTTATTAGTCGTTCGGTTGCGTTTACTTGGTCATTTTCATCGGTTTCATTTTTATTTCACCTTAGCGATATTAGCCAGCAACATTTTGACAACACAACATTCTGTAATTTGCCCTGACTGACTGCCACTTCTCCTCTCCCCGTTCCAAACCTGAGTTTTGATTATCATTGAACAACCGTTTATTTATTTACCATATTTTCACGACCATTGGGCGCACCGAGTTGTCGGGCGCAGTCTCAGTAACGGGTGCTATTTCTGTATTTTACACACACACAAAACGCACCGTATTATTGGGCGCAGCCAGGCGTGGTAAGACATACGCCAGTTTAAACATACGGCATGCATGCACGCACGCTAAAAACACGTTAGCTTGAAGCATAGCGTAGCATGCTAAGACATGCTAAAAACACGTTTTTAACAAGGCAACGGAAGCAAAACTGAGATCGGTTGTACTTTATTTAGCCATCTTACAATGTACTCAGGTTTTTCGATCAATCATCACCCAGAAATCCATCAAAGTCCTCATCTTCTGTATCCGAATTGAACAATTGTGCAAGTACCGGTAGTCCATCAAAAACGCCGGGTTCCCTCTCGTCACTCTCATTGCCATGTGGCACGCCCACCCTTCACTGATTGGCCGGCTGCTTTCCCGCAAGGCTGGCCTCACTCACGTCCTCACTCACGGCCACTTACACGCCCACCCTTCACTGATTGGCTGGCTGCTTTCCCGCATGCCTGTTCACGCCCACTTCCGCCTTTTCTCTATATAAACAGCGTGTCGGCTCTCAGTCAGGCTTTGGAACTCGGCTCATACACTAGACGCTCCGCATTATAAGGCGTCCTGTCCATTTTGGAGAAAATTTAAGACTTTTAATGGCGCCTTATGGTCGTGAAAATACGGTAGTTATTTATTTATTTATTTGTTTTAAGAATAGACATTTCCTCATATTTCCTGCTCCTATATTGAATGATTTCTTTGTGTTTTTGTCAACAAATAATAATTATGAAAATATATACAGTATATCTATCCACACACACACATCTATGTATTTTTCCAATCGTTCCACACGGTGTATCTCATTAGCGAGGCAGTAATCCGCACGGTCGAGCGCAATCTTTGGTCATGTCGGCAATGATTCTTGCGGGGAATGACGCTAAACTGCGCTAGCGGTGGCCCAGATTACATCTGCCATGGATGAAAAACATGTGCCCGCCATTTGTGACATGATTGATTTTCTTTGGTGGTTGTTTGTTTTGATTGTTTTTTTTATCAAGCCGCTCGTCTGAGCTTGGAGTGTGGACCGAGGTATTGAGACTCCACCCGCCGGGAAGACAAAACGTACACAAAGAGGATGTCAAAGTTGAAGAAAATCCAACGGAACAAATCAATGACATCGGAAGCAAGATGGTGCTCATGTTGTGCGGCGTGGCGTTTTAGCGCCGTCTCACCATCTTCCTCCGTCTGCTTGACGATCTCCTCGCTCTCCTTGCTGCCCTCGGCGTTGGCCAGGACCAGTCGCAGTCTCACGGTGACGGACGGCCGCAGGTCCCTCAGGGTGTAGCGAGAAGACGTCTGGATCAGCTCCTCCGACGCAAACTCCTGCTGATTGAACGCGTACCGGTACTGCACCTGCGGGGGAGACGGAGCGTGTGGTCAAAAAAACGCCTCCTGAACTGTGGACAAAAGTATTGGGACACATCCAGAAGGGGGGGAAAAGGGAGAGGAAAAGGGCTGCGGCCGGTGTGCTACCGTGAGATTGTAGCTGTGGCATCGCGTGACGGCGTAACCGAACGTTTCCCACTGGATCGTCAAGAGTCGCGCACGGACGTCCACCACGTTGACATTCTGCGGACCGTGGACGGGATCTGGAAGAGACAGTCGATACTTTACAAAAACGGGACAAGAAATTGTACAGCTCAGAGCCGCACACACACACACACCAATTGGCCAAGTTAATGAATGAACAAATTAATGAATGAAATGTTTTGGTCCACAACGGAAAAAAGTCTTTGGAGCTAACCCGCAAAGAGGTTGTAATTGCATTCCACACAGGAAATAGACAGAGCCGCATTTCATTGCAATCTTTTACAATTACAGTGAGTTAGAAAAATGTGCGTGTGTGTGTGTGTGTGTGTGTGTGTGTGTGTGCGCATGTGTGTGCGAGGGTGGGGTACAGTCCACAATGTTGCGGCGGTGCATTTGAGCGTTTGTTTGAACAACGATTTAAGCATCCACGCAAGATTAGCCGCAATGAGAGATTAGACGCAGATTAAAGCCATCTGATCAGGATCGCATTTGATACTTTGGAGTTTATGGGCAACGGGATTAGAAAAGGGGGAGGCGATCGGTGGTGGTCCGCAAATTTTGGAGGTATCGCGTGGCCTGTTTGTGTGATCATGCCGCCAATCCCCCCCCCTCCCTCCACAAAGCCTGTCGGGCTTGAAGGAATCGACGTTTGGATTTAAAGGAAACAAACCCGTCAAGTCATCTACTGACTGGATCCAACTCATCTTCTCTTGGTCATTTGGCTAAAAACGTCTTGCATTTAATTCATTCTGAAGTCAAACATATAAAAACATATTGAAAAATGGCCACACCACAGCCTGTGTCTCATGAATATTTTTTTATGACCGCTGTGAGGCATGGAATCAAAACCTTTACAAGCGGTTTTCTGTACTTCAGCTTTTGTGGTGATACAATATTTGTTTGTATTTGATTTGTGGATGCTTGTTCAACTCATTCATAGTTTGTTTGTTTTTTCAGGTGTTTTTGGGGGGTTTTTTTGCACTGAGACAAATACCCATTAATCAAAACTACTAAAAAAAAAAGCAATGGAAAAAAAAAGAATCATAAAATCAAATAAATAAGTACAGACACTCCCCGAGTTACGAACATCCGAGTTACAAACAAACGGTACATACGAACATTTTCACGGGTCTGTCGAAAAAAAAAAAAAAAAGTTAGATTTTGTATTGCGCGCCTTTTCCGAGTGCCGAATGGGGTGGAGGAGGACGGCGGAGGCGACGTTGAAGGCGACGCGGGAGAGGCGTGGGGCGGGCGTGTGGCGGTGGAACAGGCGGGGAGGCGTCCGGCGCGCGTCGGCGACGATCGTCTACTCTCCCCGCTGAAGCTGCTGCTAGTTTAGCGGGCAGCTAACCCTCAAGCCCTGAAGAACGTGACGAAAAGCTCTCTCCCCGTTATATGGATGTCAATATAAGCCTTAAACATACATTCCAGACAAAATAGAGCACTGAAGCAACTTACGAACGAATTCACCTTATGAACAATCGTCCGGAACGTAACTCGTTCGTAACCTGGGGAGCGTCTGTAAACCTAAGTTAATTAAAAAAACAGTCAAAAGAAAGTAAAAAGGAACAATGTATCAAGAGAAGTCCTAATGGACAAGATTTTGGAAGTGCCGCGCTCGTGCCAGGAACAGAGCACCGTCTTGATCGCAAACACGCAAACGTCCATTTGGAACAGGGCATTTGAAATCACAGTGGCTAATGAGCCTCATGCTGCTTCACCAAGTCAGAAAACAAGCAGCTTGTAGTGGTGCCATCGCCCAATCCCGCAGGAGACGCAGACAAATAATCAGATTGAGCAAGATTAGGCAGGCCCCTGAAAAACCTCAGAGCGCCCCAAGTCGCTCGGCCGCTCAGATGAACGGCTGCCATTTTATAATCCGGCAATGGACGGAGAGCAGCTAATCTGGACGGATAATCTGACCGCTCGCAGCCCGGCGGGAGATGGCCGCACAAACCCAGATTAACTTCTTGAAATGAAGCCTTCGATGTTCAATGAAGACTGCATTGGGCACCTTTGAAACATTTGACTGGATGGATGGATGGATGGATGGATGGATGGATGGATGGATGGATGGATGGATGGAATGCTGGGTAGACGGACGGACGGACATACAGATGGATGGATGCACAGAAGACTGGATGGACAGAAGGTGAGATGGACAGACGGACGGACGGATGGTTGGATGGATGGCCGCACGGAAGGAAGGCTGGATGGACTGAATACTGGATAGACGGGCGGACATACAGATGGATGGATGGACAGAAGGCTGGATGGATGAATGGATGGATGGATGGAATGCTGGGTAGACGGACGGACGGAGATACAGATGGATGGATGCACAGAAGACTGGATGGACAGAAGGTGAGATGGACAGACGAACGGATGGATGGTTGGATGGATGGCCGCACGGAAGGAAGGAAGGACTGAATACTGGATAGACGGGCGGACATACAGATGGATGGATGGACAGAAGGCTGGATGGATGGATGGATGGATGGATGGATGGAATGCTGGGTAGACGGACGGACGGACATACAGATGGATGGATGCACAGAAGACTGGATGGACAGAAGGTGAGATGGACAGACGGACGGATGGATGGTTGGATGGATGGCCGCACGGAAGGAAGGAAGGACTGAATACTGGATAGACGGGCGGACATACAGATGGATGGATGGACAGAAGGCTGGATGGATGAATGGATGGATGGATGGAATGCTGGGTAGATGGACGGACAGACATCCAGATGGATGGATGCACAGAAGACTGGATGGACAGAAGGTGAGATGGACAGACGGACGGAAGGAAGGCTGGATGGACTGAATACTGGATGGACGGGCGGACATACAGATGGATGGATGGACAGAAGGCTGGATGGACGGATGGATGGATGGACGGATGGATGGATGGATGGACAGATGGATGGATGATCCATGGATGGAAGACTGGAAGTACAGATGGATGGATTGGGTGGGTGGATGACGGGCGCATGGCCGGACGGCTGGGCGAGCAGACAAACGGAGGGCCTAAAAGCCGATGTTGCCTTTCAAAACGGAAGCCGAGTGAAGTGTCATCTGCTGACGGGCGTTGAGGTCAACCTTGGAAAGTTGTGCCAAATGGCCAACAAACTCCAGTGGTCAAAATCCAATCGCAGCTTCCAAGTCTTTTTGTGCTCTTGCGTTTGCCTTTTGGCCCCCCACCCCCCTCCCGCTGTCTTTTTGCAAGCTAACGCCATCTCAAACGCACGCACGCACGCACGCACACACAGACACTCAGAGTCGACCAAGGTCCTGTTATTTCTCTCGGTTTTCCTTTCTTGGCGTCTCGTCGGAGCGTGTCTTTCGATCGGTGCCACACCTTTGTAGTTACGCGCACATTTGGATCCGCCAGTGCGGGCGCGTGTGCGCGAGCGCGTGTGCGCGAGGGCGCGTGTGTTAGCGCCAGACGGGGCCGCCAACAGGCGGCCCTTGCGCGCACCGTTAATGAGGGAGAAATCGGATCACCTGACGGCCTCGCCATAACCGACGTAGGCGGCCCGTGCGTGCGCGCGCGGGTGTGTGCATTTGTGTGTGCGTGTCTAGGTTTGAACGCATCGGATTAATTGGAGGACAAAATGTAAAAACATCATAATAATAATAAAACATTTGAATGTCATATGCTTCCTATATAGTGTCCATATGTTCATAAATGTGCGCATGTGTGTACTTTTGCATTCATGTGCGTATCTGAGCATGTTTGTGTGTGCCCAAAGGCATACGTGTGTGTGTGTGTGTGTGTGTGTGTCTGAGCAACTTGAGGATAAAATGGGAAAAATCATCTTCAGTCTTTGATGGCTCATATAGAGTGCTCGTGTGTGTGTGTGTGTGTGTGTGTGTGTGTGTGTGTGTGTGTGTGTGTGTGTGCGGTAGCCAAGGGGCTGACAGCATGAAAGGCATTAAAGAGCACACAGGTTGGGGCTTTAATTGGTCTGCTTTCATAATTGGCCTGTTGGGGCAGATTTGTTACCCGGGCAACGAGCTACTTTCGCTAAAGTTAGTATCCACGGGGGAGCGACCGGAGGGTTCGGGAGGGCCGACGATGGCGGGATGTTCGCGTGGAGGAGAAGGAGTCCAGAGACGAGCAATGAGGCGTGAAGGAAGAACGTCAGCCGGCGCCCGCCGACACAAAAAAACATTCAAAGGAGCCTGGAAAAGACCCGCCGGCTCCCTTCGGGTTGCGGGCGGGTCCGTTTTCTCGAGAAGGCTTGGCAACAAAACATCTTCACGTCATCGATGACGTGAAGCGGCGCCGGAGAACGTGGGAAGAGGTTGGCATAGTTCACCGTTGCTGAACGGCGTGCAAGTTTGGAGGACGTGAGGGAAGGCGGGAAGATTTTCGATCGCGTTGGGCAAACGTTGGATGACATTGCAAATGCAACGACGAATCGACTCATAGTCATCGATCGGGATTTTTGCCGATCGATGAATGGCTTGGAGACCGTGTTCAACTCGACATCGTCTCTAAGCCCTTGGAAACTTGCGTCGACCTCAATGAGAGCAGACGGTCTCACCGTTCGTCTCCAGCAGGTGGCAGGGGAGGGCCTTCCCTCCAGCGCGCACACCCGCTGCCGATGCTTCGTCAGTTAGCCGCGCGTTTGAGGGCCGCCTTATTGCAGAAGTCTCCGTCGGGTTATTGACCTCGCTCGCCGCTCACGCTCAAGTCTTCTTTTCCCGACCCCTCCGTCTTGTAAATCGGAGCTCATTCGCAAAGCCAATTCCAATCCAGTTGAGAACAGATGACAATGATTTGCAAATCCGACATGGAATTGGCTACGCTACAAAGATATTGATCATGTTTTCCGCATGATGGGATGGTAGCGAAGGATGTGGAATTTGTAGAGACTCTCGCCGACTGAGAGAACGTCGGCAAACGGGAGATTTGGAATGTGGCGAATATCGGAGGCTTTTGGATGATGTCGGGCAACTTTGGAAAACGCAGCAGAATGTTCGAGATCTTGGTCGAATAACCAACAACGTTTTTTTGGGGGGACTAACGTTTTCTATACTGAACACAGACGCATTTAGGGATGCGACCGAGATGAACGCACCCTCAAGTGCGTGTGTGGTGCGCGTGTTCTAAGGGGCGGACCGCGTTGCGTGTGTGTGTGTGTGCGGCGAGCTCATTAGGAGACTTGAGTGACCCCTCTGTTCTTTGTCCGGCGTCTAACGAGCAGCAAGAGCTGCGGGGGAAGCAGACGCATCGGAAAGTGCGCACGCGCGGGAGGGGGCAGAAGGGAGGGTGGGGGGGGACAGAGGAAGGCCACGCACACAAGACGTAACACAAGAAACAAGAAAGAGGAGGCATCGCTGAGGACAAAAAAAGATCGTGCCGCCTCGCCTCAACCTGAAATGTGAGCAGCGTGACATGCACATTTCAGAGTAGGTTGCTTGGTCGCCCCGACCCCCCCCCCCACCCCCCGCCCTGCGTCGGCAGCTTCGAGACGTCATGAAATCTGCTCGGCTCTTGCCTTTTGACAGGGTTCGACATTAAAAGCGGCCCACTGGCCCAGGACAAAATCAACAGCTTCTTGCTGTTGTAATATGACATCATCAATATTTGGAGTTCTCCCCGCCGGCTCAAATGATCTTTGAACCGCGCTTGCCAATATTTGTTTTACCTCCAAATCACTGCAACATTTTCAATCGGGAATGACTCAAATGAGATAGAAAAGGTCCAATGTTAAGTATTCTGTTATTTTATCGGACATGTACTTTAGTCACGAAAAGCTGCCTTCCTTACATAAAAGAAAAGTGCATAAAGAAGTCCTATTTTCTTCACGCCTTAAATCATACGGCATGAAGACGCCAAATATGAAATGTGCCACCACATACTCTTGGGGTTTTTTTTTTCAGGAGTGTCATTAAAATAGCACCGTCGTGTCGACACGAGCTTGCGTGGCTTTGCGTCAACAGTCGTCAAACCTCCACGGCGGGAAAAAAAAAAATGGCAGCCTTTTGAGCCTGCTGCCAGATTTGCAAGGTCGGCTTTCCCAAAGCTGCTGACGGGATTATTATTGAGATTATTTGGGAGCTTGCGCGCGCCGAATGGCTTGGTCCCGCCGCCACCTCTCAAACGTCTTCTTCATCACTTGGCGCCATGAGCGGTCACGCAGTTTGATTGTTGCATAGCGTGTTTTGTTGGAAGCCTTTGAGATTTTGTCCTGATCGTTAGTTTTGACTTGTTTCTTGAAATTGGTTCGTTTGAAGGCGTTTTTAGAGCAGGATTGGTTGTTTTCGTCCATTTTTATTTTGTCCCAAAAAAATGCTTCATTCTAATTGACTTTTTATTAGTTTTGGGATTAGGTTTAGTTTGGCAGGGGGGGGGGGGGGTTGCAATAAACGTAGTTGCACTTAGTTTTCGTTTTTAAACGTATTTTCATTTTTTAAGTCATGAGCAAAATGTTGTTGTTTTTTTCCCGATTTGTAGTTTTTGGGTTCGTTTTGGTCGGCTAAGATAACATCACCGCGGTCTGTACGCGTCCCGACATCGACTGGCAACCGGTCTGCGTTTCCCTTCGGTAATCTAAACCAACTATCGTCCTAAAAACAAGATGAAAAGTCGGCCGGGCTGCGGCAGTAAAGATTGACGAGAGTGCGCTTGAAAAAGGGACATTTCGATGTGTGACTTTACGACGGCTTCCATCAATCCATTTGCTTTTTACGGCTTTTTTTTATTTATTTTTTTTGGTGAAACGTTTCAGATGAGCCAGTGGGAGTTAAAAATAAAAATAAAAATCTGTTCCTCTCTCCTTGCCATGGGACCCAGGAGGCTCTAATTGGCCGAAGGACATTAGCCTAACGAGGCCGATTGCTCCGTTTTTCCCTGACATTTGCCGTCACCTCCCTCCGGGTGGGAGGTGAGCCGGGGGGGGGGGGCCCCGTCACTCTTCCTTTGTCAGCCAATTAGACGGCGCCTTCAAGTGCTTAACCTCGCCAACCTCAACCCTCAATTGCCTCCTCATTGGCCGCCTTTCTCTTCTTGCACTTTATCTGGCTTCTCATGGCTTCTTAATTCCCCCTCCCCAAAAATCCCTATTATGCTTTTTTTTTTTTTTTTTTTTGAGAAGACAGATACATTTACAAGGTTCAGCATAAATTGGGTCAATTAAAGTATGGTGTTGCTTAATGGTGACTCGGGTTTAACAACAATTTAAAGTAACCGGGGAGACGCGAGGAGCGGCAAAAGAGGACGAGGAGGACGGTGGGGGACGGACGGGGGAGGCAGCAAGATGGATTTCCGCCGCCGCTGCTGCCGCGTCTCCCCGGCGGACGGCGTTTGGATTCAACGCTCCTCGTTCATCACGTTTGCGCTCCCAAAAACAGCCAAAAGACACGAAAGGAAATGGGAACCACTCCGTGCAGAGACCGCGGGAAAAAATGACAGCAGTCAAACCTTGTTGACTGTTCCAAGCCCACCCACAATCTGCAATATTTACACCCAAAATATATATATATTTTTTTAATGCAACCCCTGAAACCGATTTGACTGAGCAACATAAAATTTGATACGCGGTTATCATAAGTAGACTCAGAAAATAGTCTTCAGGCCCCACAACACCCAAGAAGGCGGCCATTTTGGTTTGAGGCAGACATTTTGGGCTCAAAAGGCTCGTTTGCAGCCAAGTGGATTGAAAAGAAAACGCAGCCCGCAAGCCAGTTTGACTCCAAGTGACATTTGGCGGACGTGTCAATCATATTTCAACCCACAAAAAAAGTCTCGCGACGGACAGGGAGTCTGCAATTTAGATGAGAAGTGAATAACATACCGGCGCATTTGGTTCTGGTGACCAGCGGCGGTCCCGGGGGTCCCGTCCCCCCTTCTCCGGGTCTGGACAGCAACACCTTGATCTCGTACTCCACATCGGGGTCCAAGTGCCAGAGTTTGTAGGTGGGCGCGTCCACCACGTGGGTCTCGGCCCAGTTTCCCGAGGTGGTGCGGTACTCCACCTCCTTTAGGATGATGGGCCCGTCACCGATGATGCTGTTGGCGTTGGGCTTGATCCACAGGTAGGTGGCGCCCACGGCCAGGAGCTCGGGTGGAGCGATGGGGGTGGGCGGTGCTGTGAAACGTTAAAAAAAAACAACAACAACAAATGATTCGGAGCTATGGCGCTCTTAGGAACGCTTCATTTATTTGTCGTTGTTAATCTTGGGCTACATAAATCGACATTTGCTCGTCTTTCCCCATACTCATAAATCACCGTTTAGTCGTGGCGGCGGCCGCAGTGCCAAAAATTGGCTTGGAAACTCGCCTTGGGTTATTTTTCAAATCCAACCCTCAGCAATGTGAATGTATCATGAGAAGAGCCACAAAAAAAAGTAGCGAGGAGACATGTCAGAAATGATGTCATGGCAGCAAAAGTTTCGTGCCTTGCGGAAATGTCAAAAATGCAGCCAGTTTGACTTTGCAACATGGAATGTTGTCACGTTGGCGAGGCGGTGGTGGACCCCAAAAAGCAGGCAAGAGGGAGGAGCAGGGTGGACTTGAAAGATTGGATTCAAACTCGGAAAACGAAATCCAAAACAAACAAAGTCCAAAGTATCAACCAAAACACATGACTGAAGATAAAACCTAACAATGACCAAAACCCGACCGAAACAAACATGACAGTAGCATACGAAACAGCCACAAACAATGACCGGACAATGAAGGCTCCGCTGGGGTGGGGTCCCTCTTCAAGCACTAATGACCTAACGAGCAGCAGGTGTGCAGCTGCAGGGGGAGCCCCACAGTGCCACCTGTTGGTCACAAACCGAATCACGACAAATGTAGTCAACCACGAGTCCCCAACAACAACAACAACAACAACAAGTCTAAGAAGCCATGTCTGGAAAAACAAACCCCCAAAAAACCTCTAGAAGGCTGCCATTTTAGTGTGAATTGGCAAAGCAGCAGAGTTTGATGCTACCTGGTAACACCACAAGGAATTGTTAAATAGCCCAGATCCTAAATCCAGTTTTAGCAACTGAAGAAATTTGGTCGACATGTTTATCATGAGTAGAAAAAAAAAAATAAAGTCTTAAGAGGCGATACCTGAAAGGACACGGGAAGATTGACATTTTGGTTTGAAGCAACATGGCAGCAACGTTTTATGCTCCTAATAACACCCTGCAGATAGATTTTTGGGAAGTGAGCCCCCCAAAGATAAATTTGCTTCTCGACCTCATGAATTTGGTAAACATCTCCATCATAAGCAGACCCACAAAAAAAAGTCTCAATCCAAGCCTGAAGAGCCTCAGACAGCCCAGCGCTTTGGTTTGAAGCGGACAATTTTGCGGCATGGGAAGTTCTGCTCGTGCCGATAAAACAAATCGTGATCTTTCCAGCTGCCCCGAGCTGTCCGTCCGTCCAAGGCCGGGCTGCCACAGGCTCGACGTTTAAGTGAAGCTAACGTGAAGTGAAAGGAGCCCAAAAAAATCCAATTAAAATACAAAAAAGAAGAAAGGTTTGATCAAAAGTAAGAAGCGAAAGTGTTTAGCTGTAAAATTCATTTGTCACGTTTGTTGACAGCAAGTCGAGAAGCAGGCCGTCACATCTAAAAGCTTTTGGCTGCTTTACGACTTCCATTTCTAGCAGGCACGCACGCACACGCACACACTTCTATATTTCTACTCATATTTTTATTTGGATTTAGATTTATACACTGACTGGCTTTATTAACATGTGGGAGAAGGTGCACTGACCCGTATATTTGGCTTCCCTCAAGGCCGCTCGGGAATATTTATGAATACAATTTATGGATGAAGTCTGGAGGCCCAGCCAGCCAGCTGTCAATCACTCACTCAAGCATAGACACACAAACACACTGGCTGCGCACCTTTACGCAAGCGCTCGCAACACAATGGTGCCTTGAGATACAAGTGCCTGGACTGAATGGAAAATTCCAGATAGGAATGCGTTTCGGAGCCCCAACACGAAACGGCAAGAGCAAACTTCACATGAATTCACATTAGTTACCGTATTTTCACGACCATTCGGCGCACCGTGTTGCTGGGCACGCCCACCCTTCACTCATTGGCAGACTTCTGCATGCCTGACGTCACTCACGCCCGCCTTTTCTCGATATAAACAGAAGCGCGCTCAGTCAGGCTTGGGAACTCGGCTCATACGCTAGACTTTTAATGGCGCCTTATGGTCGTGAAAATACGGTACTTTACAGGGGAAAGTAGGGCTGAACTGATTAATCGAACTCACATCGGCATCGCAATGTAGTAGAACGCCATTTTCGCATTTTGATTTTTTTTTTTAATGCTTCATTTTGTCGGTATCATATATGTAAATATTTGCAAGGGATGGGGACCAGGCTAGCCCGCAAATTGTGAAAAATCAATATTTATAGTGATTGTTCGTTATTGGTGGGTGGAGGCGGGGGGTGGGGGGGATTCTAATGACCTTCAGGTTTTTATGAAGTCAAATAAGACCAAGTGCTTTTCTCCTTATGAAAACAAAACGTGTTTTTTGTTTGTTTTTAGAAATTGCATTTCCATTCATTTTCAATGGGGAAAGATTTTTTGGAGATGCAAGCGCTTTGAGTTACAAGCATCGTCGCGGAACAAATTGTGCTCGCATCTCAAAGCAGCCACCATTACGCCGAACAGAAATAAACACAACCGGCGCAAATCAAGCTCTTTGAACGATCTGCCAGCAGCCTGCAAGATTGAGTGAGCTCTTGTGTGTGTGTGCGTGTGTTTGATTGACAGCTGCTGGCAAGTGTCTGGAGGAGTCGTTTATTCTCAAGTCGAACTCACACCGTTGCTGAAGCATTGCGCGCGTGTGCGCGCGCGCTCGTGCACGGGTGTGTGCACGTTACTCGAAGCCAGTCTGGAAACCGTCATTTGAAAAGCCAGGCGTGAAACCTCCACTTGAAAACTCCCAGTCGGAGTCTGAAAGCGTTCCCCGAAAGCCTACCTTTGACTCGAAACCCGAATTTGAAAGCCAAACTAAAGGCTCCAAAGCCGAAGCCTTGTTCCCGAAATTGAAACGGCAACTCCTGTCGACCAAACTCTCGGTGAAAGCCAACTTTGGACTAGCCTGCGCTCGCCTCTGCTTGAAACCCGACCAAGCCACTTGTGCTCATGTTTCCGTGTTCTTTCTCCGCTCGATTCGTTTCAACTTTTCACCCCTCTGCTCCTCTTCCTCAGTCATCCTCTCGAGCTCATACCTGGTCATGCATTACTTATATTCCTCCTCAGAAATTCTCTAAGAAGTGTCCTATCTTGCTATCACACACAAACACACACACACACACACACACACACACAGAGGGTGATGCACATGAAAGAAAAGGAAGGATGGTCACGGAATATCAACGATGCCACTACCTTTACAACTTCCTGGGCTGGAAACAAGAAGACAGCCTCTCTTTTTTTTTTCCACATTTGTGTGTGAAACATCGGAGAGCAAACTTTGGCATATTTCGCAGGCCCACGTGAAACTGTTCAGCTCAGTCTGGACAGTTTCAAGCAACCATTCTCGCAGTTGCCAGATTTCCAACTTTTTCATTCTACCGCATTTTTTCAAGACGAGAATGAATATGGAAATGCGGATCCGCTGCAGCTCCGTCACGGGCTGGGACGACGTTCCGCGCCGCCCCCCCACAAGAATGTTTTGCGAGCATTTAAAAGCACTTTTTTTTTCCCCAAGGTCTTTAAACACCTTTTTCAAAAATGATGCTAACTGCATTTGACCGTCCCACCTGATGTTTACTCTAAAACAACCCCCCCAAAAAAATGACACCTTGTATATTTAAAACAAACACAAAGCCTTTCAAGCTACTAGCTAAAAGCTAACGCTCATCAGCGTTGATATGATTCAGGCCTTTCAGCAGCACGTGTCGTGTTCGGCCATGTCCCGGCGACATGTTTTCAAAGCAGGATACTTTCCCTCGTTAAAATACACGTTGCGACAAGTATTTGGAGCGGGGGGGGATGGATTAATGGCCTTTCCATTCCTTACAATGGGAAAAGGCATTTTGAGGTACAAGCGTGCTTACGGAGGAAATTCAACTCGTATCTCAAGGCACCCTCCTTCCACATTTGCGGACAGATTCAAACCAGTTCAACCTCAAACCGGAATTCTTTTCCCGCGGCCGTCAAATTTGTCACTCGTCCCCACTTGACACAAAACAAAAATCCCGAACGGATGCGGCTACGTCGCACATTGACTGCCACATTTCTCAACGGATGATTTGGCTCATTCGGGTCGGACAGTCAATTATTTCGCGCATTCCCAAAAAAATCCCAAAGACATGTTTGATATATTTACATCTTCCTTCCGCATCGCTTGACCAATTCCAACCATTGCAATTTGAAACTCTTCAGCTCATTCCCCCGTTTTTTTTTTAGGATTCCACAAGACAAAATTTACAACATCAATGCGGACATCTGACATATTGATTCCACTCACAATTGCCGCGCAAGTTGCTCTCTCGAGCCGCCGCCGCCGCTGTTGTTGTTGCTGTTAAGAGTGGACACGTGGTGGCGCTGCTGTGCGGGCTTCTTAAAGGAGGACTGTGGGCGGACTGCAGAGCCGAACGGGCCTCCACAGAACCAGCACTGTCCACGCATCGATTGATTTTTATGATGTGGACAAATATATAGAAGATGTATGTGGGCAAAGCAATGCACACACACACACACACACACACGCGCACACACACTGGGGATTTTATTTTGGGACCACAATCAGTTTCAGGACCACCAGGAGTGTCTGGAGAGGCACACACACACATGCACACACACACACACACACACACACATGCACCTCCACTGGTTTTGATTGGCAGTTGTGTATCTAAGCTCCACCCTACCGAGTCTTATCTCTGACGGACAGACGACACACACACACACACACACACACACACAAAACGACACAACAAGAGCAGGATGACACAAACCCCACGCGGTGATGCATCGACACAACACTGCCAAATATTTGAAAAGTCAGCCCCCGCAGCCAGTTTGAGCCACACCAAATGGAAAAGCACACTATCGCGTCAGGACAGACCAAAAAATAAAATTTAAAATAAAAAGTCTCAGGAAGCCATGACCCAAAAGAAACAAGAAGTCGGCCATTTTGGTCGTAACCGGACATTTCGGGTTCAATTGCTCAGTTGTGCAAAGCTGGTTTGAAAAAAAGAAAAACACAATTTGCAGTCCTCAAAACCAATTTCACCTCGCAATGTGAAACCTGGTAGACCTGTTTATTAGGAGTAGAACAACAACAACAACCCCAAAAAAGCCTCCAAAACCCACATCCAAAAGACACGGGAAGTCCACCATTTTGGCTATAAACTGGACATTTTCGGCTAAATTTGCCGAGTTGCACCCAGCTGGATTTAACAACAAAACGCAGCTCCCAAAGCCAGTTGGAGATGGGAAGAAGATCATTGGTAGACTCAAAAAGACAATTTCCAAAAGACAAAAGGAAGTCGGCAAATTTTGGTCTAAAAAGTTCAATTGTTCATTTCTGCCAAACTCGAGTTTTAAAAAAACTGACTGCAAAAGCATGACATTTTGTAGACATGTTTCTCATGAGTGGACCCACCCAAAAAAAAAAAAAAAGAACAATTTTAAAAAGTCTCAAAAGACACAGGGAGACATTTTTCCTAAAATGTGCTGCGTTGCACCCAACTGATTGAACAAAAAACTGTACCAATCTGAGCAATATTTGGTCCATATGTTTATCATGATAAGACCCACCAAAAGTCTCGAGGCCAATTCCCTCAAGACACAGACAGTGTGTAATTTAGCTTATGATCGTTGCCATTTTAGGGTCAAATCTTTTCAAATGGAGCCTCCAACGTCAGTCTCACTCAGCAATATGAAATTTGATTGGCATGTCTTTGCTGTGTGAACCCACAAAAAAAAAAAACCTCAATAAGCCCAAAAAAGCACAAGTCTGCCTTCTTGGTTTGAAGCACATTCGAGGTTCGGCCGACTCAATCGTGTGCAAGTGGATTTTATAAAAATGTCGTCCCTAATGCCAATTTAACTTCATGTTCAATCTAGACATGTCAATCATTAGTAGATAGACAACAACAAAAAAAAGGTCTCAGGACACGCTTCGACGCTGTGCCGTTTCTGCTTACAATCACCTGCATTTTGTTTTGGAAGATTCAGCCCTCGCAGCCTCGCTGCAAATTTGACGACAGCTGTTGGATCCTAATTGGACGATTCGAAAAACTCCGCGCTCGGAGCCACTCGGACTCAGTCGCGTCAAATTCGGTTGACGGGGCTTATCTTGAGACATCGGAAGTCTTGCGTCGGCGGCGGCAGCGGCGGCGGCCAATGCCTCAAAAGAAAACGGGAAACGTCCACCGTACTTGAAAGTGTCCACATCAAGGGCATTTTTTCTGCTCCCCAAGTTGATTGGGAGTCCGCCACAACGATGCACTTTCCAAAGTTCAAACTCATTCGAGAACAAAAACAGAACGTGATCATGCTCCAGATATTTGCGAGGCCGGAACGTGGAACTCCCACTTGCGCACGCACACACACACACACACACACACACAAGCACACACGGAGCTAGCCTCTTTGGCATGCTCACACCTGACTGCTCTCAAGGCTAATTAACCCTGATTTCACTTAGCCACACAGGACCACACACACACACACACACACACAATTATTTGAATGCTTAAGGACACACACACACACACACAGGTGCATACATCTCAAAAAACTAAAGTTAGCTTCGGAATCTGAAAAAAAAAAAAAAAAAAACCCCACACACACACAAATGTTGCCAGAGGGATGATAACAGAGGAGCCAGATTTAGCAGCGCGTCCATGCATGCAGACACGCACGCACGCACGCACGCACGCACACACGCAAATATACGAGAGGCTTCAAGAGCGTTTGTGCGATATTGTTCACTGATGGCATCATGGACTATTTCCCCTGGCACAACGCATGGCTAACAACACCTGAGCTTCGCCGGGCGCGGGCGCGCGCTCACACACACACACACACACACACACACTAAAACATACACACACAGTGCATGAGTGTGTGTGGTGCTAACAGATGGTAATGACAGTTTGGGTCCCTGAACTCATCAGAACGTGACACGCTCGCGGGTACACATGCGTGTAGACACGCGAAAGCAGGCACACACACACACACACACACACACACACATGCTCACACACTCCAACTTGCCTCCGAATTCCAATATCTTTTGTGACTATTTGAGGGTTCAAGACCTCATTCAAAGCAAATATGCAGATAGAAGAGAACAGGGTTGAACAGGAAGGCATTTCCTTTTTTTCAGGACATCAGCGAGGCCGTGCCCCGCCCACACGCAACAGCCCGAGCGCAAACGCTTGACAGTTGAGCGTCGTCCATCCATCTGTCCGCCGTCCGCGTTTCAAATTCGGCAGCGATCCGGAAATAAAAATCTCTCCGAGGAGTCGGTCTTTGAAGGGCACCTGGAAATGGACAAAAGGACCCGGAAATGGCGAGCGAGACATTTTTTGGGGGGTTTACTTCCTGATCGAGCAATGACACGCTGCCAAGTGCCAAGGAGCCATTTTGGAAAAAGGCATTTCTGTACTTTGAAGGCAAAGTCAAGTCAAACACTTTGTCAACGATGATATGCGCCCCAATTTGCGGCATTATGATGACTACGGAATGAAGCATCCAAAGGGCCGTTCACACGGGCAGATTTATTCCGGACTTACTGCGCAACTGCTCCTCTCGAGCGTTCATACGTGCAACTTTGTTCCAGACTAGTGCCCGAAAACAGCTTGTTCGGACCAAATTTAAACCACCTCAGGAGGTGGTTTAAAAATTTGATCCGGAACAAATGCTCGTTCTTGAAGCAGTACGAAGCAAATGTGCGCGTATGAGCATAACTGGGTTAAATTTGCTCCAGAGCAAATGCTCGCTTACAAGGGTGGGGGGAGCCTCGCTGCGCATGAGAAGAGTTGATTACGTGACGGCGAGAATGCGTTGCTTTCGTGCTCTGTCGGACTTCCGTCAGGTTTTGTTTAGTAACGACACAAGACATGGCTGCTAAAAGTAGCAAAGCACCTCTTGGGTTATACCATCTCAACTAGAACGGGGGTTAGTCCCCAAACGTCATCTTTCCTTTTGTAGGAGACTGGACTGTCTCGGAGTTGTTTGTGTAGTTTGTTCCTTTGTTGTGTGTTCACAACCCCGCCTCCATATAATTTATTTTGTGAGTTCATCTCTTGATTTTTGTGTTTGGCGCATTAAATGTTTACTTTTCTGAGTGTCATTGAACTCATCGTTGATTTACGTTTTGGGCGGTCACTCTCTAGCTAGCAGAAGGCACGGAGACACCGAAGGAGAAGGGCGTGCCTGTACAGTAGTTGCTTGAGTTGTGTATACGTTTTAAAAGAACCAACACGACAGCTCATTTGTTTTCTGTCGTTTTGCTCCGCAGCAGAAACTGCCCGTATGAGCGCAAGTGGAGCTGTGCGGAGCTGTGGCGCTCAGCGGTTTTGTGCGTGTGAGCGCTCCACAAAATTTGTTCGGTGTAAAAATATATCGCAACAAAATACTCCGGAGCAGCGCCGAAATAAATCTGCCCGTGTGAACAGGGCTCAAATGCGCCCGTTTTGAGCGGCTCGGGAGGCGGCCATTTTGTACGGCCGCTTCTTGTCGACTTGAAATGCCATCCCGGGTGCCCGGTGGGCTCAGGTAAGGGCTCGCATCTTTCCCGGTGCCCAGGTGTGCTCATGTGACGTCGGGAAGCTGAGCCGGCGCCACGCGGGGGGGATGTCATTTTTCAGTCGGCGGCGAGTGGCGAGTAAAGACAAAACCTGAGACGGAACATCATGTTTCCACTCAAAAGAACAAATTGTCAAGGGAAAAGTCGGACAATTGCTCTTGGCTCGTTTCATCGAGGCGCCGCTCGCTGCCCGGCCAGAGGCCGATTATTCCTGCTCGGAGGCAGCGTGTCAAGATGGAGGCTCGGCACGATAGGGGGAGGGGGGGAGGAGGGGGGCGGGGACACGGGATGTCATTGCGGCCGACTACGAGCGATCGTCGCGCCGCCGTCGTCCCGTCAGCGGCGGCGCGGCGACATTATGAGCGCGCCACCTCCCCGCCGCATCGATAAGTCGCTCGGCAGGACGCGGCAAGATTCTCTTCCCGCTTTATTGAGCGGCCAGCAGACGACATTTGAGGCCTTTTGATTTGACGGCGGCCTCTCCGCATGCGCTCGAGGGGATGCGTTACGTCGAATGGACTCTTTGAGGGCTCGTACACAAAAGGTTGCGCGTCTGGAGTGCCCGGGAACACGGCGGGGGGGGAATTAAACAACCAAACAGACCTTTGTTGTTATCTATTTTGTGCCTGAGCGAGAGACGCTGAACCTCAAGCCAGGGCTGCAGAGGGCTGCAAAACCGTCCACAACTTTTAGAAGAATCGATGAATCATTCATCAACTCCAAAAAAGCCGAAGCTCCAATCATCCTTCCCCCCCCCCCCAAAAAAATGACCGCAAATGCCATTCCTGAGATTGGACAAAGGGCTAGAAAAAAAAAAAAAAGCAAAACGCTGGAAAAGCATTGTATCCTGAGGTGAGACTTAGGGCAAGCCCAAAAAAAAAAGGAGCACGACAGCCAAGTAGAGACTGCGGAGGAGACGGAGGGTCCTTTTTTTTTTTTGGGACGGTGGCCCCGTGAAGAAGACGTGTTTGAAATGTTCCGAAAAGGGCGTCGGAAAAAGGAAGCGGTCTTACCTTTGACGATGAGGTCGGCGTAGTTGGAGACCCCCGAGCCCCCGTCGGTGCGGATGACGCATCGGTAGCGAGCGGTGCCGCGCTGCGACGTGTCGCCCACGCTGACGGTGGACGAGAAGCGGCGGTGGTTGACCACCCGCGTCACCATCAGCGCCGTGTCTTTGCCGTTCCACTGCTGCGCAGGGCACAAGCGCGCGCGTTAGCCAGCTAAGCTAACGTAGCAAATGCCAGAAGAAGTTTTGGACAGCAAGCGCCGCCGCCGTCACCGCTTGACACGTGCACTTCGTTTCATTTCATTCTTTGCTTTTTCCGTTGATTGAATTTTGTCCCGGATTTGACACGTTTGGAACGCTGCGCTTCTTTTTCGGGCTTTTCGTACGTGATTAGAAAAGATGTAACCGCATCTCCTCGAAAAGAAAAAAAAAACTCGAGACGTACGGACCTGCAGCCAGAGCTGATCGTGTTGAGACCACTTGCCCCCCGCCGTGCACTGGAAGGAGGCGTTTTGACCCACGTTGACCTCCGCGTTCTGGAGACGCAGGAAGTGAGGCGCCTTTCCTGAAAGCGGCAAAAAAAAACAAAGGATGACATCAAACCGGAGGCCGCCGTCATTCGTCCGCGCGTCGGATCGCAACGACGCTCATTAGCGGCGCGCGGAACATTCCGGGGCGGGCCGGGAGGAAGACGCGTGACACGAGCGGACGCCGAGTACGACCGACACGAGAGGTGCGTACAGCATCGAATAAGATGTTCAATCTGACATCCAGATGCTAAATTTGGTGGCGTACGCGTCAACTAGGAAGCGCATCATTACATCGGAGGTGCGCGGACTTGGAATGGGAGTGTGCAGAACATGAAATGTCACGTCAAATGTGATGTCAGTGGCCTCCGATGAACGTGCATACACATTAAATGTGACGTCGCGACGCTAAATTAGAGAGGACCTGAAATGTGATCAATATGTCACTTGAATTGAAAGGAAAATGGGAAACGGGATGCAAACACGCCACGGCGAAGGTGTATGGATGGCGTGCAATCTGCTACAATCGAGGCACGTATTGCATCCAACATGGCGTCATTAGGGCACATGAGAGGTCCGCCGCTTCCGGTTTGTTGCCGGCGAGTTTCTTATCAAATGTGAGCGATGAAGACCCTGAGTCGGGACCTTCTTCCTGCCTCCGCGCAATCTGGCTACAAGCCTTGCGATCTGTGTGCGCGCGTTGTAATAGCTGACCCTGCACAACTGTGTGGCCCCACTGAGTATCATCTGCTCACACACACACACACACACACGGACGTGTGCACGCACACGCACGCACGCGCAGGAGGTCACTTACGGCAGGGATGAGCCAGAACTCGAATGTCGTCAACGGCGATGACTCCCGGGTGGCCCTGGACGGAAACGGCTTCAAATATTACCTGGAGAGGAAGCGGAGGCAGAGGAAGATGAGCAGCCGGAAAACTCAAACAGATGAGTGCACGTGTAAACACACACACACACACACACACACATTTTTGATGAGAGCAAGTGTGTGTGTGTGTGTGTGTGAAGCTGGTTGTGTGTGGTGCTTTCTCATGGTTGGCATTGTTCACGACAGCGGCGCCTTGAGAGGCCAGCGAGCCGACTCGGGAGCATTTCAAGATACGCGGTTTTTGCCTTGAGATTGCCGTAAAACTGAGTGGAAAGAGGCTTCAAGCGGATGAGGCTGAAGGAGTCCCGAATCCGACACCCGGCAATGTATCAAGGAGAACAAAAGTGCGCGTCCAATGTTGCTTTTTTTTTTTTTTGCAAGTGACATTTGCACACACATTGCGAGTCGCCGTTGCGCAATCTCTGCTTTCCGTGTTCAAATCTTTGACTTCTGGTCAGATGCTATCGGCAAACGCCTCTGTATGATTTCGTTGCTTTGGAACCCTGAAAAAAATCCAATTCAATCCAAAATCACGTAGACATTTTGAAAAAGATGATCTTTTCCCCAGATTAAGATTAGTTGATAATGACGTCATTGGGACATCCAGGAAATCAAACTGAAATGTATACATATATATATATTTTTTTAATATATATATATATATATATGTTTTTAATATATATATATATACATTTTTAAATATATATATATATATTTTTTTAATATATATATTTTTTATATTTTTTTAAATATATATATATATATGTTTTTAATATATATATATTTTTAAATATATATATATATTTTTTTAATATATATATATATTTTAAATATATATATATTTTTATATATATATATATATATATATATGTTTTTAATATATATATATATTTTTTAATATATATATATATATACATATATATATATATATATACATACAGTTTGCATACATTCAATTTTTTATTTTTTATTTGAGCACTTTCGTCGTCATATCTGAATGTCACTGGAAGCGCTGCGTTGGATTTCTTTGCCTCCTCCAACCCAACATCCAGTCGCGACAAGTCAAAGCTTTCCTCACGTTTGACGTCCATTTTAGCATTCAGCAGAGTGACGTGCACCGCCGACCCGCACGTACACGCGCGCACGCAGGCCAGCACTCGTCAGCGCAGCGACCGCTCGGCTTGAATACCAACAACTTGGACGGCAAAGCAATGTGTTGCGTCCGCGTGTTTTTCCCCCGCGCGCGAGTCACCTGATAGGAGTTGGGCCAGAAGGTGGAAACGGCGAGCTCGGCCTTGATCCACCCGTCGGTGACGGTGTCGCTGACGTTCCACACGGGGTTGCCCTGAGCGCCGCCGTTCACCTGAACACAGCGTTCGACGCGTTGGCTTGGCGGCTAGCTTAGCCGCCGTTGCCGACGCCGAGCTCGCGGGCCGACTGACCTTGATGTAGACGTTGAGGGCGCCGGGGCTGGCGCCGTCGCGGCCCGAGATGGAGTAGAGGAAGTCGATGCAGTGGGTGTCGTTTTCCTTCAGCTTGGGCACGTAGAGGTGCGCGCGCTGACCCGACGCCCGGCCCGACGCGTTCACCGCCATCACGCCGCCGCCTGGTGGCCCGCGTGACAACACGGCAGACAAAAAGAGGCCATTTCCTTTCGGGATATGCTGCTTCTTTTGACTTCTTGAAGACACACGGCACCGATTGACTGATTTCACCTCCTTACTGGGGCCCGTCCGATCGACGGGCCGGCCAATTAAATCAGACGATGGCAGACATTCGAACACTGGCGACAAAAATGGTTTTTGCCTTCGTGCCCACGATTGTTCTTTGCCGCTGCTTATCTGCGCTTCGGCTGATTGCAGCTATACGTTGGCCGCGCGCGCTAATAAATACAGATTTTTGATCTTGTAGGTTGAGGGGTTCGTTGTTTTTCAGTGGATGGCTCTTCTTTATACGAATGACAAAAGGAGAGATGGAATAAAAAAAGGAGAAAGAAAAAATCAACGTCTGCACCTCCGAACGGATGAACGGAAGCACTTCCCGCTTCTTTTTAGCCAATCAGACGCAAGCAACATAAGAATGTTTCAACAATTATGAAACAGAATCGAATGTAGATAACTATGTGTGTGTGTGTGTGTGTGTGCGTGTGCGTGCGCGCGCACTGCCCCTCCCCGAGGGCCGGCAGCCGCCACATAAAAAAACCTTCTGCCCGTCGAGTGTGTTTGAAGGTGTTTTACGACACGGGTCTGTTCTCTGGAACGCCGCCGCAGGCGAGCGACAGATTTACACGCTACTCCATCTTCGCCACCTCCTCAATCATTGCGCACGTCCGTGTGCTGGTGTGTGCGTTAAAGATTTAATCAATTGGAATGAAAGGGCCGGGACAATAAAAACAAAATAAAGGCAAAAACAATCTGGAAAATGAAAAGGTGAATGCAAAAAATGGAACTGTGAATAATCAATGGATATATATATATATATATATATATATATATATATATATATATATATATATATATATATATATATATATATATATATATATATATATATAAAATCAATTTTAATGTGCTTAATTTTTATCGCAAGATTAATTTTATCAATCAATATGAAATCAAAAGAGGCCTCACAAAAACGTCTCAAGGACTCGTGCCGGGAATTCAAAAGAAGTTGGCCACTTGGATTGGAAAAAAAAAAAAACTCGCTTGCGCCTCCTGCAAAGTTGAAGACAAAAAACAAAAGACCTCGACACCGGTTTCGGCCATCAAGGTGAAATTGGGTGCGCGTGTCAATCCTAACCAGACATAGAAAAGTTTCAAGGAGCCACACTTGAAAAAACGGCACAGCAAGTCGGCCATTTTGGTTTGAAGCGGCCATTTTGTGCTACTTTCGATGTCCCTTGGAAAGGGCGCAGGGCCGCAGATGACAAAACAGAGCAATGATCATGTCAAAGATTTTTTTTGAAGAGAGAATTTCCAATCGTTGAAAGAACCGGGTCAAACTCAGCAAAGTTGGCAACGTGTTTTTTTCTAACTTTGAGAATCCAAAATGAGCAACGCCACTGCCACCTTCTTCTTGTTTTTCATCTTGCCGCGCTTTTTGTTCTTCTCGAGAGATGTAAAAGGCGTCTCTTTAGCACCCGCAGGACTCGGCGGCGACGCAAGATTTTCGACTTTGTGCTGGCGCTTGTGATGGCAACACGGCACATGGATAATTTATGCGTCTCAATGCCGGCTGTCGGCAGACGAAAGAAAAAGACAAAGGGGGGAATCTTCCTCAGCAGCCTGACGCAACAAAATCCAACAGTTTGTCTCCGAGTTGAGAAGCAAAAGTCCCTGAAACCTATTTCAGGGATGTCCATCAAAGATGACATCATTAGCTTGTACTGAAAGGATGCTAACTCTCGCTGCTAACTAGCGCCGATTGTTTTCCAAACGAGAACCGTCTGAAATTTGGGACTCATTCCTTGTCTTTGTCTACCGCGGTCAAAAAAGGCACCTGTTATTTTTGTCGACGTCTCAAAGTGGTCGTTGACGATTGCCAAAAGGTGGACGGCGCATTCGTTGATGACTTTCATTTTGAAAACAAGTCGGGTTAGTTTTGCTCACAACGCCACATTGTCTTGGAGGGCTTCTCGAGTTTCTTGGATATTTGTCAGGTTCATTGATGACGTCATTGTTTGTGCCGTTGAAAGTCGCGCTCGCTGTCAACTCAGAATTGTCTTTGATGTTTCAAAATCGTCACTTGAGTGCCGATTGTTTCCAAGTCCTTTTGCCCGGTTAGACGGCAACTTGCCTTTGATGGCTAATGTGCATTTTTAAGTTTTGCGGAGATCTTCAAAACGTTTTTGAAGTTTACTAAATCACGACTGGCGCCGAAGGACCTCGTTGCCTTTGATGTTTACCAAAAAAAAAAAAAAAAAACATGTCTGTTAACTTCATTGACAACTCCCCCAAAAATGTTTCTTGGGTTTATCAATGCTGCGTCTTGATTGTTCAACACAAAACGGAATTCTGACTCATTGATTGATGCCTAAATTGTCTTTGACGTTTGTGAAAACTGGCAACGGCGTCTCGATTTTCCAGTCCAAGTGGCTCTTTGGTTTCTATTCCCTGAAGGTGGAAATGACTTTTGGGACTATCCCGCCGCCATCAAAGAGGACGCAAAGGCTCAACACGGGTAGGCTTGGGGGAGGGGGCGGGGGGGGGGGTCCAGTAACGAAAATGAAAACCTGCACCGCATCATCATCATCATCATCAGGTCCGCTAACTGCAAATGAAGGAGAAGGCAAAACCGAAGCCGCCTCTTTGTCGCGGTGACGGCGGGTCGCGGCGGCGGCGCCCGCCCGCCGTGTCATTTTCGCGCCATTATTGGCGCGGCTCCGAGATGGCCAAATAAAAAGCGCGAGTTATCCGGGGCCCGCGGGAGCCATTACTCCAGCGCGCCGGCTTTTATACGCTGCCTGCCTCTTAAAAATGCTCCTTTATTGCCCCCCCCTGATGGATGCTCTGCCGCTGTCTGCTTTGCTTTGCTTTGCTTTTCTTTTTTTGACTGATTCCGTCTGAGACACGCTCACAACCACCATAGCCAAGGTGCAAATGCAGGTTTGGATGTTTATGAAACAACATGCATGCCGTCGGCTTTGATGAGGACTCCAAATGTCTTTGAGAAACGTTTTGGATGACCCTCATCGGCGAAGCTTTTTCCCGCTGTTTGGGGATGGAAAAGTTTTCCTGGCGCCATCGCGCCCTAGCGGGGCCGCCTCGAGGCGCGACGCGGCCGGCCGCAAAATCAGCGCACGCAACGAGGCGAACCCATGAAGAGACGCCCACAAATTGGGAAGGCAGCGATGAAAGCAAATCGGTTTTCCACGTCCGATGAAGGACAACAGAGACACAATCGCAGCTTATTGACAATATTTTGATACCTCGGCTCACGAACTTTATTGGTTCCCACAAAGTGTGTGTGAGCCGAAAAGTTTGTCTTCCGAACATTTATTTCCCATAAGAAACCATTAAAATGAGAATAATCCGTTCCCAGGTCCCCATAAACATAATTTTCGACGAAATAAGCCTTAAAACTACACAAAAATAAACCTTATTTTATGTATAATAAATGTGCTATTGTATTGAAATTAAAGAAATAAACTGTACTGTATAATAAAGTCGTTTTATTGACCTTTGCGATCGTAGTTGATGGCTTGATGGAACGCAGTGGGAGAGGGAGGGAGTTCCGGTTTGGAAGGAGTGTCCTTCTTCTGCTCGATCGTCATTTTCTTTCGTGTTTTCTTCGGCTTAACACTAGCCTGTGGCGGGGCTTTTCGGTCCCATAATAGCAAAAGTGTCGAACCACGTCCGCACTCAAAGAAAGGGGGTGACGAAGTGGCCACCGTGGCGCTGTTTCGACCGCTTGGTTTGGTTCGTCCGCCGAAAACTAGTTTGTCAGCTGAGACTAAATGCTCGCGAAATTAATGTTCGTGAGGCGAAAAGTTTGTGAGCTAAAGCGTTCGTGAGCCGAGGTACCGCTGTATTCCTGAGAAAAATCAGTTGGTGATGACCAAGGCGTTCATTCCCAAGCCCAAATTATCTTGCAACCCCGATAAAAGCCATTCCGCCACACGTTCTCTGTTGCGCTTGCTTGTTTATTTTTTGTTTTTTTAAGTTATCAGAGGGCAGGCGAAGGTCGCTAAGGAGCGGCGGCGGCGGCGGGACTCGGCGGCGGCGCGTGAGTGGCGCTCCGGGCCGACAGCTCTATCTGCGCGAGCAGCCACTCCGACCGAGAGCTCAAAGCATTCGCCTGACAGCCGCGCGCCCGCCGCGTCTCCGCCAGCGAGCGAGTCGTTTCCAAAATCCGCCGCCGCTCCTCCCCGAAGAAAGAACAAGTCTGCCAGCGAGCCTCGTCAAAGGCGAGGTGCTGTCGTGTTAAGCGTTCGCCGAAAGCCGACAAAGAACGCGCGAGAGCCGCCTTGACATGCGAGGCAAACGCTGACGTTTCCGAGCCCCCCCCAAAAAAGCCGCGTGAGTGCGTTCGGACAAAATAACGACAAATCGCCAGACCGTGCCCTCAGCCTGTGACTTCATTTGAAGAAAGACTTGATCTGGTTGGTCAGAATGCAAATTTGTACATTGGACGTCAGGCAAAACAAAAACAAACAAAAAAAACACCCGAATATTGAAGTCAATTGCCACCAAAACTGCCACCAAAAAAATGCCAATTTCAGTGGCAATGGGATCAAAATTGTGGAGAAACGTATGGATGTTGTGTTCCTGATCAATTTGACCTTCCCGTGACCTTGAAAGTTGACATTTTTGTCCGCTGCTAAATTTGTGTTTGCCATTCAAAAACTTTGCGACGAAAAAACCCCAAAACAAGTGGAAAAAAAAACATCTCATCTAAAAGAAACCACAAAAAAAAAAGCACCTCAAGGCGCCGCCAAGCGCTCACGCTCACCAATCAGCCTCGCAATCAAGCCGTGGCCTCACGAGACGAGAGCTCTCCAATCAGCGGCCCACAGCCCACAGCGGGCCTTCAGCCTCCGCCCGCGGCGCGCCCACAAAAACACCGCCGGCCGTCGCACCAATCCATTACCAACGCTCCGCGCTCCGCGCGCGTTTGTGCGCCAGCGTGGTAATTTTCATGTCGGCGGCCCTGCAATGATGTTCAACCACCACAAATTGGCGAGGTCGCAAAGGCGCCAGGGTTAGGACGCAAAGTAGGGTTTCAAGCATATGTCGGGGTTTTAAATGGCGCTTTGAAGCCTGAATGAATAAAAAGGACGAGTGGATGAAATGAAGGTTGGAAGCCAGACTTTCACATCACCATTGCAACGCCGTCTTCGGTGTTTTGGTCGGCGGCGGCGGCGGGATTTGCGCGCGACCGCCGGCCGGAGCGGGCGTACCTGCGCGCGTGGTTCGGTCCTGCTCCCACGTGAAGCCGCTGGTCCCCAGCGCCACGCTGTAGCCGCAGCTGCTGTACGAGTCCTCGAAGGTGCAGCCGCCTGCCAGGCAGAAAATACCAGAAGGGGGGTTAGGCTCGCAAACAAAAGTTGCCCTTTCCAATGGAGGCTTCGAGACAGGGTTACGGTTTCAAATCCGATCTGCCCATCGCGAAGACGCGAAGGAAATGTTTGCTGGGGGGGGGTCACGTGCGCGGCGCACATTGCTCCGCACGGTGGCGCCGCGCCGCCAAAGTGTCAACGCCATTACGCCGCTCCATTACGCCACTTTTGCGCCACGTTAGCCTTCGCCGCTAGCCCGGGGCGCTAAACACGCCCCCCCTCGCCGCCTTAACCGCCCCCCGCGCTGCGCTAATTAGCCGTATGCTCTGACACGCGGCGTTTCATTTGCATGGATTTATTTGTGGAATCAATTAGCGCTCGCTTCTTCTTTACGCTTTATCGCCGGCGGCGTTTATCACGCGTACGCTGGAGAGACGATTGGCGGGGGGGGGGGGCAGTATTTAATGGCCTCGCACTTTAAAGGTTAGGGTTGCAACTTGCGCCTTTGCCAGTTATCATTCGGAGCACTCCTTTTAAATTACAATTCCGTCGCCGAATTAAGACTTCCTTAATCTAAAGTGGCGCGTTATCCAATTAGGCTCCCTAATTAGGCTCGCGTGCAAGCGTCAGGGTTTCAAATTAGCCTGAGGGTTTCGAACCAGGATGAGGTTTGCAAATTCAGGTTTGCAACTTGATTAGGGTTTCAAAGTGCGGTTTCAAACCCGGGTTAAGGTGTCAAGGTTTCAAGCCCGCCAGTAGGATTTCGAGTCAAAGGTTTGGGTTTGAAATTCAAGTGACAGTTTCAAATTGGGGTTTCAAACACGGGGTAGGGCGTTCAATCATTATTTCAAAGAGCGGTTTGAGTTATGATTACCGTTTCAAGATTGGATTGGGGATTTACACGTTTTTTCCGAGGTATGGTTCTAAGAAGGGTCTGGCTTTCAAATTGGGATTCGGGTTTCTAAAGACGTATTTTTATTCCAAATACAATTTCAAGGCTGTTTGAGCGTTTGCAACAAATAAAAGGAGACGAGTTGAAATCGGGGCTTGAAATTCAAGTCGGGATTCCAATTTCGGTGCTCAAATGAACCGTTTCCGACGAGGGTCGGGGTTTCAAGAGATCCTGCGGCTTCCAAGAGAGGCTTCGGGTTGCAATTTATGATGAGGCTTTCGTGACAGGGTGAGCGCTTTCAATTTGGACAATTTCAAATCTGGATGGATGCGTGTTACAAACAAGCGTTAGGTTTTCCATTCGGGGTTTTCCTACAAAGGTTTCAAATTGAATTTTTTTTTCCAAGTCGGGTTTGAAACCCGGAATAAGCAATGCTAATGCTAATGCTAGCTTCTTTAGCCCATCGAAGGTGTTTTTCGTTGTGTGTTAGCATGACACTTCTGGCAGCCAAAAGGGATGTGTTTCGGCTGAACTCCAAACGTCATGTTTTTGCTTTCAACTCCAAAAAACAAAAAACAACCAAAAAAAAATGGTCAGCCGAGTGGCGGCTCGTGTCTCCAAAAAGTCAAACTAGTTGGACATGAACGTTTGATTTCCCTCGGAGGGACAAGTCGCTCGCTTGCTCGTTACAATCCATTTGTCAAACGTTCCCGCTTCTGACCGGCAAAAAGCCCCCAACCCCCCCCCCCAAAACCAAAGATGATGTCATCGCTGATGTCTTGGAGCGCAAGGCTTGCATCAAGGCGCACAGCCAGATGGGCGTGCGTCCCCGAACGCATGCTGTTTGGATATTGTAGGCGTGGTGATAGCAGTGAGTGTCGTGTGTGTGTGCGCGTGCGCGCGTATGCGTCCAGTTGAAATGTGGCCGCACGAAAAAAACAAGCTGCAGCTTGACGCCTTCCTCAAAGTGGTCGCAATGAATTCATCCATGCCCCACCGCGTCAGTAGCATGACGCGCCCCCTCGTTCACCTCGTTAGGAAGCGAAGAAATCAAAGTCGGGAGACGTCAACAGCGGCAACGTCAATATAAAAACATGGGGGGGGGGGGGGGGCGCAGCCTGGGCATGCTTCCACTCTTTCACAACACACACACACAGGCTTGCACATGCACACACCTACAGCAAAATTTACAAGACAACAATTTGTTTTTCACAAATATATTTGGAAACAAGATAAACTATCAGCAGGATGGGGGGGGGGGGCGAAATCAACCACATTCTTGGCATCATCATGACATCACCGTTATTGCGTCAAGTAGCCCCAAAAAAACCTCTCGCTGTGCTTGTGGCTTTTGGATAAAAGCCGCATCAGCATCAATCCCAGTGTGTGTGTGTGTGTGTGTGTGTGTGTGTGTGTGTGTGTGTGTGTGAGAACGGGATTAGGTGTGTGCTGGCAAATAAAGCCCCCCCCCTCGCTTGATTCCAAAGTACCCGGCAAGTATGTCCAGATAATGAGCTGTTAGAAGCCTTCCAAAGTCGTCGCGATGACATAATCCTCCATCCGGATGAGGCGGCAACAGTGACGCGCCTTGTGTGTGTGTGTGCGTGCGTGTGTGTGCGCGTGTGTGTGACGTGGTTGGCATCCAGTGCGTCGCGAGCTCTCTCGTGTGCAAGTCAAATTTCCAAGGTAGCCTCAGCCAATTCATGTCGCAGCTAATGAAAGTTCCTGCACACCTGCACGCGAGGGTTGGGCGGGCGGTACAGCGCATTTCGGTGACACGGTATCACGCCGTGTCTAAAAATAGCAACGGGGTCACTGTCAACAACGTCATCGAAAAATGCAGCGCATGAGGACCTAATATGATAGGACAGAGATTTTTTTTGGGGGGGGGCGGCAAATCAAAATGTTTGGATGTGTTTTCAACGCAATAAGAAGCTCATAGTAGGCATGGGGGGGTGACATTCCACACCACACAAAGGGTGCGTTAGGAACTTCTACTGGACGAGATTTTGTTCGTTCAAACGCGCGACAAGACGCACTCTACGGGGCTGACGATCGTTTCGGCTTCTGAACCTCCGTCCGCCGCTCTCTCGAAAAGACGTCCGCTTAGCTCGGCGCCAGATAGCAGCTTGACCGTCGAGCGCAGAAGTCGCTTCGGAAAATGGACGGCTGGAAGAACGGCGCGTCTTCTGCCCTTGGGCGAGGCATCCCGCGCAAAGGTTGCTGTTGCGCTTTGGACAAAATAATGCTGGGGAGGACGCACTGCAAAAGAGCACGTCATCCACGGATGACGACATCGGATGCTTTGTTGATGGGAGTTTTGTTTTGTTGTTTTGACAAAGGCGGCGCTCTCAGAGAAAAAGTGCAATTCGGAACCCATTGGAATTTGGTTGAAAGGTACACGGACATTCATTGCACATTTGGGCCACAAGACCAGACACAATAAGACCAACATTAGCGACGGTATCAGCGCAGATCGCGGGGTGATGAGGAGATGGTGAACATACACACGCACGCGCACACACTATCACACACGCGCACACACGCACATTCACACAGACACAGACACGCACACATTCACTCACACAACCACACAGACACATACACACACGCACACACACGCACGCACACACACGCACTCACACACATACACACGCACACACACACATATACACACACACGAACACACGCACGCACACGCACACATACATACACACACACACGCACACATACACACACACGAACGCACGCACACACACACACACGCACACACTCACACACACGCATACACACACACACACACACACATATACACACACACGAACACACGCACGCACACGCACACATACACACACACACGAACACACGCACTCACACACACACACACGCACACACTCACACACACGCATACACACACACACACATACACACAAACACACGCACACTAACACGCACACACACGCATACACACACGCACACATACACACACAACCACACACACATACACACACACACACAAATGTGTCCAGCTATGGAAGGTGCGCACACCTGTCTAAAAGTACAAACATAAAAACACACACACACAAACATATGCCCTCAGCTACGACTGTCCTTGCTCTCTCTCTCATTCACACACACACACACACACACACACACGAACACACACACGAACACACACACACACACACACACACACACACACACACACACACACACACACACACATTCCGTTTCCCGAGCCGGCGGCAGATGCCGTCAAGTTGTCGTGGGTCGCACGCGCGGGCGCGCACGCGCGTACTTCCTTCTCCGCGCGCCTTCCCGCGGCGCGGCCTCTTTAGCAGTCATTAAATCAGCTGTCAGCGAGCAGGCCGACGTCTTTAAATATTCCCATTAAGCCGCTTAAAAGCATATGCCCGCGTACGCCTGCGTGCGCGCGCGCGCGCGGCGACGTGATCTAAGTGAGCAGTAAAAGAGCGCGTTTAGAGCGCCCGGCCGGGGGGCGTCTTCTCGTCCCGTCTCGTCCGGGCCACTCCGCGCTCGTCTCGTCTCGTCTCGTCGGCTTGGCTTTTGCGACTCGCTGCCTGGCGTCGCCGCGCGTTAGCGCAAATTGACGCGAAGGCCGCCGATAGTTGCGCCGTCGCCTCGGGTGTTTTGGCCTGCGTGCCTTGTTGTTGTTGTCGTTTGCTCGCGTGCCTTCCAAACGGAGCCCGAGGTCAGGTCCGTAAATTTGCGGGAATATTCATAACAAGCCTCGAAAGCCGCTCCGTCGCCCCCTGGAGACGGAGCCAGTTATTAGCAGTGGGCTAAATGGACCCGCGTTGAGGTGCGGCAAGCTTGTGGGAATTCCATTCGAAATGACTTGAGGCTTGAAATGATGCCGAACGACACAGCAGAACATCGGCGCCCCCCTTCCCCCCCCCACCACCAACCCCAAACCCCCCACCCAAGAGGCCCACCGCGATCATCACTAGCGGCAGATTGGCCTACATGCCAAAGTTTTCCTCATCGCATCCCAGCGACGTTGATATTACGTCATCAAGCATATCCCGATGTTGATCCCGATGCGTGTGTGTATGTGTGTGTGTGTGTGTGTGTGTATATACAAATCCACATTGGACTGAGTGAGGGTGCGCTTTATTTAAACGCCTCCATGTCCCCGAGCTGCTTTACGGTGTGTGTGTGTGTGTGTGTGTGTGTGTGTGTGTGTGTGTGTGTGTGTGTGTGTTGCACACACACACACACACACACACAAACACACGCACACTAACACGCACACACACGCATACACACACGCACACATACACACACAACCACACACACATACACACACACACACAAATGTGTCCAGCTATGGAAGGTGCGCACACCTGTCTAAAAGTACAAACATAAAAAAACACACACACACAAACATATGCCCTCAGCTACGACTGTCCTTGCTCTCTCTCTCATTCACACACACACACACACACACACACACACGAACACACACACGAACACACACACACACACACACACACACACACACACACACACACACACACACACTCTCTCTCTGTTCAAACTCTGACAAGATTGCGCAGCATGTAACCTCAGGTATAGAAAACGCACACGCACACCCAAGCACACAAATACAAAAGCATTTGAGTGTCTTTGGAGTTCTTTTCTTGAAAATTGGACTTGAAGTGTCTCTCTCTTTCAGCATTTACACACACTAAAACCACGGTGACATCTAAATAATAGTGCTTGAGTGTCATTCATAGACATGAATTACGATTGAGACGGTGCTCCGCGAGTACGTCGAAATAGAATTGATATGACGTCAACATGCTTCATTAGAAGTGTACAAACGTGAAAAGATTGAAGTTGAAGATGAATTGCCTCGGCTTTTTATTTCCTTTCTTTTTAGTTTTGCGGTCTTTTTCTTCTCCTGATGAGCTCGCTTAAAAAAAAGAAAAAGGGGAACCAGCCCTTGCAGTTAAATGAGACTTTTCCTATTCAAGGCTGCTTGGAAGTGATGAATAGATCCATATAATAAAGGCCCAAACTCATAAAATGTGTCACCTCAGGATGATTAGCAACACACACACACACACACACACACACACACACACACACACACACACACACACACACACACACACACACACACGCATCGGGATCAACATCGGGATATGCTTGATGAAATGTCGGTCTACGTAATATCAACGTCGCTGGGATGCGATGAGGAAAACTTTGGCATGTAGGCCAATCTGCCGCTAGTGATGATCGCGGTGGGCCTCTTGGGTGGGGGGGTTTGGGGTTGGTGGGGGTGGGGAGGGGGCGCCGATGTTCTGCTGTGTCGTTCGGCATCATTTCAAGCCTCAAGTCATTTGGAATGGAATTCCCACAAGCTTGCCGCACCTCAACGCGGGTCCATTTAGCCCACCGCTAATAACTGGCTCCGTCGCCAGGGGGCGACGGAGCGGCTTTCAAGGCTTGTTATGAATATTCCCGCAAATTTACGGACCTGACCTCGGGCTCCGTTTGGAAGGCACGCGAGCAAACGACAACAACAACAAGGCACGCAGGCCCAAACACCCGAGGCGACGGCGCAGCTATCTGCGGCCTTCGCGTCAATTTGCGCTAACGCGCGGCGACGCCAGGCAGCGAGTCGCAAAAGCCAAGCCGACGAGACGAGACGAGCGCGGAGTGGCCCGGACGAGACGGGACGAGAAGACGCCCCCCGGCCGGGCGCTCTAAACGCGCTCTTTTACTGCTCACTTAGATCACGTCGCAGCGCGCGCGCGCGCACGCAGGCGTACGCGGGCATATGCTTTTAAGCGGCTTAATGGGAATATTTAAAGACGTCGGCCTGCTCACTGACAGCTGATTTAATGACTGCTAAAGAGGCCGCGCCGCGGGAAGGCGCGCGGGGAAGGAAGTACGCGCGTGCGCGCGCGCGTGCGACCCACGACAACTTGACGGCATCTGCCGCCGGCTCGGGAAACGGAATGGTCAGAGCACATCGCGCGCGCGCCGTTTCCTTCAAATGACGCTGCCTTGCTTGAAAAAGCCTTCCGAGCTTCTTGGGCTTGTATTCCTTAACGTCAGAGCAAGGGCGTGTGTGTGTGTGTGTGTGTGTGTGTGTGCGCGTGTGCGTGTGTGTGTTCGTGTGTGTGCGCGTGTGTGTGTGTGTGTTCGTGTGTGTGTTCGTGTGTGTTCGTGTGTGTGTGTGTGTGTTCGTGTGTGTGTTCATGTGTGTGTTCGTGTGTGTGCGCGTGTGTGTGCGTGTGTGTGAATGAGAGAGAGAGCAAGGACAGTCCTAGCTGAAGGCATATGTTTGTGTGTGTGTTTTTTTATGTTTATACTTTTAGACAGGTGTGCGCACCTTTCATAGCTGGACACATTTGTGTGTGTGTGTGTGTGTGTGTGTGTGTGGGCTACTTCCTGTTTTTCCCTCCCCGGCTAACCCTTCAGTGACCTTGGACCCACGCTGCCTCTCCATCCACTTTTATTGTTGAAAATGTCCTCTGGTTGCGTTAGCATTTGGAATGCACAAGGCAAGACGGCGGACGGTCGAAAACCACCGATGTTCGAGATGTCATGGTCACCGCCGCCGCCGCCGCCGCCGCAGACAACAGGCATGTGCATCTTCCGCTTTCTCAGCCGGAGGAATGCTAGGCGCTAAGCTAACGCTAGTCGGGGGCTGGCTAGCCGCGGCGGCTAAACATCGCCCGTCCGACCTCAGCTCCTCTCGATGCGAGCTGCGCTCACGACGAGGACCAGCAGTAACGGCGGGAGACGACGGAGATGCTTGCGGCTAAACTAAGGTGAAAATTCGACTTGCCAGACAACAGGCATGTGCATCTTCCGCTTTCTCAGCCGGAGGAATGCTAGGCGCTAAGCTAACGCTAGTCAGGGGGCTGGCTAGCCGCGGCGGCTAAACATCGCCCGTCCGACCTCGGCTCCTCTCGATGCGAGCTGCGCTCACGACGAGGACCAGCAGTAACGACGGGAGACGACGGAGATGCTTGCGGCTAAACTAAGGTGAAAATTCGACTTGCCAGACAACAGAAGAAGAAGAAGAAGAACACAGGCCAATTTGCCCGCTTCAAATGGACCAATGGCAAAAGCCAACAGCAATTAAGCTTATTTTTGGCTTTGTTTTTGTTTGGGGGGCTGGGGGGACTTTGTGATTGCTAAATGCCCGCTCAGCTCAAGTCAAAACACACCTGCGTTTTGTGACCCAGTCGCGGCAAACCTCGTGAACATATCGAACGGAATTGAGCGAGCATCTCAAAAGGGGCGGGCATTCCCAACAGGGGACCCACCATTGGATGACACGTGCAAAGCGTGAGGTGGGTTTGGGGTGACCTTTACTTTGCGGATGATTTCGATTGTTCATCTTTCTTTCCTCCCACACCTCTTTTTTGGGGGGGGGGGGGGGTGGTCTCAGCAGCTGCGCGGTGGGCCAAGGAAGAGGGAGCCTGGGAGGCGGCAGGGAGGCTAATTGATTGACAGGCGGTCTAGGCCGAGGTGCTCGAGCGGAACACGCACGCGAAGCGCACACGCGAAGCGTGTGTTTCCGCATACAAAGACACACACACACAAAAAAATAAAAAAAACACCTCGGGGACCTCTTTTCACCTCCACTTTGGCGATGACAGCCTTCACTGACACACAAGCGCGCGCGCGCGCGCGCACGCACACAATGGCGTGCCTGTCATCTCCTTGACAGACTCGGACAGCTTGCTTGGGGCTCAGGTCACAACCTCCACTTGTAAAAGCCCGAGGAACTGTGTGCACACACACACACACACACACACACACAAAGTACGGGGCAGAACCTGCCTTGAAAACCACCACTTGATGGATGACAAATCTTAAGCGGCCTTCCAAAGCCTCCTCCTGTCTTGAAACGCCGCCTTTGTTTCAAAGCCTAACTCCGACTCAAAGCCAGCGTTTGGTACCGCAGCCATGGCGTGACACCCTCATTTGAAAGCTTGACTATGAAACGTAAACCCCGTCCGTCTCCAAAGCCTAATCTGAAACCCCGGTTTGAAAATCCCATTTTCAACATAACCCCAAACCCACGTTTGAAACCCTGATCCTTCCTGTTTTTTTTGTTTTTTACAGCCCCCCTCCTCCTCCTCCTCCTCCTCCTCCTGGTCCAGATTGTGAGCTCAATGACTCGGGACTAAACGTTCCGCTCGTGCGCTCCGACTGGCTGTCATGGAAAAAGTGGGCTTGCGTCTTCTTTGCAGCTGTTTTTCACCCTCATTAGCTACTTAGCAGCCAAGCGTGCTAACTTGCTAACGAGCGTGCCCCGCCTGCGCTATATCTGGCTGTTGACGATTTGCTTCGTCTCAAAACCACTTTAGAGTCTCGTGAAAATCCAAATCCACCTTAGCGCACGCTAAAAGGTGAAGAAGCGTGCCGTCCGTTGATGCTTCGTTTCATATCCAAACGGCTTTCGAGTCTCAGGGAAAATCGAAAGCGCGTGCTCAGATTCCAACGGGCATGTCTGCTAGCTCTGTTTGATTCGCTACATTTCGTATACCAAAAAAAAAAACAAGGGAAAACATCCACGTAAGTACAAGCTAACACCATTCGTATTCGATCCCGCTAGTCAAGTTAGCATCTGGTTCCTTCAGGCTTTTTCATGCAGCGAGTTAAGATTGACGCATCAAGCGAATTCTGTGTCGGTCGGAGGAGTTGCTGTCGGGCCAAAATGGCCACCTTCCTGTTCCTGTTGTGACATTTTCTTGTACCGGGGCTAAGATCGACATGTCTCCCAAATTTCCTTGTCGAATGTATTCACTCAAGTCAGGGGATTCTTTTTTCCCAACCTTGCGGGGGGGAGTGTGTCGCCGTGCAAAAGGCCAGTGCCAAAATGGCCGATTTCTCGGTCAGTTCCATGCGCGGCTCCGTTTTGGTGTGTCCGCTCATGAAGAGCCGGCTCGCCAACTTTTTTTGTCAATCGCTGAAACACGTGTGCACACACACACACACACAAAATGACTCCGCGGGGAGCCGTGTGCAACAGTGGCATTAACTTACTGCACAATATTTGCCTCAGCCAATTAACTCACTTGTGTGTGTGTGTGTGTGTGTGTGTGTGTGTGTGTGTGTGTGTGTGTGTGTGTGGAGACACGAGTGTAAAGGTAACAAGGCCCTTGTCTTATTGTCTCACCCTCTTGAGGTCCTATTAACCTTTGCCTAACACGCACGCACGCACGCACACTGGAGCGTGCGACGGGGCACTTCATTAGCATCCAAGGCTAACGCTGGCGCAGCGGCTGCAGAACACAGTCACCCCATTGTGGTCGAACCTTTCTCACTTCCTTTTTCTTGCTTCCCTCCTTCCTTGTTTCCTTTCTCTCTCCTTCTGAATCCGTTCCAACTAGCACAACGCTTATTGTACGTTAATTTGCACGCTTTTTGCTTTGGAATGCGAGCGCACACTTGAGACGCGAGCGTTTTACGGGTGCTAGCGAAGAGGATTGATGATCGATGCTCTTGTTCAGTTTTTCAGGCGAGAGCTACGTGCACGTCAGGATCGATGCTCATGCATTCTAAAAAAAATGTTCATGTTGAAACATTAAAAAGTACATCGAAAAGAAGCACATGCAGCGCCCCCTCCGCCCCGTTTTGTCATCAGTGTTTCGAACGTCCCCATCCAAGGCGCCCACTCGACGCCGTTCCCTCAATAATTGGGACTTGACTCGCCGCTTTTTTGCGAGCGAGCGCAGTCGCCGCCGCTGCCAAATGGGCGGTGCGCTCGGGGGTCCGCACGCGACGCCTGCGAGTGTTTCACGTCTCCATTATCACCGCCGAAGCCGCAGCGGAGAGAGCGCGCTAAGTGCGCCCCGCAATTTGCCGCCGCTCCGCGGCTTTAATGCGGATGAATGTACGTACTTCAGCGCTCGCTCGCGGCGATATTGGCAACGATGGCCTCAAAATGGTTCATCTTGGATGGAGGGGGGGGCAAAAGCCCGCGGATGTCAAAATGAGGCAACGTTGGAAAAACATTTGAATTCCGGACTTGAATCGCCTTCATTTCATTGAATTAATTACAGGAAGAGTTAAGTGCAGGAATAAAAAAATTTAAAAAAATTAAAAGAGTTGAGGGGGACCTTGTGGCATAACGCCGAGTCACTCATTGCATAAAAAAAAAGTCATTGTTTGTTTCTGTCATTGAAATGAACAGATTCAAGTAGGGGGTTTTTTTCCTGTACTTACTATCAACGTATAGTTTAGACCAACATCATTTTTGATTCATTCATTGCAGGAAAAAGTGCAGAAAGAGATTCTTTGTCGGCGACGTGGAAACGTGTGACGGCATTCTCATTTGATCGGTCATGATTGGAGTTCCGTCAATCGTTGCTCAATCGAAATGGACACGCCAAAGTCCACCAAAGGTTCAGGGCGCTCATGCCGCCATGACCACAAGTCTGCAAAAAAGGCTTCGTCGTTTCCTCTCGTTGTCACAGGGCGGCGGCAAAGCACTGCTTTTAATCTAGACGATGCTCCTAAACTTCCAACAACATAGTTCTTTGGTGCCGCGGGATGGTGGCAAAGCACGATTTGTGCCCAACGTGAAAGGCCTCAACTCACTTCAACCGAGTTCCTCAGTTTTCATTGACACCTTACTCAGGTGTCAATGAAAACTGTCTGCGACATGTGGCATCAAGACAGTGCCAAAGTACTACTTTTACTGCGCCGTCCGTCGCTGAGAAACGGCGCACTTCGTCTGCCTCTTCGTCGCTTCCCTCCTCCCTCCTTCGCTGGCCGTCAAGGAGACGACGCGAACGCGCGCGGCGGCAAACAAATTTCCTTAAGTGCAATTTCGACTCCAAAGATGTGACTTCCTCCAAGGTCAACGCCGAGTGCGTCTCCAAGGTCAACTCTGACCGGACGCATGGTGGCGGGATCCTTCACAAATGCCGCAATGTGCTCTCAGACCGAGACTCGTGGCACCGCGCACAAAACAATACAAATTAAAGGCAGATTCAGATACTTTCTAATGGGGTCTCCTGACAGCGCGCGCGCACACACACACACACACGTCAAAACTGATCATTGACTAATTCTGATGATGTCGCGGGCCCCATCTTGCTTTCAAGCCTTCATTTAATATTTGAAGGTGAACACAAAAATATCACATCAAGTGTTCTCTTCTTCAGAGCGCATCCTCTCATATGTGCAAGAAACTATTATTAAAATACATGCAAACATTTATACATCCTGATTTTGGGGTGGGGGTGGGGGGCTGTCCTATTCTAGCATTTCTGCATATTATTATGATCATTATTATCTTTTATTATTGACCATTGGAAGTCATTTACATTCAAAACATTACCAGACATATTTGTCTTAATTAAAGTTCAAATTCAGTCAATTCGTAAATGTTAGAGCGTTAAAAATGATGACAGCAACAACAAAAGCGCCTTGAATTCATATATTGTCCTAACACGCTTCGGGGCCATTTATGTCCTTATACAGACCAAATAAAAACATCACTTAAGGTGTATAGAACTTGACTAAAGTTACAACATCGGAAATAAGAATAAAATGAGCACTTTCTCATCCAACAATCACTTTTGATGATTTCCAATACCGAAAAACATGCTCGACACAACCGCGCGCGTGATCCGATGGGCCACTACCGCCCCCTGACGGCACAAAAGTGCACCGCAGGTGCAACAACTTGTTCAAAGCTCCCAAAACGCGCAGCCAAGCACGCGCGCGCGCGCACGAAGCCTCCCTCGATGACAATCGGCAGCAAGCAATTCAAGTCTCGTGACATTGCTCAGTTCACAGCAACAGAAGTTCAATTGAAAGTCAAGAATGGAAGCAAGTGTCCCATAATATTGCTTGAAGGAAACCAAAGGGGATGTGGGGGGAGGCGGTGGGGGTGGGCTGCCCTGTGCTTAGCGCAATCGTGGGCCGAATACCAAGCAGAAAGGGCGAGGGAAAAAAAAAAGAAACACAAAGTTTGCACAGACAGACAGACAGACAAAAAGATAGAGAGTGAGAGATCGACCAATTCCCCCTAAAAGTCCCAATTTGCGGTCACGTGATAACGCAAGGGGAAAGCATTCCAGGACCCCCCCCCTGCTCCCATCAAGGTGCTCCCGACCCACAAACAACGCAAACGTTGGCGACCAGAAGACCATCGAACAACGGAGAATCGATGGCAGAAACGTGAAGGATGAACGACGCCAACCAAACCGGCAAATCTCCATCCTAGTAATCAAACATGGCAATCGGAAAAATGACGGCGACGGTGTCACGACGTCACCTGGGAAAAACTGCGCGCCGGTAAGTCCCGCGGCCGCCAAGTAGAAGCAAAGTAGGCGCCAAATCAGCGCCTGATCCCCGCGTCCATCTCTTCTTCTTCTTCTTCAAGTTTTTGGGTGATCCTTTCGTTGGTAGAACTTGTTTCACATGCTCGCGCCAAATGGTGGACTTTAAGTGTCACGTTTGCGCCAAGCGAGAAAGTTGTGCGGATGGTCGGCGTGGGGACGCGAGCTGAGCTGAGCTGAGCTGAGCTGACTTGCCGTTCGAGCGTCCGACCGTCTGACTGCTGCTGGAGGAGGAGCGGGCGGCTCGCGTACCTCCGCCGACGGGCGCGCTCGCGCCCGCGACGGCGGGTCGCGCGCAGGAGATCAGCGGGGAGGTTCGCGCTCGCTCGCTCGCTCGCTTTCAAAATAAGAGCATCGTTTAAAAACGGGTTGCGAGGAGGAATGACGGAAAGGACACAAGGGAGTAAGGAAACAAGGAAGGAAGGGAAGGAGGTAGTGAGGGGCGAAGTAAACAAGAATGGGGAGGAATGAGGGCAGGGAGGAAAGAAAGAAACATTTGGAAGGAAGCAAGGAAAGCAAAATAGTTGCTGACGCCAAGTTGAATGTCAAGCGCATTTGTGATTTGGGCAAGGGAACATTTTCGCAAGCAACTTGCCTTTTGCGGCTGACTGGCACGCCGTCACGTCGCGAGGTGGCGGTGGACCCCCCAAGAAGCAGGCACCAGGGAGGAGCAGGCTGAACTTGAGCAATTGTATTGAATAAAAAGACAGAAAACGAAATCCAAAACAAACAGAGTCCAAAGTAGCAAACAAAAATCACAACTGAAGCTGCGACAGAACCGCAATCAAAACAAAGCCGGCAGCAGACAAACGGTCCTTTTCAAGCCACTAATGACCTAACGAGCAGCAGGTGTGCAGCAGCAGAGGAAAAGCCCCACAGTGCCACCTGTTGGTCACAAGCGGAAACATGACACACGCAAATCGCAACGTTTTCTTTTCTCTCTCAAAGACCTGACGCCAAAAGTTTTCCACGCGTGGTGACCTTCCCTCTCGGCCGCTCGCTCTGCGCTCGCCTCGACAGCCGATGAATATTTCGCTCGATTAAGCGCCGACCAGTCGATGGCTCGTTTGCATGGCCGTCGCCTTTGTCACCGCCAAAGCGTCACTTTGGATTTTCTGCCACTTTGCGATCGATTGATTACTCAACAATTATGCACGTGAGAGCAAGGGGAAGGAAACTAAAAAAGCGAGAAAGGAAGGAAGCGAGAAAGTCCACAAGGCCAGAAAGAAGCGAGTCAAGAAGAGAGGAAGAAAGTCAACAGAAGAAAAAGCGGAAGGACGGGAGGAGGAAAAGGAAAAGGGGCGAAGAAGGAAGGGAGGACAGATGGGCGTCGGCCATTTTGATTGAACGCTCGGAGCCCTCACGCGGACTTCGATCCAAATCCGATCCGTGTCGAAGCGCAAGCCTCATTTGGAAATCGCATTCCAAAGTGTTCCGATGCAAACAGCCTTCACGAGAAATGCCGCGTCCGACTGGAGTTGACGCGCTCCTCGGCCGCAAACCAAAGATGACGTCACGGTGACGCTTTTGGCTTCTCCGTAGCAACCCGCTCGGTCCCGGCGACGCGCGCCCTTGTCCTCGTCGTCCCCGCTCGCTCAAGGTGCGCGGCGGTACTCGGCAGGCGCGAGAGTCGACTTTGCTTTCGTTCCGGTGCCGCCCGTCACGTGCCGGGCGGCTCTTCGTGCATTTCGGTGTGCGGATCTGTCAGAGGCGCGCGTGTGTCTCCGAAACGCTTCCCTTTGGTGTCTACTTCAACTTGTATGTTGATGTTTGCGTGTCGGCGGGGGTGCCCAAGGGCAAAGCCGAATCCTTCCCAGCTCCTTTGATATCGATATGAAACGCTCATGTCGGATTTATTCTCGGCAGCCACACACACACACACACACACACATCAACAGTACACGCACACACACGTTTCAAAGTCACTTCCATTAGTGAGGACATACTTAATGACACAAACGTCCTGTCGACACCTTACAAGCGCGCCCGCAAACACACACACACACACACGCACGCGTACACACGTACACACACACACACACACACACACACACACGCGCGTAAACACACACGCACGCACACGCACACACGTACACGCACACACGCACACACACACGCACACACACACACACACACGCACATGCATACACACACACACACGCGTACACACACCCACACACACACACGCACGTACACACACACACGCACACACACACGTACACACACACACCCACACGCACACACATACACGCGTACACACACACACACACACACCCACACACGCACACACGCGTACACACACACACCCACACACACACACACATGCGTACCCACACACACACACGCACACACGCGTACACGCACACACCCACGCGCACACACACGCGCGCGCACACGTACACGCACAAACACACGCACACGCGTACATGGAGGTTAAGAGGTGAGATGGATGACGTGATGAGCGCATGTTTACGATGCAACACGTTTGACGAGCAACAGCATACTAATAATCATGATTAGCGCGATGATTATCGTGCCTTTTTTGGGGGGGGGGATTTTCGCAACACCCACACGTTAATGAGCACTCAACGTCGCTCCTCTCTGCTGGCAGCATCACCACGTGAATGGCACCATTGACGAGCTTTGATTTTGAAAATCCGCCAGCCACGCCTTTTCTCACGAGGCCCAAAAGTTCGCATGCGTCCATGCACCCAATTATTGGCCCGTCTGCCTCCTCATCCGCGCATCCGTCCATCTATCTGTCCACATATTGATCGATCTCCGCAGGTATTTTTTCATGGGCCGACGCATCCCCCCCGATGGTTTCCTGTCGACCGACCCATCCATCTTCCGTCGACCCGTTCTTTTTCTTCTCGCGTGTCTTTTATGGGAAGGAAGTGTCGCTGGCGTCTTACCGGCCGCCAGCGTGCTTGGGCGTGCTTGGGCCGGGAAGACGTCGGACGGCAAATCGGATCAAAAAGCACTTCGGTCCTCATCTGCGCCACTTTGGAAACGCGGCTAATGGACGCTCCCAAGCGCGCATCCTCTTGGACGAGGAGACTTTTTTTTCAAGGGTTTGACAGGCCACGCCCCCTTTTGAGACGACACGCGCGCTTTCATTCAAAGACTTTCCAGGACACGCTGTGTCCTCCGTTCCAAGTCCTTTTTCGAGAGTCGACAATTGGGACGTTTTGGTCCTGTCTTCTCGCCTCTTTTGTTGTGCGGTCGCAGGCGGGGGCATCTGTGCCATCATTGGCCGCTCGGCGGCGCCACTCCCGGGGGCCAGCGCCTCTTGATTCAACGATGGGGTTTGGTTGCGGCACGTCACGTCCAAGTGTTGTTTTTGGAGCTCCAGACGACGCCGAGTCACACGCTGCCTCGCCGTGGCGCAAGCGACTCAATGAGGTGCCGGGCGGCGGCTATCGAGGTCACTGACACCGCTGACCGCGGCCGCCCGGCTCAATCGACCTAAGTCGCCGTCCACTCGGGATCAGAGGCGAACTTCGTTAGCGGGCAGGCTGCCGGCGACCGAGCGTTCTCGCACGTCCAGCTGGCGGCGGCGTCTCGTTGACCCGGCCGAAGATGTCAATCCCATTAGCGGCTTAATCTCGGCGGCCATCCCCAAAGGGCGGCGGCGCGTGCTTGCCACGGCAACGCCTTTCACACCTGAAACTCATTTTTTTTTTCTCCACCCATCATGCTCTTCAGCGCCATCTGCCGCATCAGAAAAGCCCAGAAAACATCTCCAACGTCTTGCGTCCCTTGGATGGTGAATTTGTGGATGCACCCCAGCTAAGAGAAGTCAGCCAGTATTTGACGCTCCCTCAAAAAGGCACCCCAGAGAGTAGGGGCACCCAACCTTTTTTTGACCAAAGCTCGATTTTTCGATCAACCAGCCTCCCGCGATGGACGCGTGACCAACCGCACACGCACGCACGCCATAATGAGCAACAGCCATAAATGCCCCGGAGATGTAATATTTATTTGACACATTTTTACAGTAGTGGAAAATGTTCAGAATGTTTGTCCTCCTACAGAAACCATATTCCAAAAAAAAAAAAGTATTTTTCCATTTTCAAACACTTCAAACAAGCTCCAGGGAGCCACTAGGGCGGCGCTAAAGAGCCACATGCGGCTGCGGAGCCGCGGGTTGCCGACTCCCGATCGAGACATTGTTTTCAAATTGCCGGAGACTCGACTGAATGCGTCATGATGGACACGAATAAGTAACGACGAGGAGTACCTTATGATTGATAATTGAAGGGGGAAAAAAAAAAAAACAGGACCGGCGGAGATTACCTGAATCCGAGGACCACGCGGATGTTTTTCTCCTCTTTGACTTCATTTGGGTTATTTGAAGCCATGACTGCGGTGACACTTGATGACTTTATGTAACAAAACTCAAACGGAGATGTCGGTGCTGTTGGATCGACAATAGGCGTTCATTTGCGGAGACGAGCGACTCGCTTGCCGCGTTCAACGACACATTCAAGAGAATACCGTAATCCCTCGTTACTTTGCGGTTCGTTTATCGCGGGTTCAGTGCATCGCGGATTTTTTCAAACATTTAAAAATATATATATATAATTTTTATTTATTTATTTGTTATTTATTTTAATATACATGGAGTACAGTACCTGTACTGTATATGTTGCTCTATGTGACTCGCTGTTGTTTTGCAGCTTCTCGCGGACCGTTTGTGGACTTATTGCCTTTCACACGATAAGATATCCTGACGGCATTGAAGACATTCATCAATGCCATTTTTATTTATGACCACATTTAACAAATGTATCACATTGATCGTCTTAATTTCGATTGATGTCGTTTTTTTCGGACTACAGTAATCCCTCGTTTAATTTGCGTCCAATTAACATAAACAGGTAAAAATTGTTTTTATGTTAATTGGACGCTACTTTGAGGATTTTCGTTTATTGTGGGTGGTTTTGGTCCCCGATAAACGGATAAACGGATCAGACAGTTTTCAATGCGCAAAATGCAAATATTTACTGAAACAACGATTTTCAATTTGACATGAACATGTTTCACTTGGGCCAGTTATTCACACATCATCCCTGAAGCCATGGTTGCATATTTGGTTTTTCTCAAGTTTGCTTTGACCACAGCAGTCAGGCTATGTGGATTCTGTCGGTCCTTCTTGCGCGCAAGTCTCTCTCTGGTTTTGCGTAGACATCATTTCGGATGACTACACTTGGTTCGAGGCACGCACAACACCGGAGACGTTTTATTTTCAGTATGGTCGCTACGACCGCACCGCCGAACTCTCGACGTGCCTCGGCGCACCGTCGCTGTCAGACGACCACGGAGAAGCGCCACCCGCTTTATTTCTATGGACACGAAACACTGTAACCTTCCACACAAAATAGTTCCAAACGAGTAACGATCGCGTCAGTGGAACAATCTGGCAACTTTTTAAAAGTCAACTTTCCATTCATAAACTATTCAGCTGCATTGCTGCGATTGTCCTGTCGCTGGACAGACGTGGACGTGAACCCTCATCTTCGCTAGGCCCGCCCAGACCAATGTTGTCAAGTCAAACTGGGGCTGAAGAAGACTGATGGATGTCGAGAGGGCCTAAAATGGCCACTTTGAACCAAAATGGCTGCCTTCATCCATCCTGATGAATCGAAGGTCTTGAGACTTTTTTGCGGCTCTACTCATAAATGAGTCATTGCCACTGGGGGCTGAAAACGGAGCTGAATTGGGCACTTTGAGCCAAAACGGCCGACGTCCCGTGTTTCCTGGCAAGGCTTGGTGAGCCGTAGATACCGATTGTCATTCTGCAAAGTCAAACTAGCTTTCGGAGCTGAAACGTTTCATGTTACATGACTATTTGCAAATGATTTAGAGTACCCCAATCCGCCTGCCATGCACGTCTTTGGAATGTGGGAGAAAAAGCCGAGCACCCGGAGAAAACCCACGCAGGCCCGGGGAGAACATGCAAACTGCTTTCACCACACGTCTGTCCCGCCCCATTAAACGCGCACCCGTGTCCTGGCGCGGCCCCCGCAATCTCGTTAGCTCCGAGAAGAGATTACGGCGGCAAACGCCGGGCCGCCTGCAAGCGGATGGCGTTCTCCACATGGGATGGACACTTGATTAGGTACACCACCTCATAGCATTCACAAAATATCAACGGTCATATTTGATTGCTGCGTGTCAATCACTTGAGGATTGCGTCATGCCAACAGTGGTTTCTGATATTTGGATTGAAAGCATTTGAAGGTGGTTGGTGGTGTCATCATCTTCCTCGAGGGGCCTCCTGAGGATGATTGGCAGGTGAGAAAGAGGCGGGAAATCCTCACACTGGATAATCCTCGCCACTAAATCTCATCCCCACTATACACACACCGTGGAGTGAGCACACGCGCGTGCGCCTGAGTCGACGTGGCTGCCAGCGAAAGATAACAGGGAAATGATGAATTATGAATCAACGTCTTTTTTTTTTTAACCCCTAAAAACACAAACATACAAAACAAACAATTGAGTTGGTTATTTTTCCCTTTTTAGGTAAGTAGGTTGAAAATAAAGTCATTTCATGCACTGTATTTGCCAGTAACATTTGCAATATATGACTTATGATTGATTGATTTTGAACATATAATCTCATTGTTATTTTGAACTGTCACTTTTAAAAATGCTATTCAACGAAGACGCGCTGAACTCCAGCCACATTTATTATTAAATGGCGACATCTAGTGGAAGACAATTGCCAGCGCATGTTTTACTTTGCAGCGCGTGTGTACACACACACACACACACACACACACACACACACACACACACACACACACACACACACACACACACACACACATACACACACGCGGTCAGATTTTGTGGGGAAGCGCGAGGTGGGTTCAAAAATGAAGGAAGGCAAAGCGGAAATCTGACCGCGAGCCACGTCGGCACAGCTCGGCCCTTCCTCTCGCGGCCAACAAGAGAAGGCCGGTGGGGAGGGTGTCGCTCGGCCTTGCGCTCACCTTCTGAAACAAAGAAACTGGCCATGAAGTCCGTCGTGCCGTCCGTGTCGGTGGACAGAACCTTGCGGAATCTCTTCAGCTTGCCATTCCGGCCGAAGTTTGGCCGGGTCAGATCGCGGGCAGCCGGTGACGACGAGACGGTGTTTGGAAAGCGGGAACGCAAGGCGCCCGCAGACCGGAGGGAGATGTGCCGAGCAAAGTGCCGTACCAGAAGAGAGACTCCAGCCGTGGAAGTTGGCGGTGATGTTGACCTCAGACAGAGACTGCATCAAGTCGTCGGGGAAGTTGCGGAACAAACGGCTGGACGAGGAGTCTGCGCGGAAGGGAGAAGAAAAGACAAGAGTTAGCTTAGCGAGGAAGCCGCTAAGTTTGAGCTTGCTAGGCAGCAAGCCGAGTGGGGTAGGCGGGCGGGCGGGCGGGCGGGCGGGAAGCCTCGAGACGTTTCTGACAAACACAAGCGATACATTCATTTCTATTCCAAGAAACAAATGTCACTCTGATGAAACATTCACCATTCCATTTTACAAGCAGAGGCAAATGAATCACCAATTAATATGTGAGACGGTTAATCACAGTTTTGAAATTCTTCCACTTGCATCTTTGCCACGGCAACTTCCCAAAGTTGGGCCAAAGAAATGCGAACGTTGATCCATTTCTTTCCCCCCCGAATGCCAAAAGTTATTCGACGGACACGCGGAACTTCCGAAAAACTGGCGGCTATCCCCTTTACCTTTGATATTTTTTAGGCAAACAATTGACTGGTGCAGAAAACAACATTAAAATTTGCCGTCCTCCTCCTTATAATGAGAGATTGGACATGGCGCACACAATCTCAATGTGGTAAAAAGATAGTGAAATATAAACGTAAATTAGCAAACGTGGTCTTTGTCTGACAGCGACAGAACGACAAAAAAGTCGTGTGGTTTGACAAGGCCATAAGACGATGCACAGTACTGTAGATCGTTATTTGATGTAGAGCAGGGAGACCGGGCCTTGTTATCCCAAGGATAAGTTGTCACACAGCATTTATCTTCGCCACCAGAGGGCACACCTACAAAATGCAACGCTAGTTGTCAGCCGTCAGGGGTCATGTGAGAAGACTGACTGAGAAGAGAAGAGCAGTTTGTAAGCTGAGATGAGCGACCATGAACCATTTTATGCAACCCAAAACTAAGAATGTTTACAATATATCTTTTGAAATAAGCATCCGCCAGCTCAAAATCATACCAGTGATACGTTTGCACTTGTTCGAGATGTTACAGATGCTGAGTCTGACTAGTAAGGAAATGTGTTTGTCAGGTTTTGCTCGAGTATTTACAAATCGATGTTCCAGTTATTGTTCAAACTCTTTCCACCTTATTTTTAAGCCGTTGGCCTATACGTGCCAGCGGTTCCTAAAGACTTGAATCTAGTGCACGTTGCATATTATTTTACGTTGGCACTTGCTAAATCATAGCAATGCACAGTTTGTGTTGTCAATGAGTCGCTTTGTCGCTTTATAGTCGTTTTGGGCCGACCTTTGGACAGCACTGCTTCTTCCTCTTCTCAAACAAATGGGTCAGTAGCTCAAAATCGCCACTCGGGCGAGAGGGTGGCATCACATCATCTCTCTCTCTCTCTCTCCAAAAACAAAACCCCTTGTGGCTTTTAATGTCAAAGCAAAGTTGCGTTCGTTCACTTGAGACATACTGTCATACAATATTGCAATTGCCGCTTTAGTCACTTGAAGTTGTCCAATGGCCCCACCTTGTGGCAGAACAAAGATTTTAGATGTCTGTTTTATGGATTCAATGAAAAAAAAATGGACAAATAAATACAAAGTAACAAATATTTACATAATAATGACAATAATAATTCATATTGTTTGTTTTATTTGTTATTAATTGTACATTACTGTGTTTTACTGTGTATGTAAAAATGTCTTTGTACATTTTATTTTAGACAGTATTGTGTTACTTTAGGGTTTTGGAATAACTTGTTAACTTTGGAATAACTATGATGTCCAAGAAAAGAAAAAAAAACGACAAAGTGTACACTGTATGTCATACATTACAAGTACAAATAAATACAAATAACTTTGTGTAGGTTTGACTTTGTTTTTTGTTTTGTTTTTTAATCAAAAGACATTTTTGTCTTTTGATTAAGATGCAGGCCTAATACTGTATGTGCTTTGATGCAAATAAAAATGTGGCCGAAGTCTTACTTCAGATGCAAAGAAAATATCAGAAAGATAAAGAAAAAATACATTCATGTATTTCCTCTATTAATATTTCTACTGCTCGTTGACACGTCCTTTCATCATACGGACGATTGCAACAAACTCCACCCACAACCACAAGCCCCATGTGACCCGTCGGCGGGGTGACGCCTCGGGGTGCTCTCGCCTGCTTTCGAGGGCCCGCGTGCACAGGAGGCTGACGCTTCAGCGGATTTAACGGTAAAACTGGGAAGGACCATGGAGAACCACCAGAAACTGGCAGAAAAGCTCACCATCCTTAACGGGAGGGGCAACGGGGTGCTGATACGCATGAATTACATCAAAAAGGTGAGCGCGGCACTAAAAAGAGTTTGAACCAAAGACAAGAGATACGGAACTCGAGTCACATTCACGCTCTATTCCGACATGCACGAATCCATTTATGAGCTAATTACATAACGCACAATATGTATTCACATTTTGCATAACATATAAAACGGGGGGGAAAAAAATCTTTGGTACATGAGGTCAAACGTAAATAATTGTGTGCGTTGAACTCTGGAGGGGGTCACCCAAAATGAGTTTTGTGACGTTCAAAGCTTCTGAAATCTGACCGCGCTACTGAGGTAAACAAAAGTATCTGTCGCTTGTTCCCGTTAGCGTACTTGCCGTCTTCCCCCACTGCACTCAACCAAAGAGGAAGTGCAACCAGGAAGTGGGCCTGAGCTGTCACTCATCAACATGTTCAGTTAGTCTGAAACTGTCAAACAAGAAAAGCCAAGAAATGAGGTCCATCCATCCATTTTTCTAGAGGAATCACAGGTGAGCTGGAGTCTACCCCAGCTGACTTTAGGCAAGAAAAGTGGGAAACACCCCCTGGACCGGTCACCAGTTGATTGCACTGTACAACCAATCGCACTCACATCCACTTCCTGTATATGGACACCTTCTTTGAGACTTTTGGTGAGCAAGAGGAGGGGTGCACCCTTGAATGGTCCCCAGTCAATTGCAGGGTATCCCCAAAAAATACAAAATACACAAGCATAGGGAGAACGTGTAAATTCCACACAGGCAGAGCTGGAGTTGATACAAGATACAGTAGAACTGTGAGGCAGAAGCGCGAACCAGTAATGAGATATACCGTCAATTCCGGACTATAAGCCGCTACTTTTTCCCCAAACTTTCAACCCTGCGGCTTATACAGTGATGCAGCCAATTTATGTCAATTCTTCTAACGGCCGCCAGGGGGCGCCGAGTAGAAAAGGTCAGATTAAGACTGCCGCGTCACAGGCAACGTTTGGAAAGAAAGTTATATTATTCTTATTGTTAACCCTATGTTGCATGGCTTCTGCAGGAGTTATTCAATTGTGGTTTGTTTTTAAATTTAGGGTAGATTATGGCCAAATATCATAATAAATTCACAATTTTGGGGAAAAAAAAATACATAATAGGGGGGTACTTGTGTGCATAATGGTCACTACAATGACCTTGCCAAAAAGCATGGCAGTACTGATAGGTAACACATAGAAACTGTTATTTATTGTGTTCTATATGTTCTATATACTCTTCTGCACAAGTACAATAGGGTATTTGGACCTTTTCATCTCACGGATAGAAATTATTCAACATTTTGTGGACCCTCTTTCACCTTTTCCTCCCGCTGTTGCGCACGCTAGTGACATCTCGTGGTGGATTTAAAAACTAAAACTGGTAACTTGAATAACCAATATGAGTTAAAGTTGTGGTTACTGTAAGTAACCCGTATGCAACATAGGGTTAAGTTATATTATTAAAACTTTGAAAACTCTCTTTGTGTACCGTCTTTCTTTGTAAATACGTTGACATGTTTTAATGTGGGCACGTGCGGCTTATATACGGGTGCAGCTTGTGTACGCACAAAATTGGTTTTCCTCTAAAAATGGAGTGGGTGCGGCTTATAATCAGGTGCGCTCTATAGTGCGGAAATTACGGTAGTATGCATGCAAATTTGACATGTATTTTGAGGAAATGATTCATACTTGTTGTCATAGCTTCCACTTTTATATTAAAACAAAATATATATACTTTTAGATTTCGTTTCCCATCTTTCTGAATGCCACCACTTGATTCTCAGCCATTTAGGCTAAGGCAAGAAACAAATTGCCTTTTGTCTTTCTTTTCTATTTGAAGCTTCAAATAAGACTAAAAAAAAAAAGTCGAACAAAACAGAAGATTATTAAGAATAAATCAAACGCATTTTTGTTGTTGTTGTTGATCTGTGGTGCAGATCTGCGCCGATGTCAAGCTGCGGCCGGCCATCCTGACAGACAAGACCATGGAACCCGCCATCAAATATATCACCAAGAAATTCCCCAACATTGACTTTCGCGGAACCGTCGTAAGTATTCCGCAGTGCGGTCGTCGTTTTCGAATCTGACACTGTATCACTCCGCTCCTAAGTGATGACAATTGTTTCATCACAGCAAAGTCTGACCAGCATCCAGCGACAAAAGTCTGAAGTGATGGAAGCCGCAGCGAGCTACTATGACTCCTTTCTGGACGTCGTCGAATTCAGGGTAAATTGCAAATTCAATTCACACAATGACACAAATGTATTTAAAATGCCATCAACCAATGTTTTTTTTTTTTTTATTACCTTCTCTCTGTTAACTTCCACATAGTCTTAATGGAAGATTACATTTGCATATAGAGTGGTTTAGATGACATAGAAAATAGTTGATTTTCCAAATTGGGGTTTAGTTTGGTGCACTTTGTCACAAGCATTTGCAAGCATTTGCATGATGGAGGTCGAGGCATCGTCTGCATTTATGATTAGAATTCACTCCCGGTGATGAATTCGTGCAATTTCTTTTTTGGGGGGTGATGAAATCATCTGCGTGGCTGGTGCCGCGCGTCGGATGCCGGTGACAACTGACGTGTGTGTGTTGTTGCTTCGCCGGCATCCGCGCTTGCCTTTTAATGAAATTCTTCTCCGGTGTTTGTCTGATTCAAGGACCACGTCTACGAGTTGCTAAACACCATCGATGCCAGTCAGTGCTTCTTCAATATTGTAAGTACAACTAACTGTCGGCCGCAACTGTTTTCTGAACGGATAAGGGAAGAGTTGCACAGTGACACGTTACACTTGAAATGTAAATATGATTAACGTCGTTGACAATGTCACAAAATGATCGTTTTGACTCATGATTGATTACGTTGACATTTGAATCGTGAAAGGCAATTCTACCCTTGTAATTTACCCTCGCCGACGCATTTTCATGGCATCCATCCATTTTCTAATCCGCTTTCTCCTCACGAGGGTCGCGGGGTGCTGGAGGCCTATCCCAGCTGTCTCCGGGCAGTAGGCGGGGGGACACCCTGAACCGGTTGCCGGCCAACCGCAGGATACACATCGACGAACAACCATTCGCGTTCACAATCACACCTCACAGCAATTGCCAGTGTTCCATTGACCTGCCATACACGTATTGGGAATGTGGGAGGAAACCGGAGTACCCGGAGAAAACCCACGCAGGCACGGGGGCGAACATACAAACTCCACACAGGGAGGCCGGAGCTGGAATCGAACCCTGCGCCTCTCCACCGTGAGGCCGACGTGCTAAACAGTCAACAAATGTCCCGCCCCATTTTCATGGCAGTGTTTAAAATGAGCGCGCAAACAATATGGTTACAAACAGCGGTTCACTGCTAAAATTATGAAGACCGTCTGATTGATCCAAGAAGCCTAAACATTGTTTTGGAGGTAGCGTAAATCAAATAGTAGCTCAAATCATTGCAGCCGACAAAACGGAGCAGGCCGGAGCTTCACGTGCTTTTTTGTTTTTCTTAATTTTATTGAAATCTCTCAAGCGTCGTGGCCTTGCAACACAGCGCCCGCCTTGGTCCCGTTGCTTTCAAGAGGAGCCACTGCGCATGTTAAATTTAGAACGGAAGTCATTGGGAAACTATTTGTGTGGCCCAGACTGAAAATGCGTCACTATGTAGACATGAGCAAGACATCTTTACTCCTCATTAAAGATATACAATTTATCCTGCTCATCCAAACAACATATCGTATCGACATATACATATAATTCTGTTTAAATCCCCCGCTGCTTGGCTATAGGGTAATTACCGGTAATACTCTGAATATTTACGGACATCTGATAATCTGCCCTCTGACCTTTGATTGGCAGGGAGAGAAAAAACTGTAATTTGGCCCGTTTTGTCAGAACGTGAATGCATTGAAATTTCGGATTTTAGGCCATCAACTTTGACTTCACCAAGAGCTACTTGGACCTGATCATCACGTACACCTCGGTCATCGTCACACTTGCGCGCATCGACGAGAAGAAGGCCCTTGTGGGGATGTTTAACTGCGCTCACGAAATGACCAAAGGGAGCAGGTGAGACAGTTTGGTATTTACAACGAGACGTGATCAGAAAGCCTCACCCACTTCCGTCTTCTTCTCACACACCTCATTGAATCCCGCAGCGATCCTTCATACCCGCGGCTCAGCCAAATGTTTGTGGAGTACGAGCATCCCTGGAAGAAACTCACTGAGGAGTTTGGCCCTCACACTAAGGTCTCACTCACTGTCTTTGTGTGCTCGGGCCAAAGTTGTGTATAATGTGATTTGATTGATTGAGCGCCGATTTGTGACATTGTGTTGAGGTGAGTTAAGGAGCTTCATCCTTTGGCATCTGTGGTCAGTTATAAACCTTTACAGGGGGAAGGTGTCAATCGCGCAACGAGTTTCGCTATTCACAGCAGGGCTCAGTTATCACAGTTTAGGAGTTTTCATCTTTGAGTTAGTTTTGATTTTGTGAAATGTCGTCCATTTTAATTCGTTTTCCGAGCGGATTTGATAGCTGTTGTATGTTTGAGGGGTTTTTTTCCAGAAATGTTTTGCTTTATTTGAAATTGTTTTAGTATTAGCTTTTGGTTTTGTAAAAATCGAGTATTTCTAGGGTGCAAGATTAAAAATTAAAAAAAAAAAACAAAAGCACCCAGTATGGTGTAACCAATATATTGTGACAAAAACAACCATCCACAAATCAAATACAGGTACAGACGCTCCCCAGGTTACGAACGAGTTACGTTCCAGACGATTGTTCATAAGGTGAATTCGTTCGTAAGTTGCTTCAGTGCTATATTTTGTCTGGAATGTATGTTTAAGGCTTATATTGACATCCATATAACGGGGAGAGAGCTTTTCGTCACGTTCTTCAGGGCTCGAGGTTAGCTGCCCGCTAAACTAGCAGCAGCTTCAGCGGGGAGAGTAGACGACCGTCGTCGACCGGCGCGCCGGACGCCTCCCCGCCCGTTCCACCGTCACACGCCCGCCCCACGCCTCTCCCGCGGCCGCCTTGAACGTCGCCTTCGCCGTCCTCCTCCGCCCGTTCGGCACTCGGAAAAAGCGCGCAATACAAAATCTAACTTTTTTTCCGACAGACCCGTGAAAATGTTCGTATGTACCGTTTGTTCATAACTCGGATGTTCGTAACTCGGGGAGTGTCTGTACTGTATAATAGTTAAAAGTACAATAAGAGCAGTGCATAATACTGCTTCTAAAATTAGATGTATCCTAACATCCGAAATAAAGCGAGGATTGCGCCACTTTCCAACCCTCGTTTACCAAGTTGACAATTTCTAGGGTGGATTTGTAGCTTGAATTCCAGTTGGGAGGTATAAAACGTGGTTGTGGAAGGCACTTATTTATTGGTTCATTTATCAACCAATAAACAACAACATTTATTACCTGAGAGAAGCAACAAAAGCAGGAGGCCCCCAAAAAACCCCACACACGTACCTTTCAGCCAAATCTTAAATTCTGGGAGAGCAATAAACACAATGTGCACACAGCTTGCGTAAACCGCAGTTGACGCCTCGACAACCACATGCAGACCTGCCGACGTGACACGCCGCCCCACCAGACCCTGCCTCCTAAAGGCACACGTCTAACACACAGCCACTGCAATACATAAATATATTTTACGCTTGAATTCTTTTTTTTTTTTTTTCACTGTGTATCTTCTTTTTTTTTTTGGGGTAGTTTCATAATTGTCTTGTCTGTGTCTCCAGTCGGTGACGGCAGCTCTGCTGTCTCTGAGGATGATCTACCCGCGGAGGAATCTGCCAGTGGAGCAGTGGCGCAGCGCCCAGCTACTCGGCCTGCTCAATGCTTCGGCCACCATGTTGGACCCGGCCTGCTGTGACACTGTAAGTCTGTCGCCTATCCATTTCTATTTATTTGCTCCCCAGAAGGATGGATGTTTTGGAAAGGTTGGTAGACACTGTGGACGGGTAGCTGAGTAAGTACAGTGAATAGGGAGGTAAGCAGGTACCGGTAGTTGATTTAGCTAGGTTACTTGGGAAAGTACTGCAAGAAGGTAAATAAGTACTGTAGGTCGGTAATGTAGGCAAGGTAGATACCGTACGTAAGTAGGTAGGAAGGCAGGATTGGTGGTTCCTGTAAGTAAGTATCGGTCATAAATACAAAGGATGATCATAGTACCGTATTTTTCGGATTATACGTCGCTCCGGATTATAAATCGCACCAGCCAAAAAAATGCATAATGAAGAAGGAAAAAACATATACCGGTATAAGTCGCACTGGAGTATAAATTGCATTTTGGGGGGGATATTTATTTGATAAAATCCAACACCAAAAACATACGTCATCTTGAAAGGCAATTTAAAATAAAAATGACATAAAATTAAATACATTTTAAAATAAAAATAAAAACAACAGGCCGAATAAGTGTACGATATGCTAACCTTACATGACGCTTAAACAACGAACTGTGAATGTGCCTGCTATGTTCACGTAACATATTAAGAGTTATTTAGACAACTATAGCACAAAGAACATGCCAACAAATTTCCCAAAGCATTAGCGTCACTCCAAATCACGAAATCAAATGGACTCTTCACGCTCGGTGTGACTTTTAAACAACTCCACCGACTCCAGAGGTGCAGCGCTTCCTCTTCTACGTCGCTTACGTCAGAGTCATCGTCAGTTGTTTTTCTCAGTTACCGCCAACGTGGAAAGAAAAGTATCAACACAGGCCGAGAGCACCCGCTTGCTATTCAATGTGAAAATAAGGTGATGCGTAAAATGCGTTCGCCATTTCACACATAAGTCGCTCCAGAGTATAAGTCGCACCCCCCGGCCAAACTATGAAAAAAATTGCGACTTATACTCCGGAAAATACGGTAAATAACACTTGTTTAGATTGTGGGTAGGTATCCTTTTTTTCCCCAAAGATGAGAAATAATGATCAGTAACGTAAAGTAAGTAAAAACGGCGTTCCCGGCTACACAACTTTGACAGTTCTCTCCGCCACTCACGTAAATCATGTCTAAATTGTCCACCCCGTCTCCATTTATCGCTGCAGGCATGTCTCGTCCTTTACAAATCATTATATCGTTATTTTGAGGTGATGTTTCGTTTCCTGAAGAACGACTAGCTGGCATGGACCTCGAGGAAGCTCTTTATCGTTAGATTGAATACAACAACAAGACACGTCTGAAAATATCTGGTGACATAAAATGTGTGCAAAAATTGCTCTTGGGGTGGAACGAGCCCAGATTGAATTGAATCTCAAAACGGCACAACGCAGCTGGAGGATCGGGTTTTACCGTCCTTTTGTATGCGGGTTGTATTGCGCGGAAGCCCATTGTAATCGATCACGGTTGGAAGTTAATAAGCCCGCCCGATGCTCTCCCATCCTACAGATGGCATGTGAATATCTATCTCTGGAGGTCATGGAGCGCTGGATCGTCGGTAAGTTCTCATCCCACTCAAGGCTAACTCCAATTATTGTCATTTTCTTTGTAAATTAAAAAAAAAAAAAACGGTTTTAAACACGTCCCTTTTTTTTGTCCCCCAGTCGGCTTCCTCTTGTGCCACAGCAGCCTGAATAGCAATCCGTCCTCCCAGGAGCTGTGGAAAATGGCTCTGCGGAGCAACCTATACGTCACCATCGTCAGAGACGAGCTGCTCGGCATACACAAAGTCTCGGAGGACCTTTTTGACAGCATCAAAGGGTACGGAAGCGCCCCTTCAGCGGATAGAAATGCTATGTTCTTCCTTCTTCTTAAGTGTTGTGAGTTATGCATGAGGTGACGGAGAAATGAAACTCACCTCTCGATGCTCGGCTGCTTCGTCAATCTCGCAGAGATCAACGATATGATTGTTTCAAGTAATTACGTCTCGATCAGATACGGCAAGCGAGTCGCAGACATTAAGGAGTGCCGCGATCACGCCATAGCCAACAGGTAGGACGCGTCATTTTGTTGTTTCAACAATACGGCTCGTTACTTTAGAATTGCGTTCTGAACAGCGGGGCTCTGCGTCGTGAGAGAAGACACTTTCTCCGGGGAGCCTTGAAGGAGTTGGTAACAGTTCTGGAGGATGAACCCGGACTGCTGGGTCCAAAGGTAAGACGCATCTGCAATCCGTTTGGCCTTTTTGTCCAATGATCCACAAGAATATTTGTGTTCACACCATGACTGACTGTATTTTCTAGTTCATCCTTTAAAGTGTCTGATGAGGTTATAAGTCGGATTTTTTTCAAGTTCAAGGGATGGGAAGAAGGGAGGGATGGATAATACGATGCTGGAACTCAGTCATGCTTTTGCCAAAGTGTTTCCACAAAAGTTGGAAGCGCCGAACTGTCCAACGCGTTGACATCAGACAAAGATTTCCCAAAAACCGACAGCATTTCCTCTTATTTTACGGTCTTCCGTGTTGACTGAATTTCCCCCCCCAAGGCTCTGTTTGTCTTCATGGCCCTCTCCTTCTCCCGTGATGAGGTCCAGTGGCTCGTACGACACTCTGAGAACATGCCCAAAATAAAAAACCCCGAGGACTATATTGACAAGTAAGTAGTTCCAAACCTCAGCCGACATTGCCCGCAAGCAAACACTTGTTTTCAGCGGACTGGATTTGGAGCGATGTTGGAAATGAAAGGCCATGTGGGTGCGTTTCAAGTCAGATGGCAGAGCTGCTCTTCCACATGGAGAAACTGAAAGGACTTATAAGAAAGTACCACTACGTTGTGCAGCGTTACCACATCCAGTACCTGGCTCAGTTTGATGCCTTGGTTCTCAATGACACCATTCAGGTACTTGAACGTACACGGCGTAGCATTTCTACTCAGTGCTTCGTTTGTAACCGTCCTCATCGTCACTGTTGTCCACAGAGCATGCACGTGTGTCCAGAAGAGGAATCGGTTCTGCTGAGTTCTTTCGTTTCGACCCTTTCTGTGCTGTCGGTGAAACAAGGTCATTAGCGTCAGTGATAGTCTTCGCTTGTGAATGGCAACTTGACTTGAGACCCCCTATGAGGGTTTACATTCTGAACTCATTTCAATAGTATTGCCCTTTGGCCTTCCTTGATGCCACATAGTCTATATGAAACTGTGACATCTGCCCCCCCCCCTACTGCGTGCTTAATGCTGACAATGCTGAGGTCGGTCAAATGTATCCGGTGGACTCCACAAGGGGGCGCAAATTCACCATACAAATACCAACGAATCATGACACAACAGAATAGAATTTTGCGTCACAATTTTTAATACTATTATTATGATTATTTTGGGGCTTGTTGCCCGATTAGTCAGTCATCCCCGACCACTGTGATCAGGTCTGCCGCAGGAAATTATTCAAGTGCACTTATTTAATATTAATATTAGACCTCTTGTTCATGTGTATGCCAGCAATGAGTAAGGACAATTAAATGCTCTTCAACTGATAGGTTAACAATATTAACCTGTGCATCTACCTGTTGCCACTATACCGTAGATTAGTAGCATTGCGCTCAACTAAACAGACCCAAACGAAATTACTTTAATTCGACCTACTTTCCATGATATCTTTGTTATGAGCTTTTTCTAATGTGAAATATGTGTCTTGGCCTTATAAAATTACCAATGCAAGTCTTCAATTGACAGAGGTTGGTAGGCTGCAGGTGGGCGACTGGTTAGCATGTCCGCCTTTGCCTCCGGTCTTCGTCTGTGGTGTTTGCCTCCCACATTCATGGAACACTTTAAATTGTCCCTAGAGTGTGACTGTGGGTGTGAATGATTGTTCGTCTATATGTGCCCTGCGATTGCCTGGCGACCTGTTGAGGGTGTCACTCGCCTACTGCCCAAGGAGGGCTGGGATAGTCCCCAGCACGCCCACGACCCTCGTGAGGATAAGCGCATTCGAAAATGGATGGATGGATGGATGGATGGATGATGGATGGATGCATGGATGGATGCATGGATGGATGGATGGATGGATGCATGGATGCATGGATGGATGGATGGATGGATGCATGGATGCATGGATGCATGGATGGATGGATGGATGCATGGATGCATGGATGGATGGATGCATGGATGGATGCATGGATGCATGGATGGATGCATGGATGCATGGATGCATGGATGGATGGATGCATGGATGGATGGATGCATGGATGGATGGATGGGTGGATGCATGGATGCATGGATGGATGGATGGATGGATGGATGGATGCATGGATGGGTGGATGGATGGATGATCAACTCCACTTTGGATCCCTATGAAGCTTTTCATTTGTGTGGATGGATGGATGGATGGATGGATGATCAACTCCACTTCGGATCCCTCTGATGCTTTTCATTTGTGTGTTTGCAGTGGAGAGCAAAGAGGAGTTGGATTTCAGGGCTGTGAGATTGGACTGGCTGAGATTGCAGGTATGCACAGACGTACTGTACACTACCGACTAACAGAAAATATTCTCCTTTTGGTTGAAATTTCATGACGAAACCCGAAATGCACTTTGACCTTCCAGGTGAACTTAATTTGACTTTGCTAAACATGTCCAATTGTTTCATGCTTCCAGACGCTTTGCATAACTTGCTGTTTTCTAACGAACCTTTCTAATGTAGAATGTGTACCCCCAAACCATTTCGTCAAACCCGTAGCTCACTCATACGGGATGATTGTTTATTTTTGCTGGAGGATCCCCGTTAGCTGCCACTGTAAGTGGTTGATGATTTTCCATAAATTGAACCTAAAGCATTATTCTATTACCCATTTCATGCGCCCTGTAAACCTGATAAGATGTCCACTGTAGTAGCCGCTGTCCCCAAAAGGGTTAATATCATTTTATCTCATCTCCCTCATGTTGACATTTAATTCTCAGGCTCAGATTAAACTCAGATTCAACAAAAATAAATATGATATTGCCATGAAAATACATTTGTTACACAAATGAAAAAAAAAACAGTTGGGAAACACTCCTCTGACCAACTGCTGAACTGCAAAATTCACGGCTGGCGTTTGATCCGTTATTGGATGAATCCTATTCCTGTTTCGGTAATAATTGGGATAAACAGCCCTTTTCATCAGACAGCTCCCACTTTGACAATTGTCAGACCAAGACGACACCTGACACAAGATCAACTTTGCACAAGTGATGAAAAAGGTTTGGCAGGTTGCAAGAGAGACTGGAAGAGTCACGGTGGAGTGAAACGGACAAGCCTTCGAAATGTATTCATCGATTCACGGATCAAATGTGAATTTCCCCATTCCGAGCATTTTATGGTCACCCGAAATCAAAATATCCTCAACGTTTTGGGAGTACCTTATAACTTGCAGCGTGATGGCATCCCAGCAGCACGAGCAGACCTCTTTTTTCATGTCGTAGGCTTACACCAGTGTGAACAAGGCCCCTCTGCCCATCAAGGACTACCCGGACTTGGCCAAGGTGATGAACATGATCCAGTTTCACACCAAAATGGTGGACGCTACAGAAGAACTCCTGCGGGAAACGTCGGACGTGTCAATTCTCTGGTCAGTTTTCGCGTTTCTTCATCAGTTGTTTTGCTTTTCTACTCTTAACTGTGAGCGTTGATCTATTGAATAGTTTCTACCCGCGACTGTTTGAGAAGATGTTTTGCCAGAGCATCGACGAGACGACTATGAAGCGATACCTCATGGCCTTCCCTTCCGTCTGCTCCAGTTTTCACTGGTGCGGACACCCTCTGTGCCCTGAAGAGGTCAGTGTTCACTTCATCGGCTGCCCCAATTAAGCTACGGATGAACTCTTGACTTCCACAAATTTGTTGAGGTGGAACTCGGGGTAAAAACGAGTCGATTCCACGATATTGACACCATACCGCGTTTTGTTTTTATTTGTCCAGGTGGAGGCCATCGAGAAAAGGAGTCTACGCTTGTGTGTGACCTTCCTCGAGCAGATTGCCAAGCAAACCAGCACGATCATGTTGGAGATTTGCGCTGAGCAACGCAACCTCAATGACCAGGTCGAAGTTCCGCCGGATAGAGTCGTGTATGATTATACTCCGGATAATAAATACAACCCCCCCCCCCCCTCCGCCCTCTAGTTGCTGCCCAAACAGTTTTCTGAAGCCATCAGCGCCGCTCGCCACAGGAAGCAAAAGAAAGCCGCGTCCAAGAAAGCAGAAGTCCAGAAGGAAAAACCGGGAGCCGAAAGTCTGCGAAAGGACCGCACCATAACCACCAAGTCAGATTTTCTCTTAACTGGCTCCACTTTACCACGCAAAGTACTTTTCATGTCTACCTATTATGACATTTTCTTCCCAAACGATTCCCATCTTTCGTGATTGTGACCGGGGGCACGACTCGAACGTTGCGATGAACCGAGCGGCTATTGATTGACACCCTAGTATTTGATCCTAAACACTTGCATCTTCTCCTTCCGTCTCCCGTAGCATGGACAAGATGCATCTGATGCTGACGGAGATCTGCTCCTCCTACAGCCTGTGCAGCAACATCCTGGTCTACGAGCATGTCGTCGTTCCCACCGAGTTCCTCTCGTCTCATCTGGAAACACGCCTCTCCGAGTAGGGCGAGTTGGGAAGGGGGGGGGTGCTTAAGTGACCCTTACTGAATTTGAATAGGATTTCATGTGTCCTGCATTTTTAAACTACCGGTACTGTATCTCCGTGCAGCCATTTGGAGACAATCAGTCAAGTCACAAGTCACTGCTTTGTTTTGCGTCATTCCCGTGCTAAATGTTATTTAGATTAGCGTCTGGTACCGGGGCAACCTAATGTTTTTCATGTGCGCACGCTCTGCTTAATCTCCCTCATTTGAGCTGATGAAGATCTCCCCCGTCACCCTAAAATTAGCACCCTTGAGTAACAGAACGCTCACGGTGATGTGCCCCTCGAGCTAAAAAAAAATAAATATATAAATATATATATATATATATATATATATCAAACAAGGGCAGTCAAAAGAGAAAGTCATTTGGGACAGAATGAAAAGGGAGGGGAAAAAATGACTGTATTATGAGAATAAAACTGTAATTTTGCTAGAAAAATATATATATAAACAGTATATATATATATATATATATATATATATATATATATATATATATATAAACTAGCAGCGCTTCAGCGGGGAGAGTAGACGACCGGGCGCGCCGGACGCCTTTATTTAAGTAGGCTGACTTTAACAGAAAAATGTGCCGATATTTGACAAAATAAAAATCATTAAAATAATCATTTTTTTCCCTCAAAATAGTTTAATTTTTTTAACTCTACAAGAAAAATGTTATTTCAATAAGATAAAACCTTTTTCGTCCCCCCAAAAAATGGGGGGAAAAAAATCAACTTTGAATTGTTAGTCTCGTCATTTTTTTTCAATTTTGTTTTTTTCGCAGGTGAAAGAGTCGAATAAAAACAACATCATGCTAATGCCTCCGCGGGCCATTTGAGACTTGCTACACTACAATGCGTGCGCCCTCACGGGGCGCTCAATGACCCGGGTTGAACGCGTTTGTCCAGGATCATCGTGAGAATGGCCAATTACAACCAGAGCACCCAGGAGATCGCTCGGCCCTCTGAACTCGTGGCTGGTGTGAGGTCGTACGCCGCCAGCCTACAGAGCCTCCCCAACTACGTCAACGTGGATGTGGTGCGGCTACTGAAGAGCGTCCTGCTGCAGCAGACGCAGCCTCTCGACTCCCGAGGGGCGCCTACGATCACCAACCTCTACACCAACTGGTACGTCCAAACGTGACAATGAAAGCGTAGCCGCTCAGTCACATCCATCAACTGAAAAGCATCATCTACTGGAATAAAAGGACCACTTTTGTCATTTTGGCAACTGCAACATAGTAACTTGTAAAAATATGAATCTTGTCATGCTTTAGACTTATTCTTAGAATATAGATAACTTTAATCTCAGACAGTTTCCCCCTTAGTTCATGTTCTCTCTCAGAAGTGTTTTTTGTCTGGCGTTTTGTAAAGCCCCTGTCACACCTTGACGATTTAGCCAGCGTATGCCGACGTAGGAAAAATTTGGCAAATACGCTGGCGTACGTCGAATAAGTTATGGGTAAGTTTTGTATACGTAACAGCACGCTGAAGCACGTTGGTATCGTCGAAATGCGTCGAGGTCGTCGAGAAATTTTAAGCATGCTTAAAATTTCTCGGCGATATCAGCGTATGGCTATACGTCCCGTATCATGCAGGCCATAAGTAATAGGTAAGTTATGCGATCGTTGCACACGTTCAAACACGTTAAGTGTAGGTTACTCATAAGTCCAAATACGCCGAGAATACCTACTAGCTGTTCTCCAACATCCGTGCCTTTCGAACTGCAATACGCTGCTGCATGGCGTGCAGCAGCGTATTGCCGGCGATCACGTGGCGTAGTCTATAAAAGGCTGGCGCTCGACGTTTCAAATCATAACTGCACTAGACATTGCAGTACCAACATCTGTTTGGGACTATCCCCGGTCTAGTTAAAATGGTATAACCCAAGAGGCAAGGTGCGGCTTGCCATCGTTACTGTGAGTTGCTATTCACGCTATTAAAGCAGCAATCAAACGCCATTATGACTTGTGTCATTAATAAACCAAACAACATCAGCGTCATGGCAAAGAAAAGTCTGGGAGCTCATCAAAGGTCTGCAGAGGCTCAGCCCATCACAGCCACTGCAGCCTTCGCCAACTACGTGCGTGAAAGTTCCGAAAAGCACGGATGTTGGAGAACAGCTAGTAGGTATTCTCGACGTATTTGGACTTATGAGTAACCTACACTTAACGTGTTTGAGCGTGTGCAACGATCGCATAACTTACCTATTACTTATGGCCAGCGTATACGGGACGTATAGCCATACGCTGACATACGTCGAGAAATTTTAAGCATGCTTAAAATTTCTCGACCTCGACGCATTCGAGGCTTGAAGCGTCGGCGCCAGCCTTTTATAGACTACGTCACGTGATCGCCGGCAATACGCTGCTGCACGCTATGCATAAATTAGACTATCGTTGGGCATAAGTTGTATGCGCCGGCAACACGCTAGGCATTCGTTGGAATAAGTTATCTATAAGTTATCGAAACGTTCTATATAATTTACTGATACGTTATGTATACGTCCAGCCCGTTATGAATGCGCTATGTATATGCCCAAAATTGAAAAAAAAAATCGATAATTCAGCGTATGCCAGCGTTTTAGGGAAAATCTGAACGTCGGCATACGCTGGCTGAATCGTCAAGGTGTGACAGGGCCTTAAAGAACTGATTGAAGGGAATTCGTTCCTTGATGGCTTTTGACTCATTCACTCCCAAAGACGGAAGTACAGGTAGCACTGTATATATTTTTTTTCTCTCAAATTTTCAACCTCACTCTGGTAACAGTCGTACTTGAGAAGAAAAAAACGTTTTAACATGGAAAAGAGTGTACATTTATTCCCTTTCATTTCAGAGGTACATTGATTTCTATTGTCGAAAAGCATCGGCAGTCAACACTGCCGCGTGTGGAGTTTTGCTCTTTTGATATTGTACCTCTGAATTTGGTTCCCTCCCAAAAGACTCCAAAATGTAAGTTATTTAGTTAACTGATTGTTCATTGTTCTTCATGTTGGCCCGCACACCGCAGGTACCTGGAGAGTCTGCTCCGCCTGGCCAGCAACTCGCTGGTTGTGCACTGTCCGGCCATGCAGTGTTTTGTCAATCAAATATCCGACAACGATCCCGCCTTCCAAGCAGAAGAGTTCTCAGACATATCAGGTCAGCCCCGCAAACAATGTGCAACTCCATCCTTGCGTACGGTGACTAACGCTAAATCCGAAACGCAAATACAAATGAGGAACTGGAGCACATTTGTCATGCCTTTTTTCAGGTTTTAGGCAACACAACCACTTTATTTGACAATAAAGTTGTACTTGACTTGATACTTAAACACTGTGGCTTAGTTATAATGGTTACCACAAAAGTGGAAACGCTAGAAAACAAAAGAACTGTCACAATCATATTTTTGCAAAGTCTACCGGTAAGTCTTTTTCACAATTTATTTGACAATTGATCTCTCGGATTGGCCGCTAGTAGAGATAGAGAGAAGTAGACTATAAAATGAGATTACCGTATTTTCACGACCATTCGGCGCACCGTGTTGTTGGGCACGCCCACCCTTCACTCATTGGCAGACTTCCGCATGCCTGACGTCACTCACGCCCGCCTTTTCTCTATATAAACAGCGTGTCGGCCAGAAGCGCGCTCAGTCAGGCTTTGGAACTCGGCTCATACGCTAGACTTTTAATGGCGCCTCATGGTCGTGAAAATACGGTAAACAAAAGCAAAGCAATGGCAGATAAAATGGTATTAATTAGTCAATTAAGCTCATCAAAACGTTGCTTTTTATATCCTGCTTGCATTAAAAGTGTATTGGGCACACTTCTGGATATGTGTGCATTTGATTTCATAAAACCCTAACTGCGGATGGTATGATAAACGATGACTTCTCAGTTACAGAAGGGGTCAGGACCATGCGGAAATACACATACAGTACTCATAGCCACCCCTCAGTTGGAGGTATCGTAACCCTGGCCACTCCACTGAAAAATATCTGGCTACGCCTCTCACCATAAAACAACACAAATTGCAGCCATGAAGTATGTAGAACATGCAGTACATATAGAAATAAAAGCAAACTGAAATACCCCACCATGGACTGTAACCCCATCAAAGCATTTAAACACATTGAAGACCTTCAACGTGCACACAATTATATTAAAGAGAAATTGATATGGTGAATAGCGATAGATTGGGGATGATTCAACAGTCCGTTTTGAAGACTTAGAGCTGCTCACCCACAAAGTAACCACCTCCTAGTTTCTAAATGATATACGCTAGCACCCACTCAACTATTGCAGAACCCCTGCAAGCTGTCTTACAGGAGTGGATGACCTCTCTCTTAACCACCATATCACACACACGCACACACACACACACACACACACCTACACCCTGAGCTATGCACACATTGAGCAGAGTCCTCACTATTTTTTTGCTATTTCAATGCTTAGAGTACTGTACACGCCTACCTCATGTGATTCATTGGCACTCAGTCCACGAACCACCACCCCCAATGTTAAACACACGCAAGTTCTTTTGTCAAATATCTATATTGGTAGGTCGTGATGTGAATGTGATACCAAGATGATGTTGCCAACAGAGCTGCGAGCGCTGGCCGAGCTGCTCGGCGCCTACGGCCTCAAGTTCCTGAGCGAGAACCTCATGTGGCACATCACCTCGCAAATCAGCGAGCTCAAGGTACCGACAGGAAATCATTGTAACACATAGGGCTGGCGTCGGGCGGAATCCTTGTCTCACCAAAATCGCCACTTTTCAGGAGACTCCAAAAACAACATGCAAAGCATTTTCATTTTCAATAACTCCGGTCAATAATTTGTAAACAAATACTGGCCACATGTGTGGACTCACAGTAGTATAGAATTTTGAAAACAAAATATGAAATTGACCAAAATGTGACATAGGCCTAATGACATGTAGGCCCAACACAAACGTCTACACAACATACACTGCGAAATAGTTCTCAAACTACAGCGGTGCTACATCATTTTCCCCAATTGAAATGAATGGAAATGCCATCCATACATTTAAAAGTCTGAAAAAACAACTCCCCCAAAAAATTGCAACATACTTTTCTAAGAAGAATAGCACTCAATAGCAAACACAATACATATCGGTAAATTTGATGATGAAACACAGAAGACCATCCCGACAAAGTTCAAGTAATATGAGTTTTTAGTAGTAGTACTAGTGGGGTATTGTTACTACCATCACTTTTATTTCTATTATTAGAATAAATGTTGAATGCAACATATTAAGAATAATGATGTTTCGGTCATTAGAAACTGGTGGTGGAGAACATGGACGTCCTGGTGCAGATGAGGAACAACTTTGAGGAGGTGGAGGAGATGGCCAATCTCAAGAGGAGGCTGACAGGTGAGCGATTTGGTGCGACAAAGCTATTGGGGCACATCGCTGACTCAAAGTGGGTTCACCGCAAACTCATAAAAGCATTCCTTTCTGTACTGGGGAACAAGGACAACATTGCAAAGGCCGAAGTGCATTTGTACTAAATGAGGAGTTGTCTCGTGGCCACAAATATAAAAGTGTTGACATGGAACTGAGCGAATCCCGGGAAATGAGTCACGTGCTGCTTCCAAAAGCATGTTTGCCAAGGTGTCTCCCAATACCACCAGGAGGAGACAGCCTGCTGAAGAGGATGACCATCATCGGAGTGATCCTGTCCTTCAGATCCATGGCGCAGGACTGCCTCAAAGAGGTGACTTTTCAAAAGAGGTTTTTTTTTTTTAAATAAACATCATATGGAAGTGCTCCATAATGTCTATGCAGCGAGGAAAATAATGTCAATTATATTTTTTGTTAACTCAACTCATTTGTTTTATTTACAGTTTAAAATATTGTTATGTAGTATTTTACATACATTTGATATTTTATTCATTTTATTGTACATTGGTGTAAGTACTTGGGGAAGTCCTCACTTTTGTTCCTGCTGCTTTAAAAATATATATTATTTTTATGAATTTGGTACTTGGTATTTCATAAAAGTAAATAAGTAAATTATTTGGCTGTATTTTATATTATTTCTTAAAAGGTAATTGGTTTATTTTACAATATTATTTGTGAAATAATAACATATGTCCATGTTCAAAGTTCAATATGTTCAATGTGAATTTATTTGATCGATACAATAGGATGTCTAATTGAGTCCACTTTGATATTTTTGCTTCGTATTTCATACATTAATTGCATTTTATATTAGGGTTTTAATAACGTGATGTAATTTTCTAACAGTATTTCTCATATTTTACATTATTCATTCCTTCAACGAACTGCTGATCCTCACTCGGGTCGTGGGCATGCTGCAGCCGATCTCAGTTGTTGTTGGGCAAGCGGCAGAGTAAAGCATGCAGCGGTCGCCGGCCAAAAGCAGTTATTTTTATTTCGATTTTTAAAAATAAACGAAACTTTTTTATGTCCACGTTCAAATATTTTTGACTTCATTTTTTGGGTTTACATACGGTATATATGGGTGGAATTCATTCAATATGTCATTAATATCTATACCGTAAATTCCAGACTATAAGCCGCTACTTTTTTCCCCAAACTTTCAACCCTGCGGGTTATTCAGTGATGCGGCCAATTTGTGTAATTTTTCTAACGGCCGCCAGGGGCGCTCGAGTAGAAAAGGTAAGATTAAGACCGGTGGAATATATGCGTCGAAGAAGACTGCAACTTTTTGTCTTGTGCATCAATTAAATTAGCGTGAACATACCCTCATCATGGAAAATGCAAAAAGAAAGGCATGTGACGCATTGCTATTCTGTTGCTAGCGTGTTGTTACCATGTTGCTACCGTTTTACTGCCGCGTCACGGGCACCGTTTGGGAAGAAAGTTATATTATTATTATTATTATTATTGTTAAGTTATATTATTAAAACTTTGAAAACTCTCTGTGTACCGTCTTTCTTTGTAAATACGTTTACATGTTTTAATGTGGGCACATGCGGCTTATATACGGGTGCGGCTTGTGTATGTACAAAATTGGCTTTCCTCTAAAAATGTAGTGGGTGCGGCTTATAATCAGGTGCGCTCTATAGTGCGGAAATTACGGTATATCATCTTCACAAAGCTGACATGTTTTTACAGTTTCTTGTTTATAGATGATACATTGATGTATTTGATCATTTCAACCCCAAAAATAAATTAATAAGAACATTTATTTCACTAACTTTGGATTCTGAATGTGTCACCCACACACAATACAGGTGTTGGAGAAGCATTGCCCTTACCTGATGGGGCCCATCGAATGCTTGAAGGACTGCGTCTCTCCTGATACGGACATCAAGGTACCAGTACGAGTACGACCTGTCACATTATGTTACCTCATGGAAACGGTCCCAAGTGGATGCATGCGTGCCATGTATTGACATTTATCGCTGTGTAGTTACATGACAGCCTACGGGGAATTTAATCAAAAGGTTAAACATGCAGCAGAAAGCGTGCGGTGTGTTTGTTGAAATGAGAGGACAGTGTGGACGTTACCGAGGGGTGGGGGGGGGACAACAAATGTGTGCCCGCAGTTACCCACCAAATTAAATTCTTTATCTCCCGGCGGAGCACTCGTATGTGAACATGACACGGCAAGGCCCACGGCCCCCCCGTTTTGCTTACGTCTGGCCCCTGAGTGAGGCATGACAGCCGTGCCACAGCTCAGACCAGGATAACCCCAAAGACGTCAGCGGCCCCCCTCCCCGCCGCGTCCCACCACCCTCCTCCCGCCGTGAGAGAGACCGCATCAGCGGAAACACCATGTCAGTGCAAGTAGGGCAATACCAACGTTCACCCTTCAGTTCGCTTGAATCAAACATTTGCTTCTCCTTGTTTAGTTTATTGTGAGAAAATTAGTGGGCTCAGTACGGTTCCGATTAAAAGATGAACAATGTGAAATGTGCGCATCGTCCTTTAATCTTGGTAAATTGCTACTCTTTTGTTATGTTTTGACTTTATTCTTGTGAACATTTGACTTGAATCTCAGAACACGATAACCTTCTTTTCTCCTGCCATTGCAACTTCCTCCTGTTGAAAATAAGACGAACGGGACCTTTGATGATTTTTATACTCACAAGACATTGACTTTTGTTTCGTAGCATTAAAAGCTTTAATCATGTATAAATATGTCTGTAATCGTGAAATCGTGTAACATCACTTTTTTTTTCTCACTTCATTTTTTTTTATTTCACTCTTCTGAGTAAATATTTTTGATCCACTCATTTTTTTTCCACATACACTAATATAATTAACCAGATTTTCTTTTTCTTTTCCAAATCAAATGCCGTCGTGCTATGTAACTTATTCTGATTGACTAATTAATGTTCTATATACTCTTCTGCACAAGTACAATAGGGTATTTGGACCTTTTCATCTCACGGATAGAAATTATTCAACATTTTGTGGACCCTCTTTCAACTTTTCCTCTCGCTGTTGCGCACGCTAGTGACATCTCGCGGTGGATTTAAAAACTAAAACTGGTAACTTGAATAACCAATATGAGTTAAAGTTGTGGTTACTGTAAGTAACCCGTATGCAACATAGGGTTAATACCGTGCAATACTCCGACTTTGGTCCAGTCATGTTGTGAGTTCATGCTCATTAAAATGCGGACGGTGACGTTTTCCACGAATGGTTGCGCTTCCACAGAAAACAAAATGCGAAGAGGTGAAATTTGCTCAAAATGAACCATGAGTTAGGAGGGTTTGACTGTATTCAGTGTATATGTTAAAGCCTGTAGACACTCCGGCCACCAGTACAAAGAGGAGTGATGTCACGTGGCCTGGTGTGAAGCCTTTTAGTTTCACGTGTCCCAGTTGATCCGGATTGCGGAATGTATTATCGTAATGGTTCTTAAACTTTCTACACCAAGTACCACGTCAAAAGAAACTATTCCGCTCTGTTACCACCATCATGACTGACATTCAAAATCACTTAGCGCAGTAAAAAAATGTACCGAAATGAATATTCAGAACCAAACTGCTCTTCAAGATTACACGCCATGATATTTAACTTCACAGTTACATACACTGAACCGTACTTTGGCAGCTATTCTTTCACTACTGGTGACACCCGTATCACACTTTGAGAATCACTGGCCGAACATGTTTCCAGGTGACGCTCAGCGTGTTCGAAATGGCGTCCGCTGCAGGAATGAGTTGCGACGTGGATCCGGCGCTCGTCTCCGCTATCAGGAGCATGCAGACAGGTGACCGTAAAAATATGCGTGATCGTTACGATGCCCCCCAAAAAAGTGTTTGAACTCATGAATGTTTTCTAAATCCAATACTACACACATGTATAGATAACATGTCCATCGAGGAGGAGTACAAGCTGTCGTGCTTGCTGCTGGTCTTCATCGCCGTGTCCCTGCCGAGTTTGGCCCTGGATGCCAACTCTTGCTACAGCCGAGAGCACGGAGGTGCGCGTTTGTTACATTTAATCGTGACTCCCTGACAAGATCGAGTGTTCACACAACCCTCAACCTGACATTCATCAGCCACCGTGAACCATCACATTCAACGGATTCGGCCGCATCGTCACACTTCAGCCGGGAATTAAATTCGCGACAGCCGATGTGATAATAACGCACCAGTAACCACCGTGCTAAAGGGTAAGACGAGAATAATATCCCAGAGCGGAAGGGTCATGTTATTTAGCTACATGGCCAGGGCAAGATCAGGACTTTTCTCCCCCACTTATAAATGAACATTTCAGGAAAAGAAACGAAAAATCTCATTGTTGTTTTTTAGCTGTGTAAATGAAGGGTCAAATTAGAACTGTTCCCACTTGAGAATGGACATTGTGTTAAAAATAATAATAATAATCTCAGTTACATTATTTAGCTACGCAAGAGGAATCTTCTGACTTCTGCCCCTATTCAAAACATTTACATTTGCTTTTGAAAATGCTCATAGTTATATATATTTAGGTACATAAAAAAGGGGAAAATTACATCTTTTCCCCAATTAATTAAAAATTATTCATAATAATTATTAGACAATATAAGAAAGGGAGAATGACACTTAAAAATCCCCACTTAAAAATGAAAATGTCGTTAAATATTCCCATAATTGTTTTTACAACTCCCATTTATTCTTGTACTATTCTGATCATTTAGTAATAACGTTACAATTTTGTTCTTACGAATGTTTTTTGTCATATTACGACTTCTCTTGACATTGTGACTTGTAAACATTTTATTCTCGCAAAAATAAATAAATAAATAAATAAATAGACAGATAAATAAATAAATAAATAAATAAATAGATGTTTTAATTCCCAATTTAACATCACCACTTCATTCTATTAAAAATAAAACTTTGATGAGCTAACAGTAGTACTTTTTCTTTTTGTTGGAGGGATCAACTGATTGTAAAAACCTCCCGAGGACTCTTGAGATTTTTTTGGGGGGGGTTCTCTGAAATGTCTTATTTTAATTTCAATTGTATTTTTGTGCAACTTTCATCGAGTGACATGAATGCTTTTATGACAATGTTCAGATTTGTTTTTGTTTTGTTTTTGTTTTTTTAGTAAAATGTCAGCTTTATTCTCATTGCACAACCCCTTTTTTTTCCTCACATTGACTATTTCCTTCAAAATTCAACTTGACCCCTTCGTGCACCCTGTAACCCGATAACACGGTAAGCTGTCCACTGTAGTCACCGCTGTCCTCGAAAGGGTTAAATGAGCAAAAGAAAGAAAGAAATGGGAAATTCCAGTTTTTGTACACATACCACATTGTTGCCCTCCACTTTCCAGCGGGTCACCGACTTGACTATTCGAGTGCACCTAATATCGTGTCCTGGAGTGCGTGCGTAAACAAGGCATCTCACCCTGAGAACAGCAGGCGTGTCATACTTTCCGCTCTCAAGTATGTCTGGGGCTAATGCGAAACACGTGTTTTGTGTTGAGACTTTTTGTTTACTGACGTGCATTGACACAGTCGCTGCCGCTGCTGCTGCTGCTGGCGTGTCTGGACCCCAAATTATTTGCCGCAGAGTCCGCGGTAACGGCGTTATCAAAGCGCGCCACGTTATCTACTTTGCCTCCACTTTCCATTGACGAGCTCCAAAAGCGACGGAGGAAATGGCGGAGGGAGGCACGCTTCCTCTTAAACTTAACGGCTGGTTAGCAAAGCCGCGCTAATTGACGGCCTACAAAAACATCCTCTTTTGGGTTCCGCTGACTGTCCGTTCACGCACTCGCACGCTCACGGTTCACTCATGCACTCGCCCACACTCTCGTGTAATCAACACCGACTTTTGTGTGTGTTGTTCATTGCATGTTTGTTTCCGTCAGGCCACAACAACAACATCCACTGTTTGGCGCTGGCCATCAACCAGGTGGCCTGCGCCATGTTGACGGTGCAGAACAAGAACATAGAGCAGCACCTCAAAGAGTTTCTCCTGGTGAGCGCTCCACAAAACCTTTCCGGGATTTTTCCATTTCCATTTTAGCTTTTGAAACCGATCGCAAATTATCCGGGTGGAAAAATCGACATCGATTAAGTCACAAATAATCCCCTGGCGCTGGTTTGGACAAACTGGTTCTCGGTTTGACTCAAAATCAAGATGAATCTTGCTTTGGGAAGACCAGAGTATTTAAGAAAGACGAGGTCCGCCATTTTGTGGCGGATTGATCGTGCAAAATCGACTGAGCTCTTGCTTTGACTCAAAATCATCTGGGATCCTACTTAGAACGAGGTCATCAATAATCCCCGCAACATTTCAGAAGATTGGTTCCAAATTGTGATCGGTACAGACGGGAGAAACAACAACATGCTACGTTTGAGGTTAAACCGCAGCCATTTTGTGGCTGACAGCTCAAAATCAATGGGCAAATGAACAACTTTTTGTGATTGAATGCGCATGTTTCTTTCCCTTCCGCGCGCGCAGCTAGCATCCTCTGCCCTGCTTCAGATGGGACAAAACGTGGAGAGCAAAAACAGAGAGTCCATCTACCTGCTCCTGCACATGGTAAACTCACACCATTGCCATGAAATGCTTTGCAGTACAGTTTGGAATGCCAATGACGTGGATCAATCTAAATTTGACTCCACTTCCTGCTCGGGCTTCAATTCTGATGATGAAACATTGACCAATTAGCAAAAAATAAAATGAACCTTGACTGTTTACAAACTTAAAAAGTGCAGTTTCCAATAAGCGCTACGGTTCTGTTCCGTTATTAGTCATTTCATTTATTGGCAATATTAAATCCTTTCGGTTCAATTTTGAAGGCTGAATTACTCTTGGTTGACTAACATGTTTAGATGATGTCAAATACATGCGATGTAAGCGCACTGAAATTGGGCAAAAATCAATTGCATGAGGGTCGCCGTTTATGTTGCTTAAAAAAAGAAACTGTAAAAGTTTAGTTTCATGTAATGGATTCCACAGTTGGGGTTTTTTCGTAAATCGACTCTAATGTGTTTTTAATTTATATAATTATTAATTATATCATTTGTTTCCTTAATTTTACATTCTACATGAACCTAAGATTTAAAACTGGGCAAAATATACAGCATATATATATTTTTTTAAAATGTAGGTTTCCGAATATGGTATGAAATAAAGTTTGTAAAATGACATTTAATTTGTGTAATTTAATCGATTTTTTTCATTGAATGGATCAAATTTGATAATGTCACAAAATTCATGTCATTAATACTTATTTTTGTGGCTAGTGGGGATTTAAATACCACTTTTCCACCTTACTTTTATGTCGTAAATGCATTAACCGCGTGGAAACACAAGAAAATATATGTATAGATAAGCAAACGGAACCAATACAGCATATTGGAAATTAGGCTAATCCACGCTAACATTCTCACTTGTGATTCATCAACTATATTATTTAGATTGTGGAGGAGTCTGCGTTCTTGAGCCAAGACATGCTGGAAAGATGCTTCCCGTACGTTCTGCTCCGGAATGCCTACAGAGAAGTCTACAAGTCCATTATCATCACCCTCGGGTGAAAACATACCGACGTTCCCCAGCGCTTATTATAAATACGTTTAGAATGATTTACGATCGTGTTCACCTTCTTGCGAAATGTCCATACTAAAATCCTCTGGTCGTTCAGGTGGAAGTCTGTAACAAGCTCTCAGCGCAAACGCTGCACTTTTCAGACTGGAAAGTCGCTGATGCCCGTGTGTATTATTCTTGCAAACTTTCCATGAATAAAGGTCTTAATTATATTGAGTTTGTTTTTCTTGTCGTGGGCCCCAAGTCAACATGTGTTCCTCGTCTGTTTCCAGCCGTCCTACCGCCTCCTCCATTCGCCCAATTTCACCCAATTAAAATGGCTTGAGGATTATTACAGACACTGTAAATAGTAAATATTATCAACAAATCATGTTAGTAGAGTAATATTTTGCACAATGTAAAAATAAATTCAGTTTGTATGCATGTTTAAATAAATATACTCCAATGGGTTTATTAGTTTCTTTATTTTTAACAAATATTTTTGTTTGCCCAAAGTCAGCTGGGATAGGCTCCAGCACACCCTCGTGAGGAATATGCGCTTCAGATAATGAATGGAGTGATGGAAATATTTTTTTGAAATATTTGGTGAAAGATGACAAATGTAGAATTCACAATTTTTTTAATGACTAACTGCATTTATTTTTTGTGACACTTATATGGAATAGATTACATAAGATTTGTAAGTTATTCTTTGCAGAGGATAAAAAATATACGCCTGTGAGTATTGTTGTATTGTCTGTGTGTGTTGCTTCGCAGTTGGTGGCCAAATCCGTTTTCATGCTGCGACACCAATCCTATTCATTCAACATCGATGGGGGGTTTTCATTATTTCATAACATTAGGCCAATGGCTTTATGAAGGCAAAGCTATATGCTTCTTTTAATTAATGTGTAATTCTCTTTTTATGTTGAGTTTGACACCACATAATAAGTGAGAATGTCAATAGTCAGCTTGAAGCCTCCTTTTCTGAACTGTTCATTTTCTGCAGAAATGCTTCTTGCTGTAAGGTAACCCCCCCGCCAAAAAGTCATGTAAATATTGTATTATATGCGCACAACTCGGAACTTGGGTCACTTGTATAAGTGTATTGTCATGCATGGTGCAGAGGGCCTCATCCTCTGTAGGTGGTTGCATTTTGAGCAAGGGAATGCGTCTGGAGGTGCGCATGCATTGCGCCTACGAACTCCCCTGAGGTAGCCAAATGTGCACCATTTCATTATGGAAAGAGAAAATGATTGCAGCAATGCGGAGACACCACATCTGAACGATCATCTGACCCGCATTTACACAGCGAGACGTCTCTTTCCACTCACTTGTCTTCAACTTTGCTTCTCAATGTATATCCTTTCAATGTATGTTTCTGTTGTACTAATGGTAACAATGGGAGTCAGAGTTGTCGTAGTAGTACTATTTACTATTGCGATGTGGCTGGGCTTCCAAATTCTTCTTGGGCCCTGTTGTCATATGCAATTTTCACACTTTTAATTTGACACAAATATTTGGCATTGCATAGCAAATAATTACAGATGCCTGCAGTCATGGGATTCTTGTGTGTCTTGCATGCAATTGGACCATGACTGCAGCTCCGCAGTGTGTTCCAGTCCCGAGACACTTGGGCCAGATAATGGTGGAAACTCTGGTCCTGATGTAAAGACTCTCTGCTGATTGCGTTGGTGACGCAGAACCTCTCCTGCTGACTCGCTAACCTCTGAGGAGTCCGCAGTCGAGCACATCGCCCTTACACACACACACACACACACACACACACACACACACACAAGCTCTTTCACATACACGCACCCACCCACAAACGCATACGCAAACACACAATGTGCATACACAGAGGAAAAGGCATTGAGTACGTGTTCACGTAAACACAGAGCAGCACAGGCTTACTAACATAAACCATGACAATGGATACGCATGTGCTGGCTTGGCAGTAAGGCACAGGGGCTCATGTTCATCGGAGGGGGGTCTTGGTAACACACACACACACACACACTCTGATGCCAGAGGTCATGACACGCCCTCAAAAGATACGCAGAAGACGGCCTGATAAACATCTGATTGTAGCAACATGGAGGATCGCACTGGGACGGTAATGCTAACTTTTTTTCTCTCACTCTTTTATAGGATGTAACGAAAATGTATAGAATACGTACATGACATCATTTGTCAGACGTCCAATTGGATGAGGTCCAAGTCTGAGGCTGCGACTTTTTGCTATGGGCTAAAAGCCAACATTGATGTGCTAGTGTGGCAACTGCCATTAGCATAGCGTGTCAATAAACAAAAATAAGCAGCCTGTAATTAAAAACAACGCGGACGTAGTTATGTCGATCCGTGTCCTGCTGTTGTTGCGTATGCTAACTGCGCATCCAGTGTGATAACGCAGACGTGACGCGCCTTTGGTAGAGCCGTGCGTAAAGTGCGAAACTTTGCACCATAGCGCAGAAAACAAATGAACATAAAAAGATTGCGATGCAATTTGCGAATGATGTTGGATGGGAAGACTGTCGCTATGTATGCTCATCCATAAACATTTACGATTCCTGGTCGCGACCCTTTTCCGTAGGCTTTTGGAGACGTCCCAACGATCGGGTCTTTATTGACTGATCGGAAAGGGGTGTGAAAATCCTCAAATTTGGCTCGAGTATCGGTATGCGCGTGTCGTGCGTTTGCCAAATATGTCAACCAGCTGCATTTGCTTATGGTGTTTAACCAAGAAGTAGCGCTCGGTGACATTATAGACTGCCGCGACGACGTTGAAAGAGACTCGGGACTTTAAACGTTTGGGTGAACTCTATTTTGGACACCAGGATTGTAAAAACAAAAAAGACCACCAATCATGCCCCTCAGAACCCTAAGCCTCTTGGAAGTGTGGTTCCCATGAGGGGCCTGCAACGTTTTTGCAAAGTGATTTATGGTGTCACGGAGTCTACACGGAGTCTACATTTCTTTCTGCGAAATGTAGCGGACAGCAAAGAGATCAAAGGGTGCGCGTTCATCATCCTCGGGGGAAGGATAGACCGACCGATCAGTAAACTGAAATAGTTAGAACACTAAAAAGATCAAAACTGCAAGAGGCTGCCAACCTGCGACTTGAACTATTCGTCAGGAGCAAATGTTCCCTGAGATTCTAAGAACTAACCGTCTAGCGAGGAGGACGAGGAGGAGGCCTTAGTTTTTTGTTTGTACGTCTGTCTGTAAACAGGATTACGCCGAAACCAAAGGCTTTTTATCCAAACTTGGTTACGGCTTTCGGCATTAGGCCAAATAGGAATCCAATAAAGTCTGGAGTGGATCTATTTACGATCTGTCACAAAACTGCATTTTGGGGGGTTAAAAGGGGAGAACCTGACTGCCAGATGGCTTGATTCAAACACAACTCTGTTTAACCGATCCATCACGGGCAGAGGCAATCGCAGCTGTGTTGGGAAAGGGCAGGTACTCATCCATCAGAGGCTAATTGATTAACAAGTAGAAGAGTAAAATTCACAGTGCCAGGACTTTGGGTGTCCTGACAGAGTCATGTAAGTGGCCCTCGGGCCACTGTTCATGTAGAACCCTGAGTAGGCTTCAGCGCGACAATATGGATTTTTTTCTTCTCACCATGACCACGAAAAGCCCTGACTGACTTTTACTGATGAGGAGCAACTGTTTATAAAAGACACAGCGGGATCTTGGGTAGATCAGGCTGATACGTGAGCTAGACCTATTTAAAGACTGCTTGGAGGTGCACTTTGGCCTCTTCGGGTTTCTCTTTGCTTTTTTTTCCACTCTGGCCTCGAACACTGGCAACATATGTTTCTTAGTTTTTGTTTTTTTAAAAATCAGATATCAATGTCACCATCCCTCTCATTGGCTGCGCCTTCTGACATCACAGTGGGGCCGTGCCTGATTTCAGGCAGCGTATGTACAGTACTGTAGTGTACGCCCTGCACACGTGCATACGCTATGAAGGGGCTCGTTGACGGTGCACTGTCCTTTGCTAGGCCTAATGGCGGGTAGGTGCAAGTTTAAAAGATTAGCGGCATTGTCATGTTGGACGTGAGGGTTATACGGATTGGAATGTGGTGAGGGTAGCATAGGAAGCGGTTATGAACGCTTCAGATACAAGTCCAGTTATGATGTCATTCCCATGTGACAATCTCTTTGGTGGTCAGCGTAGCTCAATGTTTTATTTGTCACTTTAACAAACCCCGGTGACCTTCAGATGCTGTCTCTGATTTGCGGCGGCCTTGCCAATGTTGGGGGAAGAGCGGCCTCCTCTTCCCCGCGTGTTCGTTGAATTTCGGACGAGGAGAATGTTGGTTCTTCAAATAAAAGGCTGGAATGGATGAACAGTTTCTTCAAAGCTTTTAATATCAGAATATTCCGGGCACCCGCGAAATTACAGACAATGGCTGCGGGTCACGAGTGCGAAGCAGGAAGAGACTCGCATGACTTTTATACTATCAGAAGGGCGGTACCGAGGCACAAGGTGTGATATCATAACTTTCGTTTCTCCGAAACCGATTCTCAGCTTGGCGCATTCCAAAGTTTGTGCGTCTTCGGCAGGGAGTATTCCGATTCCAGGTGATGATTGTTACAAAGACGCAAAGCTACACTGCGGGCATGGGAAAGTTAGACAGCATGACTGAATATGAGCATATTACAGACTTCACCATCTTGAAATTTGACCAGTATGCACTAGGGAGGCTCTCATCAATTCCTGAAGCTCACAGACTTTGAGTGTCTTTTATTTTTGTTCTCACTTTGACATCAAAGGTTGCTTTATGTGAAAACAAAACCAGCTTCCAGTCAAGTCGATGGGATTTGTCCTCATTTTCGGCAATGTGTCGTGCCATGTCAAAGAGCATGGGAGCAGGAGAGTGAGTCTGAGCCAGCAGCCAAACCAGTATACCACCAATGAGTGGGGTGGGGGTAGGAGGTTTAGACTGGAGCAGGGGTTTTCCCCAGTCACATTGTTGCACAGTGCCGCTCTAACTCCATAAAAAAAAGATTACGCAAGGGTATCAAACAACCTTTACTGATCTTATCGATTTGTGGTATATTATTAACCTTGTGCCCCATGAAACTTTACTTCTCGTCGAAAAATGTCCATTTGGCAATGATTTTCCATCCATCCATGACCTGATACCGCCTGTCCTCACGAGGGTCGCGGCCGTGCTGGATCCTATCCCAGCTGTCTTCCGGCAGTAGGCGGGTACACCCCGAACTCGTTGCCAGCCAATCACACGCAATGACAGCCTTCACCTTTACCCAAAGTTGCACTACAATTTAATGGTTTTGGTCTGTGACCCACATCCTCAACAGCATTTTTGCAATAAAACCAATTTTATGTCATCATGCTGGCTTTTTAGGTGCTTAGGTGTGCTTCGTGGAGGTTCTGGGACACAACTAAGGCTTTTTAGGGGTCAGGTTGTGGTTAAGTTGGGCTAAGGTGTAGTTCGTGGGAACTTGGGAGTGTTTCATGAAGGCTGTTTTTCTGGACTTAGGTGCCCGTTGTGGGTGCCGAGGTTCGTGTGGCGTTTTTAGAGGGTCCAGCACACCTTTGTGGGGAGTTTTTGTTTCGTGAAAGATTCTTAAGGGCATGCTGTACTGTGTGGAGACTCGGGTGGTCTTGTCCAATAGCCCCAAACAGCGCCACACCCCACCACTCTGCTTGGTAAGACTGCAGTCACAGTGGAGGCTTGTGCTGTTCAGTAGATCCCACCCCAATTGATAGGTGCATGTTGAAACTGAGAAGCACCGGGGGCCAAACTAGGTCAAGCGACGCAGGGGCAGAGCAGGGTCAGGCCGTTCTGGAATCAGTAATGAAAAAGCGCCATTTGTGGGGATTCGGGTGTATGTTGTACGTTGTTAAGGCTTTGTTGCAGTAGGCGGGGCTTGATTGTGCTTCATGGAAGGGATTTTGGGAGTCCAGTGCACCTAAGGAGGCTCGGTTTGCTTCGAAAGGGCTTCTTAGTGGCGCAGTTGCATTTCACGGATACTCTGGAGCTATACATTACATTTTAGTGGGTTGGGGTACACTTCATGGGGGCTGAATTGCACTTTGTGAGGCCTCAGGTACATTTTTTTGGGTGGCTTGGTTGCAATACAAAGGGGTTCCCCCTTGTGCTAAATGGATGTGATTTTTGGGGGGGCTTGGTGCTTTTAGGGGCTCTGTCGTCAGCGTTTCTTTAGGAGATTTCTTGTGCTTTATTGAGACCGAGGTGCCTTACATGTGGGCTCGTTGAGGTGCACGTCGTAGGTCAGGTGACCGAGAATACTCCACAGTTTAGAAATTCCTGATTGTAAGTCTCTATTGTACCTTTATAAATGATTTTGTTATGAATCGTATCTATGGAGCATTCATATTAAAAGTGTAGCAATATCCGTACACTGGTAGTACACCACTGAAGTCCTATGGCACTGTTCTGAGACCACTGAAGTTTTAAAGCTGTGCAGTATTCAAGAGCCATTGACTGGAGAGGATTGAAGCAGGGAAGAGAAAAAAAACTCATTCAAATCATGAGGCTGCAGAATGGCTGCTCTGTTGTGGCCGTCTTCGGAGGACAAGCTTTGTTTTATGAGCCTGAGTTGGCGCGACTCTGGTGAAAGACTGTCTGTGTGGCTCGCTGATTCGTGGCAATGTCGGAAAAACTCTCATTTGGGACTTAAGTACACACGGCTTGAAAGGCTCGCACTCAACACCTCATCAGTGAGGTCAGTGCACTCACACTTGTGCACACACACGCATACAAACTGACAAAGATGCTCACGCCACACTCATGCACACACACTGACACAGTCCGGGCTCGTCCAACCAATCAGAATGAGTGAGTAGGTCCCCCCAGAAGTGGGTGGGAGAGTTGGTGAAGCACAAGTCTGTCTCAGGACACACAAGTTTTTGCGTTGGTGCTTTGGGGAACTTCATTTGGGGAAGTCTCTAGAATAATCCCTTTTTTCCCCCCTGCACTTTTGTTTTGGTTTGGGGAGGGGGGGCGGGGGGGCGAGTGGGGGGGGAACTCTGGGGTCCATCAGGGTACAGCTTGAGCGCAGAATGGCTGAACTGGTGCAAATCCGTAAGAAACATCTGCAGATGCCCATTTCAAGGTAAGATGGGAGCACGTTTGGAGACGTTTGAATGACAGCTTTCAACGCCACTGAAGGGACTTGACCACTTGTTTGAAGTGTGCTATGCTGAAAACAGCCACTAGAAGTCACTGTGTCTTTGACGAGCATGACCAAATTATTCGACATTGTTGTTTATCTTGTTCAAATTGTTGTTTTGGTCTGGGGACATAACGGAAACACGCAAACTAGTATGCGGATCAAAAGCTGAACACTCGCACTAAACATCTGATGGCATGTTTTGTAGTCACCAGCCTGACTATACTTAGCAGCCACGACACTTGCCAGTTGTTACAGGAACACTTGACTTCCTTGCGCCGTGGCTTTGCGGGAGGGGAAACGAGCTGCACGGATGATGGGTCACGTGGCTTTTGTGTTGGTTAGGGCTTTGACGTCCTTGCGTCGGTTGGTGAACACAATTGCACATTGTTTTGGCGACGCGATGTTTCTTCTGTCGTTTCATTCACCATGAGAAGTACAGTCAAGACTCCAGTCGTATTCAAAAACGGTCAAATGTGGAGAGCATACTGTCAAGAAAAGAGTCCGCATGAAAGCATTCTTATTATTTTGGGGAACACGTTATGGTATTTTGACTAAATGTTCCAGAACCCAAATTTTCAAAGTTTTGTCGGTACATGCATGTGGCATATGTGTGAAACCGATCTCCCCTGGGAGCCAAAGAACTTGGGAGGTGCAGCAGCTCAAAATAAGAGAACAAATATATTGTCTCTTTTAACCTAAGCTAAACTAAACTCAACTATTGTTACGTCCCAAAGTTTAAGGAATATTTTTGGGGATTATCTGGCTGGACATGAGATGAGATGAAGTCGCTGCAAAGCCTGTGAAATATTGTTAGAAGTACTGTCATATCAATTTAAAAATATGCCATTTTTATTCTCTGTACATTTTGATTTAAAAAACATTTGTGCAGTTTTTTTTTCATGCATATTCGAAATGTATAGTTTATCAGAATGGTCAGATTAGCACGTGGATTTGAAAACTGGGGCAGGTGCGGCAGGTTGATAAAAAGAAAGATATTATTTGCCTGCTAAAATGACCTATGCTACAGTTACGACCCAAATTATTCACACCGTGGCCAAACCGTACAGCAAAAAATAAATGAAACTGTCCAAAATGATTCATAGCTTTTCTCAATACAGTCCAGGTGTATCCAGCGTTCTATTTGTATGGTTAACTGAGCAATGCTTGAGCACATCAGCAGTTTGGGAAAATGTCAGGAAATATTGAAATATTAGATTATTCAGAACTGGCACAGTTTTGAGTTTAAGTGACTGAATGTGATGAAGACGTAACTTTTTGCTGGACATAAGACTCCATATACACACACACACACACACAAACACACAGTGACATTTAAAAAATACAGTATATAAATATAAAAATATAAAAAAATAGAGAAAAATTGTAAGTCTATATCTCTTCATACCCTTACTTATAAGCATACCAAAAGTTGTTTTCTTCAATGGGAGGGTTGGGGGGAAGAGACCTTATAGTTGTACAGCTCGACACATGACCAAATATGGTTCCTCACCTCTTGTATGAAACCTGCAATAGCACTAAAGCGTGTTAGTTCGAGGAATAGTGTGGTATCTTCGCACCGCTTGAGTATAGTAAAGTAGTAAGAGCATGTCGTCAAGTCGTAACGGTGAGGCTCCGCTCCGTACAAGACAAAAGAGATTTGTCATTCATCTCCATAAACAAAAGTGCACTTGACAAGTCATTTCCGTGGGGAAAAAGCGCTGTCAAATGTTTCCCCAGCTGCTAAAACCCAAAAGAAGGAGTTATCTGGGAAGATTATGAGCGCTGACATTCGGGCGCTTGCTATTTTTATGGCTCAACAGCTTTCTGAAGATGGTGCCAGATTGATAAACACTTGAAAAAGCCGCGAGTGCCAAGGGCAGCGTCCTCGTCTGTTGGGTCGGGGGCGCACGGCGTCGTCTGGCAGCGCTTCAACAACGGTCACGAAGGGGACGAGGGGGGGGAGAGCAAGTCCTCCGTTATTTGAAAGAAACTCACGTCCCGTCCAATAAATCTGCGTGAGAGAATAAATCGCTTCTGTAAACAGAGGATGAGATTTCTCATGGAGACCCAAGTAAACCTGTTGAAGCTTTGAAGATTCATGAAACGCATGAATGCAAGGCGCATGTCGCAATTTATTAACCCTTCAGAAGTGCACTCTATATAATCCTCACAGCAATTAAACACGAGTAGCACATGCACTCCTAATGCCAAAGGAATTTAAAAGTTGCCCGTCATCGAGAAAAAGTAATATTATGACAACGAATTGATATTTTTAGAGATAAAATACTTGCAATTGGGATAATAACTGGATTCCCAAAATTTTCATCGTAAAATCTCGAGTGGTCTCTGTAGTCCATCATGAAAGCAGACTGATTATATTTTGTGTTTAGTCAAAATAAGGTATTGGTAAATATTTGCTTTTACTTTGGAAAACAAAGAGCGAAAATCGGTTTCTTTTTTTAATCATTGAACAATACCAAATCAATAACCATAATTGGTTAAACAACAATGGGGGCAGATTTTTTTAATACATCAGTGCAAACTAAAATTGTTTCTGAATGTTTGAGGAATCGATGAATATTTATATTTTTTCACTTGACATGACTTCAACCACTTCACTCTTCAATATGCGCGCAAATATTAATATTATATCTTTTATGCCAACGCCATTAGCAATTGCATAAATCCAAATGGAAATAATTAACATAATGCAGTCATTCTAAGTTATGAAAGAGGAATAAAAGGAAACAACATTGAAAGTTTGATTATCTTAATAAGGATGCTTTTTGTTGACCCTTTCAGTCTAATTCAGGCAACAGAGATGACAATTGGAATCTTGCACCCGCATTTAATCCAACACAGCCAAAAATGGCCTGGAAATGAAAAACTGAATGTCACAAAATGTTCCGAGGAGCTCTTACTTTTGAATTCTATCCTCATTTGCTTCCTCAACACGTGACCGACAATAATCACTCTCAGAGTCCCAATGCTCAAAAGGTTACTTTCGCAAAGTGCGCCTTACGTAAGGCCCAAAGCATGGGAAGTTTTACTCGCGTGGAAAGATTGGCAGCCATGATGCCCTTTTTGCCACAGGCATTTTTTTTTTGTTCCCCTCCTTGAGACAATTTGGCTTCCAAATCAACTCTTGAGAAGACCTCACTGCCTGCTCTGAACGTCAAGATTTAAACGCGCGCTTGCAGTTTCGACTGCCGATGCTCCTGGATTTACAAAAACGCGCATGTAAGACGGCTTCCTTCACGCCAAAGTGGATTAAGAAAAACTGGACCAAGTGGCTCGGGGAACTGCTGTGCCCCCGCGACCCGACCTCGGATAAGCGTATGGATTATTAACCAATTAGTGTTCAAAAAAAAGAAAAAGGCAAAGAACCAATGTTGCATGAAGACATTTGCTGTATGTTTGCGAACACTTGTGAGTCTCACATAAATGGATATGATTATGTTTATAATAACAATAATACCATTATTAAAGATAAATTGGAGCAAATGCATTATTTTAGAAGTGTGTATGAAACCGGTAGCCCGTCGCATTTATCAGAAGCCAAGAAGTAACTCTCGGTTTCAAAGAGGCGGGCCATATCTTTAACCTCGCATGAATGTATGGAGTTTAGCCCAGCCGACCTTTGGCAAGAGATCTTGAAATGGTGGCCAATCAATCACATAAGGTATAAACAAACTTGAACGGAGCTCAAACGTCTGTTTTGGGGAGGTATGAAGAAGCCTATTGACGTCACGAAAACCTGCACAAGCGCAGGAAGCCCGCAGCTCAGATTCAAACCCAGTCTGAAAAACACACCAAGTATAGCAAAGGCATGACACCAGCGATTCCCAAAAGTTGGACCAAAAGAGCCCTGCAAGCGGCATAAATCTCGAAATCTGTTCAACCAAACAGTAACTCGGGTCAAATCAAGTCAAGTTTATTTCTGTAATCCTTAGTCCAAAGAGTCTGAAAGGGCTTCACGGGCACACAGTTTAGAAAAATCAACAACATCGCCAACTCCAGGCACCCCTCCTGAGCAAGGGAAAAACTCTGAGAAAACCCATTCAGGGGGGGAAAAAAAGGAGGAAAGCTTGAGAAAAGATTGGCAAAGAAAATGTAGGGGAAGTGGAAGGGTTCAGCAGTAAAACAGGCCAAAGTGCAGATATCAAGGGCTAAGGCAGGCAAAGGGACTAATTGCCTACGAGGTGTGGTTTAACCAAACGCGAGAGTGGAGAAAATCCAGCTTAGTATAAAATCGAGATGAAACATTGTCCAAATTTCTGTGGCTAGGGTAATCCCAAAACACTGGACTCCGAACAGAGAATGCTCAAGAACCCGGAGCCGCCTTCTAAACAACCACGCTCACAAAACGACACCTACATTGCTGTACGTCTTTGATCTCAACGTATGAAATGAGTCATTTACGACGGCTTTCAGGCTTCGCAGCGTCTTGAAGCAGATGGAGGACAAAGACGTTGACTTTGAAGACATCAAAAAGAATCTGGACTTGACAGCATCGCTATTGGAGGCTGTTTATCTGGATGGAAGCAGGTAGGAAAATACGAAAAACGGTGGCATGGTGAGATTATTGACACATCTTTGGCATTGTCGGACATGGGGAAGCAAAAACTGTGCAAAATATGAAGTTTACTTTGCTTTCAGTGTGTGTGTATGGATGTGTGCGTGTCAGGCAGTGCTTGGAGTCTGAGGACGACCTCCAGCAGCTTCAGTCTGATGGAGTTCCCGCAGAGGTTACCGATTGGCTGGCATCAACATTCACTCAGAGGGTCCGACAGTTGAAGCGCCGGTCAGACGAGAAGCCCAAGTTTCGTAGCATCGTGCACGCGGTACAGGCTGGGATTTTTGTGGAGAGGTATTACTTTTTTTTTGTTTGTTTCTTCATAATTTCTGAGTCATATCGGGGCGATGGATGACAATGCAAGTGGTCGGCAGTCAGTCACGGGGCAAGCAGACAACCGTTCAAACTCATACTAACAGTCTGAACAGGAATCAAACCCACGCTTGCTGCACAAAAAGTCAGCAAGCAACAAGGACAGGTCTCCATTCAGTCACAGTGCAGGCAGAAATAATCGCTCATATCCACCAGTCTGTGAACAGAAATCGACCCCACACTGAAAGTGTGCGATGAATTAAAAAAAAATAATAATAATAACAAAATCAGCTGTGTGAATGACTTTGCCTGAGGACCGGTCGCCTGTCAATCACAGGGCAAATAGACAGACAACCATTCATATTCATAAATCCAGTCAGTGTGCACGAATCAATATCCCACGCTCAAAGCATGAGTCAGCTGAGCAGAGCGATACGCTGAGGATTCGCCGCAACCCGTCCCAGTTGCGAATTACAGGGTGGATGGGTCACTCGTCAATCAAATAGTTGTGAATTTACCGTGATGAGATGACAGCATTTTGACTGAAATACAACCACTCAGGCGACGCAGCTTTTTTTCTAGACCACAACCTTAACAACCCCACTACGCACCATCGTGAACAGTGAAACATTGGCCCCCGGTTTCTATTTGGAGACATCCTCACCAAAGTGTACGGGGGGACCTGGAGGATTTATATAAACACCTCCCGAGACGCGTTTGCTGCACAGTCTCAGCATTTGAACTTCAAGTGAACTGAACATAAACATTGCATGATTCCAGGATGTTCAAGAGGGCCTACACGGCCTCCATGCCAGACCAACCTGCGGCCATCATAAAGTGTCTGAGGGTAAGCCCCCCGCCCACCCCAAAGCATCCTGCTGTGAGTCGCGTGTTTGTGCAGCTTGTCCGAGCGCAGCAGCACGAATATCAATAATGCTATCGTGCTAACCGCCTTTTCTCAATCTCTCTCCTAAGGACGTTGACCGCTGGAATTTTGACGTGTTTGCCTTGAACGCCGCCAGCTCTGATCACGCACTGCAAACACTCTTCTTCGAACTAGTTACCAGATATGAACTCAACAGCCGCTTCAAGGTGCTTTTTGCAATCTTTTTCATCAGACAGAGCATATGAAGCCACTTTTCCGCCGAGTGCTGCAGTTTAATTAGGAAGAGTAAACGCCGGACATGACTTACATGTGTAGGCGGGACAGTGGCAGAGATGGGGAAATCCAAGTCCAGAAAGTTGAACCCCCTTCCAGAGTGCGGGTGGCTTCAGCCACAGGTGCTTTTACTCAACAGGCAGGCAAAACGAGCTTGTTCATTCAACCGGCGAATGTCACATGACCAAACACAGAAAACAGGTGATCTGTGATTGGCCGTTAGCCCAAAGCAACTGTGATGTCATTTTCAGTCGACGTCAAGTGTGGTCATCCCTTGAGCTGGATACTAATGGGTGAATGTTGCTGCTTAATTCATCTTCCGCAAACAATATTAATTATAATGCCATGTTGAGACTAGTGGGGGAGTATGGAATGTATAATAATGATGTCCACTTTTTCGACCAAGGGCCCTAGTTTCGTGCCAAGCTCACGTCTAGCGCAAAGCGCAGTCTTTTAAGAGTTTTCTTTCATTTGGTATTTTGCTAGATTTTGCACAGGTGGAAATGGGCGTAACGGGGAGTTTGCACCTGTGCGCCATTGTGGAGTGGAAGTATTCCCGGCCAATCCTAGTGGCATCTCTCAGTTGCATTGAAATCAGGGCGGTCTGGGGGCAGTACGCCCAAGTACGCCGTGTTGGACAATGCGCAAACAAAAACAGACTCGCTGAGCCCCGTGCATAGCACTGATGACATTGGCAGGTGAACTGCAAGCTCTCCCCTTGCAAATGATATAGTCAGCCATGCATGTGACATGGACAATTGGAGACCCCTTGCACCCCCGATCTTGCATCTGTGTGTGACCTGCCCCCCCCCGACCCTCTGCGTAATAATGACGGGGGTGCTATTCAAATATTTTTAAGATAATAATGATTATAATCTGTTCAATAAATTGATGTAGACAATGATCCAGAGGGATTGTCCCACGCTGGTGTCATACATACGAATGAAATGCATGACATCCACCACACATGTCCATCGAGCGTTGAATTTGCCTGTGATCAAATACACAAAAATCATTGGACAACGTTTGCGCTACAATATAGACCTCCTATTAGTCTCAAATTTAGTCTACTTTTTTTTTTTTTAAACCACATTTGCAGATGCAATGGGAGTGAGGCGTAGCGCGTCTACCTAATTCACAAACGCGCTGAACTTGACCCCAGCACGAAAATGACTATGCGTCCTTTTTCGCGACTGCTTTCTATTCCCAATTTTGTGATGAAACGGGGGCGAGGCAAGTCAGTGTGCTGGAACGCCCGAGTTTACCAAAACAGGCTCCCAATACTTGAGGAGCGAGGACCAAGTAAAGACTTTAGGCCAATGGGGTTAAAATTAATAACTTAAATCACCTAAAACCAAGTCAAGACCTGGATGAGTCATAACTAAGACTTTGAGGAATTAAAACCAGGACATGACCAACATGTTTAAGAGTCAACTCTAAGGAGTTTAGACATAAATAACGAGGTTTTGATGACTTCAAATGAAGAACCAAGTCAAGGCTAAAATTATGTGGAGTCAAAAATAGGACCTTGAGGACTTAAAACACAATCAAGACGAAGACTGTGAAGAATAGAGACCGAGTCAAGACTCAAACTGTGAGGAGATGAGGTGAAGACCAAAACTTTGAAAAGTTAAGAACATGACAAAACCAAGACTTTAAGGAGTTAAAACCAAATCACGACCAACATATTAATACATTAAAACAAAGAGCAAAAGATGACAGAGTTAAGAACAATTCAAGACCAAGGTAATGAGACCACAAGACTGAATCATTGTCACCATTTTCCAAAGTAACAGTGACAAATGTCCGACCGTACACACGTGTGATTTTGGTACCTTTCACCCATTGACAACGGAAAGAAAAAAAATGCAGAGCGTAATGAATGAAACAGATCCAGACTGCTTGGTGGAGAACAAAAGACACCACTTGGAAATCGTTTGGCCTACAGATCAGTAGGTCAGTATTTGTTTTTCTGTGGTGCTTGTTGCTATTCGCAGTACGAGTCCCACAGATCGTATTAGATTTCTCTGGAATTTGCAAGGGGTTGAAAAGGGGCTCGTGCAATTGATTGATTTGTTCCAGATCCCCATCTCGAGCCTCACGCTGTTCCTGTCTGCTGTGGAGAGAGGATACTGCAAACACAACAACCCATACCACAGCCATGTGCACGCAGCGGACGTCACCCAGACCATGCACTGCCTGCTGCTGCGATCCGGTCTAGTGGTACAATTCGGATGTTGATGAATTCAAGTCAAGATAACGACTTTGCTGACCAATGCAACAGTTAAGACTTTGAGCAGTTAAGAACCACGTTAAGACTTGAGATGTCAAAAATTCTACTCAAGACTTTGAGGAGTCAAGACATGGAGGAGTTTGGAGGACTTTGACGAGTGAACAAGAAAGGACCAAGGATCTGAGAAGTTAGGACTAATTCAAGATAAAAACTTTAAAAAGTTGACTCTGAGTCAAGACCGAAACCTTGATGAGTTGTGACCAATTTAAGACCAAGACTCTGAGGACTTAAGACCGAGACTATGAGGAGAAAAAGCCACGTCAAGCCTGAGATTTTCAGGAGTCAAGACAACGGAGTTAAGATTAAATCAAGACCAAGGTTTTAAGGGCTTAAGACCAACAGAAGACTGGAGACTTTGAGTAGTTCACACCAAGTAAAGACTGAGACTTTTTCATGCAAGAGCAAGTCTAGTTTATTGTGTTTGAGAATTTGGCAGACCGTGTTGCGCCTCGCTGGGCGTTCAGGAGCGCAATCGGGGCTGATAGGCGGTCTCCCAAGTGTTCACAGCCGACAAGTTTTCATTAGCTAGTAGAGATCTTCTCGCAGTTCCCTTTGAATGTACTTTGCATGCGCCAATCTCATGGATGGACTCTAGCGAGTTCTTCCGCCATTGTAGACCGCATGCCCGTTGGCCGCTTAATTTAACGGTCATGAGGGGAGCCGCTCCCATTGGATGATAAAAGTTGTCTGTGTTCCCTCCAACGATGACTTTCTATCTGCAGCTATTAACCAGAATACCAAAATAAAACTCAACTCCATCCATGTGCATGGTCAGACTGGGCTTTTTGCTCTTCTGGGCACAAAATGAGGCTCCCAAGACTTTAAGGTGTCAACACCAGAACTTTGAGGAATCAAGACCAAGTCCAGACTTTAGACTTTGAGGAGTTAAAACCAGCTCCAAGACTTAAGACATCAAAAAGTTATGACCAAGTCAAGAAAAAGACTTGAAATATTTCAGACCAAGTCAAGACAACGTGACGGTGGCTCCGTGATTGATCGATTGGTGTGTTTCTGCCATGTAACAAACAGCATTGGTTAACTGAGCTGGAGGTGATGGCGTCATTGTTCGCTGCAGCCATTCATGACTACGAGCACACGGGGACCACCAACAACTTTCACATCCACACAAAGTAAGTTGGGGTTTTTCCTGGAAAAATGACTCCATCCTTCGCCAAATTCTAACAAACGTGGCCATTTGCGTAACATCCTGTTATGATGTCAAGGAATATAAGATACACTGTTTGTTGTTTTATAGAGGGCTAAACTCTTTAACACAAACATGTTCACGGCGGGAGGTCAGTATTTTTAGATGCCGTATATCCATTCTCGCAGGAGAGACTCTTGCGTTATATATGGCTCACTGTTTATATGTCCAACGAAATACAGTGGTCCCTACTCAAGTGGAGAAAAGTGCAACAACTTGGAGTTCAACCAAAACGATCTGAAAAATGATGCCTCAAAATAAAACAAAGCTTCTAACCATCGTAAGCGTAGTACAGGAAATGTAACGTGGCGATGAAGTCGGCTTCTGGTTTGGCAGTACAATAGGAGCAATAAAATGTGTATATTTAATTTGCAAGAAAATAGTTTCTTGTTGTAAAGTGACTCGAGTGGAGTTCACAGCCACGAAACAGAACTTGTAACGAATATTTCCTCACATTCAACATTCACACACAAAACCCTCTAAACTATAGCTTCTTGTATCTCAAAAAAACTTGGGTCACTCATATCTCAAGCTCCCACTGTATTTCCTACGGGTAAAATGGTCAACTCGGTCAAACAATGAGTCTACCTTTCATGGATGTGTTTTTGTTTTGGGGGTTTTTTTGCCCTGTCAGGTCTGACTTTGCACTGATCTACAATGACCGCTCGGTGCAGGAAAGTCATCATCTGAGCGCAGCGTTCCGCCTCCTGCAGGACGACCAAATGAATATCTTCATTCATTTGACTCGAGAAGAGTGGATGTAAGGCTTTTCCTATTTTCAAAAGGTCTTTATGTGTTAGATTTATACTTTAAAGGTCAAACCGAGGCCAACCCACTATAAAGTTTGCTCTCGGTGCTAGCGGGACCAAATCGGTAATCCCACCGTGCGCATTTTACAGCACGGCACAGCATCGAATTGCAAACAAGAACGCTAGTTTACTTCACACTTGACTTTTAAGGGGATGAACTGCGATTTACTAGAGTTTCCATCATTCGGTACAATTTACAACACTCAATAAGCCGAGGCTGAATCAACAAAATAGAAGAATAGGTCACAACAACACAAAATTGTACAACCTTATATAGTACACTTGTAAAGAATGAGACCAGTAAGATTTGCTTTTTGGGGAAAAAAATTTATTATTGTCGTCATCTGAAGGCTTTAATTAACACTATAAGATCACAACTTTTTTTTCCTCTTGTAAAATAATTTATTCTTGTATGATTAAAGGTAGAGCGTGTAGAATTTAGCACCATCTAGTGGTGAACGAATGGAATGCAATGACCTAAGGTCGAAGCGCGTGCATTTTGAAGCATGCGGTTGACCTGCTTTTTTATTTTTATTTTCAAATCTTTTTTGTGAAAGTCAGACTGATGGGACGCGACGGGTGCACTGCGCACGAACTGATCTCAATATTTTTCCAACGTGACATTCAAGCTTTGTTGCTGCAACGTGGGGTTGATAGAAGCAATCTTTTTCTTTTTTTTTTTTAGCACAGGAACAAGGACATCTGAAATTGTCCTTTCGTACCATTTTCACGCAATATCGCTGTTTCAAAACCGAGATGTATTTTGTTGTAATCAACGGTCGCGCACACAGGGAGCTGCGTTCCCTTGTCATCGAGATGGTGCTCTCGACAGACATGTCCTCTCACCTCCTCCAAGTAAAAGCCATGAAATCGTGTCTGCAGCAGCAAGAACGGTAACGCCGCGCATGTTGAAGAACTCTTTAGGGAGCACTTGACAGCATTATTAATTTCCGGTCTGATAGGATCGAGAAGTCCAAGGCGTTATCACTGTTGCTGCATACGGCCGACATAAGCCACCCGTCTAAACCCTGGTCTCTGCACTCCAGATGGACGGAAGCCCTGATGGAAGAGTTCTTCAGGCAGGTAGGAACATGAATCATATCATTAATTTTTTTTTTGGGGGGGGGTGTAAAATTCAGATATTCCTCTTAAAAGGTGACATTTTTTCATGCAACTTTTTCCAGATTTTTTCCTCGTGGCACCACCACATCATTCTCACGATGCAATATTTGTGCGGCTCGACTCCACAACCACTTTGAAGTGCCATTCACATACAGAAATCGCCAACTGCGTCTTCCATCACGAGTCTGTTCCAATCATTGAGCACTTTTTCCCCTCCAAAATAGAAAAGAAGAGGCGTACTTTGCTGCCTCGCTGTTTCTCTTTAGGAACTATACAAGAAAAGGCTTTTCAGTGTTGTTTCTACTGTGAGGGGGGAAAAAAAAAAACACTTTAGATGTGTCACATAAGCTTGACGTAGATATTTTGAGTCTTGGAGTGGGATGCCTTTTAAGATATCGGCTGGTTGTCTCTTTCTACCATGGGGAGGGTGATAGAGAAGCGGAGCTCGGTCTGCCCTTCTCGCCGCTGTGTGATCGAAAAAGCACCCTCGTGGCCGAGTCCCAGATTGGTATGTCCACCAAACGCACACGCTATAAACACTTCATTTTGCTGCAAATAACATCACACGGAAGTTGGACTGTGTTTCCCGTAGGTTTCATCGACTTTATCGTATACCCGACGTTTTCCCTGCTGACGGACATGGCGGAAAAGATTGTGGTTCCTCTGGTAGAGGAGAACCCGGGTCCACCGGACCCCTGTAACAGACACAGGTACTGGCCTGTGTTCACCACTGGGAGGAGGGTCAGGATTTTGTAAGGCATTTAACACAAGATAAATGTAAAGGTCTTATAAACACATGTAATATTTTGAAAGAGATGGAGAACACAAAAATATTGTACCGATAGTTTAACAATGTCCTGATGCCTTGTGTTGAGAGTAAACAAATCATGTTTTTTTCAAACAAACGTGTATATATATATATATATATATATATATATATATATATATACAAATCATGCCCACAGATGCGCGTAATAAAATGAACCTACAGCCTGTAGACGTAAAACGCAAGATTGAAGAGGATTTAACATTCACTAATGCTCAGCAAAAATGATGCTGATCTGAAACACCGTTTTCATTCTTCTTTCAAATGTACACCGTGTAAAGGAAAATAGTGTGCTGTCACCTAATGGTCAAGAGTGGAATTGCACTCAAAATAAATGTGAGCCGGAACAAAAGATGGAGAGCGACACACCATATGAAAATACAGTAATTCATGAACTAATTGGAAAATACAGTAATTCACAAACCCGGAACCCGAGATGGAGAAGGGGATTACTATATATTTTTTGTAATAAAGGCAAAATACAAATAAATGCCGGCAAAAAAAAATTTGAATTGGGGCACTCATAAGTCGAGGTACTGCTATTTCATGAGCCCATATCGGTTTCACCCAGCGATGATTTAAAATGTTTTTGAAAAGGCACAAGCAAAGTCAAATTTTCTGTTCCCACCTCCTAGCCGAGGTGGGCTCCTTCTTCTGGAACAAGTGTCGCGTGAAGTGAAGTCATCCTTTAATTCTGATACAAGTAGGTAGGATTGGTACTACGTTGTGTAGATTTATTTGCAACGCTGGGAGGCCATTGTGCTTCATTGTTAGTCAAAATTGAAGCATAAAAAGATTTCAACCAGCACAACACTTAAAGTATTATCAACTGTCTGGCACATTAGGCCAGGTGGTAAATAATTGGTATATCCACTTCTGAGGACTCTTAACTCTTCATGTCTCTTTTATTTGCGTCACTTAGGTAGAACTATATATATATTTTTTTAAAAATAAATAAATCTCACTCGCACTCGATCACTTGGACTTTCTCCCCGGTTGCCTGGTGACTGTCTGCTGTATTGCCTCTGTGCTGTGTTTTTTGGCTTACTAGTAACGTGTGGAAAGAGAGCTCCAGAGGCCTGCAGTGGAGTCTGGCTCACATCACAGCCGAGTTGGTCAGCTTCCGTTCAACGTGGACGCGTCACACCGACGACAACAAGCGCAAGTGGAAAGACGGAGGATCCAAAGGTATTTTCCCATCAGTCAACATCCACAGGACAGTGTGCTGTCCAGATAGCTGATTGCAATTGAGGGACAGTGTCCATTAATAAGCTGCGTTGAGTCACACAATCCATTTTACAGCAGTTTCAGACAACAAGAAAAATGCATATATATTGTAACTATTTATTTCTTCTTTTTTTTTTTTAACCCTGCAGCATTTTCAGAAGTCCAGGTGTCAAAAGAGCTGAGAGGCGCAACAGAGGAAGAGTCGCATAAATCACAGCAGGATGCCACCACATACACAAAACAGTCAACTTGACTACTTTGAAGAAAGAAAAAAAAAATAATAATTTGAACAATATATCTGTTGGGCCGAATGTCACTGTAACAAAACCACAATGCTCTGATACTGCCCCATTTTTAATAACATAATTTAATGGTACAATTGTGTAACATGCTGGCCATGTTGTACTATAACTAGAGCATCTTATTAAATTAATTTCCAAGCAGCTTGTCGCAAGTGTTATGTTCACATTATCGTCCCTTTTCTAACCCGCTTATTCTCACGAGGGTTGCGGGCATTCTGGCGCCTATCCCAGCCGCCTTTGGGCAGTAGGCGGGTACACGCTGAACTAATCGCAGGGTGTACATAGACAAACAACCATTCACACTCACAATCACACCAAGGGACAGTTTAGAGCATTAGAACATATTATTGTAAAGTTGTTGTTGTTTTTAATTATTTTATGCGTTGACTTCCCCCTTATGTTTAAAACACACTCATTATTCCATGATTTTTTATTACTTTGATGATGAGGACGACTGCAATATTATTTTATTCACTGCTCAAGCACGACTTGACTCATTTCCCTCTTTGATTTATAGTAACAGATTATTTCTGTTAATATGCAATTTCATTGGCATTATTGTTATGATTCCATTTAAGATTTAAAAAAAAATATACAAGCAACACACATCTACATTATAATGCCCTTGTTTTAGAGCTTAAATTATGTTTCAGGGGCTGTTAAAATGTAAAATTACTGTTCATATTAATCAATACAATGTCATTTGGTTCCTCTTGAACTGAAAGGATTCATATTTCCTTTTTTTTTTATATTGACGATAATCGATGGAAAACAGTAAAACCCATCTAAGCTCTAAATGGACTAAACGTGTTGAACTGGGAGGGGGTCGGGGGCTGATTTTTACGTCAATAGATTGTATAATGGCAGCTTGTACGGGCTGTCATTATATTGTGTTGATGGCAGTTGTGCCCAACCTTTTTTTGACCAAATATCTACTTTTCGATCGATCAGCCAACCTTCCGCAATCGATCGAACCGTAACCGCACACGCGCGCATACCCCGATGAGCAATAGACATAACGACCCATACAATGAACGAAACAGAAAAGAATAAACAAGACACCAAAAGTTTGTGAGATTGTGAAAAGGGTTTTCTGCCTACCTTAGTGGGAGACCGACTCGGCTGCGTGCCGCGCACTTGTTCGTGATCGTAGCTGACGTGGTAGCGTTTGAAAACGCTTCTCCCTGCACTCCAGATTCCCATGCCTTGTCCGCGCACTCGGGGGACTGGACACGAAACAAATTCGAAAAGCAAATAATAACCATAAAAGCGACAGCTCGACAGCTCTGATCGCAGGCTGCAATTCCGGACGGCTGAGCGTTAACAACTTCCGGTGATTCGGATCACGCGCCACCGGAAGTTAAAGGTGACCAGCTTTTTTATTTTAATTTATTTTATTTTATTTTATTTTTTAAAATACTTTTTGTGGAAGCGACACTGATGGGATGCTAAAGGTGCAGTGTGCACAAACACAAAAATATATAAATAACACTCACGCGGACAAATTTCCCTCGACACCCCTCGCGATCCAAGATCAGTCCGCGAGCTACCGGTCAATGGCGATCCACGTATTGTGCACCCCTGGTCTATGGTACCTCAACTGATGCATACGTACCCAGAAATGTATGCTTCTAGACCAGGGGTCTCAAACATGCGGCCCGCGGGCCAACTGCGGCCCCCGGGATGATAATTTGCGGCCCCCGTCTTAATATGAAAGATTAATATTAGTGCGGCCCGCAAGATTGATATGAATGACTCTTGTGTGCGGAGCTGAACGAACCAATCACGGTGAGGTATTGACCCTATTCCGCCCCGCCCATTTTTCAGAGGAAATAAAATCTGAATATGGGGGTGTGCTCTAATTCACTGAGGTACGTCAGGAGGGGAAACGTATTGAAGAGATTTTTTGTGTTGAGAGCAGAAGTAAAAGACTTCATGGAGAAGGACGGAGTGGCTTCTTTTTAAAATTATTTGATTTAATTCATTATTTTGTGTTAAAAATAAAGAATTTGAGAACATTGGAATGATTTATCAGCGCTTTTCTTGTGGAAACCCTGATGCGGCCCAGCCTCACCCAGACTCTGCCTCCAGTGGCCCCCAGCTAAATTGAGTTTGAGACCCCTGTTCTAGACTTAAGTTGATGCAATGCCACTCAATGTAAGCGGCCTTGTTTATGAAAAATGTATGCTTTTTGTGCTTCCTGCTCATAGTTCAATGAATTATTAATACGCCGGGCCTATTTTTAGGGGAGTCACCCTCAATGAACCGCATGGCCAGTGGCGCGCGCTTGTGAGAACGTCCTCTTTGTTGAAATAAACCAGAACACATCGCCAATTTCAACATTTTATTGTATCAAACACATTTGGAGAACTCATAAATTCAAGTAAGCTTGGAACAAATGGTTTGAGTTGAAGTTCCATTTTGAAAAACAAGATAAACAACGACAGAATCCATAAATACAAAGCAGAGAAAAAAATAGCAACATTTGTAATGTTATTTTTGAAGTTGTATTTTTCGGTATTCTGGAGCTGATGCGTGCGATGTATCGTGTTTGAGAAGCGATTGTCACAATCTCCATATCAACGTAGCTTCAATTAGGAGGAATTTAACATGATCTGGTTGATGAGGCGCGGGATTATCCGGCTGTAAAATGGGTTTGTGCCACACAAAACGAAGCACAAAGAAATTACGTTTGGATCATGCAAGAACGTGTTTTATCAGAGGGATTTACATTAGAAGAAAGAAATCAAACTAGTAAATGAAAATATGTGATACAGTATAATGGAACATGGACCTGGCCAATATCCATTAAATCAGCAAATTTACACAGCAGTCCTTCGCTAATATTCAAGGGAGCGAGCACTACAGCAGAGCGCAAAAAAGAAATATTTAAAAAAAATGCAAGAACAAATGTTTACAATTGCCTACATGGCCAAAAAGAGAAATGTAATTTCAAACTCATCTTACAAAATGGACCTCAAAAATAAACGTCTGACAGATTATTTAGATTTGGAACTCAATACATCTGAAGAGCGCATCTACGTGCACGTTTGGAGACGACTCCACTAGCGTCTACTAACAACCCAGGCTAAACAAACTAAAGCTCCTCACCACCATATCAATCTTCCGGAAAAGACATTTGAGCATTTATTCCATATCCCGATATCCAGTTGAACCCTTTCACGCACCCAGTAACCCGATAACGTGACAAACCGTCCACTGTGGTCACCGCTGTCCCTGAAATGGTTAAAGCCCTTCCGGCACCAAAGCATTAGAATTCCAAAGTTGAATGTACGAGTACATGGACCTGGGATATTATTGATATCCATCAAGGATACCCCAGCCATTTCAAAATACATGCTCAAAAAGATTCATAAAAAGCTGTTCCGCTCACGCTGGTGGAGGGAAAAAAAATGTCGTTCTACTGGTGCACTGAATTGTGCACAAAGACAAAAAAAAGAAAAACATTGTAGTCCAAGAACCTGAAACTGGATATCGGCTAAATGCTCAAATGGCTTTCCATAAAAGCTTGTGTCGAAGTTGAGATGCTTGACCTTACTTCCTTGAGACCAATTTCTTTATAGATGGCCTCATCTTACGACAACTAAGACAATTATTGAAAAGTATCACCGCATCTATTCACATGTCTACCAATTCCTGTTCCCTTTTACGTTACGTCCATCAGGTGTCATCAAAGGGCGAATCGTTTGACTTTATTTTAGTTTGATTTGAGAATAACTTTATCCCCCGTATTAGGAATGTGACCATGAAACGTACACCAATGCTACTAGCGACCGTGTTGAAAACGTAACATTTCACCAGGTACAAACGGGGCGTTATTGCTTCAATGGAACAATCACAGACGTCATGGCACCAAAAAAATGATATCGTGTGTGATTAAATGAAATGCTGATATGACGGGAGATGAAATGAGTGTTTTGAACCGTGGGAAATTGGAATTACGGAAGCAAAATGTAAGGATCCCTTTGGAACTGTATGGCTATTTGTGAAGGTTGTTTTGTGGCTGGTAACTGAGGCCCTGAAGGACTGTCCTGATGTGGCTAGAAAGTGAGTCTGCGCGCACACACACACAATTTTTTTGTCATCGTGTGGAGCTGGCTGAGTCGAAAGAGCAGCATTTATGATGTACACACAAGTGCTTTCATTCATTCTTTTGATCTTCTTTTTCAACATTTATTTTTCTGTCCCCGGGATGAGCTTCTTTGTCTTCTCGTCGGCTAGCTGACCGGTGCCGCCGCATGTCGCCGCTTTTGTGTCTGCGAAATACAGGCGTGACAGTCAGTTTGGGACATTCTCAGGAAAGCTTCCTTCTTGTACTTAAAGTATACCGTAGTCAAGAGTATAGAAGTGTTTCGGCTTAATCCTTGCTCGTGATTATTAAAATTCTGTGTGGGAATTACATAGTTGATAACAATGTGATATTATCACTATATTGTGCCAACAATTCAAGAGTATCGCAATACAAGAAGTTAGAACACAATTTTTTGCTAATAGCGTAACTTATCATGATACAGTGCTCGCAATATGATGTAAAAATATTTTGCTAATGCCCATCTTGATATGATATGGGCGATATAGGGATATCTTTCCCACAGTATCGTGATACAGGATTTACACTACCATTTCATCATATTTTGTCAATGATACCAAAATGTATGACAGAATAATCATGCAACTATGTAACTACCATATCAGTATGCAATACCTATGACATCATATTTTCCAATAATATGCACAGTATCACGATACAGTATTGATGACGCGATATCAAATATGACGGTACGGTATCCCAATACAGTCATCACAGTTCAATATTATCGCAAAACGAATCAGGATGCAGTATTCCTCATATTATGTTTTTACCAATAACAAGATTGATCGGCGCAAAACATTAAAAAGTACCGCAGCGAGTGCCGCTATCCCCTGTGTTACTTCATAAGAGTTGGGACAAACAAGTCTGCACAAAAAGCTAAACACTCACAAAATTGGCAATGTCCAGAAGACTTGAATTCAGACTCCATTTTCCCACCCATGAAGACAGCGGGACTATGTGTGTCGCCGCAGTGAATGTTAATCAAGTTTCCATGGGTATTGTTGCCACGGCGATGTCATGCACTTTAAAACCAAGGCTACGACACTTTCAAAGTGGTTGGTCGTTACAGATCAAGACATATTGATTGACAAGAATAATGTAGTACTGAAGGTCGGAAAAGAAATACTTTAATGGATGGATTTTTTTATTTATTTTTTTGTTTTTGTCCAAGTGTTCTTTATTTAACCTTGAATTGGCTGTCATCGCTTAGAGTCAAAAGAGTCAGACACACTTGGCTCACAACTGAATTAAATCCGGAGGAACTAGACTGAAACAGACACACAAAATGTAATGGAAGTGCTACTTTTCAGCCACTAAAGTGAACTCCTGTTACTGTACTGCAGCTCCCACATCCAAGCTGTCGAAATAACGTGTATGGAGATCCAGCATATCTAATTATTCAGTTGAACTATGGTGGCAAATGACCGGAAAGTGATTCAATAATTCAGAGTTTCTATTAACTCATTCAGTGCCAGCCAATTCTAAACCAAGTCTGAACAGACGTATCAAAACGTCTTTGGGAGTGAATGAGTTAAGAAAGCAACCGATGACTAAAATCAAGGTAACTTTTACTATAGACATCTAAAGTGCAGGGACTGTACTTTACAGACCACCTCGTGCGTTCTAACAACCCTGGTTTTAATAGTGTTTGGGGTGGGGGGGGGGGTTTGGGGGTGAAAAAAAAGCTTAGAAACACAAAAGGCTGACTGTACCAGTAGTGTCCTCTGGGCATTTGAGCCGCAGCGGAGCTTTGAGAATAATTTGCGCAAAACACACTTTGCATACTGATGCGATAGAAGAGCGCCCTGGGAAAACTTTCTTGACGGCATAATATGGTGTTATTTCCCCCCCCTCTTATTTACCCGCTTGAGCCTCGTTAAGCTGCGATGAAGGATCTGACGAAGCGACTCTGGAACAGTCGTCGTCTTCTTCTTGCTTTGTGAAGGGGCACTCCGATCCGTCGACGGCCGCCTCTGACAGAGTCTCCCTGGAGAACTCGGCTGCAAACGCAAAATCATGGGAGTCAAGATAGTTGACCAATAAGGTTGCGCTCATTAGATGCGCATGATGTGCCCGATCAATGCTGCCTGACATTTAACGTGTTACTGTATTTACTCACGCTGAGTCTATTTACAACGGCGCCCCATTAATGAGGACACATGGCCATCTCATCATTTTCTGATCTTGTTAATACTCCTCATAAGCTATTTCACAATAGGTTGCCCCATACAGATAGTACTGTACATCCAATACTATGTTCTGATCTTTCCCAGATATTATTCACATCGTGATGCAGTACTTCCGAAATATTATCACGATAGTTCTCAGGTACACTGCAGTAGTAATATGATAAATGATTCACAATGCAATATTGTGAGTGTGTTTCCTGCTGCTGATAAATCACAACACAGTACGCAAAATACGATGACCACAATATCGTTGCACTACAGATCGGATCACGATACAGCACTTACAGTAGAAGATGAGAATTTTTTTTTTTCTGATCTTAATGGTATGACAACAGACCTCAGCCCCTAAGATATTGTGGTAATAATATGTCACTACAGTCCTCACAATATAACATTAGCGTGATATTTTGCCCAGAACGACAGTATCACATTCAATGATCCACGTTACAAAACAAAACACAAAGTATGTCAGGATAATACTGCAGGCAGTGATAGTATCACGATACAGGGCAGCACTTAAAAAACAAAACACGCGCAATATACGTCGGCTCCAGAGATGCAGCCCTTATGAAGCATGAAGCCAGGGCAATTACTGGTTGCATGTGCAGGCTACGCGCTGCACTCTATGACCATCTGGTGACCTGCTATTTAAGTGAATTACGGGGGGGGCTGAGACGGAGCGCCTCTTTGTCACTAAAGCAAGGACACAACATCCATACAAGTCGCAGGAGATACCGGCACGAAGGAGTACGGTCAGCATGCATGTGCACAGTCTCCAGTCTCCAGAGGAATTTGGCAAATTGATACCGCCATCATTAAATAAATGAATCTAAATGAATGAATTAACTGGTCAAATAAATCATCTTACATACTTCAGTTGACCTACTGTGGCAGAAGTAACAATGGGCAACTTAAATGCTGAAGTGGGCCACAATTTTTCGCCAGTGCTTTGGGGGGGGGCTAACTTGGGACCGCATACTTCCTAGCCAGATTTATAACTGAAAAGCTATTCTAAATATGGACAAAATGCATGAAAACGTGCAAAATATGTGTTCTTGAACAGATTTCATTTTTATAATGTCTTTCTAAAGAGCCACTGTGCTAAAGGTGGTATCTCACTGAGAGAGCGCGGCAAGGGTCAGCAAACGTAGAGGATGTGGTAGTTTTTTTTCCGTCAGGGTTCGGTAAAGGTGACAAAAAAGTTCATAATCGCTTTTAATGGTCACAACAGTTTTTTCTTGTCACCAACGAATTTTAAACATCTTCAAAATTTCCTTGCGACAAGGACAAGAGTTTGCGGATGTCCTTGCAACCTTTGTGCAACCTTTGACAAACCCATGATGAATAAAACAACATTCGACTCTGCAAACGCCAACAAACCTTGCTGCTGAGTGAGATACAGTTTTAACCTAACTCTAAAAGGTTTGTAGCAAACAAGAAATGTAAAGACACATTATACTTTTTTTTTCCCAGTGCAAAGGGCTCTCTTATATCTAAAAGTTACCATTCAAGGACAGCACAAAACCGCTGAACAAGAAACCAACATTAGGTGCAAGAATTCATTTTGTACATTTATTTGAGGTACTTTGTCCTGCATATCATTCCAAATCCACCCAAAAAATATTTCAAGGAAAATGTATGTACCGTATTTTCACGACCATAAGGCGCCATTAAAAGTCTTACAATTTTCTCCAAAGTGGACAGGACGCCTTATAATGCGGAGCGTCTAGTGTATGAGCCGAGTTCCAAATCCTGACTGAGAGCCGACACGCTGTTTATAGAGAGAAAAGGCGGAAGTGGGCGTGAACAGGCATGCGGGGAAAGCAGCCCGCCAACCAGTGAAGGGTGGGCGTGTAAGTGGCCGCGAGTGAGGACGTAAGTGAGGCCACGCATGCGGGAAAGCAGCCGGCCAATCAGTGAAGGGTGGGCGTGTAAGTGGCCGCGCATCATTTCTGTGGAGCCACACGGCAACGAGAGTGACTCTGACAACGAGAGCAGCGTTTTTGATGGACTACCGGTACTTGAATAATTGTTCAATTCGGATACAGAAGATGAGGACTTTGATGGATTTCTGGGTGATGATTGATCGAAAAACCTGAGTACGTTGTAAGATGGCTAAATAAAGTACAACCGATCTCAGTTTTGCTTCCGTTGCCTTGTTAAAAACGTGTTTCTAGCATGTCTTAGCATGCTACGCTATGCTTCAAGCTAACGTGTTTTTAGCGTGCGTGCATGCATGCTGTATGTTTAAACTGCCGTATGTCTTACCACGCCTGGCTGCGCCCAATAATACGGTGCGTTTTGTGTGTGTGTCAAATACAGAAATAGCACCCGTTACTGAGACTGCGCCCTACAACACGGTGCGCCGAATGGTCGTGAAAATATGGTATGTATATCATGTTACTGTTAAATTTAATGTGTGCTCTCCTATTCTTTTTGTCCCCCCCCCTGATAGTTTTGTGATTTTTTTTTCCATGACAATTTATGTGTGAATTGTTGAACTTTATCACGCCTCTGTTTTATCATTGTTAAACCACATGTCAATCTAAGTTGTCACGTCAACATTTGGACGATGACCCCATTTTATGTCGACATGATTTGCTTCGCTTTGAACATTTGTGAATAAAATCCAAAAAGTGTGTCCATGCTGTCTTTCTCCGCTGACTCCGGAACGTACCTTCCATTTGGCAGCGCAGCTTCTCAAAGGCTTCGGCGGTAGCCTCGTCGTCCCGCGGGAGCTCCTCCCCCGGGGCCAGCGAATCGGGGCTGGGCCTATCCGACAGGCAACTCTCGGAGGAGCACTCGTCAGCGCCTCCTCCTTGCTGCTGCCTGTATAGGTGATGCTCCACCAGAAACTGCAGCTCTGGGACCAAGCAAAGGATAAGGATCAAGGAGAAGACAGACAGTGGGGGAGAAAAAGGGTACTGAGTGAATGTTGGCAGAATGCTAAAGGAGGGGTGAGATGAAGGCAACCAGTGAAGAGGAGGAGGAGGAGGAGGAGAGGGGATTAGCCCAAGGAGTTGGGGACAGAAAAGTGATGAGACATCCGGCACGTCCAAAATACTTCAAGCTATTAAAATGCAATTATGTATAAAAAAAATAAAAAAAATGAACACCCGGTCATGATGATGAGTGAGGGGGATGCTTGAAACTTCATACTATATTACGGTACTCTTAATCACATCGGAGTGGTAACTAAAGCAGGGTGACTCATTCTTCTAAAGGCCGCCTAGCGAGGAAACTAAATTTCAAAAAAAGAACATCCCACCGTCGTATTTCACCGCTTAATTAGGCTCCGTGTAATCAGGGTATTACAGAAATCCTCGAGCTAAGTGTCACACCTTTTAATATTTTTTTAATACTTTCTCAAAATGCGCTCCGACCAACGCAACTGCCCGCTACTTTGAAACTACGCACTAAGGATTAAGATGAGCAGCGGCAAACTTTAATGATCGCATTGAATCGGACGTTTCGCTAAATCATGAAGCTGGCCGCTACTTGCGAAATTCAATTTCATATCTTTTTAATTGCTCTGCGGAGATTCATGTCGAGAATTCTTACCTGCGGAGGTATTGTGTAGAAAGCAATGAGATGGATCACCGTGGATACCACACACACACACACACACACACACACACACACACACACACACACAAAACAAACTTCACGATCCATTGCTGAACATCACTCACCTTTCATCGTGGGCGTTCCTTTTTGTCCTTTTCGCCGCTGTCGAGGGGAGTTCAACAAGGCAGCCTTGAAAATGAAAAATGTTTCAATCATCTAAATCGTCAAGAAAGCGAAACACAAAAAAAAAAAAAAAAGAGGGTCTTTTGTTTTGGTTATTTATGTCTGTGATGTCTACAAAGACTCAAAGTACCTTGTAGAGCTGGTTGGGAAGACGGTCTTCATCGATTTCTGTGAGAGGGAATCAAACGAGAGAAATTGGGTATAAAAAGTCTACACACCCCGGTTCAAATGACAGATTTTGTGACGTGGAAAAAAAAAAAATCAGATTTTCTCCAGCATTAATGTGACCACTAACCTGCACAACTCACTTAAAAAAAAAAAAATAAACTTTTTGAGAGGTTCAGTGAAACCAAACAACTGAAATAACGTGGTTGCATAAGTGCGCACACCCTCTTATAACCTGGTCTGTAGAAGTGTTGGGAATGAACCAATAACAAATTAGATGTTCAATTTAGGTCAAAAGGGCTTCACTTCAAATTAAGAGCAATTGTTATAAAAGGGCTTTTCTTTTACGATTGTTTTACTTTGCTTTCCTTCCAATTCCTTCCAGCGTCCTTCACTTTATGGGTGACTTTTTCCGTTATTTGTATTCTCCGCTTTCAATGGTTCATCTCAGTCTCATTTCTTTCTATCACAAATGCTTGACGTTGGAACGGGGGAGGTGCAGACTTTCTATATCCGCTGGTGTCGGAAGGCCTCCTACGGGGCTTGAAACGCGGTTCACGGTCTGCGGTGAGAAGCACGTCGACCAACCATATGACCGCCAGGAGACAAAGAAGAGCTTTAAGTCTATGTGTGGGGAATTCTGGTCACATGACTGTAACAAATCGAAAAAGAAGTATCGGTTGATTGGTGCCGAAAGCGTAAACTGTGAGCAATGCAACGGTGGAACTTTTTCTAGGACACCGTGCTGTTGCTCAGCAACCTATACATCCCGGAGGCAGCGCGCCAGTGCGCATATATTGCGCCGTCTTAAAAGCATGCGCCGGTGGGTTTCTTAACTCCTGACTTGTTTGAAGCAGCAAACGTACGCTCGGATCGTCGTCGGATGGAACCGTTAACGACTTGCAATTTCAGCTTGGCCGTATTTCTCCTGCATCGGGCGAGTTTGGAAAGGTTTAATAGAGCATTCGTGATGACAAATCAGTGGCGGTAAATGGAGGAGACCTTTAAGTCAAATAAAGATGTATATTCCGAGAGGCCCGGGAGTCATAACACAATGATCCTAATGGCATCGAGCCATCTGTTGACATCGGTGACTGGAGTTTAAAGTTATGCCGAGGGATGATTTGAAATGAACGGGAACAGTCCCAGTGTACACAAACGACGTAGCGCCTCTGCAAAAGAATGACTTTCTTTTTTTTTCATGTTTGACTTTTAATGAATTCTGGCTCACTTTATCAAAAGGTCAAATGTCAAAACAGGGGTCAGATTTGACCCATCCAGTTTTTGCACGGTGGTCAGACAGCAAAGCAGACTGGATGAAAAGAACCTCATTCCTCGAATGCAGGACAGCGTGCAATCCGGCAAACGATCCCAATTCGGATGTCTTTTAAAAGCTAACAAGGTCATTATTTTTCAGTAGAAAAAAAAAAAAAAACAAGTCATTGCAACAAGAGACTCTGCTCACAATGATCATTAGAAATCAGAGCTCTCATCGCATGGCCTGTCATCTTCGGGGAGAGTGAGCAGCCGTGGCGGTAATAAGAGATGTGCAGATGACTAGTTGGGTTAAGAAACATGAAATATGGCTTTGGTATTGATGTCTATACTAATTGCCTTCTCTGTGCGTCTCGGGCCCCATCTGCGCCCCCCCCCCAAGAAGTGGAGATAACGCCAGTAATGAAAGCCTTTTCTAGCTGACTGGAAACTCCCAGCTGACTGAGTGGTGGACACAAAGCCAGATGAGAACACAGACAAGCGTCTGTGTCCTTTTTATACAACATGGATGCTCTACTTAGCAGCCGAGCGGTACTCTAGCTCAATTTACTCCCCCCCCCCGCCCCACCCACGTTCTGTCCCCCCCCGTCGAGTTCTCTTGGATGAGCAAAAGCAGTGGCAATACAAAGCTCAAGTGAAGTAGCGCCGCATATTTCGAATAATAAACCGCTGGAAACAAAAGTCATCACACCCCAATGTGAAAATGTCAAAATTGTGCCCAATTTCGTGCGTCCATCATTATTTTCCAGCTCTGCTTTAGCAGCGTTGCTAAGTTTCAGGGTGGTGGCAATCTTCTCTTAGCCAAGGCCATCTTGATGAAGAACATGTTTCAACTGCATAATGTGATTACTTGCGTCAAAAGCGATATGTCGTCAAACTCATCAGTGAAACTGGTGTTAGTGATCAGGTCCTCACAGACGTCGACGCAACGAGGTGCCACATTGAACCCCCACTGATATATTGGAATGGCGACATCTTGCAACACCGGTGAGTCAGTCACGTGCCGCCGAGGAGGGAAAATGGCTAATTTGAGCTCAATTTTTCACAAAGGGGCGTGCTCACTTTTGTTGCCAATGAGTGAGACATTAAAGTTTGTTTACTGAGATCTGTTGATGAGACCGTATATTTGACACTCTGACACAATATGAAATATTAAATCAATATTAAAAGATATTTACCCCAAATTTAAGGAGCGTCATCCTTTTTTGCAGCACTCTGTATATTTAAGAAAACCATTTCCCTCCACCCAGGAGTTTCAATTTTGAAAAGTCATTTTCAAAATACCGAATTTGCCCGGTAACAGATTGAAAGTGAAATTTGTTTTTTCGGCTTCGGGTTTTATGTTGCGTCATTTATCTCACTAAAGCCTCATTGTCACGGGGAGAAAAATCTTGCCGCACGTTCGACATTCTCATTTTGATTAAATGCTACTTTTGTGTACAGCTGCGGCCTCTGATGGGTGCTTTTGGGTTAGGAGGGGGGGGGAAGGTTCACAGGGCGCGTATGAGGCAGGCTAATAAATAATGCAGAGATTTCTGTGTGATTTAGGGCACGGCAGAACAGCTCGTCTCCACCTTGTCATGGTATCAGTTCCTCACCCCCCCCCCCCCTCCCCAGCAGCATCCTCCGCCTGCCCCAGTCTGGATCAATGCATCTGTTCCAGCTTGTGACCAATGTTCCACATTGGATTCCTATTTGTTATCTGAATTCTGCTTTCATTTGGAGAAAATACCTAAATAAATACATAAATAAATAAATAAATAAATAAATAAATAGACAGATAAATAAATAAATAAATAAATAAATAAATAGATAAATAAATGGATAGATAAATAGATAGATAGATAAATAAATAAATAGACCACTAAATAAATAAATATATAAATAAATAGATAGTAAATAAATAAATAAATAAATAAATAAATAAATAAATAAATAAATAAATAAATAAATAAATAAACAAATAAATAAAAAGTTGTGTGGTATTTTTTTTTCTTTAGCAAACAAGACAATATTATGTATTTAACCCAAATGGGATTGTACATTTACGGTAAATGTAGTGGGGGATTAGTCAAGTGAGGCTACATTCAAATCTTGCCAGCGGTGTCAAAATGGAATGAAGCGGGTAAGTGTTTCAGGACTGCAGCGTATATTTTAATTGTTGACTTTAATTAAAAGATTTCTTTTCAATGGCGGCCCGGTGGGCCAGTGGTTAGCGCATCGACATCACAGTGCAGAGGTTCGATTCCAGCCTGCCTGTGTGGAGTTTGCATGTTCTCCCCGTGCCTGCGTGGGTTTTGCCCGGGTACTCCGGTTTCCTCCCACATTCCAAAAACATGCATGGCGGCCTGATTGAACGCTCTAAATTGTCCCTAAGTGTGAGTGTGAGCACGGATGGTTGTTCGTCTCTGTGTGCCCTGCGATTGGTTGGCAACCGGTTCAGAGTGTCCCCTGCCTACTGCCTGAAGACAGCTGGGATAGGCTCCAGCACCCCCCCGCGACCCTTGTGAGGATCAAAAAACACACGCGCATACGCACACAAGGTGGTACGACAACTGAGAGAGCAACAAGTAGGTCAGGACTGACTCGTGTACAACAAGAGAACTCTCCAGAGGAGCGCTGTTGTGTTTGATCTGCATCCCCCCCCTTCGAGAATACGCCTGGATGTTTTTGCTGCTCTGAAGCTGAATATCTGAGACAAAATAAGCTGTTGAATTGTGTGTGAAGATGACATACGCCCAGACTGACTTCATTCTCGACCACAAGGCTCACATTTAGAGTCCAAAAGGGAGCAGAGATGAAGCAATGGACTGCATTTAAAATGATCGACTGGTGTCTAATTAGAGAAATCGAGCGTGTGTTTGTGTGCTTTTATTACCTGGTGATGACTGGTCGCTGGATGCCACTAAAGTTGCAGGTGTTGGTCGACGTCTCCTAATCTGAAAGAGTCAAATAAATTCATTTCAATTATTAGATGCATAATTAATGGGGTGGGGGGGAGGGGTGGGGGTGGGGTATGGGGATCGAGCCTTGCCAACCAAGAATGGCAAAAAAAAACCACCCCAAAAAATTAACCGGCATGCGTCCCCACACTCCACACAAACAAATGTTAGCAGTTAATTTCATAATGTAGAAGTCTGGGCATGATTATTGATATACATTGTGAGATGATCACACAAAAACGCGATTTGTATACTGTAAACACACTGAGGGATTGGTGCATTGTTGATGCGATATTTTTGTGTTGTCCATGACTGTCTACTCTACTCTAATCTATGTGTTTCAATGTGTTTGTATTATTTCAAAGGTGTGTTGAAAGACCTTCAAAAAGAATTACAGTAATCCCTCGTTTATCGCGGTTAATGGGGACCAAAACCACCCACGATAAACGAACATCCGCGAAGTAGCGACCCCCCCCTCCCTTCCATATAGCTACATGTACATAATATTTAATGGTGCATGTAGAAGTAAATTTTGAAGTAATTCACATGACTTAATGCTGTATAGTAATAGATTTAAAGAGCTATAAGTTAGGTTAGGTAGTTTATGAATAACTAAATACAGTAAACATATCAAATTTGTTTTTTTAACCCCGCAAAAAGTCCGCAAACGGTCCGCGAGAAGCTGTGAAAGTCAGCAAAACAATATATATTTTTTTCCTTTTTTTTAATGAATATGTTTGAAAAAATCCGCGATGCACTGAAGCCGCGATAAACGAACCGCAAAATAGCGAGGGATCACTGTACTGCAAATGCCATAACAACATGCCCAGAGAGTATTTAAAGATGCTATTTCTATATTGCCAATTTTACTCATCGCAGAAGTGGTCTGATTTCAAAATGTGCTCTTCCTGGCGGCCCTGGTCATTCAATCATCTTAGATTCACCGCGGACCGTGTGACCCACTTTGAGTCGCACCCGTCGAATCAGCCGTGACGTTAGCTGAGCTTCCACCGTCGTGCTTCCAGAAAACCAGCCCATTTCATTCCCAGTTGTTTACATACTTTGTGATTGTTCCCAAAAGCTATAACGGTAAAACTAAATTAGAATGCCTTCCACGGCGTTGACGCGGAAGGAATAATGTGCCTAAATGCAGCAAAGAGCGTACTAGGACAGCGGTGCAGTGCAAATGAGAGCGGAGAAGGCTTCATTAGCATTGGAGCCGTATCAGTGGAGTACAGGAAGGCCGTGTGAATAAGAGCGTGTGCTCTGTGCCCTTTCTGCCGTCAGAGATATGCACCTGCTGCAGCTGCTTGCAATGCTGCCAACTTCACATCTTGATTGCATATTGACCCATTCAGCACTTTGCTTTCATGGTTCTATTTTTATTCATGATGACCAAAAACAAAAAGACAGTCGTTGATTTGCAAGTCAGCAAAAAAATAAATAAATAAAAACCTCCTTCCCAGCCCTAAAAGGTGCCTTTTATATAAAACTTTCTTTCAAGTATAGAACTGTGGTTAATTTTTTTTAGCTCTCCAAGTACTACCATAACAACCAAAATTATGACCAACTAAATCTTAATAATCGCATGTGTTTCTAAAAATAAAAAATACAAAAATACAAAATAAACCGAGGTAGGTGTAATTCAGGGGTCTCAAACTCAATTTAGCTGGGGGCCACTGGAGGCAGAGTCTGGGTGAGGCTGGGCCGCATCAGGGTTTCCACAAGAAAAGCGCTGATAAATCATTCCAATGTTCCCAAATATCTTTATTTTTTAACACAAAATAATGAATTCAATCAAATAATTTTCAAAAGAAGCCACTTCGTCCTTCTCCATGAAGTCTTTTACTTCTGCTCTCAACACAAAAAATCTCTTCAATACGTTTCCCCTCCTGAGCTAACGTACCTCAGTGAAGTAGAGCACATCCCCGTATTCTGATTTTATTTCCTCTAAAAAATGGGCAGGGCGGAATAGGGTCAATACCTCACATGATTGGTTCGTTCAGCTCCGCACACAACAAGAGTCATTCATATCAATATTGCGGGCCGCACTAATATTAATCTTTCACATTAAGACGGGGGCCGCAAATTATCATCCTGGGGGCCGCAGTTGGCCCGCGGGCCGCACGTTTGAGACCCCTGGTGTAATTACTAAAAAGTAGTGCGTAAGCCACTATAACATTATGCAGAGTATGAACATGGACAGTTTGGACACTGTACCCAAACACAGCATAACATGACCACGCACGCAAATCATTCAACATTCAGTCATGACATAGATAGAATTCAAATTTGAATGGCCATTTGTGCTGCTGTCCACCTTGGTCCCCTGGGATATATTATACATCTCGACAAAATAGATGTCTCAGCTTGTTGTGGAAGATAAAAAGGATGTAAAACTGACAACTGTTGTATTGTCTGCCTAAATGTGTCGCTGCGCTGTTTGTGTTCAAATATCAGTTGCCTAAAAGGTTATACAGTATATGAGATTTCCATGATGTGATTGGTCATCGGTTTAGCACCGTCATAAAAAACAGCAGAAAGGGCACGCATCATTTTGCTGACAGGCCAAGTGACTATTAGTGGCTCAAAGTGAGCCTGACATTTAGGGGGCAAAATACTGCAGTCTTCGGCCTCTCGTGATTTCAATTTCACCGATGGACATCTCAAACTGAAGGGGTTGTGTCATGCCTGCGGAGCTTGTTGGACAGAGAGACGTTTTTAGCCTGAAAGAAATGATTGTGTCTTCTTTATAAAGTAGTCCAAGGATTATCTGTGTTTAGATGGCATTTTTAATGTTGGTGTTACAAAATCTGTCTGCTTGTCTTCATTTTATAGTCCTCAATTCAACAGGAAGAGCACCGATAAAGATGAAACAAGTTGCTAGCTCACTCGCTAGCTAGCTAGTGAGATTGATAGATAGACAGAGAAACAGACAGATATCGATTTTTAGATTTTCTCATATTCAAGCGCAGTTCGGGGCATATTCTTCTCAGAAAAGGTGTGCTGTTATGCATTTTTTTATTTTATTTTTGGCTGCAGATTCTCCCACTCCCACATTACGTTAAGGTGTGTCACTTAACACACCTTAGCGTAATGTGCACACTCTGGGTGGAGCTACATTTAATCCTTTCAGGGACAGCGGTTACTGCAGTGGACGGCTTAACATGTTATCAGGTTATCAGGTTACAGGAAAAGGTGTCAAACTCATGGCCCCGGGGGCCAGGTCTGGCCCGCCACATCATTTCCGTGGCCCGTGAAAGCAAGTCAAACAGGTCAATTTCCATGATGCTTGCTAAAATCTCGACCAAAACTTCCAATTCTCATATGTAACAAATACGAGACATGTTATAAGCATTTTCTTGAAACCAAACCCCTCATTACAGAAAATTAAACACTAGTTGAATAAGCCGTTATTATATATATTATAACGTGATAATGGCCATGCCTTGCAGTGGGTGGAATCCTCGCATCTCCAAAACCATCACTTTTCAGCAACCCCCCCCCTCCAAAAAAATGGCATTTTTGTTGAGCTATAAACCTTAGATCGCTCCCAAAAAAACAAAAGAGTATATAGATTTGTTTGAGAGAAAAAAATGGACAAAAAAATTTGACATTGGAATTTTCCACCCTACAGCCACGATATGCATTGATTGCATTTAAAAAAAAAAAAAAAACAGTGAGTGATTCACTCATCCACATGCACAGGTAACACACAAAATAGCCCACAAAGTTACACAAAGCAGCAGGCCCGCGGACTAACATCAGCAAAATGGAAATGGATGAATGGAGTCACAAGAGCAGTGGTTTCCTGTCTTCAATTGTTTTCTTGGAAAATATGCTTCCTTGAGGGAATATATCTGCATGACATTATTCAGCTCAAGGACAAAAGATGATAGAATGTAAAACCGGAGCGGGGAAAGCCCTCTTTCTTTCTGGGAGGTCTGTCGTAAACTAACACATGGAAACAGATCATCTTCATCTGCGCTGGTTTTGCTGATTAAGTGACCCTCATCGAAATGATAGTGAGCTTCCACATGTGATCAGCTACATCAATCAACAAATCCAACAAGACTTAAAAACTGCGAGCTACAGTCTACTAGCTTGATTCAGAGTGGCCATGTGTGATGAGCTCCACTTATAATACCGATAGAGGAGAAAATAGCCATAAAGCAAGATTCAGGAGTAGGGAAAATGAATTTGCGAGTGATTCCCCAGGCGTTGGAGGATGCTTTGCATCTCATTTGCAGATTCAACCTAAACTGCGCACAGAACAACGAATGACGCAAAACTCGGCACGCGTTGAAGAAGCAAGAGCTCATTCAGATAATTATTAGATAACCACATAGCATTGCCTTAAAGTCCGCTAGTTTAATGCTAACACACAATAGGAAAGCCCGTAGAAAAGCTTACAAATAGCTCTATGTGGCTTGTGGTGCATTTGTTTGATTTTTTATAATGTAAGCCATTTATTATTAACAGTAATGTTGTAAAATGAGACCGAAGTGATATTAAACTGCTTTGAATCCGTTTCGGACACATTGAGGTTTTAAATGACAAATCGTTAATTTTATGCTGCGCGCTTTGGCTCTCATGACTAGCTAAGCTTCCACGGCAGATAATGTAGCCGTGTCATTTGCATGAATTCATTTATCATGTTCCATAACGTTTCCAAATCATTAAATGTGATGTGCGGGATCGCTATCAACACGGTCAGTCCGTGCTTGGCAGGAGCGATTGAAATCTGAGGTTGTGTTACGTGTGGAACGCTGTGTTTGTGTCAGTGTGTCTGCGTATTTGTGTGCGTGTGATTCTTTGTATGCGGGAAAAGCGGGATAGCGTTGTTATGGCGAGTGTCACACATCTTAGGGAGGCAGCTTTCATTGACATGCACCTCGCCACATAAACGGATTCACCGGCAGAGAGGTGTCAGCTTGCAGGAGGCCAGTGAACTGTGGTGCGCACACATGCGTGCACACACACACACACACACTTTTATTGTGTCTTTTATGAATTAATCTCTCCATATAACACACACAGCAGCATTGGGTACAATACCATCTTACGGCCACCCACATTGGTATTCATAAAAGAATATTTGAGAGAATCCATGAAAAACAACACTCGACAGCTGTGCTTCATAAAAACTTACTATATTAATGTCATTAAATATTATGTAAAGAATGAAAAAAAAATGTGCTTCATAATTTCATGGGTCACGGCTCATGCGCATTGTGCTCCTCGGCATGCACCTTGGCCAGTAGGGGGCACTATAATAAACCATTGTCTGTCTGTATGTGTTGCTGCGCCGATAGTATTCAAATATCTATTGCATAAAGGGTTTTAACTAGGGATGTCCCAATCCCCCTTTCTTTTTTTTTTTTTTTTTTTTTAACACCCGATTCCGAGTCACCTGATTTTGAGGATCTACCGATACCCTGTCACAATCTTATACCTTGGCGGTGTATTATGAAGAAAAAAAGTGCACTTTCATTGTATAGTTTGTATTTTGATTAACTATGCCAATGTTTTATGTTTAAACTCACAGAGTATGGCAATAAACCACTGGCCCATTTCCACACACACACCGATGCCATAGCTCTGGATGCTCGTTATTGTTGATAAGCAGCACACAAAAATGAGCTCCAAAACAACAAGAAATAATCCACAGAGTCAATCCAAGTTAATAAGAGAATACTTAGTCACATGTGCTATCATTAATGAAACCACTTCTCTCGGGAGTTGAGTACTGCCACCTTGCACAATAAAAAGGATAGCAACTGCAAATCGCTGTTACCTGCACTGTATAATCTTACAATAAAACAGTGGCTCTCAAACGTTTGACGCCATGTACCAAATATAACATGCCGTTTGTGAACGCTACATAATTCCCAAAATTGTTCGATCCATCCACAACATATTTGTCACTGCGGAATCAAGTGGCAAAAAATGCAACTCGATTGTGAAAAGAACAAGCTAATGAAGCGGAGGCACGCGGTGGACTGAAATATGCACAAGCGTTATGAGATGTGTGCTATTTGTAATCATCACTAATGTAACCGAGCCCCAGCACTAGCGGTGGATCTCTATGTACCAACACCAATAAAAGGAGCAATGATGCAACACTCAAGTTGACATTGTCAAAGCAGCTTTATGCCCATTTTGCCCGCACTCACGCATTGTCCCGATGCATTCGTTAGTCCTGGCTATTACTTTTTGATGGGAAATATTGAACTTTTGTGGAAGTTTAACTGTTTTCTACACATTTTAGGGTTTTCTCAAACATATGAATTTTCCACAAAGATGTACAAAAACATCATTTCTTATATTTGCCTTTTGTAGAATTATTTTTTGCTAAAATATTACTTTATCTAAAATAATACCTTTCTCAAAAAAAGATTAACTTTTTATGTTAAAACCTTTTACAAAAATGTTTTCTAACGTAGAAGACATTTTCTAAAAAAAACATTATTACTATTATTATTATTATTATTATGACAATACAACCTTTTTTCTTACAATGTCCATTTTTTTCTTTAAAAAATACGATTTTATTTTTAAATTAAAAGCCAATTTCTTTTCTCAAAAAAGGACATGACATTGATAACCTCCTATTCTATTTTTTTTTTGTCCAAGATATGTCTCTATTCTTGAAAGTAAAATTAAGAACTCTCAAAATGATGACTGTATTTTCCCAACTTTTTCGGCAAATAACTGATATGAGATTTCCTCAAATGTTTACTACGCTTTCTTTCCTCAAAACTAGGGCTATTTTTTTCTACTTTTTTCCGACAAATAAAATGTACTTTTTCAACAACAAATTTTCTTCAAAATCTGCATCCCGCCCCCTCAAAATTAGACCTCCCCCAATAATATTACAAGTTCAAAGTCACAATGTCTTTCGTAGTACAGTCAACCGCACACGAATCTGTAAACGTCTAAAATGCCTCCTCTAATGTATCTGCGAGAGCCTGCCTGAGTCATGCTGGAGTGGAAAAAGGGAGCGACGCACGTCAGAAGCGGCGAAGGAGAGACTCACCCCATAAATCTCTGCTATTTATACACAAGATTCATTCAATATGAATGGGCCATCTTGTTCATGGAAGATTCATCAAATGAGAAGATCAAGGACATTCGTATCTTCTGCATGCGCTGTGGTTGCGGGCGGCTCTTAACATGCACCCACTGTGACCCGTCCTTCACTTCCGCAGTCATGACTTCTTGAAATATCGTACATTGCAGACAAGCAACATCGGACATTCCTGCATGCTGAGGTGTCTCATCAAATGCCTGTGTGTGTGTGTGTGTGTGTGTGTGTGTGTGTGTGTGTGTGTGTGTGTGTGTGTGTGTGTGTGTGTGTGTGTGTGTGTGTGTGTGTGTGTGTGTGTGTGTGTGTGTGTGTGTGTGTGCGTGCGGAGGTGGAAGACACTTCATTCTCCTCACACTGGAGGTGGACGTGTAGACAGTTAATTAGCTGCATGGGGGGGGGGGGTTGTAAAAAAGCATCAATGTGTTTCTTGGGGCTCACATTGGGCACTGAAATGTATCAAAATAATCTACAGTATGTCTAGGAGAAAAAAAATGAACTGAGCCACTCTTTTTGTTTCTTGATACACCAAAAAGGTTTTCTGCATAGCCAGAAATGAGATCAATTGAGAAAAGAAAATACTTTTTGGGGGGGTCGGGGGGGGTGGGGTGATTTTGACAAAATAATCCAAAGTTTTTTTCCCTTGTTTTTTTTTATTATTGTATTAACTATATTCTTCAGGCTACACAACTTTGTTCCTGTAATAGTTCTCTAATATATATATATATTTTATTTATTATGATGTCATTTTTTTTCCCAATGCATTGTTGCTAAGCTGAGGGTTGACAATAAAGTCAAGTAGGAACATTGCTCCATGATCGAGTCAGTGATTGAGTCTGGGCTATTTTACACCTTCAAGTCCTCATCGCATTTATAGATAGATAGATATTCATTCTATACAAAAAGTAAGACTTTCTTTCCTTTTATTTTTATTTATCAATTTATTTTGGAAACATGCAAATGGAATTTGACGCGAAAATAACTATTTTTTTCATCCAAAACACATTTTCTCAAGAGTCCAACTCTAATCAAGGTAATATTCAACTTTATTCCGAAAAGAAAAACGTTCTTTCTTTTTCTCGAAAACATGCTACCTTAAAATTTTTTCTAGGAAAAAAAGTTGATTATTCTCCAAAAGATTTAGATTTGTCTTTTTTTAGAAATTAAACATTCTTTTATTTATTTATTTATTTGTCTTTATACTACACAAAAAATGTCAAGTTTTTCTCACAACTATTTTTGAGTTCCTCGCTCCGTCCGGTGTTACCTGTTCCGCTGCCTCCGGGTCCAAGTGGGTGTCCAATAGCGGGACGGTGAACTGTATCTTCCTGGGACTCCCAGTTTCCATGGCGGCTGTGCTCGAGTAGATAGATGCGCGTGTCTGTGTGTGTGTGTGTCAGCGGTCCTTGAAGAGCGCAAGAAAGAAGGAGAATCCCACCGAGTGAGGAGACTGGGAAACAAAGTAAAGAGAGAAAAGAAAAAAAAATGGTCAAAATCAAGACTAGTGTCACCGTTTCCTGACGTATCCGGAAATGTGAACTTTTTCGTCATTCACTTGCTTCTGGGCATCCTTTTGGATATTTCCAATGTGACCAATTTCCAAGCACCTGCCTGTCCTGCGTTGCCTCCTCTCTCTGGATCCCAATGCTGAGACGACAAGGGCACTCCGATCTGGAAGCAGCTCTCCTTCGAGCGCATTGGCTGAGCTCAGGGAAAGACCCGCCCTTTTTCTACACCTCCTACCCTGCGTATTGGCGTGCTCAGAGCTCTGCGGCAAGGAGAGCCAGCATGGAAAAAAGATTTTCTCTTGCATATGTGGGAGGGAGGCATCATCCTCACCATCCTACCCTGACGAGCTATCCTAGATGTACAGTAAACGCCCCTACATACAGTAGCATACACAAACTGAATAAAAGAATTGTGATTATGTTTAAACCAAAAAAAAAAAAAAAGTGTTTCTTGTTCTTCTAGGAAAATAGTGTACTATTAATCACTGGTCGTATAGTTCATGATTATGGGTAAAATTATGGATTGTGAGCGGGAGAGTGAGTGACAGTGCTGCCTTGAGATATGACTTTAATTTATGACCCAACCATGCTTGTATTTTACAAATCAGATACAGTCTTGGCATGATTCAATAGTATTAACAATTAGGCCGTTTTTGCCACATTGCAGCCAAGAATATTGCAGCTGTGGCGTGACCAGCCTAAAACTCAAGTGGGCTAAAATTAGACATCGGAACTCCTCTCCTGAGTCATCAGTGCAGCATTAATAAAAGCAATTCTACGCGGAAGATAAATAAAATGTGACTGTGAGTGTTGTAATATTGTTTAGCTACAGGTATATGTTGTTACTGAATAGTTTTTGCTCAAGCTGTTACATAAAAGGCTATTTTTTTAAGAGATGCAGAGCTTTAAATACACAAAGCTTGTTTGACAGTCAAGTTCAATTGTGAGTGGCATTAAATTGCCTTTTTAAAGGAGGTGGACTACTTTATTGAGGAAAGACATCCATCCATATAGTCTATGAAGCGCTCATCCTGACAACTTAAAATGATTTTTTAAAGTGAAAAAAAGGTTGAATCCAGGGGAAAATTGTTCAGATTTTTTTTTTTTAGAGGAAAACTAACCTGATTTTGATATTTTGAGGGTAAAAAGACAGAAATTCTTTTAGAGAAAAAAAGTTTGATGTGTTATTTTAGTGGGGAAGTCACCCATTTTCAATAAATTGCCCCATTACAATATACTGTAGCCTAGAATTTAGAATGTTTTAATTATATATATATATATATATATATATATATTAAAAATATAAAATATATAGTTATATATATAGTTTTATATATATATATATATCTATATATATATATATATATATATATAGATATAGATATAGATATAGTTATCTAGATTATATATATATAGAGATAGATAGATATAGTTATCTAGATTTTATATATATATATATATATATATAGTTATATATATATATGTATATAAAATTTACAAATCCACTACACAATGAAACAGCAAAAATTGAACTGTGATATGGCAAGGTGATTGTATTTTAATGATTAGATCATTTATTATGTTTCACTCCTTATTTTACTGTCCAGTATTTTATTTTATTTTTTCATTCATTGATTGTATTTTCATTTTGTTTCCCCTTTTCTGTATTTTAGCAATTATTTCTGAATTAATGTAGCAGATTTAACATTTTTTTGCTGTATTTCAATATTTCAATTGATAAATCACCGTATTTTCAATATTTTTACTCAATATCTCTAATGTTTATCTAGACTTTGATAATGGAGAGAGAGAGGGAGGGGTGACTTTTTTTTAACAATCATTTGTTGCTATTGTTTTGCCACAATGAAATGTGCACATTTATGAAATATACTCCTCCAGGTTCAAAGTCTTTATTATTATTTCATTGTTTTCTTCAATAAAAACGTGTCCTTTTTGGCCCTCGCATTTACTCCAATCAGTATCATGTTGGTGACAGTGAAGATCAAATAAAAATAAAGCTTAGTTTGTTTTTGAGCGAAATACATCTGTGGTTTCAAGGGGGAAAAAAAACAAGTGATTTTTTTCCATTTCAGTTTCATCTGATGGACAGGGGTCGCCCTCGTCAGCTTGCTGCCCTTCACGCGTCCTCTTTGCAGCAGCATATTATTTCTTGCCAAACCTCTGGGGCACCGCCATGCTCCAGATCTGGCCAGGAGCCTCCTCCCAGTCAGGCGAGTTGATGTGATCCTCCAACACGAGCGGACCTTGGGACAAGTGCCCAAACCTGCCAGGGGGGGGTGGAAGGAGGATTTGGAGACACATGGAAATTGAAGGGGGCTGACTGATGAGAGGATTCAAATGAGAAACGCTTTTGTCTCTTTATGGGTGGTTAGAAGTGTAAAAAAATGCTTTTGATGAGGGACAAGTCCTGCAGGTCTTTAAAGGTCAGGCGTGAAGTAAACTTGGCCAACCATCTTTTTTAGTAATACATAGGGCTAAAAAAAACATGTCAAGTATACTTGCGTTAGTTTTTTTTTAATGCAAATCACCCAGATTAGACCCATAGCAACACGCTTCACAACAAAAATGTTTTTGTTCGGCAAACCCGGCGAGCGACGTCATTTACAGAATGCCGAGTCACCAGTCAGCCATGGTGCTGCATTGTTGATTATCCCATTAACTGCTCCTTGCCATTGTTATCGAGTTATTCGGCGGAAATGCCTCGGCGCTGTGTGGCGATGCATTGTTCACATTCAGGCAAACAGTTGTTTTGCTTTATTTCATGTATTTTGTTTCATTACTCTATTTGCGACATAAAAAAATATTTCCGTTTGGGATGACTCAAGTTACTTCACAGTTGACCTTTAAAGGGGAACTCAAGTCAAACATTGTCTTTACAATAATATGTTCTATGTGGCCCCACGAGTCTAAACACGCTATACTGATTACTATTGTATTTCTTTATTTTTTATTTTTTAAGATTACAACTCAAGACACTGTACCCGGAATTACGGAATACTTTTTTTTTTTTTTTTTTAAATAATGAAAATGTGTCATTTGTGAACCTGGGAGAAACAAGAAATTCGCACCAACCTCTGCAACTCCTGCAGCACAGTGTTCCGGGCTTCCCTGCGAGATCCCAGCAGCAGAGCTCCGAGCATTGCCGTCAGCAGGCGATCGTCCAAGCTTCTGTCCGCTTTGACGCTCTCCTTGGTGGTTGGGAAAAAAAAAAAAAAAAAAACGAGACATTGGAAACAAGGCTATCAGGAAAAAACAGATGTCATGAAAACACACTTAATACGTGTGCAATCTCCTCTCCTAATGTAAGCACTGGATATTCCAAAGTCTTGCACTCTCTTATTCCGTGTCGCATGTGAACTTGATTGACTGCAACATACTTCATATATTTTTATAATCACGCCATATGGGACATGTGATGGTCCATTTTGAATTGTTTCGACTGGAAAGCACGTTTAGTTATGTTTACACAAATGGAAATGTTGAATTATTGGTTAAGTATTGAACATGGATCATTCCATTTCATTCATACTTTTCCGTGGTTGGAAATGAAATGAGAAATAAAAATGAATAAAAAGTAGGCCATGACATCTCATACATTTGTGATTTAACTTTTGGGACAAAATACATGTATTTATTTATAAATGTTCATTTATTCATCTGTAACTGTAAATTGCTAATATAGAAAAAATAAATATTTTGCAATGTGTCGTTTTCTAAATGTTTGAATGAACACAGAATTGCGTTTAAAATGTGACTTTCTGCAGAAAAGCTTTACGAATGATTTTTTGTGTATGCGGATGTTGTGATGATTTGGATTGTCCGTCTCACCGTCGCCAGCATGCTAGCCCTTTTTAGATCTTCGCGCTCCTCCGGCGGGCCTCCGAGGCGAAGCCCTCGGCCGATGCCCGTCAGTGCCGTCAGCACCACTAGAATGGTCACAGCTGCGCTGGTGTCCATATCGGCCAGCCTCGGGGAGAAGAAGAAGAAGAAGACACGACGACTTTCCAAAAGCTCGGAAGGACTTACAGGCAAGTAAGTGCAAGATGAGATGCAACGACCTGGTCCGCTGTCTTTTATACACCGTGTGCCGAGACGCCATCAAACCTCGGGAGAGCTGGAGAAAAGATGTCACGGTGCAAATGGGGGCGAGGGACAGGATGGAGGCGAGAAGCCAGGCCATTTAAGCTCAACACCGGAGTATTTAGTGACGACAGGAGACGGTCCATTATGTGGCCCAGAGGACAGCGCGCAGCACAAAAGTCAAGACTTATTAAACAGATAAATCCTCACAAATAGGCCGTGATCCACTAGCCCCCCCCGCCCATGACGGCAGAGTACAAGACAGGACGATCTGGAGGAAACGTTCATCAGCTCCGTAATCAGCCCATACTGTAAGCGGCGATGCCGACATGATCAACAAGAGAGCTGGAACGTTGCCTTTTCATTTTAATGAGGCCCTTTTGGAAGGGGTCGGGGAAGGTGGGAGTCCATGTGTTTCAAAGTCTCAAGGACCCATGCCCGGAATTGAACGGGAAGTCATTTTGGTGTGAGTGCTAGCATGTGGTCAGTCCATTGCCAGGTCAGTTTTTAGGTCGGTCGGTGGGTCGTTCAGTCGATGGGTAGATTGATGCGTTGGGGAGTCTGCTTGTTGGTGGGGTTGGGGCAGGGGGGCGTCTCTCAATTGGTCGGTGGCTCAGTTGTTGGGTCAGCAGGAATGGCATTCAGACTGCGGGTGGTTCAATGAGTCGCTGAGTCGGTGATTGTTTGATTGAAGGGTCAGCTGTGGGTTACTGGGTGAGTGGGTCGGTTGGTGGCTGGTCTGTCAGTCAATCGGTCGGGGGGTTTGGGGGGGGTCAATTGCCGGGTCAGTGCGTGGGTTGTTCAGTCGGTGGGAAGGTCGGTGGGTCAGTGTCTTGGTGGGTCAGTCGGTGGGACATTGGGGGAGTCGGTCAGGCGGTGGCTTGTCTGACGGGTCGGTCAGTCGTTCCTTCAATCATGCGTCGTACGGCGTATCGAGCCCGTTCAGTCAATCAGTGGGCGGGGTCAGTGAGTGGGTCAGACAGTGATTTGTACGATTGGTGGTTCAGTCGGTGGAGCATTGGGGGAGTCGGTCATCTGTGACGAGTCTGTTAGGAGACAGTCAGTGTATCAGTCAATCGGCCGGTCGGGTTGGTTTTGGGGTCGGCGGCTGAGTCGGTCGGGCTGAGGATGAAATCTGTTGGTGGGTCGGTTGGTTCGTTGATCGGTCAGTTGTTGGGACGGTCAGTCAATTGGTCAGTCATTCAATTGCCGGTCATTGCGTGGGTTGTTCAGTCTGGGAAGGTCGGACTGGGACATTGGTCAGTCGGTCAGCGATCATATTTGGCTAACTCAAACGAGTGCAAATGTAGGCAGTTTAGGGCCTAAACTCACTCGGAAAATTCACTCAAAAGGTCAGCCAGTGATTCGCACGAACGTGGGTACAGTCGGTGGAGCATAGCCGCGCGCTCACTCTGCACGTTCGCCATCGCATCACTCCACTTGAGTGACAGCTCAAACACTGATTTAAAGCCTACACGTGGAAATGACTGTAAATATTGTATTTTTTTAAATAATATATAGAGTATTACCTTACAATACAGAAAGAAACGTTTTTAATAAGCATTGTCATATTTGCAGGATATATTGTGTTGAGAGTGTGTACGGTGCGCGGTAATGAATAATCCCCGGTGTCCATGCTTCACCGTAACACGTCTAATGGCTGACAATCGGATTAAACTAAACAAACGCGCACACGCGCACGGTCGATGTTTAACTGCCATGGCAACCGGCATGTCATCCGCACTTTATATTTTAAATGGAGATCGATAAACCTTGGCGTGAGATGACATTCTAATTTCCCCTGACGCGATATTAAAAATATGTCAGTCATTTGTATTTTTTTTTTTTTTTTTTTTTACTGGCAATGCAAAGATTTCCAGCAGCCACTAATAAGTCCTCCGAATAATACATCAAGGCTGACTCACTGGAGTAAACCATAAAAGATAAGATTGTTTGGACATTTTGGGAAAGAACGTAAGTGCGCAGCGTTTTAGATATGAAATTCCTACCCAAGCGTAACAAATAAACAGCGGGTTGCTTTCCGGAATGACGTGAAACGACAGACAACTGTGCAAACGGGATCAAATGTGCACATTTTGTTCACATTGGAAATGAAATGAAACACTTGATGTATAATATTTATATACACTGGCTGGATAATCTTTCCAAGGCCGCTGCATCTTGTATGAAGGCCTGCTTGCGCTAAAATTAAATAAATAGGAATCCAATCAAATGTATAGTAAAAAGATGAATTCAATTATGCGGAAAAAAAAAACACCTTCAATCGTCCGTTATTTTTCGACCCTATTTATAAATGTCTTGGCATTTAATTTGTGGCTTTTTTTGCTCATTTGATGCTATGTTTTAACTAATATTTGGTAACCAATTTTTAAAATGTCATTTCATGATATTTTTCATCATTAATATTTTAACCATTGAATTTGAATGCATGTTATTGACAATTATTAAAAGGCATTTTATTCATTTAATTGTATTTGTAGAATTGTTTATTAATCTATGATTTATCTTTTTTTATTAATTAATTTAATAATGTCTTTCTTTTTGGGGATGGTGGACGTTTTAATTAGTGAATGGAATTGTTATTTATTCCAAGACATTTTCATGTATTATTCAATTGTCTTTTTATCAAGTGAAGCAGAAATAGAGGAGAGGGCGACACCTGGTCCTTTACCCTGCCACTAATTCAAGCTTGTCCAGCAGAAGCAACAAAGACGTGCGTCATTTTCTTTTGTTGCTGACGCACGCCCAGCGTGATGTTCCAGGAAGGCCTCATGCAGCAGCCAATTTAGCGACCGGATGTTTCAGCACATGATAGACAGTTGCAGATAGTAGAGAAGTGCAAGCAGATTGATTCCAACATTTATTGCTGTGCACTTAACAAAAAATAATAATAATAAATAAATGAATAAGTCCATCTGGCTCACTTGAAAAGCACACTGATGTCCCAAAACTATTGAAGAGGCTTTGAACAAGGACCACGGCAGTAGTCACGATCACATTCAAGATTTAATGTTGGATATATTTGGCTTTCATGCTGTGTATTCAAGTCTTGATCGAGAGAACATCCATCTTAGAAGCAATAATCATCTTGGATTAACCCTAAACACATAAATATGTACAATATTTCTTTTTTCTTATCAACCCTAATAGATGTAAACCTCTGCATATTCCCAGTTTACTATTCACATATTTGCTTATGCCTCTTAGGTGTTTTTTTGGGGGGGATTGTCCATTTGTATGACATTTGTCGGAATCTTTGTGTTGTTGTGAACTTTAATTCATTGGTAGTGCTTGTTTTGTTGTTGTTGATTTTTTTTCCTGTTCACCTGGTATCCTATTTTGTTGCCGGTTCTGAATGCACCTCAAGGGTATGTTTTGGCTTCTCTCCTGATGGAGCTACTAATAGCCGTCATGCTGTCTACTTTGCCTTTACGATGCGCCTTGAACTGCCTCATGTTTTTTTTTTAATTGTGTAAATACCAAAAAGTGGGTTTCATAAACTGTTTGTGTGAAGTGCCAGTACACATCCAATATGTGTTTTCCAATGTGTGATGTTATGCCAATTTGAGATAGCATGCGTCTCATGTCAATGTAGTTCAGGGGTCTCAAACTCCATTTACCTGGGGGCCACTGGAGGCAGAATCTGGGTGAGGCTGGGCCACATCAGGATTTCCACAAGAAAAGCGCTGATAAATCATTCCAATGTTCTCAAATATCTCGATTTTTAACACAAAATAATGAATTCAATAAAATAATTTAAAAATGAATGTCTGATTTAACAGTTCTTTGACTTTTAACTTTATGAACATGAATGAAACATTAAACATGAAACATGAACTGTTCTTCTTAGCACAGGAACAGCCACCATGTCTGTCCTTCTCCATGAAGTATTTGACTTCTGCTCTCAACTCAAAAAATCTCTTCAATACGTTTCCCCTGCTGAGCCAACGTACCTCGGTGAAGTAGAGCACATCCCCATATTCTGATTTTATTTCCTCTAAAAAATGGGCGGGGCGGAATAGGGTACCTCACCGTGATTGGTTTGTTCAGCTTCGCACACAACAAGAGTCATTCAAATCAATCTTGCGGGCCGCACTAATATTAATCTTTCATATTAAGACGGGGGCCGCAAATAATCATCCGGGGGGCCGCAGTTGGCCCGCGGGCCGCACGTTTGAGACCCCTGATGTAGTTTGTTTGTGGTATATTTGAACGACTTCAATTTGTTGTTTATGTGACATGGGTTCGTGTACATTCTATGAGCACGGTGGTTGGTGCTTTGTGGTGCATGGGGTTTAAGTGCTTTTCTTCCATCTTGTGACATCTACATACTATGAAAAGAGAGCAGTCATTGGGAGAGGGGGATGAATCATCGGCGAATTTATCGTTTTTTTTTTGCATGTGGGCTTGTTCAAGGTCCAAGGTGTTGATTTCGAGCGGTCTGCAGCAGCTGTAGCACAATCACACTTTTTCATGTTATTTAATTAAAATAAAATAAAATAAATAAATCTAAATTTTCAAGTTGCTGAAAAATCATTTTTAGGTCCAGCAAGTGGCGGAAAAAACCCTCCTGGGTATACTATGGGCTCCTAGCAAAACCTGAGAAACGCCCTGACCTCGACTCTGATGCAGTTCCTTGTGCTGTATGACATCGCCACCTGCTGGTCAACAACAATTCTACATGAAGTCTTCAGCAGAAAACGTCCATCTATCCATCCATTTTCCGATCTGCTTTATCCTCACAAGGGTCGCGGGGGGGTGCTGGAGCCTATCCCAGCTGTTTTCGGGCAGACACCCTGAACCAGTTGCTAGCCAATCGCAGTGCACACAGAGATGAACAACCATCCGCGCTCACACTCACACCTGGGGACAATTTCAGCCTGCCGTGCTTGTTTTTGGAATGTGGGAGGAAACCGGAGTACCCGGAGAAAACCCACGCAGGCCCGGGGGGGAACATGCAAACTCCATACAGGAAGGCTGAGATCGAACCCATGACCTCTGCACTGTGAGGTCGACGCGCCAAACACCGGCACGCCGGGCCGCCCAGCAGTAAACAAACAACAAAAAAAGTTGGTCACGCGTCCATGATGCACATTAAGTGCAGCCTCCGCGAGTTTAATGCTTATATTGTCTTTCCTCCATTTTCAGAAAAGGGTATCTCCACTTTTTAAATTTTAAATGTTTTTTTTTTTTCATTTTCACCATTAGAGTGCAGGAAGCTATGACACACCACTTAAAGAAACTAAGAATGTGACAAATGATGTCATCTGGTAGAAACCATTAAAAGAAAAAACAAAAAAAAAACATTAGAGAAGTGCAGTAAGGGACTACATATGTACTGAAATGCTGGCAAATGTGTTCCATAAATGTCAGCCTCACTTACTGGATAGGCGTTTATCCATGCCGGGGCGTGGCGCATTTGTCGCCCACCCATCCCGGGTAGCACTTGCATTCAAAGCGGGACATCATCAACATTTCCTCCTGCGTGCCGAGCCGTCCTCGGACCGTGTAGTGGCGCCCGCCCTGCATCCTCCCCTCGGACGTCACCTTCCAGTGGGAGGGGCGGAGATGGAGGTAGACTTGAGACTCAGGGTCCCGCCTGGCGCATCTGCCCCTGGACGAGCACAGGGCACGACCGCAGAGGACGGCCGCCGACGTCACGTTGACCAAATACGGACCCAGGGTCTCGTCGATGTACCACTTGATGGCGTCGCAAGAGGCCTGAGGGGAAGGAATCGTGTATTTGTCGTAATGGTGGTGGTCTATAAACGTACAAATGAGGATGCTTATAAGTAATCTATTAGTCAATTTAAGAAATATCTTCCTGTGTGGGTTTGATAGTTTATTAATCGCGTATTGAAGCAATTGAGGCAAAACTAGACGAGACTACTATTTATTAAAAGAATTTAATTTGGTAGTTAGCAATTAAAGTCATTGTAATATTACTGAAATGAAAGTCATCTACAATTGCCGCGAATAATTTCAAACATGTGCCCGATCCACGACTTTTTTTCCCCTTTTTAATGAAATTATTATGATTTTTTTTTTTCTTATTGCATTTTTTTCCCTGTCGCAGTTACAATTAATGTTAATTATTCACAGATTTTCGCTAGTCATATTAAGGACCGGTCCCTATCCCAAAATAGCAGGGGTCCACTCTAAATGATAATTTGTCATGTAAATATGTTCTATTCTAATTGGATTATTTGTCATTGTTTTTATATTAAAAACTAGATTGTAAAATATCAATGAATAGTTAAAAATCCATTATTCCAAAAAGTGCATTATGTTTTGTGAGATTTTATTTGATTTACCGTACAGTGAAAATATATATCAATTTTTTTTTTTATTTTGGGGGAATATTTCTAAAACAATGAATGAACGAATGAATTGTTGATTTCAGCCTAGGTCAGCAAGGAGTTTTAGTTCCACCGGTTTAGCAGATGATTGGACCGAGTGCCCTTTGACTTGTGAAGGATGCATGCATTTTGCTTTTTTTTTTTTTTCACTTTTCGATATTTTACTTTTTTTTATTTTCTCTATGAAAAATAGATTAATCGATCAAGGATTATAATTTGCTGTTTATGTTGTCTGTTTATTTAGATTCCACCCCAAAAAAAAAAAACCCTGCTTTCAAGCCTTAATTGCAAAAAGAATCAATCAATCCTGTGCAAACTTGCAAAAAAAAAAAATAAATAAAAACTATTATATATGGTTGTTATTTTGTATTGTATTGTATCGTACATCACAATCTACCCATTATCGATGACATTTTAACTCGGTCAGTTATGTTGAGCTTGTGACATCCCCCCCCTCCCCCCCTCCCAACTGTTTTCAACATGTTTTGACCACAGAAACTTTCCGAAATACTTTTTGAGGAAGTCATGTGTAGGCTCGGTTACTGATTATGACCTGGAAATACTTGTGATTTATTTGTTTTTTTTTCCATGGCTGTATTCATTGTCATTTTCATGTTTCAAAATACACGCTCGTGCAAAATGTACCATCTACAAAGCTGCTAGATGTTCCTGTAACTACAGTTGCACATACTCTTCTGAAAGTTCACATCCACGGGGACAGTACTCAAACTATACCAGCAACACTTGTCTATGTGTGTAAGTAATATAGAAAATGGATGCATAGATAGAAGCGGTAATACCTTCGATTTGGAGAAAACATGGTCACCCCAGAGCACAACCCCTGCACATCCCAAGGCAGCGCTCTCTCCGACAGTGTAGACCAGATGTTCCTGCATGAGGCAAACAAAAAGGATATGTGTTCGGGAAAAAAGATTTCTGTGCAAGTGGACGTTCATTAAAACCGCCTGATGTTAAACATCATGACGGTATTTGTGTACAGCGTTGAACTCACCCGGGAGAGAAACTGGAACGAGTAGGTGTAGACGATGGTGGCGTAGGGAAGAATGGGCCGAGGCGGCGCCGCCACTCTGAAGGCCTCCAGGATGCGGTGACGAGCATAGAGCGACACCTCCTTGTCGAGGCTCCGCAGCTCCTGGCTGAGGTAGATGTCGGGATAGAGCGCAGACGAGACGTTCCACAGCCACGTCAGCTTGTCATTCCTCTCCGACTCCGCTGTGGGACACTGGCCTGTGTAGTTGATGCTTTTGTAGTAGTTGTAGCAGTTGGGGAATCCGTAGAAGCCCCATAGTCCACCGGGCCGCTCTTTCTGACCCACTTTGAGCGTCTCCTCCATGAACTTTCTGCCCGCCGCCTCAAACTCCACATGGGCTAAAGCGTCCACCTGCGCAGGTTTCCAGTCCGGATGCCTGGACCGGACCAGTGCTCGCGATCCTTCCCAGTACACCTGCTTGGTGTCCCAGTTCCTCTCCCACACTGGCCTCCAGCTTTCCCAGTCGACCACAGCCAAGCCCTGGAAATCCCCATCAGGGATGTACTTGTGGATGTCATTTCTCGCTGCCCTCAGGTGCTCATCCAGGCTGGCGTTCTGCGGCACGCCGCCGTTGACGGCCTTGCCCCGGCTATAGTGCGGGTACACGCCCAGCTTGTCTGTGTAGAAGATGGTTATGTCGTCACCCATGAAAGACTGGTTTTGGTTGTGGTCGATGCTGAACGTGCCGAGGTCGAGATCCACGCCGTACTGGGAGAGGCAGGCGGCCGATGGGGCGTTCCACACACTCGAGAAGGGCAAATGGGAAATGGGCGATGGCGCCATGGCGGCGCCTGGAAGGTTACTCGATAAGATGAACAAGAGCAGCGGGATAGGATGAAAGCAACTCATGCCTCTGAGGAATAAACAAACAACAACAACAACATTCAAAAACAACAACATAAGTGATCCTGTAATAATTGGTAATATCACCCCATAACTGAGAATCCTTGTATTACAGGCTAGATGTTTAATTACAAGTGTAAGTATATGGTGCGAGCAAGTACTCAAATTTCACGACTGCACTACTACCAATTTGGCTTAATTACCTCCGCCAAGGATATTGTTTTTGACTAGTTTGATGCGAGAGTACATCAAGATGGCAATCTCGGTTGTATATTCATTTTCAATTGATTGTTTTCATATAAATTAAGTACTGTACTGCATTTATTGCTTCACTACTCCGATAGCGAAATTAGAAATGGACTACGGCCCGTTCCGATTTACGGACACACTTCGGTTACGTCGCTGCCGTAGGGAACAGAACTCCGTCGTAAAACAAGAATTCCCGAAAGTCACGTTTCAAGTCAAAGTTCAGGGCGTCACCAAATGGCCATTTCTTCTGATAGAAAGCCTTGACGGGAGTTCTCTGGCTTCATCAGTTTTCTTCAAGAGTGACGTTGCTTAAATTAAGGCATCCACTCACGGTGTTTTAGTTTTAAAGTTTTCAATTTGACTCATTTTTAGTCGTGAATCTACACTTGTCCAAAACGTATTCCAAGTAAGTAGTTCAAAGCGAACTATTATTCATTTTCTTAAATTTCGCACTTACCTGCATTCGATAGAAAGTATTTAAGTGAAATAAATTAATACTTTTTCAAGTAGAATGAACTCATGCTGGGGAAAACAAACAAACAAAAACACAAGTCTCGTGACTGGAATAATGTGCACAGGAAAAGGGGAAGCGGTACAAAAACAGATGTGAGTTCGTGGGATTTGTCACAGCCAATCAGAATGGTCCTTGTATGTCTCAAACCCCGCCCCCTAGCCAAGAGGACTGGATCTCGAACAGCCAATCAGAGAGATGACAAAGTACAGTTGAGACTTTTTTTTATGTGATAGGCACCTCGAAAACGAGTCAGGTGATCGATTATTTGCAGATGATTGTACTGTATGCGTACACAAACACCCACAGTATAAATTCTTACATTCATTCATTAACTCATGAGGGTCCAGGCATTCCTATCCCAGCTGACTATGGGCAATAAGCCGTGTGTACTGTACTGTGAACTGGTGCCAAAAGCAGAGCATATTAAATATACAAATACTGGGCAAATGAACAAACAGGATTCTGATCAACGAAAGAACAATCTGCTCTGAAACATAACACTTGAACTCTCTCCCAAAAAGTTAAGTGTATTCCTTTTGGGAGGTGGGCTATTTTTAGGAATAGACCGGAAGTTGGAGCAAAGGCCCGGTCAAAGCAAGAGCTAACTGTAGCTCCCTCTAGTGGTCATAGGTCGTGTAATACTGTATTATAAGAATAATCTTTATAAGAATAATAAATCAAACGCATGTATTTAATTTATATAATTTTCAAAATTCAATAGTCATTAACAACATGATAAAATGGCTTTAAGTCAGAGAATACACTTTTACAATAAATACTGTAGTAATTCTGAATAAATTAAATATACTTAATTTACCATCAATTTGCTTACTATTTTTGAACCTATATGATAATTTACAAAAAAAAGGATATAGAATCCCTAAAATAATTAGGATTTATGTTCATCAAATTATGGTGTGAAATTAATTTGAAAACTTTTACAATAAAAATAAAATGGCAATAATATCAGTGAATATAGTCACATGTAATATCATTTTAAATTAATTTATGTAATTTGACAGTTTAATCAGTAAAAATATAAAATACTGTTTGTCAAATTAAAAATAAAAGTGAAACGGTTGTCAGGAAAATTGTCATTTGATTTAAAAAAAAAACAACTATGACTCTTGTGAAAATAAGCGGGTCAGAAAATGGATGGATGGTTTTAAAAACCAAAACATGAAGAACACAAAAAAGTCCGTTCTGTCAGTGAATCTATTTATTGTTCAGAAATGCATTTGCTCTTTACTACAGTTGTGCTTCAATTGAATCTTTTTTTTTTTTAAACAATGTGCTTTTACAATTGCACTCTGAAGTAGTAAATTAGTAGTCGTCGTGGCGTTTAAGGCACAGAAATGTCACGCGTGTGAAAAAAATGCTAAAGTACATTCAAATAAATACTGCGATGGCCTCCATCAAAATCAGCTCAGCCACTGACCGCTCACCTTTCCCTCAGCAAACATCTCAACTCGTCTCATCTCACTGTGGGAAACTTGGAATCTGATACCTTTGGGAGACACGGCGAGGTCCAGGAAACTGGCAGCTCTCGCTAGCTGGAAAAAAAATAACATTTTCCCCCTCTTCCTTCTCTTGTAACAGTGTTCTCAAGATAAAAATTCACTTTTTGCCATCCATGTTTTACAGTATTTGAAAGGCACCAGACAAGTGTGTGTGTGTGTGTGTGTGTGTGTGTGTGTGTATACAGCAGTAGTTCTCAAACTGGGGTCCACGAGCCATGGTATGGGGGTCCACAATATGCTTTGCAATAAATGATGCCCTATCATTTACAAAGCACATCATCTACAAATGACTCCTTTTTTCCGCCACTAAAAGCTTTGATTCGATTGTGACTCATCATATGAATCTGACATCCCTGTGTGACGACTGTAGGCTTTTTTTTCCCCAAGACAAAAGGCACAATATTACAAGAATAAAACGACTTGTTAAAATCGGATTTTGTTCCTTCAATAAAACCTTTGACTTTCATATTATAATAGGAAGAACAACAGGCCCATTATTACAGGAACAAGATAACTTGGGTTGGAAAATGGCCACAAAGCCATTTTTCAAGCCATTTTATTCGGTCTTAAAAACCTGGCATGTCAGTTTTCTCCTAAATGTTTAAGATGTAAATAAGCTTGCTCTAACTGGATGGCTGTTGTCCTTAATTGGCAGCGGAATTGTGGCGGCCAAAGTGCGGTCCCCCTGGAATGAAACGTTTCCAATTTCATTTTCTACTCGGTGACGCCCGGCAACCTGTGAAACTTTTGACTTAATCGTTGTAAAATTAGAATTTTGTCTTAGAGCAGAAGGTGTATTATTACAGGAATAGAGTCATATTTTTTTTTTCTCCAAACTGAACTTCTTTAGAGTTCATAAGCAGCACTCTCAGTAGCGGCGGGTGTGTGCTGACTCCCAAGAGATCGGTCAGTTCTGAACACAGCCACGTCCCGATCTATCGGTGGGCGTGCAAGACCATGATCGCAGTTGTTTATTTTTAATTCCACTTCTTAAAAGATTTTTTTAAATCATTGGAGTTGTGCATATATACATTAATTATGGACAAAGTTTTGAAATGATCTTGAGATATTTTTTTCAACTGGGGTGTGTAGACTTATCAAATCCACCATTTGATTTGATTTAAGCTTGAATCAGATACTTTTCCATGAAAATACCCCAAATTCCCAATAATTGCCTAGATTGGAATATTTCCCAAGTTCCCCATCTTAACTTCCCATGGAAATTTACGGTCCCGGACCCCAAAATTGGAGAACCCCTGTTCTACAGTATGCGTTGCACCCAAACATTGAAAAGCAGAACGATAGCACACCGCAGAGCCGACGCCGAGGTGAGACACGCCGCTCCTTTCTGATACAGAGGGTCCATCTTCTCGCATCGCTCCCCCTCAAAACCGCTATAGCACTGACACCGGAACATGGAGCCGAAGCCCGCCGGGTCCTCCCGGCCCGGCGCGCCGACCACCTCCAGCTTGCCGCCCGGTCCGAACCGCAGGCTGTGCGTGGCGGGGTTCAGGTGCAAGTAAACGTCGGCGTCGGGGTCCCGGCGTAAGCAGCGGCCGTGGGAAGAGCACAGAGCCTGGCTGCATACCTCAGCTGCCGTGGAGACATTGAGGAGGTATTTGCCCAGCGGACCCCGGAGATAAGCATCCAGCTCCGAGCAGGTGGTCTGAAAAAGAGCAAAGACAGAAGAGACAAGAGTTACAGCTTGTGGACAGGGGGGGCCGATTTATGCACTGGGAAATAAATGTTGGCATTGGAGAAAAATAAACTTAGACGCACTCCAAAGTTATCTGGATGGTTGACATGACATGTTTCCATTTCAGACATTTATTTTTTTCAATGTTGTTTTTTTCAGTGTCAACTTCCTTCCGGATTTTCACATTGGAGCTGTTTTCCATGTTATATTTTTTAAAAATAAGTCACACACATTTCTGAATAGAGTGTATAGCGGAACAATTTCAGAAAAACGTCGAATTGCGATTTTTCTGACAGAAATTGCCCGTTCCATTTGATTACCGGTAATTGAAATCAAACTTCAGGGCAATATTCACTAGGGAACATTAACATTTACAAATATGACAGAAGCTTACATGAATATCATCAAAACATACAAAAGTGTTACTCTAAGAATTTAAGGACACTAAAGAGTCTGTGTGAGAGAGACAGAGCTTCAATTTTTAAAAACTGGTTCAATAAAGCAACTCCCACTTTCTGTCACGCATATTGAAATGCATAATTATATTTAAAACTGTATTTTAAAAAAAGATTGTATTTTTTTGACCAAAACGTTTACATTTTTAAACAAATGTACATATTCATGGAAGATGACCTTGTTTTCATATTTTTACTTCAAATGGCGACTGAGGGCTGAGCCATATGGTCTAAAATTCACATCAAAATCCGGGATAAATACAATACACGAGCCTTTGCGGTTTGTTTTTACAGAAGCGCGGAGCTGCCAATGTGGAGTAAGAACTATTTTGACTGGCAAATATGTTTGGACATACATGCGGATATGTTTATTTAAATACGAGTGAACGCACTCGCGAAACGTAGAATTTGTCCCATAATGCCATGGGGTGGTGACTAGCGCAAGCGTGGGGATATTAAAGATGCTGATTTGGGGTTTTTGTTTTTGTTGTTTTTAATATTTGGCCCATGGCATTATGGGAATAATACTAAACGTAAATTATGCACTGCAGATATACTGATACCATAACATTAAAAATAAACACTGTAGATTTACTAGCTACCTCATATTTTAAGGGCAACGTGTGACCATTTATGAGCAATTTGGAGCCCTAAGAGACGATTATTTCCTTTGATTCCTCTGGTCCCTGTTGAGTGTGGGATACACCCTGTCACCAAACAGCACAGTGACTACTTGCCACCCTTTAATTAGGCCGACTGACTGATTACAAATTTGAAAACATCCATGAGCTAAATTAGAGGACACACCTTGGTTGAACGTGTCCTGTTTCTAAAGTTTGTAAACCCTGTCTGATTTTTATTGGTTATTTTTCTTCTTTTTTTTAAATCATTACTTATATCGGACACATTATTTCTGTGACCTCTGTGGGTTGTTGTCTCATTAACAGAGTACCAAAAATTTGGTCTACGTGGCTATTTGGGGGTTCGTTGTATGCATGTGGACTTTATTGATGGAACAATGTTTTGGTTTACATTTCAACATTCTGAATTTCACATTTAAGTCTCTTTTTTTTCTTTCCAAAGAAATATGCCTCTAAAGTCACAAGAAATTTTTGTTCCAAATTGTGCTGCATGTAAACAATGAACTAGAACGCTGTTTGTTTAGATGTGCCTTTTCGATTGGCTGCTAACCAGTCAAGGTTGGACCCTCGCTGCTCTGGATAAAAGTAACCAGTCCAGCAGTGTACTTGTTTTTTTTTTTTTTTTGCTCTCATTATTTATTTCAGGCACGGGTCAACATAAACAATACAAGCAAAAACATAATTTTCCAACTTACCTCAAATTAAGACCGATCTTGAAAAGGTGTGGGGAGAAGAGAACATTTCTCCTATCAAAAGTCAGCAGGGGAAAACAGTCTAGGGCAGGGGTCTCAAACATGCGGCCCGCGGGCCAACTGCGGCCCCCCGGATGATAATTTGCGGCCCCCGTCTTAATATGAAAGATTAATATTAGTGCGGCCCGCAAGATTGATATGAATGACTCTTGTTGTGTGCGGAGCTGAACGAACCAATCACGGTGAGGTATTGACCCTATTCCGCCCCGCCCATTTTGTAGAGGAAATCAAATGAGAATATGGGGATGTGCTCTACTTCACTGAGGTACGTTAGCTCAGGAGGGGAAACGTATTGAAGAGATTTTTTTGAGTTGAGAGCAGATGTCAAAGACTTCATGGAGAAGGACAGACATGGTGGCTGTTCCTGTGCTAAGAACAGTTCATGTTTCATGTTTCATGTTTCATTCATGTTCATAAAGTTAAAAGTTACAGAACTGTTAAATCAGACATTCATTTTTAAATTATTTTATTGAATTCATTATTTTGTGTTAAAAATAGAGATATTTGAGAACATTGGAATGATTTATCGGCGCTTTTCCTGTGGAAATCCTGATGTGGCCCAGCCTCACCCAGATTCTGCCTCCAGTGGCCCCCGCAGGTAAATTGAGTTTGAGACCCCTGGTCTAGGGTGTGCCCCACTTCTCTTGCCAATATTCCACTTGGGACACTATGCCAGGCTTTACCTTGTTTCTCTAACCAAAAATAGCTGGGCAACCCTTTGTACAGGGTATAGCCCGCTTTTCTCATCAAAATTCAACTGGTAATTTCTCATGCATTCCAACACAAAGACAGATCAAAGCAAAATCACCACCAGCGGGATTCGTTTGATTCGTATCTTCCTGCATTTAAAGTGTCCTGCCAAAGATTGAAGTTTGGTTTGACTCCCAAACAAACAGGAGAAGCTACGGCCATCAAAGACATGTTCGGCATTGCCATGTGACCCTTTTCTTTGAAGTGGTCCCCCCCAGGGAAGAAGAAAACGACGAAGAAGAAAGCCATTTGACAAGAGCAGCTGCTCGAAAGAGATGACATCACATGGCAGAGGCTTACTTTGTTGCTGGCGTAGGCTGCGTCTCCCCACAGGATGATGCCGGCTGCTCCCAAAGCCACGCTCTCCCCGACGGTGGACACCAAGTCCATCTGGAACAGCACACGACCGTGCTGGATCAAGCTCATACGGGCGACGATCAATTCTCCAAAAAGAGGCTTCGAGCCGTTTGGTGCCAATCCTATTGAAGTCTACTGTCATATTCGACATAAAAGTGAGAATTATAGGTTGTATATTTAAATCAGGGGGTCACCAACGTGGTGCCCCCGTGGGCACAAGGGAGCCCCCTCATGGACTACTTGAGGGGCTATTCCTAAAAATAGCCCACCAGTGATCGGGCACTCTGACTCTCTTCGGAATATTGTAGTCATTTCAAAATGTGAACACTGGCAGATATTGATAATAAAATGTGGCCAATTGATATTTATCTGTTTCATAATTATTTTATTGTGGGAAATCACTAATGTGATCAGTGTCTTCTCAGAAATGAATATCATTTATCACTGATTGTAACATGTGAAGGTAGTTGGCGCAAATTGTTAGTTAAAATTAGTTTCAAAAAGGTTGCTGATCCCTGATTTAAAGCAACCACTATTTTTTTTTTTGTTTTTAAGGGATGGGAGCATCGCTCTCTGAATGTAATAAAATCCAACCATGAAATTGTGTTATCAAGCAGAATTTGATGCCAGGAGGAGTTGCTCGAAGGTCTCGGTGAATGTCATGAAACATGACGTCACGCCGTCGTCTTCAAACAGCAAACGACTTGAGACAGAATCGGCCTCACTTAATTAAGATAAAGCATCCTTTTTTTTTTTCCCCCTTGACTACTACACGTGACGTTCTCGTATTTGTTGTCCCATCCTCAGGAAGCCCTCAACAGGGTGTTAGCGAGCTTTTAAAACGGACCGACACCCATCCGCACACAAATGTGTCGTATCAGCACAGGAAAGGACTGCGCTCGCCGATAAGCTGTGTGAAGCTCCTCCAGATCAGAGGGCTGAGATTTCAATGGGGGACAGAAAAACGGAGTAAGAGAAAGCCGTGTTTTCTTTGTCCAAAAGGTCAGAAGGAGCGAACGCGCATGACGTTTTGGAATTGACTGGAAAGCCGACAGGAAGGAGCAGTACCCTGAGTCAAGTGCTGAACTCGTCTGCCTCGCAGTTCAAAAGTTTGAGGTTCAAATCTCAGCTCTAGCCTCCCTGTGTGGAATTTTGCACATGATGTGTAAATGGGAGTGTGAATTAGGCCTGAAAGATTTTGATAAATCACCTTGTTGGATCTCTTCTTTTTTGTGACCTTAATATTGTGATTGTGGTTTAATATGGCATCTTTTTTTTTTTCTTCAAGGTCCTCTTTTTGTAGATTCGATTTTATAGATTACGCTAAATAAAGGCAAAAGAATCATGAATTAAGATGAAAGACCATATATTTATCTACTTCAATAAGAGCTGGTAACTTACTAAACCCTACTTGCAGTCTTTTTGACTTTGCAATTTTCTACCAAAGGTATCGTGTAAATATAAGTCCGTAAATCATATATCAATTCCATTTGATGAACGTGTGTCTTTTAAATTAAAAAAAAATTTTGGGATTCAAATCGGGTTTTTTTTTTTGTTCTGACCCGAATAACTTTGTGTGTTTCTTTCCAAATTGCGATTTGAAAGTTGCATTCTACTATACAGTACTGTGATGTTGATTGTCTTTGAATTTAATTAATTGTTCACTCCTAGTGTAAAATAGATCAGTGTTTTTCAAACCCTGTGCCGCGGGAAAATATGCAATTTGGTAAGTAATCGTGTAGTACCCTCCCGTGCCGCTAGGGAGCAGCAACAGCTAGCCTATTGCCTTGTGTTTTGACCACAAGAGACAAGCGAATTTGTGCCGCATGAATGCAGGACGACAGTGAAACAAGAAACATGAAAGATGATACAATACTTTTTTCTTTGTGTTCATTTGATTCCAATTCAAGCTGTTATAACGTCATTCTTCAATGTTAAAAACGGTTGTAGTAAGAATGTTACACGTAAATTGTTAAAATAAGCAGGGGGTTTCACATTTTCAGGTAGTGGTGTGCCGCGAGATTTTTTTTCAATGAAGGAAGTGTGCCGTGGCTCAAAACAGTTTGAAAAACACTGAAATAGACTAGTGATGGGTATATCCTGCTTCTCTGACCCCAAATGTATTGGCATAGGCTACAGCTCACGCATGACTCTCAAAGAGGGTGCTTGCTATCAAAAACGGGGGGGATATTATAAGGCAGGTCTCACCTCTGTCAACTGCTCCAGAGAGTTCATATAGGTGGGCCGAGTGTACACAAAGACGGGACGCGCGAGCCCATCGCCAGATGATGCCAAACGCATGCCCTCCTTCACACGGTTTCTCACGAATTGGCGTCCGGAAGCAGACGAGCGCAGCACCCTGCCCATATAGATGGACGGGAAGAGAGCCGTACTCTCGGTCCACAGCCAATTGAGCAGCTCGTTGCGCGCCACCTCCACATCAGGGCAGCGACCGGTGTAGCTCTCCAGGGTCCGCCTGTAGTCGTGGTTGTAGCAGTCCGGGAACAGGTAGAAGCCCCAAAGCTGGTTGGGCCTCAGGTGCTTGGCAAGCTTCAGTGTCTCCAGCATAAACTTCTTGGCAGACATCTCAAACTCCTGGAGGGCCACTTTGGACACCCGCTCGGGCGGCCAGGTGGGGTTTTTCTGGCGCACCAGCTCACGAGAATGTCGGCGGTAAATGTCCTTAGCCTCCCAGTTGCGTATCCAAAGGGGGCGCCATTCTTCCCAGTCAATCACTGCCAGGCCTTTGGCATTGGGCTCACGAATGTACTTTTTCACCCCTTCTGGCATCTTTTCCAAGTGCTGCGACAGACTGGCAATCTGCGGCAGACCCCCGTTGACAGGCGTTCCGTCCGGCTCATAATGGGGATACAGGCCCAGGCGGTCATTATAAAAGATGGTGAGGTTCTGCCTCACGAAACCCTCATTGGGGGAGGCCACAATCTGGAACTGGTCCAGCTGAAGGGAGACGCGATGCCGTGGGGAGCAGTCCTCCGTCGGGGCGTTCCACGCCAGCAGCAGGGGCTTCTGGGAATACAGCGGCCATACTGTGGCTTTCAGTCCCGAGGCTCCGGTTTCATCCCACAGTAGAACAATCAGCAGCAGCAGAGCTTTGCAGTCAGCCACCGTCCAGTGCATGTCTCCAGATGGGAACGGGCTGAATTGACTGTCACTCTCTGCTCTGTAATTAGCACAAGACAGCTAACATGAGGATTTTTTTTCCTTCCCCCCCCAAGGTACAAGTGACCCCGCATCTGAGTTTTTCTGCCCATTTTTTTGCTTTGACTTATGAGCGCAAACTTGGGATACAAGTGCTGCATGGCGGCAAGTGGCTCAAATCACTTCACATCAAGCAGCAGTTTGCAGAGAGTAAACAAGTCTCGAAAAAAAGAGGCTGTTTATTGACACTCTCAAGTGAAAGCTACTGTTAAACTAAGAATAAAACAGAGACAATTACACCTTGTGTAACTGAAACAACCACATAGCCCCTACTAGTACAAAACACGAAACACAATTAGCATCTGGTGGTGGGGTTACCCCTCAAGCAATGGATATTCTGATCACACCTAGGGACAATTTAGAGCGTTCAATCAGTCTGCCATGCATGTTTTTGGAATGTGGGAGGAAACCGGAGTACCCGGAGAAAACCCACGCAGGTACAGGGAGAACATGCAAACTCCACACACACGAAGGTCGGAGTCGGGATCGAACCCACGACCTCTGCACTGTGAGATTGACACACCAACAAAATCTAATTATGTCATGACTGTCTGCTTTCATTAATATTATATCGTGAGTGCTATTTTGGTATTAAAAATAAAACACATTTTAAACATTTGGGGTGAGGAGGGGCTCCAATGGAGTTTTAATTCATTTCAGTGTGGAAAGATGAGTTGCCAGGACAATGCTGCATTTTCACCAGTTTAAAATAATAATTATTGATTACACATTTATCACAGCAACATGGCATTTGTATCACTATAATGCTGGTTTCTAATAAAGTTTTCACACACGTAGCTTTGATAAAGGCATCATTTTATACTGCTCTTGGATTGAAGCTTAGTACATTCAAAAGACTTTCACTTGTTCATTCAAAAATAGATTGTTATGTTCCATAAATTAATGCAAAATGAAGTTATCACCGGTCCCTGGGGTTCACTCACCTTTCCTGACGGTGTGGAGAAGCATTCCCCCCCTGAATCCCCAACAAGTCACGTCGCCGTTTTGGGGGTTGTTGATCGGCTCAAAGCATGAAAGAAGAACACGTGAACATCGCTGCGCTTTCTTTTGTGTGTTAAGAAGCTGTTCGAAGTGTCGTCCAGGTCGAGAGGCGGATCGGTTGGCCTCCCAGCGGGCTGAAGACACGAGCAGCTGCCCCCTGCGAGGATACAAGAACCACCACCACTGGAACGTTCCATTCAGCTAGAAGAAAAGGGGGGGTGAGCCGTAGTTGACCAAAATCGTTGCATCCTATAAAAACAAGTCTTGTGTCTAAAATCAAACACATTTAATAGTCTTGAGATATTAGAGTCATTCAGCTTCAGAATTTGACGCCATTGATTTTAAAAATAATAATCCAATCGCCCCCGTGGAATAGCGGCTGAATGAATGGGCTGCTCCGAAAAGTTTTTGTCACAGGCCATATGAAGCAGATAAAGTGAGATTCATGCGAGGTCACAGCCACGCTGTCTCTTCCCTAAAAATAAAAAAAAAGCCGGGACAGAAATGAGTAGTTGCCCCGGGGTGGCTTTTAAGTATAACCATTTACAGTCAGATAAATACATGGTAATTGGGTTCAAACTTGCCTCAAAGACCTCAGGACAATTTATTCATGCTTTTCCCATTAGTTTGAGAATAAGAACAAGCGTCCAAATATGATTTCAATGAAATTATACAGTGATTTGGCTTAAAATAAATACAAGACAAATGGTTGCAATTTGTTCCGATTTCACAGCAGATTTTCTTCAGGGAAATTGAAAAGTTCCTTTACAGCAGGGGTTCTGTGCTCCAGGGCCTTTTTTTTAGTTAATGAAAGGACAAATCGCCCGAGTCATTTGAATATGAGGTAGAATCCATTTTATATATAAGATATTGTCGGTGCTAGGTGAGAACCTTGCATCTCAAAATGTCTACTTTTCAAGAAATTAAAAAATGGAATCTTGTTTGAATTACACTGCACCAAGTGTCACATGATGTCGCCTCAAGATTGAAAGTCTGGATGTTTTTGTTTTTTATTAATAACGAGGTAAAATAGATTGCATAGATGCATTTGAGAGAGCCTCTTTTTTTTTCGAAAATGGATAGCTTGAATGCTTTGGGGCAGAAGGAACTTGTTGGCCACAAAGATTTGTTTCCTATTGCACGATAGTCAGCTCATTGTTTTATTTATTGGATCGCCCATGGCTCGAAGACCTTGGAAAATGAGTTTGGGAAGATGACGTCGTTTGCTTTTGCGCATGTGCACATTGACGTAGATGGCTTCCACCATCTTCTACCATTTGAATCAATGACAGCAAAACAGATTGGGGTATATTAAATGACTGATTGAATCTGATTTTGGAGTGGCGTTGTGTTGATATTGGTACGTCATGGTATATCACAGCAATATAAACTACAACCCCAATTTGAATTACACGGCTTTTGTAAATTCAAGCAAGATGGTCTCTGTTTGATTTGATGAAAAGTAGCAATTTTGAATACGGGACGCGCACCAACATAATCACAATACTTCTTGAGAGTTATGTCACCAATCCCTAGTTGGGCTGTTCAAACGTTTGGCGTGTACAACGCAAGCTTCGGCGTCTTTTCGCGAAGAGTGTACAAGTTGGGATGTGGACACGGTCAAACTAATGGTTGCCGCTGCGCTGCAAGCTAGGTCGAACGTCTCTGAGCCATCTACAATTAGTGGCGGAAGAAGCATTCGGAGGGCCTCACTTAAGCGTAACACATGAGGTAAGAGAGTTCGGATTATCGACCAGCATGAAGCACAAAGTTAAAGTGGAGTTAAAAACAGATCACTTTCCCTGCACAAACACGATGGAGTCACTAAATGAGAAAATTGGATTCCGAATGGCTCCTTTTTTTAGATTTCCTATGCCAGTGTTTTATTGCTCTATAATTAGCTTCTCTTTTTTTTCTCTCCACTTTTAACAGACTTTCTTCTCCCAAGCTTGCAACTTAAGTGGTTGCTGTTTTGCCACCTCTGTGTTGAGACGGCGGGCATGTGTTATGCACATGTCCTCCGTTTCTGGAGGCCGGCGATGACAGCCGCTGGCATTACACCAGCAAACGCAGAAGATAAGAAACTGTGTGTGTGTGCTGTAGCGTGTCGGGGCGGTGGGGAGGAAACTCGTCTAATGAAGCACACGTGATGTTCACTTTTCCATTGCTGACTTGTCCAGTTAATGTTGCTTGAGGGATAAGAACAATGATGACTCATTGATAATAGTCTAAAGGTCCATGAATTGATTTATATATTCAATAAAAGTAGCGGACTTTTAAACAAGCGGTAAGTTAGATTTTCTTAATCGCTGAATGATATTTTTAATTAACCCTTTGAGGCACAGCGGTTACTACAGTGGACAGCTTATCGTGTTATCAGGTTACAGGGTGCATGAAAGGCTTCATTGGATTTTATTTAATTAATTGAGAGTAATATGTCTCCCAGCGGAGGTCAGTTTCGGGGGGTTCGCAGCCCGTTCTTTGGGGTTTCAGTATTTTAGGGATCAAGGGAGAGAGGAAGAGGAGAGCTGTCCGTAGTATCACTGACATGGCAAGAGAAATCGTTGTGGCTCAAAAGAGGAGAGCCATGGAGTCATGGGAGCTGGCCAACTGGACACAAGTCGGGGTCAGATTACCCCCGGTTGGGTCACCTGGATGAGGGCGTATGTTGTTGAAAGACGCGAAACACCCGATTCCAGGTTCTAATTATGTAATGGATGTCCTATTTAGTTTTTTTTTTTCAATTTAATATTTTCTGATTCACTTCATTGTATTTATTTAATAATGTTTTTTCATGAATATAATTTATTCCATTTTCTATATATTAAATTGATTTTTCAATGTTGTAATGGTAAATGTTTAAAGTGTATATAATTACATTTTACTGATTGAATTCACTGTTTAATCATTTGAGGGATCTCAAAAATGTGTAATACTTTCATTGTTTTTTAAATGTGAAACACTTATTCAAAAATGACACAGAACAATTGTTCATCATTTATTTCGTGTCTGTTCTATTGACTTAATAGAATTTTAATAAATATATAAGGGCTCAAAAAAATTCTATTGCATCATTATTTTTGTCCGTTTTAGGTGTTATTTCATTCAGATTCTAAATATTTTTCTATTTTATGTTTAGTCATTTCAATGATTAACTAACATTTTTAGTCTATTTTATTTAATAAATTAACTCATTCAGTACCAGCCAATTCTAGACCCCATTAAAAAAAAAAAAATTACCCTAAGTCTTGGAAAAATGGAGAAAAAAATAAGTATGTGGGGTTGAACGTGTGGAGTGTGAAAAGACATATAAATATGTCTTTGGGAGTGAATGAGTTAAATGTAAAATTATTTGATGGATTTGTTTTATATTTAGATATTTACATTTAGATTTTATTTAATACATTTTCCAATTATATATTGGATTTTTAATTCATCATTTGATTGTTGATTTATTTATACAGTATAAAGGTTTTGTTTTATTTTCATTCATGACATTTTTAGAATATTCAATATAAAATTAGTTTTTATTCAATGGATTTTTTTTAATTGGATCATGCCATTTTATTTTACTCAACCGATTTTCACTTCACTTTTATATTTGATTTTCTTTTGAAAATTACATCATAGATTTGTTTATTTATGGACATATTTCATCATTTCACAACATTTTTAATTTACTTGCATTTCTTTATTCGGTGGACATATGGCAAATTGTTATTGGTATTGTTCTGCAACGTTCTGTCATTCCGAATGAACCTGTGTGGAAAAGCTGCCCCGACAGGACTTTTTCCGAGTGCACACGAGGTGGAAGTGAGACGTTTTCCGCCTTTTGTTTCTCGAGCCTTTGCTGACTCACCTTAAGTGTCATCGAGGTCCCTCCCGTTGAGAGTGCCATTTAGGAAAGTGCCTGCATGAATGGAAGAGGGTTGGAAAAGGGAACAAAGGCATCTTTGCTGGATTCCCCTTGGGGGGTGCTCCCCCTCCTCATTGGACCTCCGCTTCCCGAATGTGACATCGGCGAAAGGCAGGAAGTCTAAACAATGGCAGGGAAACGTTAAACACACCCCACCACCTTTACTTTGGGCCCCCGCCACTCTTTGATTGCGATGGAATGCATATTTGTGGGAGGGGTCCATCCACTCAAGGGAATCAAGCCCATACTATCTCTACGGACACAGCATTCCACTCCACTTAACACAAATGACGGCTCATTTCTCGAAAAACGTGTCTCTAGTATCTCAAAATTTATAAAAAAATAAAATAAAATACCAAGCATCCAAAGTAAAACTGGACAAAAGTCTTACGAGAAAAGTACAGTAAACCTCCTTCCCATTTACTTTGGGTGTAATTCCACTGTCGACCAGTAGCGGGCGGCATTCTATTAAGCTTGACACAGTGTACATTTGAAAGAAGAAGAGCAAAACAGGAGGTATTTCAAACTCAGTCTATTACTGAATGTCAAAAATCCACTCCCATCCTACTTTATTCGCCTTCTCAATGCCACAGCTTGATTTTATAATTTACATCTTTGGGCACAATAAGTTTGTTAGTTTGGAAAAAATGAGATTCGTTGACAGTGGGACTCAATTACACTGTGTGTGACATTGTACATTGTATAATTGTTGTTATCGACTTCACTCACTTAAAAAAAAGTGCATTTTTTCCCCTTCTCCAAGATCTGCTCAGAAAATGGTTGGGGTCCACAAACGTACTTCTTTAACTTCCGCTTCACTTTTTATGTTTGCAAATGGGTGCTCGGACATGCAACAGACACTGTGATTGACATAAAACAGAACGTTAGACAATTAGGAAGTGAAAACAGGGTGGGAATCGTGAAAAACTGGCGGCATTAATTTTTTTTTTTTTTTTTGTCCTGAGTTTTTGTTTTTTTCCGGGACATCTACTTCTATGCCTTTCAAGGACTCTTCCACTCTCTCTGTTGCAGCCTACTGATCAATTCGGTGGGAAAAGAGATGTTTTAAGGCACCACTGTACAAATAACCGAATTGAGCTAAACTAGGAAATACTGCAATAACACACACCCTACATAGCTCCATTATTTTCAGCACTTTATATTAAAGCAAATATTTTCTGTGATCGTCAAGATGTTCCTGTGTGCAGAAAGAAAGCAGGAAGCGCACAGATTGAGCCAAGTGTTTGTCAAGGGAAGTGCATTGCAGCATAAGTTCCTCAATGGAAATATTGTCGCAGTCTCATCCTGCCCACGGCCAGAATTGTGGTGGCGTGACACTTAATGTGTTTAGTGTGAGATTTTGCCAAAGATGCTGATAATTCATAAATCAAGGATTATGCCATTTTGGAAAAATTGATACTGTATATTGGGTATAGCTATAAAACAGAAGAAGGGGAAACTTGAAGGCTTTTTTTTTTGCACATTTGATGGCAATTCATTTAATGACCAATTTTAATATTTCAATAACTTTTTATTTATGTAATGGCACTGTTATTTATTTTTTCGAATATTTATTCATATTTTTGTTTATTGAAATATGCATTTGTTAAATTGATTCATCGTGGGATAGATTTTTTATTTAATGACATTTCATTTTTTTAAAGTAAATTTGTAACATGAAAAGTTTTTCAAATATTTTCTATTCATTGCTTACATTTTTAATTACAGTATATATTAGATTATTTAATGATGGGTGTTTACTGATTTATTTAATGGAATTTTTTATTAACATTTTAATTAATGGCCTTTAGTTGAATAAAGTTCAGTTTTAATGATCTAGTGACATTTTCTGAATGGATTATTTATTAGCATTTTTATTTACAAAATTGAATACTTATTTATTTTATATGATTACATTATTTAAATATGTTTGTATTATTTACCGACTTTTTTATTTTGCTTAATATGTTCTTATTTCCTGAATGTTAAAAATTGTATTCCATGACTTTTTCTTCTCTTTCTGTTTAACTTGTTGGTTGACTAATGGCCTTTTTTAATGGCCTTTCATTTCATGACACTGCAGACATTTCTTATTCATTATCCAAAAAGCAAGGCTCTCTGAAATTGAAAGAGTCCGCATTTAAACAGTCCATTGTCCTGCATGCACGCTTCTCGTTTCTCGACAAAACGGCCTGATCAGAAAAAAGGACAATGTGACAACACTGGTAACATAATTTACATCCTTCATTATGATAAAACAAGTTCTTTTCAGCTCCTGTCACTGAGCATGTGTCAGCCCCATTAGCTGTTCCTATCGTAACGCTGTCACATATATTCAATGTGGTAATACCGGGTGGCCCTAAAAGAACAGGGGTTTATCTTCCCAAACCTCGGTGGGCTCCCAGCACGACATCAAAAGAGGCTCGGAGAGGAAGCACATGAAAGTGAGTGACCTCTGGCACCGGAATACACCCGACCGCATTCCACACAATTACAGACAGCACGGCAGCCCTGGAAAAGAACAGCAGGCCATTTATTGTCCGCGAAATAGGCCTGCGAATATGTTTACATTGCCATTAAGCCTTGGTGTGCTGCCAAAGCGGTGACAGCCAGGCCACAAATTGTCATGGCTGTAGTCTTAGTGCGTGAGTTAGGCCCTATAATTACACGAGAGGCACAATGGCAGAGGATTGTTATTAAGAGAGGAGGAAACAGGCTCAGTCAAGAGGTTTGTTCAAAAGAGACTGCTGCCACTGCTGCCATCTGCGGGTAAAACAGACCTCAGACATGAATGTCATTAGAATTACAAATGTTTTCGATCTTTTTTTTTTTTTAATCCAAGACAAAATTGGGCGTGGGGTGGAAAAAGTGTGACCAATTAATTAAGGGGAATGCTACAATGTATGTTTTTATGTTTTTTACAAATTTGTAAAATCCATCCTTCCATCCATTTTTACTCATATAGGTTGGAACAGGGGTGCTGGAGCTACCCACATTATTTATTTGTTTATTTGTATATTAATAATATTTTTTTAAACATCTCGGAAATATCATAAAGCAACTTTTTTAATGAAAAACAAAAGTCAAAACATTTGAGATTATGCGAATCCATGGGTGTCAAATGGCAAATATGCAGGTGTTGACTTTAGTGACAATTCCCTATACTACAACATGAGTAGGCCTAAAATATGATTTTTCAAACTTGGAATGATATGCAGGAGTAAATTTGTACCCCAAAATGTAAACATTTTAAGTGAGTTGATTTTTTTGTGTGTACACACACACACTCTCACACACAGGAAATTTTGCAGCAATATTTCAGGTAGAACAGTCAAAATGTAGATACAACACTACAGTGATTTGCGTTAATTCCAGTGCAGCGGGAGATGACAGAATAATTTATAAATGGGTGATTAATTACACTTTTGAAAAAATAAAAAGATCTATTACACACAAAGTCTGAGCCGACTCAAGAAATTCAGCTCAGTAAACTATTTATTCAAGTATTTCCAACTAATGCATCAGAATTATTTACAGTGCAACGTTTTAACGAGTGCAGGTCTGAGCTCACGTGACTGAAAAAGGCTCACATTATATGCAACGTTTATTACGATAAAACAACACTCGCTGTCCAGCTGCCAAAGCTGCACATTTACGCATTTGTTCACACACACGCACGCACGCACACACACACACACACACACACACACACACACACACACACACACACACACACACACACACACACACACACACACACACACACATACAAACTGTGCGGCTCACTAAAGGCAAATACTAACTTCCGTTGCCATTTTGTATAAGTGACTATGGAGCCACATTGAAAAGAAGGAAAAAAGTTGCAATATTACAAGTAGAAAGATGTAATTAATTTTGGGGGCCGGGAGAGGTGTTTCAACGTCATTATTGTTGTCTTATGCAACAATGTCTTCATGTATTTAAATCTAAAAAATAAATAAATACATTAAAAAAAAAACAATCATCACAAATAAAGTCTGCCGCTTTTTGCTGATTTTAAAATTGCTAATATCGACCAATTAAATTGGCCGGCCAATTAATCGGTCGAGTCCTACTCAAAATATTCTGACAAAGATTGTTTATGTGAAAAAAAAATATTAAAATTAATTACACCATGTATTTCAAGATACATTTGTAATAAATCATATTTTGTGAGAGGCCTAATATTGGGAGAACAATTTAAAAACATTTTCATTCATCTGCGATAGTCATTTTTAAAAAAAAGTGGGAAAAGAAAGAAAACCCAAAAAATATTTTACAAGAAATTTTGGGTGAAAGAAAAAGTCCTACACTTATGAGTTCAAGTGTTCAACCACAACAAAAAAAGATGAATAAGTTTAACTATTCCCCAAAAATAAAGAGGGAATTATAGCATTACATGGCAGGAAATTACAAGAATGTCATATTACAAAGATGTACAAAAAATAAAATTTGATTTTTAAGTTAAAATGTTAAAAAGTTAAAATTCTCTTTCTGGAAGAATCATTCACTATCTGACGGCAAACGGCTGCTTGTTGTGACATTAGTTGAGTTTGCTGCCACCATTCAGCACTTCTGTCTAAAATGTTTGCTCACAAGTGAAAGCAAAAAAAAAAAAAAAAAAAAAAAACCTTGTAAATCATGTCACTCATCTATCAAGGCACCACTGTTCAAGAAATGGATAAGGAAAAAAAGATGATGTTATGACTTGACTATTCTTTCCTCGTAAATGTACTTTCTGACCCTCTTTTCAGTGTGGCTCAAACACTCCTTTTGTATTTTTGCACAAACGACACCTCGGGGTAGAAATACAGCATAGTGTGATGGGTTATTTTTAAAGGAGACATAATATGCTTTTTTTCTGTCTCGTTAACTTCTCTAAAAAAATTATAGGCCCTGTCTAATGCAAACGAGCCACTGCTGACCCCCCCGGGCCCCTTCGGCTGTGGAATCAGTGCCGAGAACGGCTTTCGGCACGATGACGACCGGGGCGGAGCATGGGAGTTGCGACCAGATAAGTGTGAATGAAAATAAAGCGAGTGTCCACTGAGATTTGATAGTTTCACTTCTGGAGGCAGAACTTTATGAAGAAGCCAAATTGCACTCTGCTAACAGAGAACCTTGTCTTAGCTTTTGGCTTAGACAAGTACTCCAGCGCTTCAACGTGTATACCGGCCATTCAAAAGTCAATTTTGAATAATATGTCCCCTTTAAAGTCTGCTTACATACTGTATCATCTAGGCAGAGAACACGTTACAGAAATCTGTACTACCTGTGTGTGAATGACAAAACACGAGTATGTCACTTTGCAACGGAGTTTTTCTTTCTGCAGCTGGCAGTTCATTTTTGACCCCACAGACTCATTCGGCGTCAGACCGCTTTTAGTTCAAGGGGAATAATTTGCACCAGTTGTCCATATGAAAAAAAATAATTACACCTCACAGAGGACGATGGGGAAGTCCACGTGAATACAGGGATGCTGCAGCTTCACAATCCCCTAAAAAAGAAGCAACAGCATCAATCATTAAAAATACTAATACCCGCCACCCGACTAATTAATCTCATTTTAATTGGCCGATATTGGTTCTTTTTAAAATGCCAACTAGTTTTCTTTTATTTTACATGATCACATTACAATAAAGACAAACAAATAAATGTGTGTCTACTAATACTATCTACATGCCCAGGCCATTATTTTGACATTTTAGTGCATGCTTGTTGAAATGTTGAATTTGGGTCAAAAAACGTCTGTGTGTGAAGCCAATCTGGCTTCAACACTGCACCGTATGTGAATTTGGCATTGTGTCCTCTGACTTGACTCGCAGGGAATCCTGAGGTCACTTTCGGAATGTTGACATAGTCACGCACTCAGCCGTGGTTTATACAAATGGCTGAGTCCTCTACACAACTCCATAGTGAGTTGGAGTTGGAATAGCAGCATTTGCGGACATCTTTATATTCATTTATATTATATATTATATGTTGTTGTAGTACAGAAATGATTCAGGTCATATTTTGTCACTGCTGCTGTCAATGACAGAAATTATTCAGGTCATATTTTGTCACTGCCGCTGTCAATGACAGCCAGACCATGCTCAAAACGTTTCCCCCGCTCTCTTAGTGATGGGAGGAGCTTCCCGCCCCTGTTACCAATGCTCAGCTTACCTGTGGAATCAGATTCTTTTGAATCCTCTTCAACTTGGACTTTTTTCGACCGTTTTTTGTCACCACCGTCTCCTCGTAGAATTCATGGGCAAGGTCCCCATCCTCGTCGTAGTAGAGTGAGCTGCAAAACACAACAGTCACATTGCACAAAATGCAACGTCAAACTTAATAAAGAAGTGGAATCAGTTCATAACTGTGGAGATTCCACTGAAACCAGTTAGACTGTATTTATCAATTTACAACAAACATTCATCAGTGTTGTTTTTACCTCCTCCTAGTAAAAACAAAGGGTGTTGCGTTTCTGGGACTTTTGAGGCGGGCCACCGACTGTTCGTTGCCATTAGCGACAGAGTCAGCTCCCGCCACGCTGCCCGAGAAAGGCCAAGCGCCTTTGGCTTTGGACCCGCTTCCTCCCATTCTCCTCACGCATAAGACATTGTTAGTTCTTCACGTGAAGCGCTAATCTGGTTCTGGGCCAGCCTAGCAATTCCTTAATGAAGGCAGGATCTGAGTAAGTAGAGACAAGACACAAATCAAATGTTATTCATGTGATCACAATTAAACAGGTGACCATATTAAATAGGGTAAACTCTGACTGATCAGGCCATTTAAATCGAGTAAACTCTGACTGATCAGGCCTCAGTATTGCATCTCTGCTTTTTGCAGATGATGTGGTATTGTGGACTTCATCAAGCCGCGATCTCAAACTCTCACTGGAGCGGTTCATAACCGAACGTAAAGCAGCTGGGATGAAAATCAGCACCTCCTAATCTGAGACCATGTTCCTCAGTCGGAAAACCGTGGAATCCCTTCTCCAGGTTGGGGATGAGAGACTCCCGCCAAGAGGAGGAGTTCAAGTATCAAAAGGCTCAGTTCTGAATTTACCGTTCGAGCTACATTCCCAGACTCACCTCTGATCACGAGCTATGAGCCGTAAAGGAAAGAACCTCGATACAATGCGAAAAAGTTTCCTCTGCAGGGTGTTTGTGCTCTGCCTTGGTATAGGGTTAGAAGTTCGGTCATCTGGGAAGTGCCCAGAGGAGCAAGATGAGGTGGCTTGGGCATCTTCTAAGGATGCTTCCTGGACGCTTCCCTGGTCAGATGTTTCGGGACTATCCTATCGGGAGGAGGTGGACCCAGGACATGTTGGAGAGTCTGTCTGTTAACTGGCCTGGGAATGCCTTGGAATTCACTTACTATATATATATACTGTAATAGTAATTGCCAGCGTCCTGACTAACGCCATAAAGTTGGACCATATTACACTGGTCCTCAAATTAAATGACTGGCTTGCTGTTAATAAAAGTATAGAGTTTAAAATCTTGCTTCTGGTCATCAAAGCATTAAATGGTCTTGGACCAAAACACATCCTAGACTTATTAGCTCCATATAAAGCATTCAGAGCCCACAAGTAATCCGGGACAGGTTTATCGTGTGTTCCCAGAATATGAACCAAAAATAGCAAAGCAGCATTCAACAACTATGCTCCTCACCTTCGGAACAGACTTGCCGAATACCAGAGGTCTGCTCAAACTGTCAGCCTTTTTAAATGAGGCCTGAAAAACTTATTGTCTATTGTAAACTACCTTTACATGCTCAATCTATTTCTTGATTTTGAAATCACTTTGCTTCAACTGTTTTATTTCTAGTATTTATGTCTACATACAATTTATCTTTTGAATTTACTTTTGAAACTTCTTAATATCGACTGGATTTCTTGGCACTTATAATTTAACTTGTGTGCTAATTGTGCTATACAAATAAACTCGCTTTGGTAAATTCATTCATTATTGCTGTAGTAGTTTAATTTGATGTACGGTACTGTAACATGCGTTATCCAAAAAAGAGTAACATTACAATAGGCAAACACAAACAACAGTTGATATAGCTCTTTTGCTGAAAAGAGTAATGCCCAGTGAGTGGATAGTAGTGCACATTTAACAACACAACTCTCACCAGAAGGCAAATATTTCAAAGTGTAGAATAACTACTCGTCGTCACTTTGAAAGTCGTCTCTGGTTAAACCATAGGTTAGCTTTATGGTGAAGGGTGCAAACCAACCTGACCATAAAACGCAGTTCTGACGTAGTCATTATTAATAGTCACACTTTCAGGGGTTTAACCACCACGCCAAGCCTTTCGTAATCTTAACGTACATTATAACGTGAACACAATACTTTTAACTGGAACTCTAGCCAGTTAGCAAAGTGCTGCTCGGTGAACCATGCTAGCTCTTTAGCCTCTTCTGACGCAGCTGAGCAATGTAAGATAAAGCGTAATACAAGGCACGTGTCATTTAAAAACTCTACCCCCTTGAAAGCACATTACTGTACAAATCGCAGTGTCGAACGGTGTTTCCGTTTCACAACCTACCTTCTTTTACACCTTTTAATCTCCATGATGGTGAGCATTCGTTGCTAGGGCGGTTGTATTGATGGGATTACGAGAACACACCCCTAATGGCTCACTTACCCGTAGCATTTAAATTCGAGACATAAGATTTCAAGCTTTTTTTTGTAATTAAAAAAACAAAAACATTCTGATAGATACTTTATTTAAAGTAGTGCACATATGTCACATTTGAAAGGATGTGATGAAGCCACTTGAATGTCCACTTAATTAGGCAACCGGTGTAGACAACAGCCCTGCTATTGTTCTCTAATTAAAATATACTTTATATAAAATATATGTAATTTCATCATTTCCATTTAACGCAGCCATCTATTCTATCGCACCAACCCTCATTTGGTTGCTCAGTGAGCTTGAGCCTATGCCAGCCGACCTTTTGGTGAGAGACGCAGGACTGGTTTTTCCAGGTGACATTTGGTGAGAGAAAAGGGGTATAACAGTTTGCCAGTCAACTGCAGGGAGTGCTGCACTTTGCTCATCAACAGCCAGGAGGGATAGGATCTAGCTCAGGTGCATCAGAAACATGTGTATAGCTTACATATCCGCAATTAAATGGCTTATCTTGCCTGCTTAGTAGGCAATCAATGACTCATGAAAGGACTAGAAAATAGATGGGAGAAATCTAGTTATCATCTGCAGGACAGTTGCATTACTCTGGATGAACAGTATTGGCCAACAAGTGCCTGTGTGCATTCAACAAACAATCATAGTGAAGAGATTAAACATGGAAAATGTCAACAACATGAAATAAAGAACAGCTGGGGGGAGGGGGGGTTAAACAACATGAAATAAAGAACAGCTCTCAGTGAACTTCCATCATTAAAAGACATTGTACATTAAAAGACAAGGGGAGGGTTGGTCAACAACATAAAATACAGACCAGCTTTAAGTGAACTGGTAGAGTAAAAATTCATTCACAATCGATCCAAGTGATTTTGACAATGGTGCTTTGACACATTCAGTGTCGCACAACAATGTCCACACAACCGCCTCGCTCACAAATTAACAGTGAAAAAAAAATGGAGTTGCACCCTTGAAGGGTATAGAGGACATGACAAGACTGGTGGTGTGGCTACTTCCAAAGAACACCTATTGATACTTAAGAATTAAGCTTTTTGATTGTGTGTATGCGGCAATAATTGATGTTACTAATTTTGTTTTAAAATTGGAATGTGTGTTTCTGTCCAAGACTGGTTCACTGTGAAAAAAAAAATGTAATTAAATGAAATAATTAAAACCCATGAACTGTATAGTCATCGGGAAGTAGACTGACTACATCCGCCGGGTTGTCTGTCAGTCCTCATTGGTCTCAACTCATTCTCTCAGGCTCTCCAGGTGTCAGGCACTGCTTCTCGCATCCTTTCACACGCACATTCGCGTCAGCGTTCTCTCGCGCACGCTCTCATCGTCTCGCGCCTCTTTCACACTCTCGTTCACCGAAAAGGTGTTTTTAGTTTTCGTTTGTTAACGGGAGCGTCACGTGCATCGGCGACTGGTGGATTTGAAGGCCACGGTCCAGCCGGAGATGTGCTACGTTCCGGGTCTCCCCGTCAGCAGGGGTAAGGGTATGCTCATCCCGGCGTGGAGCCGCGTAAAGCCTCCTGCATCTTGGCTCGAGCTACTTTGTAGCGCTCCATGATCTGCTTGATGTGGTCCTCTTCCTCACGCTGGAGGATGAGCAGGAAATTCTTCAATTCCGGTGTGGTGAAAGCATCCCACTGCAAACATAAGGAAGACTGGGTTGGCTGTAGCAAAGTGGTTTTCAAATGTTTCGCAGCAATTACCACTCTCTGATAAACCCAACAGGCAAATTTTAGGAATCTGGGAGGAAGCCGGAGTAACCGGTCAAAAATAAATAACCAAACACTAAAACATGGGGAGACCTTGAACCAGAGCTGAGATTAAACTAAATGAAACTAGAACCTTGCAACTGTGAGACAAACATGCCCACTGTGCTGCCTACTGCCCAAGTCAGACTACGTGAATGCCCGGTTTTGAGCTGACAGACGTGTCACAGAAAAATAATGTCATGTCAAGTCTCATCGCCGATACAGAGTTATTTTGTTGCGTCATAGTCCGTTGTAGTGTGACATACGCAACAATTGGTCACAAGGCGTTTGGGACGCTTCACAACCACGACAACAGGAGTCTGGCATTTCAGAGGTTTTGTCCTTGCCGTGTGACATCTCCTACATAGTCCTTCGATTGGTTCTTTGTCACTGACCAATAGGAAAACAGTGCCCTTCTACTTATAACAAGAGAGTGGACGCGGCCATACACAATCAAAATGTTTGTGGAGTGTTTAAAAAGTGACTTGAACAAAAGGGAAATATTGCAAAGTATACGTAGAATTTCCACTCATGCTACATTTGCCAACTGCAAAGCTAGTACCTGATTAGCAAATATGGTGTCATGAAACAAATTTGGTGCCTCAAGTTCTTTTTGGAGAATAGACAGTCCATTACTGCTCTCTTCCCACCATCCAGGTACGGTTCCATACACTTTTTTTTCAGTTTTATTTTTATTTTTAGCCTTTTCTGAACATTGAAACAATGCACATGCACACAATGCCTCCGTCCACATGAGTTTGACAGCTACTTGTCCCGCCTCCGCGAACGACCTACGTACATGGACTGAACCTTGACAAGGGCACGCAACGACTGGGCAGGGTCTAGTTGGTGACGGTCCAAGACACAGAACGCTATTTATCTTGTAGTATGACAGCGCGGCCGTCGTGAACTACAAAAAAGTCATGTATGGACAAGGTCATAGGGTTTTTTGCGTCAGCAATAAAAAGTGGTGCATATTTGGGGGAAGGTGCATTGTTTCATGTTATTGATGTAAATAGTTTAAAGGCATGCACCAAAATTCCAGTATTTAATGCGTATGTAGGTTAAGAAGTTGAAATATCAAACCATTCCCATCAAAACTGTGCATTTGGCAGCAATACAAATGAATGTCAAACAATTTTAATGAGCAATGAAACACTTACATTGACTTCTCCGGTCTCATTCTCCTTCAAAACAAAGCTGAGCACTTTCTCATTGGGTCCAGCACACAGTCGCAGAGGTAGGGGGCGCTCGTTGTCCGACAGCTTGCGAATATAAACTGCAAACAAAAGCTCAGTTCTACAACAATTTCAAGAACTCAACGTGAGATTGGAGGTTTAATGATGATGTGCAATACCTTGGTCGTGGCGCTCGCTGCGCTCAAACAAGCGAACTTGCCAGGGTTGTCGACCACGGTGAACTTTTTCAACAGGGCCTCGATGACTTCGCGAGCTGACGTGCGGGAGCTGATGTGCAGGTGCTTGGACGCGTCTTTGGGCAGGTAGAAGGAGGTGCGGCGCTTCACACCGCCGCCCTTCCTGGAGCTGGCGTTCTGCGCGCCTCCGAATCCTGCTTTCTTCGGGTGCATGACCGACACGGGCCGCGCCAGCTTGAACTGAACTTTGACGAAGCCGGTGTAGGAACCGTCCTTGTTCTGTGCACAGGAACAAATCATCCCAACTGTGGTACAATCTTAACACTAATACATATAGATGTAAAAATAAGTCTACACACACCCGTTCTTTGAGCTTCTTCTAGAAAGTAAAATCACTTTTAATGGTGGTAGATGTGTGTTAACTGAAACATGCACTTGAACGTGATTGGTTAATTTTGAACACAGCCCAAGTTACACCGCTGTACGCATACATGTGCAACCACATCATCTCCCCCATTGGTTTGAGACGCTTAAAGGTCAAGAGTGAAGTTATTTTAGAAAATCCCAAACGTTACAAGTAATTAAACAAAATACATTAAATAAAGCATGGGAAAAAATAATTTCTATTTGACAAAGAAATGGTTTCCCAAAGTGAGATCCTGACGAGCGACAAACCCGCAAGTGTGACGTCACATCAAGGCAACAATAGCGGAGCTCACTATGGTAGTGTACAAAGCCAGTCAGAAATCCATTCGGAAAGCCACAATGAGATCTCACCCCCAGTAGAGGAGTTTGAGTATCTTGGGGTCTTGTTCACAAGAGAGGGCAGGATGGAGGAGAGATTGAAAGGCAGATCGGTGCAGTATGTGCTGTGATGGGGACTTTGTATTGGTCTGTCATGGTGAAGGAGCTGACCTAAAAGACCAAGCTGTCTATTTACCGGTCGATCTATGTTCCTACCCTCATCTATGGTCAGGAACAATGGGTTAGTGACCGAAAAAACAAGATCCCGGAGACAAGCAGCAATGAGTTTCCTCCGGGCTTTGCCTTAGAGATAAAGTGAGAAGCCAGGTCATGCAGGAGGGGCTCAGAATCAAGCCACTTCTCCTCTACATTGAGAGGAGCCAGTTGAGGTGGCTCAGGCATCAGATTAGAATGCCTCCTGGAAGCCTCCCCGGTGAGATGTTCCAGACATGTCCCACCGGCAGGCAGCCCCAAGGACGACCCAGGACACAAAGGAGAGATTATGTCTCCCGGCGGGTCTGGGAACTCCTTGGGATCCGCCGGGAAGAGTTGGAGGAAGTGCCTGGGGAGAGGGAAGTCTGGGCTTCCCCGCTAAAGCTGCTACTCCCACGACCCCACCCCACCCCGGATAAGCGGTAGAAAATGGATGGATGGCTTGATGGGACTTTGACTTAACAGGCGTGTGTGGACTTTTTATATCCATTGCAAACGTAACACTCACCATGTTCATGAACAGATTGCTATTGATCTGAGTGTTGTAGTCCTTGACCTTCTTCTGAGTATCGGCAGTTGTCAACACCTGCTTTCCACATTCGGTTGGTTCATCCTGACGGGGGAGAGAAGGGAACAAAATGGTTGACCCCACAAGACTTCAAGTGTTCCATTTCCAAACATAATCAGAGAAATGGTATTATAGTTTGTTATTTTTGGATGATTAAACAGTGGGTCGCACTAACCCCAGTCTCACTTGTAATGAAAATACTCTTCTTGTTCAATTGCTTTTTATTATGATTGAATCTTCTCAAATTACAGAATTATGCTAATGACATTACAAGTTCTCTCACAATATGTTGTGTCTCTCACATTCGTGGCTTTTTATTTGACATGTGGTCAAAATACTCCTGGGTTTTTGGACAATACATGACCGATCTGTAAACACAATAGAATCCTACTGTGTTTGTTCTTAAATTACTGATTCAATGACATGGCTTCAAAATTATGGCTCCATGAGGCGAATTGGTCATGTGTTTGCTGCGAGACAATGTAACCTTGTCTTTGTAACATCAAGGCTTGAAAAGACTTGTTTGTTTGTTTGTTTGTTTGTTTGTTTGTTGGATCTGGCATGCACTGGTTGCATCAGACTCACATCCTGCCAACGCAGGCAAAAGTGACGGCATCCAATCTTGTTCTGCGCCTGCGCCTCGCAGCTGGGGGAGGGCTAATGGGAGGATGAGGGAAGGGCGGTGGGTGGCAGTGGGGAGCTGTGGTGAGCGCCAGTACAACTCGCAGCTGTTTGCATGACTGTGAGCAAAAAACTCGAGAGCGCATTCCTTCAGCGAGTGCTCATGTAAAAATAGCCCCCGCGCCGGTGGGAGATACAATGCCCTCCCTTGTACAGCAGACATCCTGTGAGGTCAGCCGACTCCTCGGCCAGTCACGTTTCACTCATTACAGCACCGGCAGTTTTGTGAGCATGAAATAGGCTTGTTCCTGTTTGCGCAGGCCAAATGGCATTTCCTGCATCGGAAAACAACGAAACAGCACATTTTATTTCCACACAAGCCACTGTGGTAGTAAAAATCCCAACAATACTCCTATTAAGAATGTGGCCAGGCGCCTTTTTTTCCTTTAAGTTTACAAAATGTATTCTAAATATGAGGTCAACTCGCGGTTTACAAGAATTCAATGGGTAAGAAGTATGAAAAGAGCAATTGTATCATTACTCCTGGCCGATTGAAGAATAATGTGTTAAAATGACGCCCCCGCCCCAAAAAAACAATCAGCAAGGGTCCCAGGTGCAGTTTTCCGCTAACGCTGATGGGAGTAAAACCAAACCGGGAGAGCAAGTAATCTGTGTGTTGGTGTGGACTACAACACCACAAAATACCACAACTTCCCATGTATCATCTATGATGCAAGAATGAGTGTTAAAAATGAGGGGGCGTACATACATGGAAATATGAGAGGAGCTTATGCGTCACTAAACACACCCTTCTGGTGCAAGCTATGGGCTGGTTGTATTTCAAAAGGGTACTTTGAACGACGCCTGTCTGCTTTCATTTGCTAAGCATCCTGTCCGTACTATTGCTTCCCAATCACTACAGTAAAGGGGAAGTGAACTCAAGATGCATGAGTAACCGAAAAACACAAATTGGTGTTCATACATTACCTTGCTACCAACACTCAACATCACCAACAACACCAAATCCAAATCACCTTCAAACACTAAACCGTTCATACACGAATTATGATAACCTCCATGGGGATTTGGAGTGTCAGGGGTGTGGGGGAATTTGTTCATGTAGGAGAGAGCAACTTTTAAATAGCTCTCCTCTGTGGTGACCACTGTCATGGAAAGGGCTAATGCACTAAATAAAAAATGTCTTATTTATTACGCAGTCATTGATTATGATGGAATACAGCGCCATCTGTCCACGCCAGTCTAAATTCAAAAACCTTTAATACTGTCCAAAGGCAGACCAACTATGTTTACGTCATCTTCCCAAACTCTTTACTCAATCTGCACCCACTTTATACTTTGTGGCTGACACGGTTCAGGACATCAAAAGCAATAAAGACATGACAGTCAGCGCATGAGAGGGCCACTGTAATGGTGGCACCCATGTCTGCTTCAACTCATGATAGTTTTCCCAAACTAAGACTATACACTGCATCAAAACCAATTAAATCAGTGGCAACCACTCAGCAGAACAAGTGCAAACCTATTGATGCCTGGCAGCAAGTTCTCACTGCACGGGTCCAGTGGTTTTCGGGTCAGGGACCATACACCAATATCCTTTCTAAACTAAAGCAAGAAAAATGTCTAGGTAGAGACAACTGGAAGGTTTGAGAACTCTCCCCTACTGTCATTCTAGTTTCTAGTTTTCTTGAGTTGTTGTGGTCTCATATAGGTAAAATCCCAATCATCACACTTTATATTTTACTTGGGGGGATCTACTTTATTTTAACAATCAATTGCTACTAGTCTCGATTTATCAGTAAAACACCATCGAAAAATGTCAAATCCTAACCACTACACAAAGTTATTTACCAACAAATCAGAACCACAATAATGTAAACATGGTTTTCGGTAATACGTACACCACAACGGATGGTCAAATGATAGCGTTTGGAACTCAAACGTCTTCAAGTGAAAAAGTCTCGTTTTACAAAATGGAAAACTTCGATTGGCACACGCCATTAAACAAAAAGCTATACGCTTTACAAAAAGAAGTACATGTAGATTTCAATAAATTCTGTTTTGAACTCGAACACTACCAAAAAAGGTCACACGCGCACTTGACTGCCCGTTGAAAATACATTCAAGGACAACTGGGAATTTTGAGAACTCCGCTCTAAAAGGCGGAAGCGAAGCACAACTTCCACATTTCCATCGATTTTGTTCATTCTTATTTTTTTTAAAGAGTTTTTGTTTGTTCGTTTTGCCTCTCACCTTCTTGAAATCAGAGTTCGCTTTACGGCTCTTGGGGAAGAAGGACGTGCGGGCAGTGAAATACTGCTCGAACTCTGCGTCGGAGTCTGCCGCTTCGTCGCTGCAGTATCCACTACTGGCGGAGCTGCCCCACGTTTTCTCGAAGGAGGGCGACTTGTCTGAGCTACTGGCCGTGGACATGGTGATGAGGGCCTGAAAATCCCTAAGCTACTTATGATACTTTCCAACTAAGCGATCAAATTAAGAGCTTCTTGAAGGCAGAGTTAACTTTTGAGGCTAGCCAATGTAAAACACAAGCGACGAACTAGCTCAAACAACTTGATCGACAGCTATGATCAATGAATAAACGTCAACTGATCTCTCTCGCGGACGTCGTCACCCGGCCTCGTTTCCGCTCGACGAAAGTGTTACTGCGTGAAACAGGATGCACTTGGGTGGAGAACCCGCCCGGCCCGTGGCCCCGCCCATTAGGCCGTTGGCTTTAGAAAATACACAAATCCAACGCAGCGTTTTCTGATTGGATGCGTGACACCCGGAAGCAACGTCTGATTCTGACAGGCTTCCTGATTGGACTAGCGACCGAGATAGCAAAAAAAAAAAGTAAACTGAAGGGTGTTCTAGCGCATGCGCATTGTCAAGCCGCGCAGTCTCGCACTCCCGGTTAAAGTTGTCACATGTCGAAGCCAACGGAAATGACGTCAAATCAACTGTCATTTAGTCGATTAATGTCGTATGATTTCGCACACTGTCCAACTAATTAATAATGTTAGTGGTGGGTGGGCGGTGGATTGGGGGGCTTTAAACATGATTTAGGTAGTAATGAACCTAGATTTCTTGGCATTGTAATTGATGTAAAATTATCCTGGAAACCACTAATAGAAAATCTCAAAAGAAAATATCTTAAAACCACCGGTATTCTTGACAAAACCAAGAACCTCCTAAATAAGGAATCATTTTATACATTATGTTGTTCATTATTACTGTCATAACTGACATATCGAGTGGAGACATGGGGTAAGACAAAACTAAAAATCAGTCTATCTTTTAAGATAAACAAAATACATTGTTATCAAATTATATAGAATCAATGAATCAGATATTTATCAAATTAAACACTCCCATCTTCTACAACTCAGACAAATTCAAAACACCATAAATAATGGACAAAACAAAGAATAACCGACTTCACCACAGTACCTGGAAGCTGTTCGAAATCATAGAGTTGTTTCAGGGGCGCAAGTGTCTTGTAAAAATCAATGACAAGAACAAACAAAGCAAATGTGTGTCATTTTTAAAGGTGTTAATTCATGGAACAATTAAAGAGAATTTGTGTAAATCCCTGGTTGTTATAAAAATAGGTTTAAAAATAAACATCCAGCCGCTTCCCCTCACAAGCGTCGAGCGCATGCTGGACCAGATTCTCGTCGTCTTCGGGCAGCAGGCAGGGTACACCCTGAATGGTTGCCAGCCAATCGCAGGGCGCACATAGACAACAAGCATTGACACTCCCAATCATACCTAGGGACAATATGGAGTGTTCTGTTAACCTGCCACGCATGTTTTTGGAATGTAGGAGGAAACCGGAATAAGAAGAAAAACCCACACAGGCACAGGTAGAACATGCAAACTCCACACAGGTAGGACAGAACCCAGAATCGAACCCATGACCTCAAAACCGTGAGGCGGATGTCCTAATCAGTTGACCAAAGTGACGCACAGTTTAACAATACATTACTACAAAAATATATAAATCTAGAACAAGAAACCACTGAATTCAATGGCCTAAAAGTTTAGCTTAAGTATTTGTGCCAATTTTTTTGTCAGATTGTTTTCAAGTGTAATTATTTTTACCATTACAGTATTTTTTTACTCTTATTAAATCATTTATTGCTCCCTCTGTTGTGGTGTTTTTGTTTGACTTGTTTTTACAGCAAGGACTCTGAAAGTAAAGTAAAAGGATTCTCCCACTGAACCAATATAGCGACACTGATCGCGAAAATATAAAATGTGAACAATTCTGTTCATGTTAATATTGTTCAAATCTCACCAAATTAGGTTATATTGTCTTTTGTTTTATGTAGGATCTTAATGAAATAGCTTCAAGGAGGTAAAGTTTCACTCTCAGTGGATATAAAAACTACTGTTCAAAGGGCAGGTTTTTAGGATCTGAAAAAGTGAGACGGGAACAAATCATTTTCAAACTTTTTCCAACATTATTGTGACCTATCACCTGTACAACTCAATGAAAAACATTTTAGATAAGGGTAGTCGAGGTAGGCAAATGAGATCATGTGGTTGCGTAAGTGTGCACACCCTCTTGTAAGTACCTGTGCCGTAGTTTTGGCGCTGTCCAAAATTGATCAGTCACATTTAAATTTGTGTTAATGGGAGTCAGCAAACACCTGCTACCATCTTTCCTCACGTAGATTTTTTTTTTTTTACTCTCAAAGAAAACTTAATTCTCATAGTATTACAACTTCTTGAAAATATTCACCTTAAATCTTATGGTATAACTACTTTTTCTTTTCGGCATGTTCCTAATAACGTACTCCTTTGTAGTATTTGATTTTCCATCTGTATAATTATTATTACCATGGTGGGTCGTAATAGAGCATAAATGTCCACCCATTTAATTGTAATCTTGACAGCTCATGTTTGGAAGTTATTTTGGACATTTAAACTGAAAATCCAAACAAACAGGCACTTCATCCCACACCAGAGAACGATGACCCTGTTTTCAAGGTGTGGAATGAGGGTTAGGGTGTGTCAGGTGAATATAAAACAATAGAATAAATAAACTAACCCTGCGATTAGACATACTCGCTACAGATGCGACATTGGTTGAACTGGTGATTCCACTTTCAAGTGATGAGGGTTCGAACGTATGTATGACAATGACTTTCATTCAGCCGTGGCTCCCTCTGTCAATGCACTTCATTGTGAAGAGGAAATCAGATTCTCGAACATCTTGTGCAACCACGATAGCGCTGAGGGCCTTGTTGCATTCAGGCAAACAGTTGATGTAAAAAAAAAAAATGTAAAGAATGATGGCAGGTTCTCTGAAGTTTTACTTGTTTTAGGCCTGGCTAAGTGCATGTCAATGAAGTTGAGACAGTACGAATATATCTATTGAGAAAACCTTATTGAGAAAACCTTACAAGAAATGTTGCTCAACTTTTTTCTCAATATTAACGCCTTTCCCCGACTGCCTGTACAGTACTTCCTTTTGTAAATATATCAGGCATTCCTTTTTCTGCTTTGAATTTGTGCATATGATCATTTGGAGGATACTCAACAAAATATTTCAGAAAATATTTACTTTATCCCTAAATCCCCCCCCCTCCCACCCCATTTATTACTATTATTATGTTACATGCAGGTTTCAAAGACCATGTAACACGCAAATCAAGAATCCTGTAAAAGTACTCAGTTTGTGGGAGTAGACATGGAAACTAGTTCGGACAAAGTGCTGGTACCGTACCCCTCTGAAAAAAATACCCACTGGCCACAGAAACAACTTTTATCTGACTAAAGTAAAAATAAATACATATGTTGTTGCCCGGTAGTCCAGTGGTTAGCACGTCGGCTTCACAGTGCAGAGGTACCGGGTTCGATTCCAGCTCCGGCCTCCCTGTGTGGAGTTTGCATGTTCTCCCCGGGCTTGCGTGGCTTTTCTCCGGGTGCTCCGGTTTCCTCCCACATTCCAAAGACATGCACGGCAGGCTGATTGGGCACTCTAAATTGTCCCTAGGTGTGAGCGTGAGCGTGGATGGTTGTTCGTCTCTGTGGCAACCGATTCAGGGTGTCCCCCGCCTACTGCCTGGAGACAGCTGGGATAGGCTCCAGCACCCCGCGACCCTAGTGAGGATCGAGCGGTTCGGAAGATGAATGAATGTTGTTGCCATTCACATTCATCTCTTCAATTTTCATCCTGCAGTCATGTCCAGAGACGTTGCATATAGTCCAGTGAATCTTAAATGTTGTATAATTTTCTTTCAAATCTTCCAAGACAACTCTTTCCTTAGCTTCCCCTAGTCCATGTTTAGTGTCACCAAACGGCACAGTGACTAATTCTAACACTTTAAAGTTTAAACCAAACAACTGACTGATTACACGTTTGAAGACAACTGTGGTGCTAACTCGAAAACATTGTCTTAAGTCAAATGATTTATCAATATCTTTTCGAGGGTTACAATCATTTTTCTCCAGGCGTGTTTCATGAGTTTGTTTACTGAACCACAATTCAAAAGCAAAGTCTGATTTTCATTGGTTGATTTTCTTCTTATTCATATTTTTTTATTATTATTACTTTTGTCAGATTCCAATTATTTCTGTGACCAATGCGAGTTTTTCTTTCCTTAACAGAGGGGTACCAACAATTGTGTCCATGTGTGTCAGCAACAATTAAACGCCCTCCTTGATGGAGGTCAGGAATGAATGTGGCAAGTACTATTTTAGAAAAGTGGAAAACCCACGCTTTGCGATTCGAAGGTTCCTTACCACATCGGTATCCGTTTCGATTGCGTGCTCCACAACCAACGTGTAGTCGGTGGAAGAACCTCGATCCCAGCTGCAGTCTAAGCGGATCAGGGGACGACAGCGGTAGTGGCATGTGAACTTGCAATCTGGAGGAAGGGAATGTTTCAGACAACACAAGAAGAATTATGTATACAGGTATGCACAATTCATTGCATTGCTCTGTCAACTTTCCAGAAAGTCTACTAGTGGCCATTATAGTCATCGCAGTGGAGTAGAACTGTCGAGAGTTGTTTTGAATAATTTGGAGACCAGTGCAACATGAGAAAATGTAAATACAATCAGGCATTAAATAGTTTCCAGTTTCACGTGAGAATGCGCGTATTAACAAATATTTTGGTCATTGCTATTTGCGATTTACAGAGTCAAAAAGAACACGATCTGACACAATCAGATTTTTGTTTCTGTGCTTGATGCGCATGTATCCTTTGTTTTTGTTTTCTTTTCATAATATAGTGATAATACTGATCATTGTGGAAATTTTGGTCATGATAATCGAGGTATGAAATGTTTCATCTCGAACCACACTATTAAATGAAAAGCTTTTAAGATCATACTTTCAGTAATTTTGGTAAAAATAACAAAAATGAGATGATAGCTTGCTGTTATTATTATCATCAGACATCTTGTGAAGCATGTGTTTCATAACTACTGTACAGGCATGTGATTACAGTTTCTGTATAAACCACCAGCTTATCTTTGTGTGGGCTTCTGCTGAAGAACAGGAAGTTCAAGACTTTGTTTCATCTTGAAGATAAAGTCTTAAACAAGAGAAACTTACAGACGACGTAAGGGAGTCTGACATTTCCCTAAATGTCTGCCAAAGGGCTGAAGTAAGCTGGTCAACTTCCAATCGTCGCTTTATTTCATTTCTATGCATCTTCTCTCCACGCAGACGCGCATCGGTGGACTCACTGGCACAACGCAAGCTCTGTTTGTAGAGGCCCCAGATGAAGTCGCCGCACAGGTCGCACCACGTGGGCTGAGCATGGCTGCAGGGCTGGAAGTCGTGGCCCTCCCCGGTCTCCTCTGCCAGGCTCTGGTCAAGGTCGCAACTGCTCAGGACACGGATGATGCCCGCCCTGCTCAGCAGATCCGGCACCTTCCCCGGGCTGATCCTCAGGGCGTTGGCTCTCTCCAAACGTGGCGGGGAGCGAGGCGAGCATGCGCTAGTCAGCTGGATCTGCTCCCCGCCAGGCGTTAGGTCACGCAGCTCGATGAACTCCCCCATGGACGTTGTGTCACTCACGACCTCTGCACCTCCATGGTCACTCAGAGACAGTAAAAACACACTTAACAACACTGAAATATGAAGTCACTCTGCACAGAAACTGTCTTCACAAAGCTGCTAACTTGGACGACTGAATGTGTGCTCCTCTTGTGTCGCAAAATACGATAAACAAAACAATAGAAATCACTCTAACTTGAGCAGTTATGATAATATTGTGCTCAGTGATTTGTTTGTAATTGGCCTTACGTTTACAACCGAAATTTTACTTGTTCCATTAAATTGTCTGATTTTATTCTCAACAGCGGCGGCACGATGAAGACTGATTAACATGTCTGCCTCACAATGCAGAGGTTATTGGGTTCGATTCCAGGCTGGGAAATTCCTCTGTGGAGTTTGCTTGTTCTCCCCGTGCCTGCATGGGTTTTCTCCAAGTACTCCGGAGGAAACCGCAAAAACATTCTTGGTATGTTAATCGATCACTCTAAAATTGTCCATAGGTATGATTGTGAGTGTGAATGGTTGTTTCTCGAAATCAACTGGGATGGACTCCAGCACGCCCGTGACCCCAGTGAGGATAAAGCGGTTCAGATAATGGATGGATGGATGGATGGATGGATGGATGGATCTTCCCAACTATTTTGTAACAATTGTGCGTGGCTGCATTGCTTCCAGGATATGTTGATGGATGTCAGATTTTCACCCTGTGTATGATACCATGTTGCCAAGGCCTTCGGAATGATTTGTCTAGGGCGATGTAACTTCAACTACATTAGCTATGGGACTGTTTCTTGAACCAGTCAGATTTCAAATTCAAGTATTACTATTGGGTACATCGGCTCCCTCTAATCATTGAACAGTTCAGTTATATTTGACTCTTTAGTACATTTGCATTTCATCTTTAAGACTTTTATTAAAGGACACAATTTGAATCTAACTTTTATATGGAGTGGATTTCACTTAAATGATTATTTAAGTCGTTTTTCTTTTTAATGTTCCTATAATTAAATGCAGTTTTAATGTGTATACCGTGCATAATGTGACAGTGCTTTACGCTAATATTAGATATACAGTACTTTTTATCCTTAGGTGTACCCTCTCTACACACACACATATATATGATGGTGGTACTTGGCGTAAAAAGTTCTCGGATAAAATATGTGCTTTGGCTGGATAATGGTTGGGGAAAACTGCTGATGCATTCACGTTTAAACAACATTTTCAAGGTCTAGCTAATTAAAGGCATTCTTTATTGTGTTGTTAATATTGTTATGTCAATGTGAGAAAGCAATGCGCAAAATATGAGCTCCAAATCGTGTGTTTTAAACTTTGAAACCAATGTGTCGTACAGGACACTTAAGTGTACGAAAATAGCTTAGATAAGTCGTGATGTCATCAGACTGCCAAAAGTACCTCACCTCAACTAAGCTCATGAATAAACATCTCCATTTAAACCAGACTATCATCCACATGCTTCTCCATTAAACCATTCTAAAAACACTCTTTTCAAAATGTATTGTTCGGCGTGTTTTCGTAGAGTCCCACTCACTCAGTAAGATGAGAAAGATACGCGCTATGTTTGAAAAACATCTTCCATCCGAGGAAGAAAACTTTCCGCGGCAGACATCTCGGTCGGGCTGGGCTTCTTCTTCTCTCGGCGTCCGGTCTTGAGGAAGTACGCCGTCAGCACCGGTCGTTTGTCACGGCTCTGCCCGGTGCCATCACGGAGGAGGGCACTCCATTGGAAACATCTGTGGGTGTTCGGAGTATGAGTATAGCGGGTTGGAGTTAGAGGCGGAGGAAGACGAAGGCGGGAGGAAGAGGAGGAAGCATCAGCGGATGAACTGCAGCAACATCCGGGATGTTTCAAGCAGGCCTTTGAAAAAGCCCAATTCATTGATAAATGAGCAAAACTTGGCATACGGTGTAGTATTTGCACACTGATTTACTTTACACACCTCCACAATGGGTTTGAACTGTAATGATTCATTTACAATCATTTTATTCAGAGAACTTTCCATTCTCAGGGGCTCAAATGGGCTTTCTTAACTGTTTTTTTTTCCACCTGAGGGCTCAGCGTGTCCTGTGTGAAATCCCTCGAGGCAAATTCAAAAATGTGATTTGTGATGACTTTTATGATGTTTATCTGATTTCAAAATGTCTCCAAACTTTGTAGTGTTGTGTGCTTGGTTTCTAGATGACACGTTCTGAAACCTTCAGTGCTTCTTCCTTTTGGTGCGGTTTGGCATTAACGCCTTACTGTCACCTGGTGGCAGGAATTTTAATTGTAATTGAGCATCTCCTTGTCAACAGCAACATAACATTTGTATGAATTAGGATGTAGTTAAAATGTGCTGTCCCACGACCCAGAGTTGGAAAATTGAAATTATTTTACTGCCCGCTAGATGGCGTTTTCCAGCACCAATACGGGCCACGGCACCGTGTTGATGGGATAGTGAGGTCAAAAATGCTCTTCTACAATAATGTTCTATGTCCCAAACACTAGTCTAAACATGGCCTTCTGATTAATATTGCATTTGTGGAGTATAAATTAAGTGGCAAAATCAACCCGTTTTAACCCATCTCAGGAGGTCGACATTTTGTAACTTACTGTCGACTGAAAATGACATCACAGCACCCATATAGCCAGCTCTTACATTTGAGCGCATTACATTGTGCAAATGTAGTAATGTGACAGGGCAATGGATGAGCATGTTAAAAGAAAACAAAACAACAAAAATCTAGTAATGAATTTTAACATTTCCTCTGGAACAAATGAAGCAGTTTATTAAACCAATCAGGAAGTTGTTGACAAAACATGAAAATTGAAAAGTCCCAATCAGAACTATGTTTTTTTTAGCAAGTCACCTCACAGATTTTCAATAGGATTTAGGTCTCGGTTCTGTCTCGTCCATTTCTAAACTCTCTTGTCAGTTCATCATTCTTTGTTTTGACTGCTCAGTTCAGCCTGAGTCCTCTTGTTGGCCTCCATCATGAGCTGGCAGGCCTTCTTGTGTTTTGGCCAGTGTTTCACCTGACATTCTCTAAAAATAGCAGCCAAGAGATGAACAATCATTCGCCAGTGGTGATATCAAAAGACAACTATCAATTAATGTCGATGGCCTTACCTGTGACAGTACCACTCCCCTTGGCATCGAGAGCATCTCTTCGCGGCGTCCTTCCCACAACAGCCACACTTTGGCTTCTCTGGAAGTAAACTCTCCATCACGTCCAAATTGTACGTCTGAGCCAACCTGGTCCAAGACAACCATTATTTATGCCCATGCAAAGGAAAGCCCTTACTTTCCTTCTTTTCCTTTAAGTCTTTTTTTTTGGGGGGGGGGTACCTCTGTGCCTGCAACCTTAGGTCTTTTTCAGAGGCGTTGAATGTTTGTTTGACTTGATACTTGGCGATGGCCTTCCACTTACTGGAATTCTCACTCATGATGTGGTTCCACATTTCAGGGATCTGCACGTGAAGAGAAGCAGAAGGTGAAGACAAAGTTTCATTGAGAACAAAGTGCGGTTAATCAGTGTTAATACATTAATATATATTTTTTTGGGTGAAAATCATTAATTGATAGCCTCTAAAAAAAGTTTGTAATTGCCCATAAGATGCCTTTAGATAACAGCAAAGGACTACTTTACTTTTATCTAAATGAAGTTCTTCAGCTCGCATCAAATCCTTTGCACCAAGATGCCAGTAGATGGCGACAAAACAGCTTTTTGAGGCACAGAATCGTGGCATGTTTCAAATTGTACCACTCCAAACGTACCTGCTCTAAAACGAGTTCCTTCTTTGGGGGTTCGGGGTCTGTAACTGCCAGATGAGCCAGGACGCGCTGGAGCTCGGCCAAGTTGGGCAGCTGGTCAATTAACACCTCAGTCAGGAAACTGCGCAGCTGTGAAACATAAAGAGGACGTACGATAGTGTAAAGCTGCTATCATCACCACAAACACTACATCTAACGCTAGATAGAATTAGGAAGTCGATGGTGCTAGGAAAAAAAAAGCTCATCTGTTTGTGTCATGAACAGGAAGTGGATGAAGGTGCGTATAATAGGAGGAAGCTCCTTGGTCAAAACTGTTTCGAGAAAGCAAACAAGTGAGAAAAATGCTGCCATCAGTCACTATGTAAACAGGTGCAGCTCAATAAATAATAATAATAATAATAATAATACATTTTGTGTAAAAATATGTCAGTAGTTTGATTCAATAAGTGAAACATATTTTATATAGATCCCATATACAGAGATAATTATTTCATGACTTTTTAAAAATGATTGTAATGATCATAGCCTACAGCGAACAAAAATCCCAAATTCACATCATGAAGATTTTACATCGCACACATGCAAAACGGTTTCCCCCTAAATAGAAATTGGTTAACTGAAATATGCCATAAATCCATTCCTGGCAGGATGTCCGGAAGGTTCCGGACAGTATCAAAATCTCCAAACGTAGACTCAGATAAAGGTTTTGACAAAAATATTCTATTTACGGAAAAAGGTGCTAGGCCAACAAAGTCCAAAAAAATACAATAAACCAGGATAAAATGAGAAAAACAAAAAGCGCTAGCAAAAGGCAAGAATATAAACAGAAATAGCTTCTCTCAAAAGGACAACAGCACCCAAAATGTGTATGATGCAAACCGTGAATGAAGTAAGAACCAAAACACTATTTATATGAACCAATACAAAAACATGGCAAAAAAAAAAAAAACTATGGAGCAAAATCATGAAAGTTGTGGCATAATCATGACGCGAGCCAGGTGCACTGTTGACGGGAAATGCTCAATGCTCAAGCTGGAACTCAGACAACAAACAAACAGATCAAGACAATTCCCATAAAATCCGATTAATTTTTGTAATATGTTTTAATGGGAAAAAAATGGCCCTCTACAGTATTGTACGTTATCAAATCATACAGTAATAACAGAATGAAATAGAATTAAATAGGTTATGCACCATGATTTCATGCTTTCATTTACTGCGCAGCTCCGGGTGTGCGCGCCTCAGCTACAGAGGGGCAGTGGAATGTAAACATATGCAAAAAAACTGATGAAAACAGTGACGACCGTTGAATAAACTGGAGTAGTAAATAGTATTTTTCACAGAATATATAGATTATATTGTCGGTCAATGGGTGTTGCTTCACCATTTGTGCTCAACTATCCATTTCTTCAAGAGGGAAAAAAAAAAAAATCTGCTGATCAATGGCTCACATCACCACAGTATAACTTTCTACTCCAAAAGCAGGAGGACTTGAGTGACCCGTGCATGGGTGGCCATTATAGCAGCTCATGAAGGCATAATTCATATAGAATACGTCACCTTTAGAAGCTGACTCTTATTGAAACTGTTGAAGTCATATTTTCGTTGGCAGTCTTCTTTAAGGAGCAGATTGTACAGCGAAATCCAGACCTGCCCATCCAATTTGGTCATCTTCAGCCGGTCTTCCTCTGGTATCCTCTGCCATTTGCCATTGATGTACTTCTCCGTGTCGCCTGCACGGGGTGTCGATAAGTGAGCGAGAGTATGGCTGGGTAGACCGGAAGAGGAAAGCAAAGCGCACAAGCGGCGTAATGACGCTTACCTGCTGTGCAGCGGCTCCACGGGCAGCACTCGATCAGGCGCACCAGTAAACAAGGCACGTTATGCGTGCAGAGCATTCGGTTAATGGCACTGATACTGTAAACGGGAAAACGACGCCGTCTGAACTGGTCTTTATTTAAAAATGTGCATTGTTATAACAAAATGTTGAGCATTAAGCTCTTTGATGGACAGCAACGGTACTGTACAGTACCTGTCGGTATGGTCAGTGATGTACCGCAGCACTGACAAAGCCTTCAAGGAAATGTCGAATTCCAGCTCGGCAGCTTGAATCTGCAACTCCTACGAAAGAAACAAAGAGACACGACAAGACACATCATCGCCTTGATTTTCGTCACTCGATGTGACCCCCCAACCCAACAACTCGTTTACCTCTTTAGAGGACAGAAGCGCCTCGCCGGCCACCTTGTGCGTGTTGCGGGTCACGTCGTCGTGGTTACCGGTGTTGGCGGCCACCAGGATGAGCTTCCGGTGGCAGTAATCCACCAAGTCAAGAATAGAGTCGTCGCTCGCCTCGCATGAGTCCTGCACAAAATGTCAAGTTGTTTGTCAAATGGGTACATGAATAGAGGCGGCTATAAAAGCTCTACACAACCCTGTTCAAATGCAAACGTTTTCTCGGCTCAGTTAGCCTTTATGAAAGAGATCTTAATCTCAATGGATTTTATTAGCCGGAACATGAGTTTGAATGAGAGTGGTTGATTCTAAACATTGCCACATTCACATTTCTAAGAGGGCATGGACACTTGTGCGACCACATTATCTCAGCTGTTTATTTTTAGGGGCACCTCTTGAAGTTTTTTTTTTTAAATTGTCAATTAAGTCCAACACGCTCGTAGGTGACAAATAGGTTTTGAAAATCATTTGTCTTGGTGCCATTCCTAATATATATAAATGGCATTTGAAGTGTAGATCTCCGATGCTGCTGGGGGACGAGCGCGAAGGCGCTGACCTTGTGAAACATGATGGTCTCCAGCAAGTTGATGATGGTGGCTTCGTGGTGGATCTGGGAGGAAGACAAGAAGATAAAAATGATTTCTTCCATCCCTAATGATATCACCATTTCTCAACGGATTGAGACTCAAGAGGGCCGCAAGCTGCAGCTGTTGAGAAAGCGCTATATAAATAAAAATATATTGTATTAAATATAGGGCGGCCCGGTAGTCCAGTGGTTAGCACGTTGGCTTCACAGTGCAGAGGTACCGGGTTCGATTCCAGCTCCGGCCTCCCTGTGTGGAGTTTGCATGTTCTCCCCGGGCTTGCGTGGGTTTTCTCCGGGCGCTCCGGTTCCCTCCCACATTCCAAAGACATGCATGGCAGGCTGATTGAGCACCCTAAATTGTCCCTAGGTGTGAGTGTGAGCGTGGGTGGTTGTTCGTCTCTGTGTGCCCTGCGATTGGCTGGCAACCGATTCAGGGTGTCCCCCGCCGACTGCCCGGAGACAGCTGGGATAGGCTCCAGCACCCCCTGCGACCCTAGTGAGGATCAAGCGGTTTGGAAGATGAATGAATGTATTAAATATTAAATACTAACGGATCAAGCGGTTTGGAAGATGAATGAATGAATGAATGTATTAAATATGAAATACTAACACTTGTCCGTATTTTTTCAGGCAAGATTATCAAGGTTGACATCATGGTAAAAAAATAAAAAAAAATGATGTCATGGCATAATTCGTGAACAGACTGTACACATTCGCTCGTGATGTAAAGTTTGTGTATTGAAGCAACTGAGGCAAACTAGAGAGGACTACTTAACTAGTTTGCCGTCTAAAGAAAGCCAAAATGATGCATTCTGATTCTCCCATACCGATAAAAAAACGATTGATCATAAATTGATGAACAATTTGATCATCAATTTTTTTTTCTCTCATAGTCGATCAAGTAAATGTTGTCAAACGCCCGTGCGTACTCGAAGCACTCAGAAGTGTACACCCCAATTGCTGTGATGACATCCTGATGCCAGTCGCAGCCTTGAAGGTATCTGGGAATTGCTATTTTATGTTGGGGTGAATTATTCATCTCCATAAATGGGGTCCTCGGCCATCCGGACGTTGTCTACTTTGCATTTGAGCAAGAGCCTATCAGACGACTTTTGGCGAGAGAATTGCAAGTCTTCAAGCATGGCGAGAACATGCAAACAAGAGCTGAGCTAGGAACTCAGAACCTCTCAACTCTGTGGCAGATGCCCGAACCACTTTTCCCACCGTGCTGCTCGGGCACCACAAGATTTTGAATGAATAAATAAATAAATAAATAAATAAATAAATAAATAAATGAATGAATGAATGAATGAATGAATGAATGAATGAATGAATGAATGAATGAATGAATGAATGAATGAATGAATGAATGAATAAATGACGTCAAGCTTACTACAGTAAGTAAGTATCACAAGTCAGTCTAGTAGCCGGAATCATCAGTGCTGTCTGCTGGTTGCCCGTCAAGTATTGCACTCCGTTTGGCTTCAAAATATTACTGACAACTTACTTTGAGTACAGCTCATTCTTAGAAAGTTATTCTTTGGAATCACTTCGAGTCAGATTCATGATGAATTGCACGACTATGCACTCACCACCATGTAAAGAGGAAAAGTGTTCTTTGGCGTGAAGTCCTGTAGTTGGCATAAAATGGGGAATATTTTTTGCTTCCACACTTCAGTCAGGATCATCTCATGCACCAGAACTGAGATCTGCAAAGGACAAAAGACATTCCGGGATCGAACCCATGCATATGCCCCCCTCGGACATTCGCAACAACATCTTCTCTTAGCATTGACGAAGAAAACGAAGCGAATAGTGATCATTATTAGCGCATCACCTTTCCATGAGACACCAACATCTCCTTGATGTACTCGTCCAGTGTGGCAGAAGCGCTCAGTATTGCCTGCATGTTGAGCTTCTCAATGTGCTCATGTTGTCTGAACCACCTAGGAAGGGAGAACGTATTAAAAACTTTTTTTTTTTAATCACTCAGTTATTGTTTTGGAACCACTTTAATTAAGTGCACTTTGTTACTAACCCAGTGGTTCTCAAAGTGATATCCCAGGGCACCCTAGAGACAGCGAGATGCAACTTGGGGAGTGCTAACCATTTCATATAGTGATCAAATTGCTATGTTGGAAACTCTAACTGTGCTTAAAAGCAAAGCTAGTTCACAAGATTGTGAACTAGCTTTGCTCTGTTTGCAGCCATGTTGTTAGTGTAAGAACTGCATGTACTGTAGGGGTTGATATACCATTAGACAAGCACATACAATTGCATGGGAGGCCACCAAATGTCTCCAAAAAACGATCAAGAAAGTCGTTTTTATTTTAAAGCGATTTTTTTTTAGTCTTCATTCATGCAGTTCAAAATTATTCAAATGCTCATTAATTGCCAGTCTATTACATTTTATTGCACACGATTTGAGTTTATTGAAATTTCACTGTGGGGAAAATTAAGTACCGTAGATATATATCCCTGTGGAGAGTAGAAAAGAAGAATGACCGCTGAGGATTGCAGTAGAGATGAAGTGAAGACACAATTTGTGCTTTTCATTACGGAGACGCAAGTATAAAAGCGTTCAAAATATTAAAATTCATGTTCATGCCAATGACAGTAACAAGATCAGGCAGGATTCGCTTATGATTGGATAATAATCCTCATGCAGAATTTTATCTTGCTCAGGAAACAGGAACATTTTCTCACGTTAACATTTGGTATTTGATGACAAACATTAATATAAAAAAATCTACGCAGTACGTTACAGGCCGTCCTGGGTTTTCCTTGGGCCTCCAAATACTGTAGCCGTATGTACACGTGATAGTTTATGTTCAAATTGGCGTTAGGATGCTGAGGGCATCATGTGAAAAATTGAGTTACCCAAATTGAGAACTTCTGCAGCCTAGCCACTTTTATAGCTAGCACTAGCTTGTCAAATTCGACTCGAATTTACCTCGTCGAGCCCACGTCTTTGAGAGAAAACATTTCCAAACTTTCTATGAACGCCTCCGCTTCCACTGGCAACAGCACCGAGCCCTCCATTTGGTGTTGTCGGAAAACGTGTCGAGTGGAAAGTGAGTTTACGAGCGACTGCTGTCAGTCGTTAAGCGTTAAGTGTCGTTTTTTTGGGGTCGTCATGGCAGCAGCGTACAACAACGGCGCAGTACCTCTGTGACGTCAATGAGAGGCGCCACATCATAAAGATGCGGAATTCCAGACCCACAATCCGATCGGGACCAATTCAAGAGCCGAATCAAAACTAAACTACTGACCTCGCAAAATGAATGAATGTGCTTTTCACCAAGGCATTAATTAACATTGCAGCTTGCATTGATAAAACAGTGTCGTCATACTGAGTGTTGATTTTGTTACCTTATTTTGCGCTTGTACTGATTAATGCATGTAAGCGCGCCACGTCGTTCGCATTCATCAAAAATCATGTCTACAAATGTTTTTACACCCCCCCCCCATAAAAATGAAACCAGTCAATGTTTTTTGTTTTTTCCACTGAATTTTGAATCTTTTTTTCTCCAGAAAACGACATTATTAATTTTTTTAAGCACATTTTCCCGAAAAAATTATTCGAACAGTTTTAAATATATATCATAAAACAAAACATTTTGTGTATTTTCCATCTTTTAAAACATCAAGTATTTTTTTTCTTTAAAACAATTTCTGCAAAAGTTTGTTGTTGTACATGAAAAAAATTTTTAATTACAGTTTGAGCTTCCTTCATATCTCAAAAACAAATCAAAACACATTTTTTGTGTTTTTTTAAAACCACATTATGAGCTTCATCTGAAAACAACAAAAACAATAAATTGTTTTGGATTTTAAAAATTTGATACATGTGTGCATATATATATACGGTATATATATATATATATATATATATATATTATATATATATAAAATAAAACAATACCAAAAACAATTTTTAAATCAAAAATACGGACACAAAAATATATGAGCATGGATCAGAACCTCGCAAGTTCCTTTCCTATGTCAGGCAGATGTGCTAACCGCTACCGCTGCATGCCTCCAACACAAAGAATGAAAACAACAGTTTTAAAATATTTTATTCATCATAATTTCTTTTGTACAATAATCGTTCATCTTAAGCAGGTGTTAATGAAAAGTGGTAATTAAAAAAATATTTTGGACCATTTTCTTTGACGACCAACACTCCTTTGCCGGAAAACATCTTTGGTTGGGCTACTCTTCATCTGTTAATCAAACAGTTCTCGTATTCATGATGGCACATGCAGCATCACTTCCAGCACACAACAATGTTGGGATCATTTTCCAAACGCTCATCTAGCTCCTTGTAGCTGACACCTGCCAAGTGAAACGAGCATCATGAGCACACTGTCTGGTTTTTTTCCCCCCCCTCGGCGAGTCACAAAGTTAATACTTGCCAGTCTTGCAGCAGATCTCATCATAGCTGTGACAGCCCGTGTAGAAGCGAGGTGGCCTGCTGCGTTCGTCACGTGTCACCTTGACAGGGTATTTTTGCAGCCGTCGGATCAGAGACTTCATAAGGCCAAACTGAATCAGCCTCCTGAAAGGGTGAACACATGACGGAACTAAATCTCATCTGACCTCGTCTGTCATGCGACATCATGTCCCCCCGTGAGCCACTGACCTCTCATCAACTCTCTGCAGCTGTTGTGAGTAGCGGGAACAGAGGTCGCGGACGGTGGTTCCTGGACTCAGACCACAATATAGCTGGAACACATCTCTCACACTCGGACGCTTCTGACCTAACGGTAATGATAATATCCAGTATAAATTAACATGGTGTCGCAAAGCTGCAGATGTCCCAATAAAAAGATGTTTCCGTTTATAATAGAGACTCAGTCGGCCGTCACAAAACGTTACCAATTATGTGCGGTATATTAAACACATAAATAATACTTAACCATACGATTTCACGTGTACTTGCGGCTGAAAAGTGAAGTGCTGAGAGCGCAACTAAAATGCGTACAAGGCATCGTAACAAAAATGACATTGCGGAGGAGAAGCAACATAGAGCTATTCGCCACCAGGCCAAGTCATAACAACACAGTATTTTCTTTTTTTTTTTTTACAGCGAATGAATCAATGATCTTTCTGTTCACCGCTTTCGGCCATGACACTCAGGTGTGTGGTGAGCCTGAGATGCCACTCAAACACCCTGCACCTTCTTTGAAGGCGCCGTGTTAAGAAGGCGAAGCTACTTGTGTGGTTGATGCCAAAGAAAACTCTGTGACAAACTTCTCAAGATCCAAAGATCCTTTGTGATATTTGTACAGTATTTAAAAAAAAAAAAAAAAGCATATCTATGTATCATTAAGTCAAAAATGTCATGAAATGGCTAATAGGAAAGTAGTAATTGGTACAAAGTACCTCGGTTGCAAATCAGCATCCTCACGCTTCAGGTGCATTTTTTTTTTTATTCTTAAGGGTGATGATGTAAGATGAGATTTCTGCTCTTGGTGTTAGTGTGGCTTGGTCCCTCATCCCTCTCAATAACAAGGGTTAAAGGTACTACACTCTCTTGCAATCTTTGTAGCTTTTTAGTCTTGTTTACCTTGCTTGGTGACGTAGTTTAGACATTCCTCCTGGATGAGTTTATCATCGATCAGGCTCTGCACTTTGGGGGTGGTACAGTAAACATTGGAGTACTGAAAGTGGGCAAATAAGAGCAAAAAAAAAAAAAAAAAGATCACAAAAACAACAACAAAAGCTCACGTCAAATCAACATGTTTTCATTTCTACACGAAATTAATTTCCAACGCAAATGAATATGCAATTCTTTGTCATCATTTCATGTAAACTTTCTTTACTCCAAAAAAACACAGTACTGCAGTAATATGCAATCATAGTATCATGCTCGGTGACGATTTCAATTTCCAAAGTACCTGGAATATGGACACTAGGGTCACGACATCATAATACCTGGGGGGAAAAAAATGGGAAAATATATACATGTCAACTTGTGGCGGTCAGTGAAACGAATAAATAGAACAGTGACTAGCTTGGCACGCACAAAGGAATCAAGTTACTATGCTTGTTTCAAGCTGTTTATTGATCCTCCTAGTCCAAGTTTACCTTTAAACTAAACCCACCCGCCCCCCAAAAAAAAGAAACTACAATATGTTTAGCAAAAATAAATACATTCATCTTATAAAAGTTTGCCAGCTTGACCTTAACGCATGACGTGAAGTGCCACAGACAGGCTAACAGAATTACCATCACGGTGTAAATCTTGAAATAATTAATATTCGAAAACAAACGGTGCAGCAACATTCACAGAAAGACGATGTAGCAATAGTCATAGGTACACATTTTTTCCTACTCTGTGGAAAACTAGCTATACGGCTTCAGATGAGTTGCATCAAGTCCACTTTGCCTCTTTTCATGTCATTTACAGCACGTACGATCTGCATTTGTGCACCACATTGCCCCCTGAAGGCCAAGACGCACAAATCTGATGATTGTTTCTGAAAGCAGAAGCAGCACGTGCAGTATATCTTATGGGCTGGTGGAGTAAATCCATCATGTGGAAATTCCCAACATTTTTAAATATATTAAAACATTACATGACATAGTTATGTGTGAAACTTTCCATTTGAAATGAAAATGTGTGTTTTGTTTTTTTAAACATTATTGACTTCAATCGACACGTTTTGTAAGGACTTCAACTCGGACTTAGTGTGGAAAAAAAAAAAAAGTGGTATCGGTGCATCCCCATTGAAAACGATAACATGACTTATTACAATGTCAACTCCATCACAGTAGATCGTCGTTCATCCATCACTCCATTTAGCAAAGTGTACTCACAGCAGATTCTGCACAGCGATACGAACTATATTCAACTCCACATCTGCTTCGGCGGAGATTTTTTGCACATGTCGAAAGCCGTCAATGTAGGGCAGAATCTGTCGGCATAGAATAAAGAAGACGAGTGCATCATCTGGAACTGTCAGGCTGCCATGCCGGCTTTAGAGCACCACATTGTCGGCTTTGAGTGCGCGCACATCTAGCAGACAAAGGCGGGATTAGTGGGTCCAGCTGACATGTGGATACGCAAACATTGAGCTGCCTACGAAGTGTTGGACGATCCCCTTATCTGATGCGGGGGCATCGTCCCGACATTTCTTAGTATTTAGAGATGCCTTATCTGACGTTGCACGACGTTAGACGTGACACTGGCGCACCTGCTGCGTGGTGAGATCCCACTGAGACTTAATGAAGTGGTCTTTGCTCTGAATGAAAACCGGCACGTCGTACTCCTGGACGACTGGGGGATCCTTCCGCAATGGGATCAGCTTTAAGTGGATGGTGTTGGATTCGTCTTTAAGAAGAAAAAAAGAGAGAAAAAAAAAGCAGGCTGATGATCATAAATTTCCCCAAATGTCTTTCAAGAGCAACATCCAGAAAGATTAGTATGTTCAGTAACTAGGCTGCAACCATTCCGACTTCCAGAAGCTTCTTGTACAAATGACTGAGACAATTTGAATTCTTCCCATCCAGATTTATCATTCGACATGATCAGATTTACGCTGAAAACTTGGATTGGGATGGGATGATCAACAACTCACCATCATGCCTGGAATTTGAATTTGTGGAAATGATATTATGATGGTCAAAAGATTGTGCGCTATCTTGCTCTTACAATACATACAGTATCATAAAATTGACATTGCTTTTAGGGGGTGGGGGGGAGGTCAAAGCACATTTGCATTCGCAGAAACAATCAACAATGTCACTTCCGTGAACGAGGTATGATATTGAACTGTACCAATGGGTAAGGTGCAGGCCCCTGTAGCGTTGAGCTCTTCCAACAAGGTTGACATGATGGGCAGAAGTTTCTGTTTGCTCTCGTCAGTGGATATGAAGCCACTCTCCAGCTGCAGCACAGCAAACACATACACTTGAGGAAGTGGAAAGACAATATTTTGGAATTGTTAGGATACAAAAAGTATGTGTCTTTGGAGTGTGAAAGTCTCTGTGAGCGACCTAAAATTTTGCCAAATTGTGCACAAATGCTTTCATTGTTTTAGGGGTGCTTCCCCCTGAAAAAGGAAACAAACAAACAAAAAGAAAAAAAAACGCTGTGGACTCCATTTCACAGTTATTAGAATGGGTGTGGTAGGCAGGGACCAGTATCAGATTGTGACGTTTGACCGTATCAACAGCACAACAAAATGACTTTCTTCTCAGAAAATGATTACCCGGTAGTTATTGCTCCGCACGTTTTGCTTTTCCTTCTTCTACAAAGCCACGATACATTAAAAAAAAATTTTTTAAATCCCAAAAGAGATGACTTTGTCAACAAAGGGGAACGTTGTCAGGTTCGCTGACTGCTAGCACAAGCAACAGGAGAGAGAGGGGTCATGATATTTTTCCAGCACGGTTCAGTCAAAAAAAAAAAAAACTCTTAGAACTAAATTTTTGCAGTTTAGAAATGGTTACTTTTTTAAACAATGCACAATGGACCCCCGCTAATTCTAGCCAACCAACGAATAGCGAATGTCTGCTAATAACCGATACTCGCCGAAATGCAATGAGGGAAATGTTACTGTACTTATTTTAACACAATAAGGCTGGATGACTGGTTAGCATGTACTCCTCATAGTACAGAGGTCCAGAGTTCAATTCCAGGCCCCGGCCTTCCTGTGTGGGAGTTTGCATGTTCGCCCCGTGCCTGAGTAGGTTTTCGCCGGGCACTCCAGTTTCCTTCCACATTCCAAAAACAAGCACGGTAGCTTAATAGAACGCTCTAAATGGTCCCAAGGTGTGACTGTGAATGTGAATGGTTGTTGATGTGTGCCCTGCGATTGGTTGGCAACCAGTTCAGGCTGTAACCCCCCAACTCCCCGAAGACACCTCAGCGGTTCAGAGCATGGATTGGATCAATGTTGGGCATGTTGCAGTGAGCAGCTAGATCCTTTCCTGAATGGCTGTAAATGCAATTTCTAGTTCTATGGTCATCATCCCTCTTTTCCTCTTTGCTATCACAAGTACAAGCATTTTGTAAAAAGTCAAAGAAAAACAAAAGACAGTTTAGTAAAGTGAAGCCTCACAAGATTCTCACGTAAAGGTACACATGTTAGATTCGCTCCTCTTTAATCCGTAACTGCTTCAGACAACAAAGAGTATGCAGGAAAGTGTCTCATGTGTTGTTTTGTATTATTTTGTCATTTTTTTGTTAACTTTTCTTTTGATGGCGGCGCGGACACCCGCAGCGGCTCCTCTTGTTTCATGTTGAGAGGGAAGAAATGTCATCTGTTCTGTATGTTACACATACATTACATTTGACAATAAAGTTTATCCAATCCAATCCAATCCAATGTTAATGGTTCACATGTTTTTCCCCAGAAAACTCAAAATTGCAAAACCAATGACACTGTACTGTAATATAAAGATGTACTGTAAAATATTTTACCTCCAGTGTGGTGAGGTATCCAGACAGCTTCTTGACAATCGGCTCGAGGGCACACGTGTTGGTTTGTGCATCACAAACAAAGCCCAAATTAAACAGGAGGGCGTTACGGCTGTACTTCTTATGCTCGATGCACACTGGACATCCGATTAACTTTTTGCCCATCGCAGTGCTACAGGGAGGCAAACAGGATGACGATGCATAACATTCGTGACAGTAATGCAGTGTGATAAAACAATTAGCTCCATACACTGTTATTAATTTGTTCTGCAACTCCTGTTTGGTAATAATATAAACCTGAACCGTGTCAAAGAGTTCCCGTGAAATGTACTCTTCCGGGACCTGAACATAAAACAAGGGTTATAATCAGACATATTTATAGCATATTACTGTACATTTTTACTGTAAATTTACAGTAGTGTTGTATTTCACTCACCAAAAATGTTCCACTCACCTGATATGTTATTTTGGGACCCAAAGTCGGGTGAAATTCGCTAAAGAATATGCACTCTATTCGAGAGTCCATGTCCATAACGCACCTGGCACTTGGTGTTTCTTACTTATACGGCAAAAATAAATAAATAATAAATAAAAAAATATGCAGACTTCCTTTTTAAACTAGCTGATGAGCTAAGCTTGTTGTTTTGACACGAAAATTACAATAACACAATGAAAACCCATATCAGCACACGAACGACATAAAATGCATCATAACAAATGAGCCGTTGTACATTTTTCAAACACTATTTGACTTTTGCTACTACACAAAAAACATTTTTCAGCCGCACGACACATACAGTAGTTGGGAAAACAACAATGATGCCTTCATAGCACCTTGTATAAATACATTAGATATACTATTTTAGTGAGATCAATATTTAAATGAGAATTTCTCTACTATTTAAAACCAAAAATGTCATGTATCACACACTATCATATATTAGCTCTTCGTTGTTGTTTTATAATTCAGTTTGTGTGCCCATTACGACTATTATTGATAATATCGCGACTGTCTTTAAATGCAACACTATTCGAGAGAGCCAGCGCTGCGCAGCCTTTTGTGCATATAAACGAGTGACGTCACATAAGAGCGTCAGGAATTTTGCTACTGCGCCGTGCACACCGATAACAATCCCCGCAAACAATGTGAATGTCAAATCAACGCCACACCAGACTGCTAAAAATCGTTACAGTAACTCAATGTTCTCCATTCAACCCAACAAGACCCTCAGTGGGATGAAACATGTGGAGAAAGTCAATGATCAGAGGATACATTTGTTTAGTTGGGAGAAGTGCGGGGTTGAAGGTAAGTGGGTCATTTAGAAAAAAAACCTACATTATTTAATACATGGTGCACCAGACTATGTACGCTTCAAGCATTTACCAAACACAGTATAATTTCGTAAACGTTTAAAATATTCATCTTTTAAGGTATAGTAGTATAGAGCCAGAATTCAACCTCCAAAAAATAGCGTTTCATGGAAGGTTTAAACAAAAATTCAAAGGTTAAGTTCCAAAATAAGGATTCTAGCCAAGTGTAAGTTTTGTAGTTGGGGTTTCAAATCATGATTTCAAAGGCAGCATTTGGGTTTCTAGACATGCTTCTTTCCTTCTGTCCTTACTTTCGAATCATTGTTTTCCTTCTTCTATCAGCCCGCTCTTCCTTCTTTCTTTTACGTTGTCTTCTTTTAAAGTGGTTATCTACTTTTGGCTTACTGTAAATCTTGCTAATACTTTGCGTCAGGTGATTAAAGACGGCTTGTGTCAATACGCATTCAAATATCGCATTTATGTCTGAACAATTTTGCACCACTAATTGTCACGCTGATGTTTGCAGGAATAATGGTTGTCAACTTGTTAAATATTTTTAAATCTAATTGTTTTAGGACTATTTGGCCACCTGTGCGCTGCGTCCATGCAGTTCCCAGACCTCGCCCTCAGACATAATAAATGCACGGCAAGCAGTAGATATTTGGAGGAAACGTTTTGAGTTGAACGGTGTGACTGAACCCGACCTCTCCAGCCAGTACATCATCGCCCATGTGCTCGGGGCTAAAACTGTGAGTTGTCCTCGATGATCTCTTCCCTGGCCATATGTGACTCAGTTGTCCTTCTGTAACTGTCAGATAGAAGGCGTCGAACAGGTGAAATTGTCTGCATTTCTCACACGAGAGGAAAAGCAGCAAATATGGAAGCTCTGCAAAAAACGCCTCGCCAGGTTTGAAGTCTATACTGACATTAGATGTATTTTATATGCATACGTAGTGCCTTTCAGTGATGTGTGTGAATGTCTCAGGATGCCTGTGCAGTATGTGATCGAGGAGTGGGACTTCAGAGATGTGACGCTGAAGATGAAGCCTCCCGTGTTCATCCCACGACCTGAAACTGAGGTTTGAGGGAACTCTGAATGAAACGTTGCTGTCATTGATTAATCGACTTTGGCTCGGCTTTCATTACATTATAGCTGTGTGTGTGTGTGTGTGTGTGGTGTGTGTGTGTGTGTGTGTGTGTGTGTGTTGGTGCAGGAATTGGTAGAATTGGTCCTAACTGATCTGCAGAGGAAGACCGGCTCACCTCTATATTTGGAGGTGGGATGTGGCTCCGGTGCCATTTCGCTGAGCCTGCTGAAGCATCTACCTCAGGTTAGCGTTTCACTCATTTATTGACTGTAAGGCATTCATTTACCGTGTGACACTACTGTATTTGTATTCTCATCCATGTTAACTATTTCTAGTAATATTTATCTTATAATCAATGATTTCGCCACTTTGCCCCCCGATGTAGCTAAATGACATCATTATAAAAATAAGCAAACACATTATTGATAATAATGTGGAAAAAAATAGTCAAAAAATCCCAAACAGTTCTTCATACCTAATGAAAAATCATTGTGGTTTCCACTGCAGCTTCGAGCCATTGCAGTGGACCAAAGTGTGGAGGCTGTAGAGTTGACGAGAGAAAATGCATTAAGGTAATTTGTCATTCCTGTCATTAAAATCTGTGTGTGCGTGCGTGTGTGTGTGTGTGTGTGTGTGTTTTTTTTAACAGGATGTTCATTCCAATTATTTTGACAGGTTAGGACTTCAAGACAGACTCAAGGTTTATCACGTAGATGTCACAAAAGGTAACCGAATGGCGATTAACACAGTATTTATTGTACACACACACACACACACACACAAAAGAAAAAAATAAATGTTGCTAAATGCATTGTTTGTCTGATGTCTTTGCCAGAGGCCGACACGGTGTTGAAGCTGTGCAGCAATGTCGCCGTGTTGGTCAGTAACCCTCCCTATCTCTTCTCAGAAGATATGCCTTCGCTGGAGCCAGAAATTTTGAGGTAACGAACCGAGAGCGGGAAAACAGGAAATCGATAATATTGTGTAAAAACCTTTGAGAAAATTTGAGGAAGTATTTTGATGATGTGTGGACAATCTATATTTGCAATGGGAATCGAAACTCCCTGAGTAGAGCTTTATGTTGACTTTTGAACGTTCCCCATCTAAAAACAGTCCAATGCAGCTGTGCGTTCATTATTAGGACTGTATTACCAAGATCTTTAAAAATAGCAAAGTAGTGCATTTACGGCGAAACAAATTGTTTATAGATGAAATCAAAACATAATGAATTGTCAATTGGTATCGTTTAACTTTGGAGGACATGCTATGCTACGCCAGAGCTCTAATGACAAATTTAGGTCCTCCTGATTAATCTAGACCAGGGGTCACCAACCTTTTTGAAACTGAGAGCTACTTCACGGTTACTGAATCATACGAAGGGCTACCAGTTTGATACGCTCTTCTGAAATAACAAATTTGCTCAGTTTGCCTTTAGTTATACATTATTTATAATGATTAGTAATACTCACCTATGTAAAGACACTGATCATGTTAATGATTTCTAACAATGATTATCAAAAATGACAACAAGGTGGGAAACAGATATCAATATTCAACACTTTATCTCTATTAATCACAGTATTTGTTACATTTTCAGATGATCACTTACATCACTACATTTTAGCAAAAAATATCCCATTTGCACAAGCCACTGACATGCCCTGTTAACAAATCATGAACTATGTTGCAACATGTTTCAAAAAGTTAACAATTATGTAATGTTAAACAAAATCAACTTACATATTTTTAAATATGTAATACATTTTATTTCACATTTTGAACTAATGGCCAAGTCTGTGTTATGTTTAACAAAATTATAACTTTTAAATGTCATGAACACACTTTTAAATTGAACACAATTCTTCAATATTTTAATTCAACTTTGCCATGGCACTACCATGTTGTCACTGACTACATCTGGTATCCGTCCTTGGTTAGTGGGAAGACTGGCATTGCATGCTGTTCACCAGTGTGTTGTAATCTGGTGTGTAACTTGACACTGCAACTGTGAGTGAGTCTCTCAGATGTGCATCAGTGAGGCATGTTCTGTGTTTGTTTTTGATGAAGTTCATGTCAGAAAATGCTGATTCACAGAGATAGGTTGAGCCAAACAGGCTGGCAACCTTCATGGCTGCTGTGCATACTCCACTGTACTTCTCTGTGTCAACAAGGCGCCAAAAGTTTGGTGCAGCCTGGTAGGCTTTGAGATGGAGATCATTTTGCAATGTTATAATTTCAATCTCCACCTGTCCAGCATCCAAGTTGAACGTTGCACTTAACTGCTCAGCAAAGCATGTGGTGTCCCCATTCATGAAAGGGTTGAAATGAAGAACACACATGGTTCAAGCTGATGAAGGTCACAAAACCTATTCTCAAACTCTTGCCCAAGTCTGTTTATTACTTCAATGTACTTTTCTGCCACTTTTTCAAATGTCTCAGATGCAGAAGCATTGTCTTTCAGCACTGACTGCACAGAGGAAAGTGCAGAACTTTTTTCTCTGTAAATCTGCAGAGAATGCATTCATTTTGGCTTTAAATGCATTTAAAGCACTTATCATATCGACAACAGTCTTACCTTTGCCTTGCAGCTGGCAGTTCAGGAGGTTTAGTTTCCCAGTAATGTCCACCAAAAATGCAAGGTCAAGTGTCCACTCTGTGTCCTCTAGCAGTGAGACATCTTCGCCTTTGGACTGCATGAACTCTTTGATTTCACGCAAAAGAGACAAAAAACGATGCAAAACTCGTCCTCTGCTGAGCCATCTGATTTCTGTGTGTAGCAGTAGGTCCCCATATTCTGCTGACATCTCCTCTAATAGTACCTTGAAAATCCTGTGCTGCTTTGCTTTGGAGCGGATGTTGTTTATGATTTTCACAACGGAGTCATCACGTGCCCAAAGCCGATCACTTTCGCACACAACGCCTGCTGGTGAATGATGCAATGGTAATGCAGAAATTTGGGGAAGTCTGGGTCACGTTTACAGTGAGCGATGAAACCTGTCTGTCGGCCGACCATAGCAGGAGCCCCGTCTGTTGTCACCGCTACCAGCTTTTCCAATGGCACCTTTTTCTGCACGAAAAACTCCTTCACCGTGTTATAAATGTCAACTCCTCTCGTAGTTGTCTTTAAGGGCAGTAGTGTCAGGAGTTCTTCTTTTGTGGAGAAATCATTAAACACCATCCGGATAAAACCAATAACTGCGCTGTACTGCTGCTGTCCACGGACTCATCGCACTGGAGGCTAAACCACTTGCACTTCGCCAGATCCTGCTCCAACTGATCGACCAAGTTACTGGACATAGCTGATACTCGTCTTGCCATCGTAGATGCCCCCAGTTGGACGTCGGAAAGAGTGGAGATTAGGTCGCTTCCATTTTTCTCGTCTTTAAATACAGTGTTAGCAATTAATAACATCGCTTCTTTGACAACTTCTCCATCTGTAAATGCCTTTTTTTTCTTGATCAGAAAATGTGTAGCTCTAAACGAGGCTTCGGTTACTTTTTGTGAGTTTTTGGCCGGCCTCGTAAAAAAAGACTGTTGCTTACCCAGAGCGGTCTTTAGCTCACGGGCTTTTTCTGCCCGTAGGGCGCTTGCAGGTGGATATTTATCATGGTAGCTTTTGTGACACGTATTGAAATGTCTCTCCACATTGTGCCGTTTTGCTGTCGCCACGGTCGTCCCGCAAATCAGACACACGCAGGTTTCTTTACAGTCGTAAAAAGAACTCCTCTTCCCATTCACTGTGAAAGCGATACGTTTTCTTTCTTTTTCTGCCATGTTTTGGGGTACGAAAGTGCATACAGCGCCCGCTAGCTTACTCTCCACATCCCACAAGCTCTACTTTACTGCCCATAGGTAAATATTGTGCGTTAACCTTAAAGTATTTTTAAGATAGTATTTTTAAATCTATATACATACAAGTGTGATTAAAAAAATAATAGCAACAGAACAAAATTAATTTTTAGACGCAGCTCTCTATGAGATGTGCTATTTTGGAACAGGCCCGGGCGACTCATGTGGTCCTTGCGGGCGACCGGGTGCCAGCGGGCACCGTGTTGGTGACACCTGATCTAGACCATGTGGTTCTCAAACTTTGGACACAAAGTACCGCCTCAAAAAAGTCGTTGGTTTTCCAACAACCACATTGAGATACGGTACAGTCGAAAACTCAAACGTTCATCAAAAATCAAACAGATCTTTTATTCCTTCAAAGTAAAACCACTGTAACATTGCGCACGGTTTGAACATGAGCGCCGTGCTGAAACGTAGGAAAATAAAAACACATTGCATGTCAATGTTTGAAAGCAAAACATTTTTAAATGCAAATGTTTTGTACTTCAATGTTAAATACAACTGAGCTGTACCTAAAATGTACTATAGTGGAGTAAAAAAAAAAAAAGAAATCTGTAGTCCTTTAACATTTAAGTCGTTCTTTCATTGGGTGGTACTTGGACCACACTTTGAGAATCGCTCAGCTGCTTGCTTAACCCTATGTTGCATACGGGTTACTTACAGTAACCACAACTTTAACTCATATTGGTTATTCAAGTTGCCAGTTTTAGTTTTTAAATCCACCGCGAGATGTCACTAGCGTGCGCAACAGCGGGAGGAAAAGGTGAAAGAGGGTCCACAAAATGTTGAATAATTTCTATCCGTGAGATGAAAAGGTCCAAATACCCTATTGTACTTGTGCAGAAGAGTATATAGAACATATAGAACACAATAAATAACCGTTTCAATGTGTTACCTATCAGTACTGCCATGCTTTTTGGCAAGGTAATTCTAGTGACCATTATGCACACAAGTACCCCCCTATTATGTATTTTTTTTCCCCAAAATTGTGAATTTATTATGATATTTGGCCATAATCTACCCTAAATTTAAAAACAAACCACAATTGAATAACTCCTGCAGAAGCCATGCAACATAGGGTTAACTTGGCTCTAGCTTTAGCATGTTAGCACAGTCACTAACACTCTCGACCATTCGATATTATCGCGAACATTTTTGGAGAGTTTTTCAGGGTACTCATAAATTCTTAACAGAAAAGATTTCACTACCAGGACATAACAAGGAGACGCAGGGAAATAAACTGCGCTAAATTAGCGTGCCTCTTTATCTTTAGCCGATAACGAGCACGATTAGCTCGGCTCTCTTGCTTTTGCCAGTCTTTTAGACATGTTTTGGACAAATCCATCCATCCAGCCATCCATTATTTGATGACATGGGGTCCAATACTTTTGAACAGTGCTGTGTACATCATATGCGATTATTTTTTTTGAAAACATTAGCTATCCATTGACAGAAATGTTCTTTTATATATGTCGGCAGGTTTGAGGACCACGCCGCTTTGGACGGGGGAAAAGACGGCTTGAGTGTGATCCGCCAGATTTTAACCCTGGCTCCACAGCTTCTGTCAGATGATGGGTAATGCCCGCGTGTAATTCCCCCACCCCCTAACAACCCATGTATGGTTTTGCCCCGAAGCCTTTTTAATAAGTCATGCGCTCCACCCCAAAAGCTGCTTGTGATCATCTTGTGCTATTGTAATTGCATTTTCAATCAATCCTGTGCTCTGTTGCCGCATAAACGACAGCTGCGTTTACTTGGAGGTGGACCCCAGACACCCTCGGCTCATTCGGGACTGGCTGGAGGTCAACGTAGAGTGGCCGCGTTTGGCAGAGACACGTCGCGACATCACCGGCAGGTCCGTCCGCGGAGCGCAACGCCGAATGCGATGGAGTAGACCCGCATTAGATTCCCACTGCGCGGACAATCGTAACTTTATTTCCAACTTCGACACACGAAGAGCGCGTAATGCTCCGCGCCGCCCTCCCGTCCGATGTTCAAATTCGGAAAGGGTGACATTGATTCGTTTGTGTTTCCCAGGCCTAGGTTTTGCATCCTTCGTAAAGACAAGTCCAACGACCGCAAGCTGCACTTGGGTTGAGAAAGCGAGATCCTATTATGTTGGCTTCAGGCCAGGTCGCCGGAGCCCTTGCTGACCAGCTCCCCCCCCCCTCCGCTCCCAAGCTGGCAAACACGCAGCGGCCGGCTTTAATCGCTCAATAGTCTCTGGCATTATTTCCAGCAGGAATCATCCGAATCAACCCACTACTGCGCTTTTTAATCTGCGTGCGTCCCATGCCACAGAAAAATGCGTGTGCGATGGCACAAGAGCGGCTCAAAGCAGAAGGTAATTACCAAGGGCTTTTCTTAGAAGCCTCTCTCTCAGAAATCGTACCCTCCCTCCCTGGAAGCATTTTGTAGTTCTGTGAATCGCCTGATGAACGGTCCTCCCCCTTTGCCCGTCCACTCACTGACTCAGACGCAGGAGCGCGCTCGCGCACATGCGAGCGAGCACAATGCGGCCATGACTGCCTCGTGCAACCTCGCGCACACTCGAAGCTCGCAGGCCGCACGGTCTCTTTTTATTCCTGAGCCGATGGAATGGCTGAAACGTTTCCCTCCCGTACGTCGCCAAGGCCAGAGCAATCCTCATTTGGAACGACAGCAAAATTGTTATCGGCGTCCATGTTTGACTGAATATCAAAAAAGGGGGGGAAGGGTTGAAATGGAACATTTCCTAGAAATCACTCGAGTAGTTTGAGTGTCATCCATTTGAGCCCAAACAAAGGACCATCGCCTCGGGAGAAAAGCCCTCGTGTGCGAATATACACTAGATGCGCTACAATATTTAAAAATAAAAGCTTTCGTTTCAGACTGACTAATCTGATGTTTACACGTACGACCCGTCGATGGCCGGGGTCAATCGGACCACTTCATATACAGTTTATACACTGCCATTTAAAAGTTTGGGGATCACACATCGAAATGTCCTTATTTTAAAAACAAAGCATTTTTGAGCACACGTCAACAATGTCTGCATTTTATTTATGATTAATGTTATCTTCATTGAAAAAAAAAAAAAAAGAAAGCATCATTCTACTTCAAATTAAATAAGTCCGACATTTCCAAAGGAGGTTTTGAATTGTGGTGTGTATACAGTCGTGCCCGTGAGTTGACTTATATGTGCAGAATTTGTCAATGAGTGATAGATTTAGTTTTTTTTTTTAGGGGAGGGGGATTCAAATGAAATTAGAAGGTATTTCAGAATAGCATGATCATTAATCAAATAATACCAATCAGGAAAATAATGAGACGGTCCCCCGTTCAGTCATTAGACATATTTTCCAAAGAATTGCCCCATATTTCACAAATCCTGCCAGCGATCGTAAATGATGCTTTTCTTCCAAAAACAAATGGTTTCCGGATGACCCCAAACTTTTGAACAGTCGTGCATATAATATACGATTCTAAAAAAAAAAAAATGAAAACCTCATGGGAAAGTTTTCACGTTGCACCCAAAACATTTAACCCACAAATCGTATATGTATACAGCATTATTATGATTATTAAAATGCCCGGCCACCGAAGTGTCACTAATATACAAATAAACTGAATTGTTTGTCGTTTTCTGCCAATGTGCGTGAGTAGTTGTCATATTTTTACTCCGAGAACCATCTAAAAAAATACTAACATGATTAAAATGGAATATATTAGGCCTAGGTGTTCATAAATAACGAGACAGAAGTTTTATTCCTAAAACACAAGGATTTGATATTTATGGAAAGATAGTGTCACATTTTGCACAGTCTGAACATTAACGAGTTGCTGAAATATAGGACGGGAAAAAATACTTGTCTGATGATTTAAGAGTTTTAATAAAAACTATACCTGGGGGGGGAAAGTTATTAAAAAAAACACACAATTCGGACAAATTGTACGCAAATCTTTTGTAGTAAAAAGTTCAATACAACTAAACTGTGTTTGTTTGTTTGTTTGTCACTCCCCCGTACGACTAAGGAAGCCCCACGAGTGGTACTATCACCACATTTTTACAATCGCCGGTCAAATGTCTTTTTGTTTTGTTTGTTTAATACACACAGTAGTGGCCACTTGTTTTTTTATTTTTTTTTCCAAAACCAGTATATACTGTATGTTATTGGAAAAACTGTATCTACATATATTTAATTTTTATTTTTGGATAACCACTTTTTGGAATCAGACTGAAGTGGTTGAATAAGGTAATGGTCCAAAAAAAAAAACGACGACACATTGCACATATAAAAGGTAGAAAAAGGCGTTTTTACTGGAAAAAAAAAAAAAACATAAAACGGCAAATGTATGTCAATGGAATCAGTGTATGTACATCTCATGCAATCCAGTCCAAATGATATACCCACACACACACACACACACACACACACACACACACACGCGCTGATATCAACTCAATTTATACACAGTTTAAAAAAAAAATAATAATAATGACCCTGTGTCCAAAGTTCTGAAGCAGCAAATGTCATTTCCATGTTGAAGGGGCGGCGGTGGGGAGGGGACAAAAGGAACAGTTTGCGTGTTTGTCCTCCTTTGCAGTTGAGATAAGCCTCATACCTTGAAGGGGTATTCCTGTAAGAAACGCAGCAGAGGCCTTGGGAGTGGTAGCTGGTCGTGGCGCTCCGAATGCTTGTTGATGACCAGGCGGGTCAGGTGCTGCAGGGAGGGCAGGCTCTGCGGCTTGTACACGGGCCGCCTTAATTTGAGCACCACAGACGCCGACGACTCCTGGATTGTCACTTTGGAAGTAGCCTCCTTGGCCGCCGCCGTGCCGCCCTCTTCGCCTGCCGCGCTCCTCTCCGGTCCCATGTAGTGCTGGACCAGGCTGGGCACGTTGGGGAAGGACGACAAGCTGGGCCGAGCCGGCGAGCTGCAGTCCAGCAAGAAGCGGGTGCAGCTGTACTGGATGCGTATGCTGGTGGGACCGCGGGCCGTCTTGACGGAGAGGGTGAGCATGTACAAAGGGTGGCTGCTGTCTCGTACCAGAAAAGCCCCCTCAGAGGCCTCTTGAAGTGCGCCGTGCGCCTGGGCCGCACTTATAGCTCCCCAGTACCACCCTGCACACACACACACCGCCACGTTAGCACATCGCTTATAGCACATCTCAAAGTGATTCAATTGACAAGTCCTCGACCCCCCAAAAATTCGTGAAAAATAGGCCTCAAAAGTTGAAATCTTTGTCATGTGAGACTACGAAAGAGCAATTGTCAAACCCAAGATCTTTTTGGAAATAATGCCAAGAGGCCTTGGTTTAGATCAGGGTGTCAAACATACGGCCCATGGGCGGAACCGCCCCAAGGAGCTTGATCCGGCCCCGGAATCATTTAAAAGTGGGGAAAAAATGCATTAAAGACACAGAATGAATATTTTAAATAAAATGCAATTTGTGGATTATCCGCTAGGGGGCACACTGTTTTGATCACAGTAGAAGACAACATTGTTTTGGTCGGGGAAGAAAAAAGCAGTCTCAGTCTGTCACCGAGACAGACCCAACGCAGCAAATGATACTGGCGCCAATCAATGCTTCTTGAGACCAAAACAAAGGAAAGAGATGATATTTTGGTGATTCAGAGCACAGTATGGTATCATGTTAACGGTTCGGCCCACTTGACATCTACCGAGTCCGTATGTGGCCCGCAATGTGAAATGAGTTTGACACCCCTGGTTTAGATGGTCGCAACAATCTTTGAGGTTATGAATCGTGCCCGGCCTCGGAATACGTCGTCACGCAACACAAGACTCCGGCGCTTTCCAGTTTTCATTTGTTTCTTTTATATTTGTGACATAGATGTATTTTTCATACAGTCGTCACGGTCAAAATGTGGAGTGTGACCAATTCTAGCCGGAGCAGAGGTGCGAGAAACACGTCTTGACGCGGCACAAGAAAGCACACCGACCAAGAAGTTAGCAGCGGGTAATCACCGCTGATGCATTTGATTTGTCTTTTATTGACTGCCTTCAAGCATTTTTTTCATACAAATACCGACTGTTAAAAATGACCTTTTTAGGTTTACACACAATGAACTGCTTTGAGCGGTGGCGAAAAAAATACGATTGTCACGCAGCACGGATACCTCGGTACTACCTTTTATTTATTTATTTATTTATTTATTTAAATTGTTTTGACATTTCTAGCCTGCAAAGTGTTTTTCAAAACAACATTTACTGTAATCATGAGGTTTCGGGGATACTTTGCGCAGCAACATAGAATAGGGCGGCACAAGACAGCGCACTCAATTACCGCCCTACTTATTGTCTATTTCATTTGTTTTTTATTAATGGCAGAGGAGTATTTTTCATACAAATAATCGCATAGCTGTGATGTAAACATGTCTTATGTCTTAACTACTGCGTTCTCTTCAGTTAGTGGTAGACAAAATGGCGTGTTCTGATGTGTACCGTAGAAGACCTCTCTGCTTCAGAAACTTATGACATGATGACATTTTTTTGTTTGACGTCTGATTTCTAAATGTGTTTTGCGCGATTGTGTTGGTCAGATTTGTTCCGAAACAAAAGCACGGGCAGTCGTGACAAAGTTTATACGTTTATGATTTCGCGGTTACTGTCCAACCGAGGTCAACTTTAGTCGCAACGCGGCCTCTGTTGCCACGAAAACAAATTGGACCGCCCAAATCCAAGTGCAGAAATGTGTTCTTCTTTGTCTTTTTAGATTACGTAAAGCCATCACAAACGACATCGGTGACAAACATCCGATAGGTGTGTAGACTTTGCATATCCCCTCGACAGCGTAGAAGGCTCTTGTGCCGTCAACAAATGAATTCCAGCAGTACGACAACAACAGGGAACGCCCCCTCTCCATTCCGTGGCATCTTCAAATGAGTAGTTTTACTTTATTTGAGTTCAGTGAGGAAAAACTTGGGAGAATCAGGCGTGTATGCTTCGTATACCACACCTGATGTTTCTAAGTGGCAGAAGTTGCTCGCAATGGCCTGCAGATCCTTGGTGGGATCCCATAGTGACGTGCTGCTCTGGAGGCAAGGCGTTGACGCGACCGTCCCTGCCCGCATGCCCCCTGTGGGGGGCCTCAGTCGCTGGAGCAGTGGGCAAAAGACCTCGGGGACTGAAAATAGCATGATGGCTTTATTAGGGGTTCAGTCGTGAACAAACAAAAGCAAAGAGTCATGCATTGTTGACGTTTTGAATGCATCTGTAATGACATCAGTGTCACTGCGAGTGACAAACACAGCAAACGGGCCACTCCCAGGGGTCAATGTAATGTGTTTAACTTTGTCATCATGAGGCTAATGCAGCGATAATAGCAGTTTGCAGACGCAACAAATGTTTACATCACAGCTAACTGCCTGGAATCAATTTGTGTCATTCCATTTTCAACACGGCCCTGTACTTCATCATAGGAAGCAGAATGTGTCATAAAAATTCAATGCTTCTGCCAAATGCAAAAGGAAATTGTTCACAGGAGTCGGTATGTTCGGACTAAACAGTGATAATATCAATTTAAATACCACCAAAAAAAAAAAACATACAATACAGTTTCAATCAGGTGGCATCAGAATATGTTATTGTGTCTTTTATTATAGGCCAAAATGTCAGATTAGTAAAGATTAAAAAGTAATGCTGGTTTGAAAGCTATTTCTAAACACAACAACTGGTAAGAACCGAGTTTACTCCCAAGAGTCACTATAAAGTGCAGTTGGACTTTTAGCATGGCCCAAAAGGTCAAAATAGGACGGAAATGGTGAAGATATCTGTTCAAATGCTATTTACAAACACAACAAATGTTCACAGCAGAGTTACACTATAATGTGTTTTCAGGATTTTGTTTAAACAGCCCACAACGTCATAAAATTAGGATTCAACCGTGCTTCCGGTTTAAAAAGCGATTTACAGACAATCGGTTTCTGTAAATTCGTATATTATACTGTACTTGTATTTTTTTTGCACGTTCGAAATCAATTCTTCGGGCATAAAAAATGCGCACAGCAGTTTTTACGCCGACAAGCCAGTGCCGTGTGTGATTCAGGTTGCAGTATATGTCCTTTTTTTTTAAATTCAGAATTCTTTTTACACAACACATTTAAAAAAAATACCGGTTTAAATTGTATAAAGAGACCCGAGACTTGCTTCCCCGCTAAACAAGTCACGCACATGAGATTTTTTTTTTAAAAGTCGTAAACAAATCATTTCCCTCATGTTTACTTTTATGCAGGAGTTAACCTTATTTGGGTCCGGTGGAGTTGTTTGTTGGTTTATCATGAACGCATCCAAAGTCATAGTCCAAATATAAAACGGTATCATCCCTAGAAGGACAAACAATCGCTCGTCGAGGCACAATTTTAGAACGAATACTGAGACTATTGTTCACGGGTACAACCAAACAGTCACAGTTTTGTACAGTATTTATCACTAAATAACTTTAAGGTTTTACATTAGAATGGACTTCCTGCGATTCTGATGAGAATCACTTTATCCATATACTTTGTCATGCAATTTAGGGCGGTGAATTTATACATACAGCGCACAGACATTGCATATATACTGCATATATGAATAAATACATAACGATATTAGTCTACTCTATTCAATTAAATTCTGTGTGTGTTGAAGCGATCTAATAGTACATTGACTCGCACGGAGGTCTTTTGTTGTTGACTTAAAAAGCAAACAAAGACATGATGTACTCACCCTGGCACACAGAGAATCATACTACTTCTTCAAGCCACGCTCCAATTCCAGTCGGAACGCACTCCTCGCTTTTTGTTCAAAAAAAGACAAAGATAAGCGAATTTTAAAAAAAAAAGCTTGTCAGAAAAACATGAATTAAAAAACAAACAAGCGCTGGTTCCCCCAAACCAGTTTCGGTAAACGATCGCCCAAATTATACGACGTTTGTTCAGGTGGTACCTTTCAAAGAACAAGAGTCCCGTTTTCAGCGGCCTCGTTTTGCGGAGTGTGTTGTCGCCAGAATCGGAAAGCTTCCAATGCGCGAAGGGAGCGCAGCGAAAAGTCTTGGCTTTTTTCAAATTGACTCTTTCCTAGAAGTCTATTCCGAGAACGCCTTTCGGCACTGGCGGCTCTGACGTCACTGACGACGTGCACGCGCGCAGAGCGAACACCCCGACAGTCTCCTTGCGCAATTTTTCAAAACAAGCGTACGGCCCGAAACGCGACTCTTCGTGGCGAATAATCCTTCTATACTTTGGATGTTTTGTTGTTTTTTTTATTCCGATGTACGCGCGCGTGTAAGTGTGCGTGCATTTCTGCGTGCGCGCCCCCCTTTCCTCTTGTTCTCTGTGCCCGCCCGCTGGCTTCTGCGTTCGTCGAAGCGGCGCGCGCTCCCGGGAAACGAGCGCCGCTTTCTCTCTACACGCTTTCCAGGAATAAGCTTGCCTGCGCTTTGACTCCGCCCCGCCGAGCCGCCCCCGGTGCGGGCTTCATTCTGGGAATTCACCGCCTAGACATTAAAGATACTAGTCGTGCCTGGCAGGGGCGTTTCTTCACCCCCTGTGGGCCCAGATTAAAAAGGACCATGGAGGTCATATTTTCAGACTGATAAACACGCAACCACGTGGGGGGGAAAAAAAGGATAAGCGGCTCGCATAATGGGTGGATGGATGGATGGATGGAGATTTTAGTACGCGGAGGGTTTCCGACACCTTGTCGTTGCGGTGCTGTGAGTGACATGAGCTGTGCCCCCACGCGATCACGTGATCAGAAATCGGGACAGAATCTTCATTCTGTTTTAAATTTTCATGTATTTGTAATGAAGCTGGCTTCGCACGGGAGTCTGCGTGTCTCTTCCTCGGCCACGGTACACGCTAGCTTGTGCTCGAGACGACCTCGATGACCTTTCGCTCACCCGTGCGTTGTTAAAGGAACAACAGGCAGGGAATGGAGATGTGGAAACATTTTGCTGACATGGGGCCTGGGCCAGGGGCGGAGCTGCTTGGTGGCCACCGGCCTAGGGGGAAAATGTGGATACCTGTGACTTTCCTGACATTTTTCACGTTGATGCAGTATTCTTAAATCACGTGATAATCTGTCACAGTGCATTCATATCAACCGCGTATTTAAATCACAAATGCAAACTCTGAGAGGGACACTGTGTTTGATTTTTCAATGTTCATTTTTAAAAACAATAACATGCTAAAAAAATATATATGTTCTATCACATCAACTTACATTTTTTAAAATATGTGACCGAAGTCCGGGCTCTCCCTTAGAGATAAGGTGAGAAGCTCGGTCATCCGGGAGGGGCTCAGAGTAGAGCCGCTTCTCCTCCACATCGAGAGGAGCCAGATGAGGTGGCTCGGGCATCTAATTAGGATGCCTCCTGGACGCCTCCCTGGTGAGGTGTTCCGGGCATGTCCCACTGGCAGGAGACCCCGAGGACGACCCAGGACACGCTGGAGAGACTATGTCACCCAGCTGGCCTGGGAACGCCTCGGGATCCGCCAGGAAGAGCTCGAAGAAGTGGCTGGGGAGAGGGAAGTCTGGGCTTCCCTCCTAAAGCTGCTGCCCCCGCGACCCGACCCCGGATAAGCGGTAGAAAATGGATGGATAGATGGATAATCGTAGGTGTAGTACTCACTAACTATATCACATGCGTCGAGGCTAACATGTTTCACTGTCATCTTTCTGCTTCGGATACCCACTAGACATGCCAGTAGTTCGCCACTAGATGGCACGTGCGTTTTACACAGGATACCTTCGACATGCTTCAAAATTCCCTCGCGACAAGAAAATTACAGGCCAACGCCTCGCAACCACTCGGCAAGCATTTGCGACCTTGAAGCAATCCAGAGGAACTCCGACGCGAATGCAACAGTCGCTGGCTTTGCAAGCACTCGCCATTGTTCATGCCGCTCAGTGGTGTAGGGACGTTTAAAATTGTCAAGGGATGTTTGTGTCATTGCGACATTTACGTGACGATTCGAATGGCAAAATGGATTCGGCCATCGGTGACGCTCACTGGGATTGAGCGTTAAGCTAGCAAATCGGTGCAGATAGAAGCAGACTGTGAGATAATACACAAAAGCCACCGCGGAGAAAGTGGCATTAGCTACTAAAATAAGCCCAGCAAAATGTCGCATTTTAGTCAAGGCTTTATCCTACTTGTATTATGAGTGGTTTGAGCAAGTTTCCGGATATGCGTGAATTTTATTCCGTGAAACCGTGACTGCGGACACTGTGATACACCATGACTTCTCAGTTACAGAGAGGCTTCCGGTTTTGCAAACGTGTGTCAGTTTATTACAGCGAACTGTCGTGTCACCCTGCCTGCTGTGACACATGAAAACATGAAACTTCGAATAGAACTGTGACGAGTGTCAATTATTTAATGACACGCAAGGTGGTGCCCACCGGTTACATTTGGCAAGGCAATTAATCAAGAGCGTTGTTATTGGGTGAGTTGCGTACCAAGCAACGTTAGTCATACGCTTGATTAAGGCTCATGCTTCGAAATAATGACGTACATCAATTATTTGCTGCAGAGTACATGAAAAGTCTTTGAGGTGAATTCCTCGTTGTTTTCCTCATTCGTATGGACCGTTATCAACTGTCCCTCGTGGACCCCCTTCAGCTCAGCTTGGGCTCCTTGGGCAATTGCTTGCCCCCGTTCCCGTAGCTGTGGTTATGCCCCCCCCCCGCGCACACATGCACAGACAATCCGCAGCTTGGGTGTTGATTTCCCTCAGTGGAAGAACACTGGCAGCCGATTTGACGCAACGTCACTTGTGAAAACCTGTCGCTGTTGCGAGCACCAACGAGGAAATAGAGAGAGGTTTAAAAGGCCCAGGGCCACTTGTTTTGGAACGTGTGAGTCCTCAGTTGACTGCTACGCCACGAGGCCACACGAGGTTGAGCGTGCACTGACTGACCTCGCCCCTTACCCCACTTGCATTTTGTTGAGCTGCTGTTGCTCCAAAAAAAAAATGAAAAAAAAAAAACATCTGATTTAAAGTGAACATGCTTTATGGAAAAAACAGCAGACAGTATTTGGTGTGTTGCCTCTTTCAAGAAAGTGATCTGTGAGCGAGCCAGTGGCAGCAGCGTAAACTAAGTAACGATTAGTACGTCTGCCTTGCGATTGAGAGCGCCGGGTTGGAATCTCAGCTGCGGCCTCCCTGCATGAAGATTGCATGTTTTCCTCGTAGTTGTGTAATATTTTCTCCAGACGCGCGGATGCGCGTGTGAGTGGTCGTTTGTCTGTGTCGTAGCGGCGTGCGTCTCTCCAATAACAGACAATTCGATACGTGTCCGGATGCAACATGACGTGATTCCGACATTGGTGCACTTTCAAGTGGAGCGATTTCGTTTGGGATTGCGATTCGATTTTTCCAACATGCTATGGCTGTAGCTTTGGTCATATTTATGATTATGTAACCACATTTGCAAGTTCTGCAAATCGCAAATTATTTGAGTTCATTAAATTGAAAGAATCAACAAATCATCTGCAACATCAAAGCGATTTATATCAATTTGTGCCTGGTGCCCGCGTGTCATAAACGTGATTCGAGATGCATCTCGATGCGATGCATACATCGGGTGTGATATGAATCAGGGACGGTATATTTTAGGATAAAATTATTTGATTGAGTTGGGTTGAATCAAATCGGTTTTCCCCATCCAAATTGTTTTTTTGTTTTTTTTCATGACACCCCATGATAAAAACCCGACAGTTAGCTAGTGATCCATCCAGGCTTTAGCCCGTCTCTCACCCGAGGTCAGCCGCAACGCTAATGAGGACAAACTCAAAAATGCACAGCTGGCTGGTCTTTTTTCTCGAAATTGTTGCTGCTAAACCATCAAGTGTGAAATTTCCCAACCGATTCTGTCTTTTGTGAGCTGCCTAATTCTGAAAATATGTCTGTGAGCAAGCTTTTCCAAATTGTTGGCTTGTGATATTTTGCCACTCCCTCGGAATGGGTGAAGGTCCGCCATTTCCAAGCAGCGGACGGAAACACACAGAAACACTATTGTATCGACGGGCTGAGGTTACCACAGGTTCGCATGAACATGATAAGGGAGTGGCCCGGCTTGGTGATGAAGTGCTGCCACCCCGAGGGAAAATGCAGCCCATGCTTTTATTGTCTACGTGGAGTTGCTCTTCATCACAACCCCGAAACCACACTCGTCATGGGCCTCACAGAAATGAAGCTGTTCTGTCTCATTCAAGCAAGCCACTGAACTCCCCAGCCCCCAAAACTGAGTGATTTCAGCCAAAATGTTACGAGTTGTTAGCCTACTTGCCCAAATCTTGTTTAACTTGCTGTCAGAATATGAATGAAGTGACCAATGTGTCTTGCTTTAAAATAAATAAATAAACAAACAAACAAACAAATAAATAACCCAATTGCGTAGTTAATTAATTAGTTAATTAATTTTATTAATTAGTTAGTTAATTAATTAATTAATTAAATGGGGAAAATTTTGTTTTTCTTTATTTCTGGGTAGATTCTCAGACTTTCAAGTCATGGTAATCCGCAATAATAACATTGACCAATTGAACTCTTCTTGTTTGTCAAATTTCTCGTGTTTTTTTCTTTTTGGATTTGGATTTGGATTGGATAAATTTTATTGTCAAATGTACTGCATGTGTAACATACAGCACAGATGAAATTTCTTCCCTCTCAACATGAAACAAGAGGAGCCGCTGCGGGTGTCCGCGCCGCCATCAAAAGAAAAGTTAACCAAAAAAAAAAGACAAAATAATACAAAACAACACATGAGACACAGACAACCGTGCACTCTTCACCACTTTCCTGCATACACTTTGTTGTCTGAAGCAGTTATAGATGAAAGAGGAGCGAGTCAAAGTGTCCTTTTCACCAGTGGATCAAAGACGTCATGCTGCAATGTGCGCACGTCTGCTACAAGCTAAACTTGAAAGCGACAAGAAGCTGTAGCATCCTTTAACGAAAAAGAGATTGACTCTCTTCTCCTGTCCCATGTAAGTCCGCTTCAATTCCAAGCCGCGACTCCCAGTTCCACATACGCATCGGCGCTCTGCGCTGACGCTCCTTTCTTCTCATCGGCGGCTCCTCAATCCATGCATCCATCCAGCTGCAGACTGTCCATCGGCACCGACCTTTTCGCTGAACAAAGCGGGGCTGTGAGAATGCTGCCTACTTCAGGCGCAAGACACAAAGCGCACCGTGGATGTCCAGCAACGACAGAGAATTTTTTTCAGAGAATGTTGGGAAAAAAAAAAAGACTTGCAATTATGCTCTTAGGCTAACAAAGTGGATGTTGAGTGTGTGCTAATCAGCTGAGTGTTTTAAATCCCGGGGGACAAAATGTATCACGTACCCTTTAAAAACAAGAGAGTATTGTGATGAAAGAGCAAACAACTCATCCTGTATGTTGCGCACAGCTCCCCTGGAACATAAACACCAGACACGCAGAACATTATGGGAACGATCACGTGTGCGTGTGCTGGAAGCTTTTATGAGGGCTGCGGTTTGGCTCTGTCTGAAACTATTGTCGAGCCCCAAAAAAAAAAGTTTCTTCAAATGTTCAAACATAGCCGAGATGATTAATGATTGCAATAGTTCAACAGGAAAACTAATATTTTTATCATTATGCTAAGAAAAAAAACAAAATCCAAATTGAAATGAGTCGGTGGTTGATCAGTGAGAATTGATTTTTTTTTTTTTACACTCGAAGTCAGCTGAGAGTAGTAAAATGTTGTAAGGCTTTATGAGGGCCACTTAAATCATTATTATGCAAAAATCATAATAATCCAACACATCGGAGGTTGATCGACAGTATTTTTGATTCGGTAAACGTCCGAACAGTTTATCGACATTCAACTCTAGGTCTGTTGAGTGCTTTTTAGTTGAAAAACAACCAAACACCTTGTGTGTTTTTAAAGGCCTTCCTTGGCGAGAGCCTCCTCTGAACTCAACTTTTTTCCAAATATTCCCCTCGCACACGCATGTGGTGGATTGGCCTCGCACCAACACATGCAACTATTTAAGAGTCTTCATCATTGCCGTTTGCACTGGAGTGCTCTGATACAGTACCGCTGAATGGGAACCCTTTCCTAGAAATCCTAAAGCGAGCGCTGTTCTCAGAACAGCCTGTGGACTTTTGTCTATCCGGATGCAGTTAAGCAAATTTGTTTTCTCGTGTAAGAATACAAGAAAAAAAAAAATAAGGCCTCGAAAGCGTTGGTGCTGTTACATAAATCTCTCCGAGTTCATGTAAAGTAAATACATTGTAGTATCCGGGCAAGAAATGCATGTCAAGCTGACCTCGTAAATGTGCTTCGCCTGATGATTAACATTCACGTATGGGACGTCGCCTATTCCGAGGAATTCTCCTTCCCCTGAGGCGTTTTTTTTTTTTTTTTTTTGGCAGCGTTTTTTTTTTCAAAAGCGCTTTGAGACGGTCTTGTTATTGAATCTGCTTCCTTCACAATATGAGGTGTCGTTTTTTTTTTTTTTTCCATGTTCAGAATACACAAGAGCAGATTCTGGGAACATGGGAGATTACCCGTCTGGAAGATCTAACGGGCAAGCGGGACAATGATTCACACAGTTCACTGGGTGCGTACCAAGTATTTTCAAGGGAAAAATGGTGCTATTGGTAAGTAGGGGTAATGGTGGTGGTGGGCGGGGTGGAGGGGAGGTCACGTTGATGGCTATTGTGTTTCATGAACGTCTGTTTGTGTGCAGCATGCAGCAATAAACTCGTTTGTGCTGAGCGGTGGAGCTTTCTGACTTGCCCAAAGCAAAGCTAACGTCATCTTAACGGTTGTCATGATTCGGGTTTGTGACCAACAGGTGGCACTGTAGGGCTCTCCCTGCAGCTGCACACCTGTTGCTCGTTATGTAATTAGTAGCATGAAAGGGCTCCCACCCCGAGCGCTCAGTGGCGGGTCATTGTTTGCTCTTGGCTACTGGCGCGTTTGTTTGTTGCCGTTTGTCCGCTGCTGTCAGGTTTGTTTCGGTCACGTTTTGGTCACGGTTCTGTTTTAGCTTCAGTTGTGATTTTTGTTTGCTACTTTGCACTAAGTTTGTTTGGGATTTAGTTTTCTCTGTCTCAATACAATTCATCAAGGACAACCTGCTCCTCCCTCATGCCTGCTTTTTGGGGTCCACCACCACCACCACACATCGTGACAATGGTTTTGTGCAGGTTTGAAAAATATATAATTGTTTTTTCTCAGAAATGTAGACATTTGAAAACCTTTTATTTTTTTTTTTAATCGCTTTGTGCCATTTGACGATCTGGCTCAAATTGTGCAGTCCATCTCAAATCCAAATGGCATGCTTCACCTATTTGGAATGTCTTGCTTCCACGAACCAGGGAGTATCTTATCAAAACTTGTCGGGTTCAAGTTATGATACAGTAAACACAAATACACATCTTCCATTCTCAGTGGTGTCTTGCAATAAACGTTTACTGAAATCATCCTGCTTCCCCATTGTAATGAATGGAAATTCCCCCCGCCCAATGAATCCAATGAAATTCGTGCTGCATTTTGACAGTCAATAAAAGAGGCAAAGATTGATACAAGCAGACTATTGTTGTTCACGCATGACCTGTAATAACTCATCAACATTCGAATGAATTTACATCTGGAATTTGGGGTAACTTCCTCCCTGAGCCGTCACCTTATTGTGGATGAAGGGTTTATGCGTTCCAAGGAGCTGACTTGCCTGGGCCTTTGTGCCTCTGGCAGAAGTACATTTCGTCAATTTATTGTTCTGTGTACTACTTCTTCTTTCATTTAGTTGACGGATTCTGTTTATTTGCAAAACAATGTCAGGAAGGGGACTCCGATTAGCTAGAGTCGTGCGCATTTTGATGGCATAAATATACTCACAGCTCGTGCTGGTAACTAAATATCACGATTCTCGCTCATATAATCAACCGGCCCTATTAATATTGTCCTTTAAAACAGAGGTCCCCAACCCCCGGGCTTGGTGCCGGGCCGCACAGAAAGACTAAATAACTTACATTATTTCCGTTTTATTAATCTGAAATATATTTTATTTGGAAAGATTACCGGATTCTCTGCTATACCCGTCTACAATATGTTACACTTGACGCAGGTGAAGGCGGTGCTTCTCGGTTACCGCTAAAATGAAACCCAACAGCTAGCAAAATGAGTAAAAAAACAACCGCCTTTGGAAAGTTCCTTTGGGAAAGGGAAAAGGCCCAGCCAGGAGACAGAAGAGTGAGCCAACGACTTCCAAGAAAAAGAAGGCTATATTTAATAAGACAGTATCAGGAGTCCTACTTAAGATATGGATTTATCTCAACGGGAGATTCCACACACCAAGCCCACTCTGCGTAATATGCGGCCACGGTGAGTCGTATTTTTCATGCACTTTTTTTTTTTTTTTTGCGGTGTATTTTATTTTGAAGACACGTTTCAACGTTACCATAGCGACCAGAGAGCGTTGCGGCCAGATCGGACGTTCCTCGTGTCATGATTCGTTTTTATTATTTTTCGAAAATACCACAGTTTTTAACGCTTGCTATGTCATATTATTTCGTTGTATTTATCTGGCCTCAAAGGCCAGTCCCTGAAAATATTGTCTGAAAGGCTAATGGCAGTATCTGCAAAAAGTTGAAATTGAGAAAATCCATCCTAAAGTTTGTTCTTTGTCCAGAACACACAAATTAGAATAATTAAATGAATAATCATGGAATATTTTATACTGAATATCATCAATATACTAGAATCATATACTGCTTGTTGCCAAAACTGCAATATGTCATTTTCACCAAAATATGCAGATACTGCCGATTGAACCGGTCCGTGGGGCAAAAAAGGTTGGGGTGAGGTGGTGGGTGGGATTGACTGACGCTCAGTAAAAACAAAAACCAACCAAAAAAGGTCTTGGCCCGGGACCAAATGAGACGTGCCCCAGTGCCGCTCACCGGTGTTTGGGGACCACTTCTGTAGGGCACTCCAAATGGGGACCCTGGCTGCTGGGGGCACTGTATTTCATGGTTTGCTCTGCGTCACAACATCGTTTTTCAGAACTTGGTGTGGTTGCACTTTTTGTGGTCCAAAAAAAAAAAACTAAGAAAAGCCCAAGCTTTACACATCAAAAAGGGTAATAAATGGTGCCAAAGAGATTAATTTATCTCCCAGGGTTGGCTGAGAGGAGGTTTTTAATTAATCATGTTTATCTTCCTTCAATCTTTTTTGTGTTGCTTCTGGGAATTCCGTTCCAGTTCAATGATCCTCATGATCTCGAGCGATAGCAGTGAGGTAATCGCGGCGGTGAATGCCAAATGCTATTTTTCAAGTCACTTCTTATCAGTGGTACTTAATACAAGAATGTGGCAGATCATGATTGGAAGCCATTGCAGCTGACACCGCAGTCGCACTTACAGAAAATCCATCTCGGAGCTCTTGAATAGCTTGACGGTCACGCATTCATACACCCTGGGCTCACGCCACAGCACTGCAAAAAAAATGCATTTGTATGCCATTAATTCACTCCAGTGCTGTCTGTCAACGTGGTTGACTCTTTTTTTGTTTTATGACCATCACCACATCGCACTGTTGTTTCCAAAATGTTTTCTGAATGTAAATACCATGAGTTTAAGTCAATTGACTTACCCGCCGCAGGCTGAGTAAAAACATCTTTAGTCACAGTCAAAACATTTTTTATTTGGAATTTAATTTCAGTTCGGTTTCTTACAAACATTGCTGGTACAAAATGGTGTCCTTAAAACTCCACTGCAGATTCATTGTGTAAGTCTAACATAAGGTAAACAAGTAACTATTCTGATACAGTTCAACAGAATGGAAAAAAAAACCACAAAACAAAACCACAAAAACAGAGTGGCTTCACTCCGGTCCTAGTTTGCACGTACAGTTCAGAATAATCGCAGTTAGTTTTAGTGAGTAAAGCTCCTAATCCTTTAAAAAAAAAAACGATTTTATTTGCATACACCTGAATACAATGGGAACTATTCAAAATGAAATACTTAAGAAAAAAAAATCAAATGTTTCATCATGTTACAGAAATGGAAGAAAATTGAATATTAGGTAGTCCACAATTCAGCTGCCTATCATAGTTTGGCTTCAGAAACCGCAATATCAATGTAACCCCCGCTAGCTGTCTATTGGATTTTTATCAGGGGACGCAGCGAGCCACTTCATAGCATTCATCTTTTGCAGCACGTTTTGAAAAGATTAAAAATGAATACTAGGCTATGAAAAAACGTATTTTCTGTATAAACTAAAACCTGCTGAATATTTTGTTTCTCAGTGTATCGCTGATCGAATATTTAGTATTTCTGAGAGCTGCTTCTCATCTCTGTTGCGTTGAAATGAATTGAAGTGAATTGAATCATGATGTTTCCATAATTGTCTGCATTTAATGCTTTGACCTCACCTCAGACGCAGCGTTTGGTTAATTGCCCCCTGCTGGTTCTCTATTGGATTCAGCTCTGGAGATGAGGCTGGCCGCTCCGTAGGATTCCTGTTTTGCACCATGGTTGAGAGAGGAAAGTAATTTCATCTGTGCTGTATGTTGCACACAGAGCATATTTGACAATCAAGCTTGACTTGACTTGATTTTGTTAGTTTAATTTTCAGCAGAATGATGTCCAAGTCAATGCCGAATAGGCCATAAATGGGACCAAGTTTAGTTTCATGATGTTTGGGCCACCATGCTGCATTGTTTTCACACACCTGGCCAAACTGTCTTTTTTCTTTTTCTTTTTTTAAATGTGCAACATTCCCATTGCATTTGTCCATCCATTCCATCCATTTTCTGATCCGTTTACCCTCATGAGGGTCGCGGGGCGTACTGGAGCCTATCCCAGCCGTCATCGGGCAGCAGGCGGGGGGACACCCTGAACTGGTTGCCAGCCAATCGCAGGGCACACAGAGACGAACAACCATCCGCGCTCACACTTTGGGACAATTTAGAGCAGGGGTCTCAAACTCAATTTAGCTGGGGGCCACTGGAGGCAGAGTCTGGGTGAGGCTGGGCCGCATCAGGGTTTCCACAAGAAAAGCGCTGATAAATCATTCCAATGTTCTCAAATATCTTTATTCTTTAACACAAAATAATGAATTAAATCAAATAATTTTCAAAAGAAGCCACTCCGTCCTTCTCCATGAAGTCTTTTACTTCTGCTCTCAACCCCAAAAATCTCTTTAATACGTTTCCCCTGCTGAGCTAACGTACCCCAGTGAAGTAGAGCACATCCCCGTATTCAGATTTTATTTCCTCTAAAAAATGGGCGGGGCGGAATAGGGTCAATACCTCACGTGATTGGTTCGTTCAGCTCCGCACACAAGAGTCATTCATATCAATCTTGCGGGCCGCACTAATATTAATCTTTCATATTAAGACGGGGGCCGCAAATGATCATCCTGGGGGCCGCAGTTGGCCCGCGGGCCACACGTTTGAGACCCCTGATTTAGCGCGTTTCATTAACCTGCCACGCGTGTTTTTGGAATGCGGGAGGAAACCGGAGTACCCGGAGAAAACCCACGCAGGCAAAAGGGAGAAACATGCAAACCCCCCCACACAGGAAGGCTGGAGCCGGAATCGAACCCTGCACCTCTGCACTGTGAGGCCGACGTGCTAACCGGTCGACCCCATTGCATTTGTGTGTATGAAAATAAAAGCTACAAGAAGGATGTTGAGGGTTGGGGGGGGTTGGGGTGGGGGGGGGTTCATACATTTTTAAACACACCAATAGAATTCCGAACCGCACACACAGCGAGACCAGCCTCTATATCACAAATGTCTCCTCTGCTCACAAAGAACTGGACATTGAGCTCTTTTGTTTTGGGCCTAGACGATGTGTCGGATTGTTATTATTTTACAAGGTGCCGGCGCTCGAGAAACGCCTCAGCGAGACATTTTGTCCGCCCTTCTAGCCGTCCTGCACCGCCTCGCCTCGGCCCTTAATGAGGCGCTTGTGTCCCCTCTTGCCGGCGGGGCCGCGCGGCTTGGCAAAGGCCTGCCTGAGCGCGCGCTGCTTAGGATGAAACTCTTCGTACAGAAACCCCTCCGTCAACACATCTCCATCGTCGATTTCCAACTAGAGAGAGGAAAAAAAAAATGTTTGCGTATTTGCCACGCTTGCATTTGGTGTGGCTTTGTTATATGCGTCCGTAAAATCCTCCGCAAAAATACCAAGCGCGTTATGTTTCTCTGAGCATCAAATTCCTAGAAAAGAATTCAACGGCGCACATGACCTCAAGTGTCCTCAAAGGACTTTTTATTCCCCCCCCCCCTACAGCTGCTCGATTGAATGTTCTATCCCGTGTACAGTACAACTCCCCTTTCACCTTTTTCGCAACCTGCAGCTGGTAATCTCTCTCCGCCTCCTCCAAGAGCCGACTCTTGCAGCTGGAGTAGAGCATTCGCTCCTTGATGCTGCAGCTGTATCCAGGCATGGAGTAGATGAACACTACAAACAGGATGACAGATGTTTAATGGACGCAAACGCTCAGACCGTCACTTCCCGTACCTACTTTCAGGTGATAGATTTTGTAAATGTGCTTAAGAGGCAAACGCAGCTTAAAAAGTGGCTTACGACAGTTTGTAAAAGAACAAACAGTGAAAAAAAAATATTTCGTTTTTATATTTAGTCAGGACCGAAACCATTCAGCGATTTATCGACCAGAAGCAGAACTTTTAAAGTCTACAGCTGACAGGGGAGCCAGTGTCGGGCCTTGAGGACAGGAGAACTATGTTCTGATCTCTTTGTTTTGGCCAGAACCCGAGCTCCAGCTGGTTGATGGCTTTTTTTTTGAGGGAAAGAAGACCGTTAAAATAGTCAAGTCTATTGTAGAGAAGCTTCTCCGAGTCTACGGGGAGCATGCAACCCTTCAATCTGGAATGGTGGACGTGCTAACCGCTCATCCGACGTGCCGCCCCATGGGAAGGTTATTAAATTAAAAATTGAATTTTCCGCATTACCACAGTTGGGTCTCACATTTGACCTCCTGGGAATTTATAAATTCTTGTGTAGGGTTTCCAAATTCTCCCCTTGCTTCGTTTTTTGTTTTTTTTTTCCTCAAAGTACTCCGGTTTCATCTCACATTCCAAGAACATGAAAGACTCGAAATTGTCCATAAGCGCCAACGTGGCTGTGAATACTTGCCTATTTGTTCCCCCGTGATTGAGTGGTAACCGCTCCAGGTTCCCTTTTGCTGATGTTTGCATTTTTATGTGTGTATTTAAAACGGACAGACAATGACACGTGATGCCAGTGAGTGGCTTGATTCATGGACCGAGCTACAGGCGGCTCTTTATTGTACTGTACATTGATTTAGATCCGCTGATTTTGCTTATTTGTGTCCCACAATGAATTCAGAGAAGTCACGAGTGGTTTATTTCTGTCCATTTCATCCATTTTGTACAGCGCCTGTCCTCATGAGGATTCATGGCTTAACCGACTTTGGGCTAAAGAAGTAAGGTACACCCTGGACCGGTTGCGCGATCAATCACAGGCCACGTCGTGGATAGATAAACAACCATTCACATGCACAATCACATCTATCGACAATTTGGACTCTTTGATGCACGCCACAGCCAAGATTTCAACCCAGATCCAACTACTTGGTCACAGTGCTGTTTGTGGTGATGCAGAAAAAATATTTCTCCGAAATCAAATTACTGCAAGTTTGTCTTGTCCATCTGGCCTATTTTCGACAGCTGATCTCGTCTGACATCTGCGACTAAATATAGGCCTGTTGTCAGGAGGGGGGGGGGGGGGGGGGGGTTAAACGTGGAGACATTCCATAATCAAGCATGAGACTCAATAATGGCGTACCGACGGATTCGAACGAGTCGCCTTCATGGGAGTGCTTGTAGAGGAAGAAGTGATATCTTGGCGTGTCTTTGGGGACTCTGTAAGGCAAGTCCCGTGTCTCCGTGTAGTGGAAATGAACCAGTTCAATCGTCTCTCGCGCCACATCCAGTCTCTGGGAAAGTGGAGGTTGGTCATTCAGTGTTTGAATTATTTTGGTGTTCTAAGTGGTTGCGGCGGTGGGGCGCTGACCAGCTGTATGTAATTGATCTGCTTGTGGGCAAGTTGCTGGAGGGCTCGTCTGGCCGTCTCCTGCAGCGGGAAGGCCAGGCCTTGAAGGGTTTTCTGCTTACTATCCACGCTGTTCTCTACTGTCACCTGCAGGGGGCGGCAAGCACACATCTCATCTTTTAGTCATTGGATGAAGAAATACTGTATGTGTTTTTTTCATCAGGTTGCTAAAGAACAGACGTCAAATTCGGTGAGAAAGGCTTCCCTCGATCTCGCCAAGTACACACATCGGCCCTTCCGATCATAATCACCTGTTGGTCCGAAACTGATATTGGTCCGAAACTGAATGATTCCCAACCTTTATTGAGCCAGGTCACATATTTTGTACTGGAAAAATGTCATACTATATCACCAAACCAAAATTGCAGCGTAACTCCTGAAATAATGATGATCATGTTTCATTCACTCACCAACATATATTATGTATGATATAAATGTTGGCAAAAGTGAAGTGGGTGAATTTTTTTGCAACGAGAACACAACAGAGTGGATTTTTTTGGGGGGGATCACCTCAGTCAGCTTGATCCTCTGCAGCTCCTGCTCAGCTAGCGTGAGCGGTGCAGGGCCGGAATACGACGACACGTGACGCTGGTAGCCCGACAGGCAGATGTCCTCCTGCGGGGAGGGGTGGAAAAAGATAACATTTAGAGAGTCCCTTTGAAACACACGTTGCTCCTGCCCCCTGCCAGCCAAATGGACTCTGACCTCCAGTGTGCCAAACATCTCGTACTTCACATGGCCACCGCCAAACTCCTTCTTGACGGTGGCACGGGTGGCAGCATACAGCATCTTGTCTTTGACCTGCAAACAGCAGAGGAACATAGAACCCCCCCCCCAAAAAAAAATAAAAACTGTACAATTGAAAAAAGCTCAGCTCGACAAAATAAAATGATGCATGTACAATGAAGTGAAAAATATTTACCCCCTTCCCTCCTGATTTCAGTTTTCAATGTAAGTTTGAAAGATTTTATACTTTAGTTGAGAAACGAGGCGGCTTTTGGCCTGGAAAAGTCACAAGTGCCTCATTATCAAACATTACTGACTTCAAAATAAGATTACCACTACAAGACTGTAAAATTATCACAGGATTTTATGGAGAGATTCATTTTATAAGATTACCACTGTAATCTAAATGTAGTTGAGTTAGCCTGGCCTGCTTTTATCACAGTAATGAAAAGCAGCACATGGCATTGGTCCCTTGAATGAGTGATTTTTACCAATGTTTTGATGAAGAACAATTGTTGATTTATTAGAAGGAGACTGCGGGTTTTTAGACAATAGAACAGAACAACATTTGATCAGTAATTCATACTGGCGGCTCCAAAAGAGATCTTGGAATTAATATCACCAAGAACCGTGATAGCTTGTGATGCAGCCAGATGCTTGTTGTTCTGCTCACAAAGATCAGTTGATGATTTGTCATGTAGCACAGTGGTCACACGCACAATCACGGCTGAAGACACGATCAACGCAAACACGTTACGGAAAACACAAAGGAGCTCAAATTGCTAGATGTCAGATAGTAAGTGACATGCTCTGCTAAAAGGCAAAGCGATTAGTACTTTTGATTAGCTCGTTTCGCTAAGCAGCAGATCAAATGATAGACCCTAACGTTTCGACTCTCCGCTGCGGATTACTTTTTGTGGACAAGCCTCATAAATTCTGACTGCTCCTGTCAATGCGTTTATCAGTGTTGATGTCTGTAACATACGGAAGACTCATCAGGTGACCAGGATAAGAAGAGCCACTCAAAGCCCAGTGCATTGTGGGAGTCCAGGCGGTAGAGCACATAGCAGGGCTCCTGCCGGTCCAGCAGAGGTAAAAGGAAATGGTCGTAATCCCGGTCCCAGCTCTGCTCTGGTTCCCTGTAGGCCCCCAGCACCAGCTGTTCTGAAAGTCACACCAGGCGGACATGACATTCCTTACCTTGCATTACAACACACTTTCACAGGATGATGTAATGTTTAGTTTCTTTTAGCAACCTTTTATCTAGCTAGCTAGCTAGCTAGCTATTGTCGAGCCAGCAAATTGAGCTAATGTTGCTTTGTTTTTAGTGCAACATATCTGCCATGTCAAATCAATATCTTCTAGATAGCTTATTGAGCTAATGTCGCTTTGCCTTTTAGCGTAGCACATCGGCCATTTTCTAGCCATCAGTCAATCTCCTAGATACCAATGTGAGCTAATGTCGCTTTGCTCTTTCGAGAAACATGTCAACCATTTTCTCGACATCAATCTACTCACTGGATAGCTATGCGGGGTATATGGTATTTTTGTTTGTTTGTTTGTTTCTTTCGTGGAAAGCGGTGGCCATTTTCTCTCAACCACAGTATTTGTTAGCCAGCAAATTTCAGCTGAAGTCACGATAGGCTGGGATTGTCTGCCTCTCTACCCGTCTGTCTGTCTGTCCCTGAGCTGTCCAGCCATCTCTAGTCCCTCCACCCCTGTCGTCTCTCCTTCATGTCTGTCAGTCTGTCTGTCTCAATATACTTGCTTGTGTCCATCCATCTGTATCTGTTTATTATCTGTCTGTCAGTCCACATGTGTATTCATCTATGTCTGTTTATTTGTCCCTGCCAGTCTTACATTGTTTGTCTGTCTGTCTGCCTGTCTGCCTGTCTCATCAATCAAGCTAGTCTCATCAATCAAGCTAATGCTGCTAAGTGCTTTGCTTTCTAACATGGCATTTCAGACATTTTCTGTCTAAAAACTGATCTGCTCAATAGCTAATCATTAATCGAGCAAATGTAATGTTTAGTATAACATGCTGTTGATTTTGTATTCATCAGGCTATCGTCCAGCTAGCTAATGAAGCTAAATTCGTGCCCTTGCAGGATACTGCTTGGCTTTGCTGACTAGTCTCCTGCAAACTGTTTCTATTCTGAGGGGTAACAAATTCCTGTTCTGCATATTTTCCACCAACTATCCTTCTTTAACCGTGCCTTTGTTATGTGAGTACGGCACTTCTCTTGAATGACCACCACATTAGGAACAACAGTGAATGAGATCCAGTCCAAAATATTGACTTTATAAAGATAGTTAAGCTTTGGCCGTGAAAATTGTGAGTGTGTTCTCGGTTCTTATTCACAGGACAGGATATAAAACGCTTCCTTCACCCTTCCTTGGAACTTTTTGCAATCAGGTTACTATCTTGCGATGTGTCAACATTTCAACTCCAAACACTTGGGGAATTTATCGATTCTCCATTTAAATAAAACCTTACTACATAACATAATGTAAAATCCCTACCAATCTGCCTCAGCACTTTTTGCACTCGCAACGCTCTCTTGGGGTATGTTAGCATAGCATATGTTAGAATTTCATACCCAACTACAGAACAAGATTTTAGGATTTATATTCCTGGTATATATTTATATCAGGATCATAAGAATCATGGTTTAGCTGGGCCATAGGTGATCCTATCCTTGCCTCTGATTGCACAAGGGTCAATAATGAGTCAGTGAGGAAAAGTAGTCAAAGCAATATGTGCCACTGGGCAGAAACTGGTTCACATGACCCAGCCAAAAAAGAGGTGAAGCACAGGAGTGATGTCACAGATGGTAAAAAGGGTCCGTACAAAAAAACAAGAGTCACGAGTGGTGTGACGCAAGAGTCAGATGCACACGCCACATGAACATACCTAGAAAACACTGGCCTCACTCAACCATTTCCCACTTAACACTTGAGCAGCTGCCTCCAAATCTTTTTTTCCCCTTCCTTTCCTTCCTGCCTCCAAATCTTGTTATGTTTGTGGGTTTTTTTTTCCTTAGAAGTGTCAGATCAGATCAACGTCGTCTTTTCATGTTTTTTTTCCGCTGAAAACCAACCCGTTTCGAAATGATTAACAAGATGATTGTAAACCCTTTGTACTCAAAGCACCATGGGAATAATGCTTTAGTTTATTCCGTGTATTCCTTTGTTTTGCTATTACAGTATATGCATATTATCTGAATCATCCGTAGTTGACTGGCAACAAGAGATGTTTTAAATATCTTAAGAAAAACATCAAAATGTTTAACTTTTGGCTTAGTCCCTTCAAGTCAGGGGTTGCCACATGGTCCATCCATCCATCCATTTTTCTAATCCGCTTTATCCTCTCAAGGGTCGCGGGTCGGTAGAAAGGTAAACCCAATTTTGTGTCAAATGGTCAAAAGTGTGTCGGGGGGCTGATTGATGTAACTGGATATTTAGAGACTTTTGAACGTTGTATTCCTGACCCGTAAAATTCATGCAAAAATTGCCGACTGAAAAACTTCCAAGGCGGCACACTGACAACAATATAGAACCAATCACAGAGAGACACAAAGCCAGTGGAACAACCAACACAGAATTTTATCATCTCAGTGGCGTGTCGTTAGGGTCACTCACCGTCTTGTATGCGCACCTTAATGAGGCGCACCGCTCCTCCTCTCGCCTGAACCAGAAACTCCCTCAGCTCTGGCGTCACCACAAGGGCGAGAAACATGGCGGCTCAAGCTGGAGCAAGAAAGTAGCAGGGTCCGTCGTCCTGGCAGGCCCCACGAAACTGTCAGTTTGAGTCACGAGAAAAAGAAAAAAAAACTACAAAAAAAAACAATCCTAAAGTCTGCGATTTACTCTTTCAACTTGAAAATGTCTAAATACAGTTGTGTGGAGCTGTCCGGGGCATCAGAGACCTTATGGGTGTGCGAGATAGGACTTCGCTCAACTAACTGGGACAGTATCGTGTGCACACAGATAGGGAACATGATCACCCACCCTGACTACCAAATTTAGCTCCCACCGATGGTCCAGTCTTAGTGTTGACCCATGAAAAAAAACATGCACCCAACACCACAAATGAAGGGGCAGGTGACGTACATATGCAGTCACAACCCTGTTTCGACATGCTTTTCCATTGGAAATATTGTGTACACACATAGATATAGATACCAAACAACAGATTCAGGAAACAAATTTGAAGCTTCATTTTCCCATCACTACCCATCGGTGCAGGTCTAGCCACCTGTCGCCCTGCCTTCTGGCTCTGAAGGGGGGGGCCCTGGTGAACCGTGTCCTGACGAGGGAAAACGTTTCCCAAGTATTGGAATCATCCATTCCGGACTTGGGCCTTCCTGTGTGGAGTTTGCATGTTCTCCCCGTGCCTGTGTGGGTTTTTGTCCGGGTACTCCGGTTTCCTTCCACATTCCAAAAACATGCATTGTAGGTTATATGGGCACTCAAAATTTTCCCTATGTGTGAGTGTGAGCACAAATGGTTGTTCGTCTCTGTGTGCCCTGCGATTGGCTGGCAACCGGTTCAGGAATAGGCTCCATCACCCACTACGACCCTTGTGAGGATGAAGCGGATCAGAAAACAAATGTTATAGATGTATGTGTGTGTGTGTATATACACACACAAACATATATTTTGGTTTGGCATCATTAGTACAGTACTTGTTTTACATAACATGTAAAGTTTGGAATTATGGTGAAACAGAAAAGGACACATGATATTGTTCAATAAATATAATTGCTTCACTCATTTTTAACTTACAGTCACATTATCAATTGAAAGATATTGCTAAACATTTGGATTTTTCTTAATGTGTAGATTATCAGTCATCCAGGTCATGGTCATTCTCAAAGGTTGAATCAAGGCAAATTAACTATTCTTGTTAAATGTTTTGTTTTAGGTTATTTTTAGCACAAGCAATTAAAAAATGACTTCCATGATTATGCCAATGATATTTAATTGCGTTACATGATGATTTGAATTGAATCAGGAGGTACAACAATACCATATTTGGAAATTGTTGAACCTTCCGGCGATCTCTTAAAGAGTTCCACTTTTAGGCATGTTTGACTATATAAATTGGACTTCTCATTTATGAAGCCCAAAGCAATTGAGGTGAGACTATAAATTCTTCACATCCATTTGAACGAAACTACATTCTTCCAAGTATTAATCAAAACTGTGGGAGAATATTTAAAAAATGTGGACAAACACTCAAACGTTTCCATGGAAAAATTTTAATAGAAAATAAAAATATATACATATATATATATATATAAAAAATGGACACATAATGTACTACCACACGACATATTTACAATGTATTGGCTCACAGAAGATGACATGCCGCCCCCTGCTGGCGCCATTTCGCACTTCAGTCATCTATGGTGGGAAGCCAGAACGCCTGAAAAGACAAGCGGATATAATTTAAAGCTACTTGTGTGCATTTGTATTTTACGAGCATTCAAAAAGTGTCGTCTGATATGCCCTAAAGCTGAATGTCATGCTTCATCACTTTGCCTCCAGTCTGCTGGGAACAAATAAACCAGTGTTGCTCCGACATTCCACGAAGCGCACAGGCGTGAGCATGTGATGGCGCAGCATTTGCTCACCATGTTCGAGCAGGCGCTGGCGAATGTCATGAATTTGGGGTTGAACTGGAGGCACGTGATGGGCCCCGTGTGCTTGCCGTCCAGCACGGCCACCTTCATGCCGCTCTCGGCGTTCCACACGTGAATCTTGCCGTCCTCGGATCCTGCGACACAAACGATTGGAAATTTCAGCCCAGCCGGAAATGAAACATGAACTCTATCAACAATTGGCTCATCTGCAAAAATGAGTAGGCAAATCGTGAATGACTGGTTTGCCAACTGCCAATAGACTCAACAGAAGAATAAGTAAGGCCAATACATTAGGTATGGTTATGCTTTGAGCGTGCATTTGCAGGTGATGTGGGGACTACGTGTTATTACGGTCTTTTTTTCCCCCCAGTTAAAAGCTGTTGAGTGCAATGTGTCTCGAGAAAAAACACGTTTAAAAACCGTTAACATGGGTGTTTTTGAGAATCGGCACTGGAACAGATTAACAAAATGTCCATCTTGTTTCACAAGGCACCACTATCGTTTGAAAATGTCAATCGGATGCAGGTTTTCTTTTAAATAAAACCTAATTTTTTCATTGAGTGTTTGCTAATGGAGTAAAATTTACTTACAGGCTTTGTCCTTTTTAATTAACGGTTTCAACATGTGTTCTAACTTTCAAATTTACAAAGAAATTAAAAGCTAAAACCTTTGAAAAAATGTTCTTGGCAGGTTTTATACAATACATGCTAATTTATGTAGCGCTTTCACAACAGCAGCAGCTGTAACGAAGCGCTTAACAAAACAGTTAACATAAAGTAAAAAATAAATAAAAACAACACAACATAAAAACAGTCATGCAGTCCTAACCACTTTTCCCCCCTCATACGCTTTGTTGTTTAAAGCAGTGAAAGAGGAGAGAATCAAAGTGTCCTTTCACCAGTGGATCACAGATGTCATGCTCAAAATGTGCTCGCGTCGGCTACAAGCTAAGTTTCAAAGTCAACAAGAAGCTGTAGCATCCATTGACGAAAAAAGAGATTGGTTCCCTTCTCCTGTGCATTTTAAACACTAATATTTTTTTGAATGCTTTTACAATACATTCAAACGTTACCATACATTACATTTACTGGGTTTTAATCTTGTTAAACATGTTTGTAGGATGTCTGCGTGAGGAGCTACGCAGACTGTAACTTACCGATGACGACAAACTGAGAGTCGGGTGTGAAAGAGGCCTCCAGTGTGACACCTTTATTGTTGTTGTATCCCTGCAAACACAGAAACACAACACTTGAGAGCGCCGATCGCTCTGCTCCGTTTCATCTTCACCGACTCAAAACGACATTTTACAAGTTGAATTAAGAAATACACGAGTGAAACACACTTCAGTTGTACTTTTCTCTTTTTGTAATGCAAGTGACACGGGACTTTTTTGTCACTCCCCGATTCTGGTTTAGTGCGCGTGTGCTGGCCCTTTAAGGAGTGACACAGCAGAAGCACCGGCCGGGTATGAACCGGTGTAAAAATGTTGTCAAATATTCTGACTAGCTTTTGATTTAGGGCAGAAACAAGTCCTTGAGTTATTCAGGTACCACAGTTCAACAAAATCCTTGAGATAATCTTTCTGCTTCAAGGACCCTGTTTTTTTTTTTGTTTGTTTTGTTTTATCTATACTCACGCACATACAGGTCTATCTCGACTTGAGACCCCATTTTAAAATCATAACGTCTTTAAATCCTACTTTGAAACCTTCCTCGTCAAACCCTATATTGCACAGGTTGTCAAACTCAAGGCCCAGGGGCCAAATCGGGCCTGCTAGATTATTTGAAGCGGCTCGCAAAAGCACATTTTGTGAATTGATTTCATGTTTCTTGCTAAAACAACAACATTGCAAATTCACTTTAAAAAATCTTGAGCTATTATTCACCAGTTTTGTTGTGTGTAACATCCTTCATTTTCTTTGTTTCATGTCATAATGGCCTTCCGAAGGAAACCGTAACTATGGTGGATCCACGAAAAAAAGGAGCTTGCTATCTTGTAATCGTCACTTTTGCTTGTCGCATCTATAAAGTCTGAGCTCCATCTTTGAAGCTTTTATTGAGACTGATATAGGCTGAAATTGGTTTGAGGAATGGTGCAATGTTGGAGGAGGACATTAAATTACCCACTTTTAGTTGACCCTGGATTTCATATCAAGAACATTTTGGTTAACATAGAAACACTAAGCATGTTACAGTTGCACTGTAAGGTAGAAACAGTACTGAACACATTGAATTTGTTCCATCACATAGCTCTCTGACGGCTTATTTTCATGAAGTGCCCGTTCTATTGACTTTTGCGCTGAATGCAACGCGACTGGCCGTGTGCGTCTCACCCCGAAGGAATGCAGCACGGCCCCTTTAAACGCGTCCAGGATGCGGAGGGCACCGCCGTTGGTGGAGAGGAGGATGAGTTTGCCATCGTTGCTGAACTTGAGTCCAGTCCACTCGCACGTCCTGTCGTACTGCAGCTTGAAGGTCGCGAAGGGACCCTGCAGACCGATGGGAAGGATGAATGTGAAGCTGCTCAACGTCACTGCACGTTGTATAGTCGTCTGCTCACCTTGTCAAATGACCGCAGATCGTAAAGCTTGACCATTTCGGAATTGATGCCCGCCGCAAAAATGAGACCCTCCGGATCAAATGAGCACACCGGCTTCCCCTGGAGGTGCATGAGACCCTGCGCGTGACAACAGGTGGACGACACGGTACTTTAAAGGGGACAGAGGAGAGAAAAACTGACTTTCTCAAAGGTTGTATACCAATACAGTGGTGCCTTGAGATGCCAGTTTCATTCATTCTGTGACCACACTCTTAACACAAGACATATTTCCCCACACAAATTGAATACTGCGCTCCCATCCATGTCTGTCATTGTGCTTTTGTGCACAGGTGGAAAGGTGAGGCCAACCTCAATTCAAAATCAAGTCAGCGAATTATGTATTGTACTCCATTAATCGTCTTACGGTAAACTGTGAGGGGGGGAAAAAATAAATATTGATAGTACTCCGGGGTTACCTGGCAGTTTGGTGAGCGTAGATCCCACAGTCTTATGGTTTTATCCAGAGATCCAGAAATGAAGGTGTCATCCACGGGAGACATGGAGAGGGAGGTCACTCTGAACACAACAGTCAAGTGAATGAAATCAACGCGGCCCAACTGGGGGCGGGGGGGAAGTAAATAAGACAAGACTAGAAGAACTCACCTTTTACTGTGCCCAGGGAAATAGCGGATGTATTTATTGTCGTGAAGGGACAAGTATCTGATTGTATCTTTGGAGAGGACAACATTTAAAAACATTGGTGAGAGTGGTCATCAAACATGGTAAGTAACGTATTTAATGAACAAAATCAGGCCCGCTCAGTGGAGATGAGTGTGCTCGGACATGGGCAAGGCAGTCATTTGTACAGTTAGCTCCAGTGTGGGGAACAATCATAGACCCAAAAACTGTACAAACAACTACCTCAGGCCAGAGCGAGCAGTCGTGTGGCGAGCATCCTGGAGACACTTACAATCACATGTGCGCACACACTCTAGTCTAACATTTAACTTCAATCGCTGCACTTATTGCTCATATTACGTGGGGAAACTAAAATCGATAGAGATGCTCTCAGTTGAAGTTGTCGGCCAATTTCAGACTTATCAAACCACACACAAATAACCAGTCGAGGCAAACTGAAGCAGACTGCATAGGCATAGAAAAAAAAGTAGTGTTTCCGGTAACCCGACCGACCGAGAATTTCTACCTCGAAAAAAAACTTTACAGTCGGCATTTTTTTTCAAACCTTCTACATTTTTGTGTAATAATAATAATAATAGTACATTTCATTTATAAGCGTCTTTCAAAACACTCAAGGACGCTTTACAATCAAAACAAGAACAATAAAACCACAGACAAAATTATAAATAATAAAAGGAAAGATGAATTTAGAGCGTTTACATTGGTGCAAACTCTCGCGATATTCACGTTGCGTCGTTTCTGCATCAGATTGGATGATCTGTCTGAGCCTGTGTGCCAGTTTGATTGACATTGAAATGAGCCAGTCACCGAGCTTTTAGTGCAGACATCCGTCGCGAGCAATTTTTCAACTCGCATTCTGTTCCGAGTTGAGCTGGAGACTTCTAATCATTTTAGCGACACTCATTGTTGTTAACAACTAGCGACAAATGAATCTTTTATTTCTGGTGGGTTTTATTGTAGTTCCTGTAGTTGTAGGACACTAATTAAGTACCGGGAAAAGACGCCTTGTTGGTATGACAGGGTCACAGATCATTTTCTTGAAAAGGAACGGAGCTAGAGTAGAATTCACGTATAAATAAACGGACACATTTTATGATGTCGACCAAAATTGAGCTTCCCCTCTTTGACAGACGAGCATCCGGTTTCAATGCCTCCTTGTTTTATGTTTATTTTGTTTACGTTTTTGATGGGGGGATTAAAAAAAAAAACTTTGTCCGACCTACCGACCCCTATGCTGAAATTTCATGTTGCCGGAAACACACTACTTATTTTTCTACGCCTTACTTTTAAATTGCCTTCATGGTTGCTATTTTCATAAATGAATTAATAAATGGAGACAGATACAACAGTAACAATTCATTATACACACATTGTAAATACAAATTAACAGTATAAAAATATGCACAATACATCTCCTTTCAGTGGATGGAAGGTCCCATTAATTTATTGGAAATGTGGCTGCCATTTAAGAGGACATACCATATTTCCACCATTAGGATGTCAGGTGATAGTAACGGTTTAAGAAAGCGAAACAAAAAAAATCATAGTTCACACATTTGGCTTCCAAAAAAAAAAAACTTGCATCAACATACCATCAATTTTGTTGGAACTGTAGACCACTGTGTTGGCTGCATGTGTGTACCTGATCAAATCCACTCCATACTTTTTACTGTAGAGAGTCCTCTTGGGTCTGGTAACACATTTGAGAGAGAAAACGATGAGAACGGTAGGAACATTGTCAAGTCATCCATCTTCTGTTCAACTTACGTTGTTTACAACAGTTGACTTAAGATAAGATGGATATTGAACTGGATGAAATGTATAGATCACTTTAAAACCAAGCACAGTTGCATACAAAGTGTTGTATATGAAATAAAAAATCAGACAAATGAAGACAGCCACATACAGGGCCCATGTCGACAAACAAGCATTTCCGGATTCGAACCCATAACCTCAGAACTGCAAGGCAGAAGTACTACCCATTTCTCAGCGTATTGCAAGGGTAACATGATAACTGTATTTATTGATCAAATGTTTCCACACAATTGCTTCTTTAAAAACTTTCCTAAACCAGTAAGTGGCCCTTCACACAATTATCACAGGCCGTGGCTGCTAACTAGCGTTAGCATGTCAGCTAACAAAACAGCTAGAATGCGTGTATTTGTTGGGAGCGGAAAACGACTCCGTCTGACTTACTTCCCTTCTTGGCAGTCGTACAATACGAGCGAATCATCGTCACTGCTGGATATGATCGACTCTCCGTTGGAGCTGAAGTCGAAGCAGTTGATCTTGTCCGTGTTCTCCCGGAAAACCTTCGCCACCCTGAAGCTCCGCAGCACATTGTCCGTCAGCTTCATGGCGGCCTCGCACTCTCGGTCTCTCCTCTGTCTTCTATGTGTGTCCCGTGGGGGATTCCACGAGCCTCTTTGCACACCTTCAAACTTCTTAATACACCTCACCTCTAAAATATACTAAGAGACCCGTAACGGCGATAATCGTCGTTTTCGATCAAAATTAAGGAACGATATTATTTCTTTAGGACCAACCATTACTTGCTGCAACGCCCGCGTAATGTCGGTGTCGCGCATGCGCGGCTGGCCCGACGGAGAGCCGGAAACCACGTGATGTTGGGTATATCGCGAGATTGACATACTGGATTATTTTCAAATACGGTCTTGACGATCATATTCTGATAAACAAAACAAACTGTAAAAACTGTAGCATCCCGAAACACAACGACTGTTCTGAGGTTTATTTTACCAGCTCAACGAGTTCTTATTATCCATACGCTACATTTCGACGACACACACGCGCATAACTTTCTACTATATCACCACAATGAGTTACTGTATATCTTAATCGGGATGCTAATGTCATAATATTGATTTCACGTCATTGTTCTTTTTCGTACTACACAGTTGACATGTTGATTTTCTTTCTAGGATTCACCTACAATTGTGACGTCACATTTCGAACTGATGTCAGCCAATGAGGAAGCGAGCAGTGCTTCCTCTCAGCCAATAGAAGCGCGTTATAGCCTTAAAGGTTCGGACGCGAGGGATTTTTGAAATTAAACTAACGAATCGGGGCTACGTTTGGAGCCACCTTCGGACGCCACATTGTTTTTCTCTCTCTCAATAGACGAGCGTTATTAGCGTTGAGGTTTCAAGACGCCTAGCGTAAAATCAGTCTTGAATTACTCGATCCCTGCTGTCCGCTGCAGTGAAAGAATTGTAACAAGCGAGGTTAACGTTGTGTACCATCGATCGTTTTCAGGAGTGGTTCCTCAGGGTCGCCGTGTAATTTCCTACACTTTGGTAAGTTTGGCTTGGTCTACTCTAAATTGTTACACCATTTATGGTATTGTTCATAAAATGCCCCCATTGTGGGAAAAAAACTGTTAGTTTATTTTAGCCGCAAATATAACGCCAATGGTGTTGCGGCATGCACGGGTAGCGTCAAGTCGTTGCTCTTGAGACGGCGACTTTGTAAACGCGCAAAAATAATTACAATTTACTATCGTACTTTTGTGTTCTACCCCTATCAGACTATGGAGACCGCTGCCAGGGCCAAACTACAAAACGATCTAAAAGTTCAGAGGCCTGAAATGAAGGTAAGTTGCATTGTCAAGCTAACATGGCCTCCACGGCAGTTAATCTAACATTAAGAGGCACTAAAGAGCAGAGGTGGATAATGGTGTCACACGTTGTACTTGAGTAGAAGAAAACAAATAAAGATAGTTGTGAAAGCGCTATATAAATCAGCACGTATTGTATTGTAGATGTCGCTCTGTCAGCTGGTATTGTTTCTAATTGTTCATGCCAGCCTCATCATAGATTTTTTGTCGAAAGACAGTTCCCGAGATGGGATGGCTTCCAGGCATGGGTGAAGGAATGGAGGTGGTTGGTGATGGGTGCAAAGGTGATGCAAAGGCTAGAGCAGGGGTCTCAAACTCGGGTCATGGAGGGCCGCTGTCCTGCATGTTTTCCAAGTCTCCCTGTTGCAACACACCTGATTCAAATGAACAGGTTCAATGTCGGGCTTCTGCAGAGCTTGCTGATGATCTGATCATTTGAATCAGGTGTGTTGCAACAGGGAGACTTGGAAAACATGCAGGGCGCAGGGCATTGGCCCTCCAGGACCTGAGTTTGACACCTATGCCTCAGCCTCTTGCAGATAGCCAACTGGCTTGACAGGAAGCAGCAGCAGCTGGATGAAAACTTCCAATAGAGGAAGCAGATGAGGCTCATTGTGGGTTAGCGTCATCACACTTCCTGTGCATTAGAATGAGTATATCACAACGTTGTCTTTTTGACAATTCATTGTGTTTTCCTTTCATTCCAGCTAGCAGAAGACGGACCAATGCGTATCCCCATCTCCCACCAGTCACATATGGCTTCCAAGCATTTAATAGCCCCGTCCCACCAACCGCAACGTATTCTGTCGGTGTCTAATGGGCCGCAGCGCTGCGTGCAGCCATTAAGACACAATAAGTCTGCACCTCAACTCCCCAGTGCCACCAGGTCTGCTCAACCCGCTGATCAGAATGTCAAACCGGTGAGCACAAATGTGAATCTGCAGCCCAAACATGCTGTCCAGCGAAGCCAGCCCAAGATGAATGAACCCAAAGTGAACCTGGGGATGACAAAACCTGCTGTGGGAGCCACTAAACCAGCAATTGTACCTGCTGTAGGAGCCACTAAACCAACTCTAGCACTATCTGCAAAACCAGCAACGCAAGCTGCAAAACCTGAGATACCACAGAGTACGGTCATGTGAAATGAATGTTAGGTGGTGTGGGGTACCATTGCCAAAATATGTGCTTTTGTTTCTATCAGACAAACCGCCCAAGAAAGATTCTGCAGACTCGACATCATCAAAGTACGTCCGTCTGCATTAACATGCCATTTTAACGTATTGTACCTTTATTGAGACTTGTTTGTTTCTGGGAAGGAGCAGGGAGCGCTGGAGTCTGGACTACTTTGAAATCGGCCGGCCACTGGGAAAGGGCAAGTTTGGCAACGTCTACCTAGCCAGAGAGCGCCAAACCAAATTCATCCTGGCCCTGAAGGTGCTCTTCAAAAAGCAGTTGGAGAAGGCAGGTGTGGAGCACCAACTGAGGAGAGAGGTGGAGATCCAGTCTCATCTCAGGTAAAAAAAATTTTAAAAAACATATAATTTGAATTGCCGTTTTTTTTTTCTCAGAGGGTCACAGAATGGTGCATTTTGTTCCTTGCTACTCTTTGTGTGTTGTGAATCGTCCTCGGTTTACGGAGGAGTTGGGTTCCTACAATAGCAAAGTAAACCCGAATTTGCATTTGAGCAGAGACGCAATGCATCCAGAAAGTTTTCAAAGCGCTTCAGTTTTCCCCCCCCATTTGATTCAGCCTTATTCCAGGATTTAAACATATTTATTTCATCTTATGTTGTTTTCACAAGTCTTGGCACTTACTGGCTTATCCTGGGATCTCGGGGACGGTATTTCATGCCATGTCATGTGGAACTGTGTGTTGGTACGATAACAAAAGTCACGGGAATTTGAAAGCGCTGCATGTTTTCTATGTGTAATTTGTTGCGCGTTTCATCAAACATTTTGAAGAATCTCATAGGCTACGCACTTTCTGCGCAAGCAACATGGTTGCATTCAGGTTCTTTCGCGGAAATCGTTTTTCTTTGATTATAACGTTTTAAAGAGTGTGATTTTAAAGTCCTGGCCCGCATTCGCAACGATCATGCTCACACTCGCGAGCGCGGCTTATCACGTCCGAAACGTATCCCTCGTGATAAATGAGGGTTCGCTGCACTTACTACAAATGCTTCCCTGCAGGCACCCCAACATATTGCGCCTTTATGGCTATTTCCACGACGATTCCCGGGTGTACCTCATTCTCGAGTATGCCCCCAAGGGCGAGCTCTTTGGTGAGCTGCAGCGCTGTGGCTTTTTCTCTGAAGATCGCAGTGCCACGGTAATTTTTATTTTGTGTGTGTGTATGGGGGGGGTAAAGTTGGTATCCAAGGCATGCTCTTTCTAACACGGGCTATGATCGCTGTGCTACTCTAGTACATCATGGAACTAGCGGACGCCCTGCACTACTGTCACTCAAGGAAGGTGATCCACAGGGACATTAAGCCTGAGAACCTCCTGCTGGGCGCCCACGGGGAGCTGAAGATCGCAGACTTTGGTTGGTCTGTTCACACGCCGTCATCCAGGTGCTCCTTCGGCTACTACTTTTTTTTTTTTTTTTTTGCGTGTGTGTGTGTGTTAAGGTGCCATATGACTGACCCCTCCCCCACACAAACACACACCTCCCCCTCTTCCTGGTGCAGAAGGTCGACTTTATGTGGAACACTGGATTATTTGCCCCCCGAAATGATCGAAGGAAAAACCCACGATGAAAAGGTGGACCTGTGGAGTCTTGGTGTGCTTTGCTACGAATTCCTGCTTGGGAAACCGCCATTTGAAACCAAGTCTCACGAGGACACGTATCGGAGGATATCCAGGGTAAGGCATCAAATCCACTAAGGGTCAGCTGATATTTATTTAGGCAATTCCAATGTTTGGTAGAGCAACATTTCAATGGCCATTTCAAAACTAAAACACTTTCAGCAATCAAAATATGAATCGCAGCCAGTATTGAGCTGTACAGCAGAGAGAAATGTATTTTTCTTTAGTGGGTTTTTATTTCTGAAGGCGGGGGGGGGTTGAAAGGGGAAGTCACCCCCCAAAAATTTTCTTCACAATATGTTGCATGCGCCAGCAAATCCACCCATTGTTATCTGCTTAATCAGCTTCAGAAAACAGCTGTGCCCTGAGCATCAATATGTCATTTTCAGTCGACAGTGAGTGGTAAAATGGCCACCCCCTATATCGGGTAGGGAACTTCGGTTCGGAACTTTGGATTTTGCTGATTAATTCATATTCCACGAATGCAAAATTGATGAGAATGCCTTGTGGGGCTGCATAGAACATGTTATTGTCAACAAGACTTTTGGGTTGACTTCGTGTTTCAACGATGTGTTGTAATGTTAATGTGTTGAGAAAGAAAAAAAAAAACAACAGATTTTTGCCTGTATGAAATATGCTAAAAAATCTGATTAAATCAGCCGGCCGATTAATCAGTTGCGCCCTATTGTCTACAGCAATATAGGGAGAAACTTGTGGAGCAAGCTACTGTACGGGGTGGCCTCAGTTTATCACGGAGTCTAGCACTACCAGGGGGTTGATGACCCCTGTTGTAAATGACAATGTGACAGCCAACTGAGGTTTTTTTTACCCCCCCACCAAGTTTCAAGATTGAGTTTCATTTGATCGGTATGCGACATTAACTAATGAATTGGAAAAGAAACACACAAGGACGGAAAAAACACTTGAATCAGAATTTCCTCATGTTATGTATTAATATGGAAAAAGACTCTCTTTTTCAATAGAGGAGTTGTCACCTTTGCCACCCATAAGTCAAAGTTAATGACAATAATGGTTAGCATTTGCATTTGGTTAGCAAGTTTTGTTTCTTCGGAATAATGTATTTTCACTTCGACATAGAATCATATTTATTTTCAACCTCACAATGGATTAAAAGTTGAATTACAACTTAGTTTTGGGGCTGGAACGGTTACATTTCCATCAATTTCAATGGGGAAACATCTAGATTTATGAATGTCAAGTTACTAACGGGCTCACAGACCCAATTATGTTTATAACTTGAGGTTACACTGTACGAGGCCATAAATAATCATTTTTGAAAATCCAACAAAAACGGTAAGGCACTAACTGAGCATGCCTTCTTATGATGTAACCATGTATTGGTACGCACCTGGCCAAACTTATTATTGTATGCCATTCATAACCTCATCATTAAGTTGCGTGCTAGGAAACCAATTCCATTGGCAGCTACACGTGCTACACATACTCGGCAGTACTACCACCATTCTTCACTGATGAGTTGGTAGTCAGGCCTATAAATTATTTTTTAGAGTTATTTAACGTGTGAATTGTTCATCTTTTGCTACCGCTTTTCCCGGTGCAGGTGGAGTACTCGTACCCGTCGCAGTCGAGCGTCAGCGCGCTGGCCAAAGATTTGATCTCTCTCCTGCTGAAGCACAACCCGGCGCACAGACTGCCCATACAAGGGGTTCTCTCTCATCAATGGGTGGTCCAAAACTCCACCAAGAAACCCAGTACCCACTCCACAGAAGAGCCCAGACAATAACGCAATCGTTTCATGCTGACGTAATTGTGTACAGGGCAACTCGAGCCACACGTTTCTTCCCGTTTCCTTTCTTGTAAATATTTCCTTTTTTTTTTTTCTTTCTAAGAACTAAGAATTTTATTGACTTTTGAAATGTCGTTACTTGAAATAAAATAAATTATCCACCTGCACTCCCCCCAGTGCCCTCCAGATTTTTTTCTTGAGTGCACTTTTGTCCTGGACAGCAGGGGCCGCCAGTGCACCACTATCGCTCATACGGATTGTGACGCGTTTCTCTCGCTGTCTCTTTGTGCTCGCATTGCATTTGAAGCTCCAATAAAAGTGTTGAAACCTAAGAACGCGCCCTCTGTATTAATTTCCTCCTATTGTGTCGGATTTTGATGTTTTTTTCTTTTTGAAAAGTGAATACACTTGAGGTAAATGGTTATTGCCACGTTCCACTGTTGATATTTCAGAAGTGCTGCAGAGGTAATGATTTTGCATTACATACACATTCACGTGTATACATAAACATATTTAAATGAACGTTTGTTAACGATGCAATCGACACCTCGCACGAACTAGTTCGAGTTGCAGGTCACGGGCGTCCTCGGAGTATGTGTCTTTGGGAGGCCAAGATCAAAACACTACAGAAATGGGAATGATTTTTAGTCACACCGCCCCCACCCTGCCCCCCCCCCCCCCACCACTTCCTCCTCCCCACAACGAACAAAAACTCTAAGGGGTGCGTTCGGACTTTTACTCTAACGCCAGGCAGATCGCGCTCCCCTCATTAATTTCCGAACGCAGCGGAGGTTCTGAACCAATCAGCATCTCGTTCTCGAACTGCTTCCATCTGAAGCACCTGACGCATGGGCGCACCGTGTTCCCTTGGAGTGGTCGGGCGTAAGAGTACATTTCCGAACGCACCATAAGCGTGATTTTTCTGTTCAAGGAGCCCAAGGCCAAGTGGGGAACAGGCAGATTTATGTTCGAAATGTAAAGACGTGTGTGTGTGTGTGTGTGTGTGTGTGTGTGTGTGTGTGTGTGTGTGTGTGTTGTTTCAGTGAACAAAAACACGGTTTAAAGTCATAAATTCACGGAGGTCAAATAGGTTCTATTTAATTTTCTGTCAAAAAGCCAAGGCCAGGTGGAGAAACGGCCTACACTGATTTTCATCCTTTCTGACCCCTTTCTCGGCACTTTGAAAAGACATTGACGTATATTTTCTCTTAGGAGGGTAAAGCCCAGAGATTCGTTTTTTAACCGCATTACACGCATTTTCTTTAAAGAGGAGTGTCGTTTTGACCGCTTTTTTTCTTGTCCTCCACATTTCTTTAGATTTTTAAATGGCCCGTACATCCAAAGTGGGGAACAGATGATGGATTTTGTTTCAAGATTTTATCGCCGTCTCTCAAAAGGATTCACTTTACATATACATATACAGTATATATACACACATATATAAAGGAATGCAACTACTTTTCACATTATTTTCTGTTCTTTATTACTGAGAAAAAAAACATGTTTTGACCGTTTTAGTGTTACATAAGACCACACATGATTTTTTTTTACAATATAATTTCACTTATTTTCATCTGTTATTCTTTAATATTGATTTCCACGATATATGATAACGACTTTGAGATATACATTCCATCTGTTTTGAAACCACAATAATAAACACACTACAAGTACGTTTGTTCTTTTCGTCTTTTTTTTCTTTTTTGAAATAACATTTCCACAGGACCCCATTTGATTGCACAGAATGAAAAATGTCCGTATGCGCGTTTTCCTCTCTTTCTCCCTTCTCCGTTTTTTTTTTTTAAATTAAGATTTTGCATACACCAAATTCATCATTTCATGTTATAGCAAGCCACGTGTTTGAAATGAGATGACAAACAGCATTTTGTATGTGCAGAGAGAGGTTTGGGATTTGGGAACTGCCAATCAAAGCTAGATAGATCAAGTCTTTTTTTTTCCAATTACCTTTTTTTTTTAAATAATGTAATACTGTATCAGCTTCTAACTTGTATTTCTTTTCTGTGTGTGTGTGTGTGTGTGCGTGCGCGCGCGCGCGAGAGAGAGCCAGCGAGCGCATGCATGCGCGTGTGTGCGAGCTAAATATCATACATTCAGTGCATAGTTTGAGTAGCTGCTTAGGTCCAATCTCCGACTTTTTTGTTGACTAAATAAACTCCAACTCTGGAAATAAGCAATTGAAAAGACCCCCTAACCATATTTCATCGACTGCAAGAAATAAGTGTTCCAAATGTAAAAGTATCTACATTTGGAAATTGAGAGTTGTGTTCGTAAACTAAAGAAAATGTTGATTTCACTCAAACTGTAAAGAAATTATTTTGCTGTGGTTCCCTATTTGTTTTCCAGAGCTCCTTATTTTTCTGCTGATGGTTATTGCCGTTGGCTTTGGACGTTTTTTTTGGCTGTGGATGATTAATCTTATTGCAACGGGCCTTAACGAAAATAGGAAGAAGCCAAACTATTGATTGCTCCCATAGATGCACACTGCCAATTGGGCACACCCACATCAGACGAATGCATATTGTGTTTATTTCTCGCGAGGCCTCTTGGCAGGAGGGCGCGGAGCGGCGTGGTGCGCGCACCGGATGGTTGCGAGCGTGCGTATTTAAATTGAACCGTGAAGCGGGGGCGGCGCCGGATGATTCATTTTATGATCTTGCCCGAAAAGGAATGAGTATTGAATGATAGCGTCAATCAAGCAGATTAAGGGGAATGAAGACGATAATGTTTGTTTGTTCCATGGGCGGACGCTGCCAGTATATTAGGTACACTCATTCTTTATTGATTTTTCTTTTTTTCACATACGCAAGATTCGAGAGGTGGGAGCACGCGCGTTTACAAGGCGAGAAAAAGGAAAACCCAGATGAATAATCTTAGCGCATCTTGCCCTCGAGAAATGAGAACGTATCAGTCAAGTCGATTACGGGGATAACTGTTATTGGCGGGGGGGCGCGGGGGGGTTCTTAGATTCACACAGCCAATTTCTTACGTACAGCCGCATCAGACTATTGTGTTTTCTGATGTTTCTGTCGTATGTCGACGCAAGGCCTCGTGACAGGAAGTATAGCGCAAGACGGGATGGTTGCGAGCGTGCGCTTTTACGCATGAACGGAAGCGAGAAGAGGAGAAGGACGAGGGAGAAGGAGGAGGAGGCGCGCCGGAGGTTGAGCTCGGCTCGGAGTCTACTCCTCAATGTTGTACTTGAAGGCCTCCACAAGCCCCTCCATGGAATGGATGAAGCCGGAGATGCTGCATATCCCGCCGATGACGAAGATGGACACGTCGAAGAAGACCTGGTGCCATTGCAGCTTCCTCCACAACAGCTTGAGGTGGAAGAGGCTGGGCAACAAGAAGCAGAGCCCCGCGCCCGTCAGGCTCCCCGTCAGGCCCATGAGCAGCGCAAAGTGCGGCACGTAGATGGCCATGAGCAGCGTGAAAACCACCAGGCCGCAGCGCAGGCTCAGGCCCCACGACTTGAGGCGTCCGTCGCCCCCGTAGCAGTCGGGGAAGAAGGCGCGGCCGCCCTCCTGAAAGAAGCTCTTCTCCAGCACCTCCACGGCGGCGAAGAAGGGCAGCGGGTAGGAGAGCAGCGCTTTGGCCACCAGGAAAAGGTTGACCACGGCGCGGATGCCCTGCGGCAGGTTGTCCGTGATCACCTCCTTGGTGGCGTCGGCCCACGTCAGGTAGGCCACCAGGGCGAAGAGGCCCTTGAGGATGCAGGCGGCGATGTGCGTCCAGTTCATCATGCAGTGGAACTCGCCGGGCTTCTGCATGTTGCCCTCCAGCGACGGCAAGAAGATCTGCGACGTGTAGCTGAACACGATGATGCCGATGGAGATGGGGAACTTCTTGACGTCGATGTAGAACTTGACCTTGTCCCAGGCCCACACCCGCGCCCGCGACAGGCAGTAGGCGATCACCAGCACGTTGATGACAAAGTGGGCGAGCGTGCACAGCAGGCTGAACTTGGACACCGCCTTCAGGCTCTTGAGGAAGGCGCAGGGCAGCAGGGCCGCCGTGGCGATGATGGCCCACGACTTCTGCGAGATGGGCATGTTGGGGAAGCTGTTGTACATCAGGTTGCCGCTCACCACCACGTAGAGGATGCACGTCATCACCAGCTCGATGATCTGCGCCACGTTGACCACGTGGCCGCCCAGCGCCGGGAAGCGCGGCGCGCAGCAAGCGTTGGCGATGTCCACGTACGAGTCGCGCACGCGCACCAGCCGCCCGTCCTCGTCCTCCTCATACAGGCACGAGATCAGGATCTTGCCCGTGTAGCAGCACACCACCGCCGCGAAGATGATCAGGAAGAGGCCCAGGTAGCCTCCGTGCAGGATGGCGTACGGAAGGCCCAAGACGAACATCCCCTGCGAGGCGAACACACACGCGCGCAGCGGCGATTTCACATAACCGTGTCGCAACCGCCCAAGGACGCCCAAAGACGAGATCCAAATCAAAATAGGAACAGGTGTTTTTTTTTTCACGAGATCGCTTTAAATCCATCTGCCGTATAGTTTCGGAACATGATGTGGGCTGATCGGAATTGTGATCAGTTTCAAGTACCGTATTTTCACGACCATTCGGCCGCACCGTGTTGTTGGGCACGCCCACCCTTCACTCATTGGCAGACTTCCGCATGCCTGACGTCACTCACGCCCACCTTTTCTCTATATAAACAGCGTGTCGGCCGGAAGCGCGCTCAGTCAGGCTTTGGAACTCGGCTCATACGCTAGACTTTTAATGGCGCCTTATGGTCGTGAAAAATACGGTACCCCAAAAAGAAAAGAAAAAAACATCGGTAAATCACCTAAAATGTATTTGCGGGTTAATCAGGGGCACTTTGATTGGTGGCGGCTGTGTGCTGACTCCCATCCAGCAAGTTCTCTCCCCCCCCCCCCCCTTTGCACCGTATATACAGCAACTGATTCCAGTGGATTTCACGATATAAAAACATCTCAGAAGTTGCTACCTCAACCCACGTCTGAAGTCGGTTGCCCCAGATTGAATGCGGGGCATCTTCAAACGTGCGATTTATCACGCTGAGATATTTTTGTCATTTGAACAAAACTCCTAATGTATTTGAAGGGTTGTTCATTCGACGTGATTTGCTCCCTCTTTTGGTCTGGAGTTGAACTGCATTGAGCATTCCATTTCACAGTCATTTGGACCTTTGTCCTATTCCTTGTCACTCGTCTGAAATTCACGCAGGATCAAAAGCTGCCAACTCAAACTGATCCAGATCTTCGTACAACGGGTGTCAGACACCTTAACATCAAACCAAATTGAATCCAGATTTGACCCAGATTGATAATCTTGAAAACATTTCAGTATAAAAGGGGAACATCATTTTCAATATGCCTAATTGCTAATACCTTTCGTCTGATCTGTATGCAAAGTCAGATGTTTTCATACCCATACTTTCAGCGCCGTATATGATCCCGATTCGGGATTTGGCACCAAATCTTCAGATCTGTTATTATTTCAAACCTGCAAATATTTTACATGGTCAGATATGCATAGGGCCAATTTGAACAGAAGGCATCATCCGTATAAGATAAGGTAAGAAAAAGAATCTCAGATTCGGATCAGAAAAGAAGATCAGATCGATTCAGAAGCTCTTTCATTGGATCATATTAATTACCTTTCTGATTTAAAAAAAATTATGCCGAGTCAAATGCTGCCAAGATGAACCTGGATTCATCCAGCCCCGATTTAGCAGGTCGGTGAGGAATTCGGTGCCTTTAACACCGGCCATTTATTGTTCAGACAAAAGGCTTCACTGAATATCAAATCTAGTTTGTACCGGATTTGATCCAGATTGCACATTGATGCTTATTGGTCAGATCAGATTGTCACATCATCTCCCAATTAGCAGCCCACTGGAAGTGGTTCATCCAGTCACTTGTGGTTGGTGGAGGGCTACATTCTTTTGGAACGTTCTTGTAATTCCAAGTGACGTTCCTCGTGCCCCCCCCCCACACCCCCACCTTCCCGTTTTGACGTAGCGTGGGCTTTCCACTTGGCTCTGAGCGCGTCCGTCTTCCCTCCCGCCCCGAACGTCACCACGAGCCGCATCGGAGACACTCTGTGACGTCAAAAACCCCTCGAGAAAGGATTTATTTATTTATTTTGTCGCAGATTTGGCGAACGAGACGTACTCTGGGTGGTTGTGGTGGTGTTGGCGTGGGTGACTCGCTTCGTTCACGCCCACACACCCCCCCCCCCCCCCCACCACTGCGCGCTTACGTGCGCCACGGACGCGCGTAATTGCGCACGGAATGCATTCGAAACGTGTTGTTTCGCGCATGAAAAACGTCGACTTCTTATTTTACTGCTGCATTTGATTTGAACCGTCGGAGAGTTTGAGAGAATATAAAGCGCGTGTTCGTGGACAATATGCGCGGAGGAGATCGTGGCGTGACATCTGCGTTGTGTTTTATTCGAGTCATGAGATGAGCAGCAATCCGATCGATTTGCTTTCAACTTGATGAGGTGCCCCGCGAACCTTGTGAGGATAAAAGGATAAAAAAAAAAAAAAAAAAACATGTCTGGATGATGAGGTGCGCGCTCGTACCTGGATGGCGTTGGTGACGTTCCATCCCGCCTCCCAAGCCGTGATCTTGGGTCTGGCCTCGGAGAGTTCGTTCGAACCGCCGTCCTTGGAGGACGAACGCGACGGCCCGGTGCCGTCCCTCTGGTAGTGGCTGTCCCCATCCAAGCCGCCTGCCCCGCCTTCCCCTCCTCCCTCCGCCGGCGCCGCCGCCGCCTTGTCGTCGGCGGCCAGGATGTCCATCTGCATGCCCTGCCGGTGGTCATAGTCCAGGTCGTCGCAGGCGACGAAGCCCAGCGCCTCCTCGTCGGTGGCGGCCTGGAAGCCCATCCTGGCGAACATGCCGCTGACTTTGGCCTGGGATTTGTTGGTGACGGTCGTGGCCGCGTTAGACAGTTTATTGGACAGTTTGCTCCGGATTAACGTCGCCATGGTTGCGCGCTTAATTTCTCCTCTCCTTATCCAATATACAAAAAGAGGCTACTTTGGGTGGCGGCGTCCGTTTCGTTGCATCCACAAGACACGAGAGTGGGTGGGTGAGGGGGGGTTGGAGGGGGGAAGGACGAGCTCTGATTAAGACACCGACGGTTTATTAGTCTAATTTTGTAATTGCTATCTCCACTTCTTCCTCAGTGTGCTTCTCCTCAGGATCATTTCACCTTCAGACGTCGCTGCTCCGCTTCTGCATCCTGCCCCCCCCCTCCTCTCCTTCCCTTGTCCTGTCCTCTCCTCCTCGATGTTCGACGCTGTCTTTTTTTGGGCTCCAGACGCCGCGCGTAAAGCTTTACGCACCGACCGCAAAAAGTGTCTTTGCAAGGCCTTTATGATATCCTTTTTTTTCCTGCGCGTGGGGTGGCTGTTAGGTGCGTCCAGGTGCCTTCACTGATGCCAATGCGGTACTGTGGCGCTCAGGGGGGGTGGGCTTGAGTGCCCCCCCACCCTTTCCTCCATCTCCTCCCTCCTTTTTTTTTTTTTAGTAGATAGAGCCCCGCACCAGGAGAACACGGGAGAGATTTGCTGCATTTCTAGGGGAGGTGCTTGCGGTACCCCTCACCATACACCCACCATCGCCCTATTCACCCACTCCCTCCTCACCCCCTCCCGGAGCCACGATCTATAATACTTCAGACCGACGTCCAATGGCATTCCGGCGGCCTCCAATCTCGCCCAAGTTTACGCGTATAAAAGGAGGCTGAGATCCGTGCCAAAAGCCAACCTCTTTGGATCACAACCAAATGTAGGAGTTCTTTACTTTATTTTTTTTCCTCTCTCGTTTGCTTAAAAATATGAAAGAAACATTTTGCCTCTTTTTAATAAGCAAAGGACAGCTTTATAGTAAACCAGATTCTCTTTTGGGGGGGTGGGGGAGATTTTGGATGCAAGCAGTATAGTTTTTAGTGACCTAAAATGGACTATTCTTCCTCCAATTTGGCCTTTTTGCTTCAGTCTTATTTTGCTTTGTTTCATAACATGAAAAATGTCATTCATTCATTCATCCATCGAAGGATTACTGCGTGTGTGTGTGCGCGCGCCCGCGCGTGTGCCATTGTGAAGAATGGCCGCTCGTTCAAGAAAAAGATTTTATTAATCGAAGGGGAAATTTAGCGGTTTTCGTTTTTTTTAAACGATATAATTTGGAATTTAAAATATGACAATATTTTCGTTTTATATTCATACACGCAGGACTGCTCTGCTTTTATTTATTTTTTTAAAGAACCCATTTGTTGTTTGCGCACAAATTCTGAGATTTTAAAGCATTGTAGGTTTTTACAAAATATGGATATCCTTATGACCCCCCACGCAAAATTTCTGCATGCACACGACGCTGTATCATCATCATCATCATCACCACCATCATCATCATCATCACCCTGCAACAAAGCGGCCTCGCTGTTTCACGTGTAAAAGCTTCGAAGCAACGCAATCCAGTGCACATGCTTTGAAATGCCCTTGTCAAAGAAAACAACAATTCATTAAACATTTGCATCGTGAACTATCATATTTACTTTTAATGTAAATATTCCCTAAAAAAATCCTAATTGTGTTAACACTTATGATCAAATTATTAAAACCCATTTAACTGAAATCTAAAAAAAAAAAAATAAATCCCCCAAAACGCCTAAATTAAATCTCACAAGGCTGTCCTGCGTGGCCGAGTTAACGACCGAGGCTCTTATCAGCAGCATGCAGACAGCCTCTGGTCTGCGCGATGAAGGTTACTGCGTGTGAGTGTGTGTGTGTGTGTGCGTGTGTACCACTTTCCATCCCATCAAAACACGCAAGAACCCCATTCATCATCACTTCAATGAAATATATTTGCGTCTTCATTCAACTCGCATTCGAGAAATCCCGCCCCCAAAAAATAAAATAAAATAAAATATTTATATCTGTGCGAACCAAGAGCCAAGAGGAGGGAAGTGATTTTTCTCTCTCGATCACCCACGGGGAGAGCCACGATGATGATGGTGGCGAGTGGCGGGGGACGACGTTATAGGGGGCGGGGCCAACTCCCCATGGGGATTTGCGTCTGACGTCCGACCAATCAAAGTTGGTCATCCGCGTCAGTGCCAATTTAGGAAAGATGGAACCACACAGAATCTCGAGGAGTCTTTAAAAAAAAAAAAGTCCATTTGTGACGTTCATGAATTAAATACCAAAGGCTGGTTGAACATATTCTTGAACTTAATTATTTCGCCACAAAAGTCGCGAGGCTCAGTGATATTTGAGTCCATTTCAACACTGAGCCTCTGAGAATAATTCACATGACAGTTGTGTAATACGTATTTATTTACAAACTGTCGTTCGGAGTAATTTTAAAATATATTTTAAACAGGCAACTTAAACTTTAGACAAATGGTAAGCAGATGCTGCCTCGCTCAAATTCCATCTTAAAGCATTACAAATCCAGAAGGTTTGCTGTACAACAGGAATAAACATTCAAAAATACAATCTGAGGAATAAATCAGACAAAACGAGCAAATATCTGAAAATAAAAATACTAATCTGTATGGCCACCTGTCTATTTAGTTATCCATTCATTTATCCATCCATCATGTCTATCCGTGTAACTTCTCGGTAGTAAACCCGGTTAAAAATAAGAAACTACCCATCCTTTGGGGATGATTAGAGATCCTTATTTCAGTTATTCATTCCATTGCTACCAAATTTCCACCATTTTGTCTATCCTACAGAAGACTGTTTTTTAAGCAATCCCACCACAGAACGTAGGTGAAAAATAGCATTGAAGTTTGACAGCCCCCCCCGCCCACACACACACACACACACACACACACTCTTGTGTCCACACTCGACAGTGTCAGTGCAACATTTCGCCCCTCCCCCCAAACACCCACCCAGCCCTCCTTTTCACATTACACACATGGGTGAGCTGGCTGTGGGTACCACCCCCCCCTCATCATCATCGCCATCATCAACGCACATGTGGTCACGCCTGTGATCAAGTACCTTGAGTGAACTACTCAAAAACGCACAACACAGAGAGGACACACAATTTTATGCAAAGCCATTTGAGCATTTATTCGATAGACTTGATACCCAGATTTGGGTCCTATGTACTATTGCGCAGTTTGTCCTCACTAGTAAGATATATCAGTGCACTTGTCATGATTGTGTCCAGCATAAGCTCCATGTACGAGTATGCTCTTTTTCCTCTTTATTAAGATTAAATCAGCGCACTAGTGGGAAAACCGTGCCTCACAAATAACGTTGTTGTACACTATTAGTATGACCTTTGGTGTACCATTGCGGCACTACTGCTGCCACTAGGCCCAGGCAGGCGTCACACGAGTCGCCTCATGGAGCCATCAAGTGTCTTTAAGGCACGTGGCATAGTTTGTGAAATCATGAACTCTAACATGTTTAGTTTACTGTGCAGTTCGTTAATTGTGAATGTTTCTCCAAGCTCCTTGTGAGTGTTTTCATTTGGTATATGTGTGTTTGTTTGCCCTACAAGGTCAAAGCAGCACTGTATTTTGTGTGTGCCACATCAAGCCTTTTTCAATGCACGTGAAAATGATTACAAAAGCATTTTAGTGAGGTAACACGATGATATTCCTGCGCCTGTGCGTGTGCGCGTCTATTTAACATGCTCGGATGGCTGGATGGACGGCAGAGAAAAGACCCTCTGAGAGTGGGGAATGAGCACACATCAGGCTAATCAGAGATGCTGGCTGCAGTCTATTATGAACATTTGCATGACAATAACAAGTGTAACATCGCGTTGTGTGTCCTAGAACATTGTGCTGCCAGCCTTACACACACAGACCAAAACCCATCATAAAATTCGTGGGGGAAATATGTTTATTGCTTTGTAATTTCAGCGTTTGTCAGTCCAAATAAGTCACACACATGCACAACTGAGAGTGTGACAAATATATTCAGGTGAACTGCAGTGGAAAGAAAAAAACACTAAGAGCCTTTTCATTAGCTCCTAATGTGCCCATTTAATGGCTTATTATGGCCTCCCAAGAGAGATTGTCCTGCGGGAGTCCTCTGAGGATGTGCTGCATTGTCTTATCTTACCTCAACTGGATACGTAGATCGATCGATAGATAAAATAGAGCAATCTCATCCTGTTTCAGCTTAGTTTAGCATAGTTTATAGTTGCTTAGTTTGGGCTGGCTGATGGGGTCATCTTCATATGCTGTAGTTTACATTGTCTTTTATCATATTGTACATTGGGAGAAACCATATTTTGTTACATTAGTGTAGCATAGATTAGCCCAGCGGTCGGCAACCTTTGACACCGAAAGAGCCATTTGAACCCGGTTTCCACGGAAAAGAAAACACTGGGAGCCGCACATCTAAAATGAAAAAAAAAAAAACTTCTACTACTTTACCGCAGCATGTTTCTTATGAAATCCACGTGCTACAGAGAAAATTACATTTTATTCATTTAATGAACACATTTTGACCGTCGACCGGCGCGCCGTACCACCGCCCCCGCCCGTGCCACCGTCACGCCCGCCCCCCACGCCTCTCCCCGCGGCCGACGTCGAACGTCGCCGCCGCCGTCGCCGCCGCCGTCGCCTCCGCCGTCCTCCTCCGCCCCGGGCTCGGGAGGCCGGGGCACGCGCCGGGGTGCGCCGCCGCCGCCGGCCACGGGGTCGGGCCGCGGGGCCGGGGCGCTGGGTGGTCGTGGCGGGGGTAGAGAGACGACCGGTCGTCGACCGGCGCGCCGTACCACCACCCCCGCCCGTCCCACCGTCACGCCCGCCCCCCACGCCTCTCCCCGCGGCCGACGTCGAACGCCGCCGCCGCCGTCGCCTCCGCCGTCCTCCTCCGCCCCGTTCGGCACCTCTCACTCCGGGCTCGGGGGGCCGGGGCACGCGCCGGGGTGCGCGCGCGTCGTTTCAGCGGGTATACCAGCTTCCGCAGTGTGACGTCTATTTTGAGCGACGAAAAAATAATATCAAATAATTTAATTAATATTTTAATATTTCAAGATCACAATAATCTTCAAATTTAGAACTAAAATAATATAAAAACTAACACAAATAAAACACACTTCAATTAAATACAAAAAAAAAAAAATTAGTAATTTATTTTCCCAAGCCAATCAGAGCCGCATTATAAGGATGAAAGAGCCGCATGAGGCTCCGGAGCCGCGGGTTGCCGACTGCTGGATTAGCCTATCTTGGCCGAGGTGAACTCATTTTATCATCTTAAAATATTGTTGTATTTTGATGGGGGGGGAAAAAAATTGTGCCTTAAACATCTGATGATGCTGGCCACCTCCGCTAAAATCCGCTAAATTCGGCTAGACAGATCATTCAATTCTACCCCTAAAATGAAATTATTAATGAATATGATATAGCCAGTATTTTGTTGACTTTTTTTGTGTTATCAGGAAAAACAAAGGGGAAAAAGGCCATTATTCTAGTAATGTCGTGATGTATCATATCTTGCGTTGTCTAATTATGTACAATGGCAGCCATTTATTTATTTGCCAAGCCTAGCATACTTTCAGCTTGGTTGAAGTGAGCTCAAGGTGACATGTCGTACTGTCGCATAATTTATCTTGTCCTGTCTTGTACTGTATGTGCATTGCTCTCATTGCAGGCTCTTTGTTTTATTAGTTTAGCAAAGCGTGGACTAGATTCTCTAAAGTGAGCTCATCTTTCAATGCTGTACTGTCGTAATTTATCGCGTCTTATTTTGTACTGTTTGACACGCCATCTTATGTTGTTAACTCGAGTGAAGCGCGACTCGGCAGCCGATAGTCCGCCGCTCTCCACTGTGCGTGCATCAGCGCGGACGTGTACGCACGCACGCACGCACGCACGCACGCACGTCTTTTGGCTTCAACCAATCAGTGCTGACGCAACGGACGTTACACATCAAAGAGCTTCGATCGGCGACAACAGCTAAGCTAGCCTAGCCGCCACAACAGCTAAATTAGTTGAGTCGACACGACGCTCGTGTGGATGGAAATGCTCTTTCGTATTCAGTACGTTTTTCTTTTTCCTCTTTTCTGTCCAAATATCTATTTTTCTACGTCTTTTTTCGTCCACCGGGGCTTAGCTAGTGTATGTATAAAGAGACCAAAATCTCTTTAAACATAGCTTAGCATGGCTGAGGGGAGCTCATCTCATCATATCGGATTGTGTCTTGTCTCGGCTCACGTAATTTAGGATACAGTAGTTTATTTTACTTTAGCTGTAGATGGACAATTTGTTATCTTAGCACAGTTTTTCTTAGGTTAGCTCATTTTATCGTCATAGCAAACCATAGCATATCCTCTGTAGATTAGCTTCACTTAGCGTGATGAGTGCAACTTGCTTGACTTCATATCTACAGTTCATTTTGTTAGCTTAGCAAATCTTTGCATCGTGTAGTTTTGCCGAGGTAATTTAATTCTATCAGATCATTGGTGTATCATGCGTGATTATTATTGCGAGGGGTGAACTCATCTATCAAATTGTGTTGTCTATTTTTATTATTATCATCCCATTTTTTTTGTCTTAGCCTAGATGCCTTTTTTCTTATTAATTGTAATATTTGATCCTGACTCTGATATATTTTTTTTCCATGCAGCAATTCCTGAATGTATCAAGCATATGTGTGCGTGTTTACTATTGTGCAGTGTTACGCTATGGCCAAGCGCTCCCCAGACGCCGTTTTGCTGTTAACCCCGCCGTTGACTCGAGCCCTCTCCATCAAGCGTTGGACGCGTTCCTCGGGGTTCGGGCGCCCGCTGTGACACATTAACATTGTAATTGGCTTTTTTGCAGCACAATAAACGGAGACGCTCCTATGGGACTTGCCGGAGCCCGCGGCAAACACAAAAGCTCGCGTCGGACATTTTTCACACAACCTGCGCTGCTTGCCATCGATAACACATATGGAATGTTTTTCTTGGATGACACTCTGGAAAGTCATTTGTTATTGAGACATTTTTTCTAAAACATACCGCAACTTGAAGTCACAAGTAAAACATGCCCCATACCCCCTGACCATCAGCATTGTTGATAGAAAATTAAAAAATGTCAACTACACGGCCATCCCTGCAATAAGTGAAATCTGTGATATAGAAATACCTTATAGAGAACTATTCCAAAGACATGTTAAAAAAAAAAAGCATTTATGGCACTTAATTTCAAAGTCTTTAACACACAAATATTACAAACACATTTAAATTCGTATACCGTAACTTATTAAGCGAGAGCAAAAGCGACCCCCAAAATATTGTGCAGTACTGTCTAACAACGTACCAATCCCTCGGTATTTACAGTACTCGTATAAACAGTCCCATTTTTGCCCAACAAACTCATCATCTCACAATAGCCATCCATAGTCTGAACATAGGCTGTTCGGATGACATTGGGGTTTCTTTCTTCTTCTAAATTCCTCTTCTGCTTTTTGTTATTTTTTATTTTTTCAAATTCACACACTCTTAGCTGTGTGCCAACATCCAGTGGCAAAGAATATAACTACACCGAAAATAGGAGATTTAGAACAATTTATTATACGGCCCCATTCGAGCATTGGATTCCGCATACCAAGTATGTTCTCATTATACTGTACACAAAACAAATAACCACTGAGCCACATGTTGCTTCATCATGAGCAGACACTGTATTTAAAATTCATTGGTTAGCAGTACAGTTGAGGGGCACCTACAGTATCTTAAATATATACGCGTGTGTGTGTGTGTACGTGCCTGTAGGTCTGTGTGTGCGTGTAGGTGTGTGCGCACACCTACGTGTGTTTGGGTCGTGCGGAGTCAATAACGGCTGAGAGTTGTCACCCTTCAGTTGTCATGAAAGTTTAATGACATCATGTCTGCTCTCACTGGGATTGTCTCGTGTGAGCTACACTGTGTTTGACCTTTAACATTGACTTGACTGACTGCATGTCTGCAAGCCACACAAAAAGCTGCTCAGTATGCTCAGAATATACAGTAGTAGCCGCAATAATCATACTACTACTAATAATATAGTACACTTTTTTGGGGCAATATTTACATCGGCCGATGAGATAAATGATGTGTGGAGTTCAGATGTTGCCAGGGCAACAATGATGCATTCATTTTCTCTGGCACTCGTCGTCCTCATCAGGGTTTCAGGTGACCTGGAACCTATCCCTGCTGACTTTGGGAAGTGGGGTCCATCAACTTGGAAGAAGTCAGAGTACCCGATGAAAACCCATGGGGAGCACATGGAAAACCCCCTCAAAGGACTGAGGTAAGATTCAATGTGAGAACCCCAAAGTTGTGAGGCAGACATGCATACCACAAGGTCACCGTGTTGTACCAATCCTTTCCGTGGCCAAAAATGTGTTCCATTGATCAAAACAGACTACAAAATCACGATAAAAAAGTAACATGATGCATTAAAGTCTATTCACTTAAGTTCGATTGTTTATTTCAAACTCACAATTCATTAAAAATACAACATTATTAGGTAGAATATATTAGATTGGATTTTTTTAAAGAACAAAACATTATTATATTTATGATAATGAACATTTATTAGTTTACAATCAGCATTGTAAAAATGACAACCTTCATCATCATTAGCTGCATTAAGGTGAGGCGACTGCCATCCATTTTGAAGTTCCCAAAAATGGTTCTTTATGTTTTAATCATCTGCAAAAATGTCTTTTGATGTTCTAATATTTGTGCTATTGGGAAATGTATACTCAACACATTATTTAAAATGTATTTATTTATTATTGGTACTTATTATTACTCGCTGCCCATCGTTAAAACCCGCCTCTAAACTCATGTGTATTCTTTGGCATTTGACTCAGCATGACTCAGATTTGTTCTTGGTTATGCTGTTCGGTGCTCAACTTTCTACCGTCTTTGTTACCGATTTGCTTTACTGTTTGTTGTATATGTTAATTGCTCCATGTACAGCACTTTGTATGCAGCGATGGCTGTTTGAAAGTGCTCTATAAATACAGTTGAGTTGAGTATTATTATTCATAATGTTGTATTTATTCATTTATTATTTGAAATAGGTACTGTATTTAACAATTGCTCGTGTGCATTTGCAAGATCATCAAGCGCTTTAATGCGGATGCTTTCAATTTTAGGACGCTCACCATGTTTTACCTTTTCGAACAGGAATTCAAAGTAAAATATAACTTGAAATTCTTTTTCATTTTTTCATCCATCCATCCATCCATGCCTCCATTTTTGATCCTCACAAGGTTTGCGAGTGCGTTGGATAATGATGATGATGATGATGATGATAATGATGTTTGAGGATCAAAACTTGGTTAAAGAGCCACTACTGTACATACTTATGCATTAACACACAAAAATGCTTTTCATTTGATTTAGGGCTAAAAGCTGAAATTGGTTCCTTGTGCAAATAGGTGTTTAATTCTTCTTTGAGGCATCTCCGTGTGTGTGTGTGTGTGTGTGTGTGTGTGTGTGTGTGTGTGTTATTCATAGAAAGGTTCCATTTCCTATTCTTCATTGAAATGCACATCTTGTCTGCCTGCAATTGACAACATTCACAACCTGCTGAAAGGGGTGGTTTGGGGGCCTGGGGGTGGGGTTGGGGGCTCCCTGTGATGTGAAACACTTTGATTTAATTGCGGAGAGAGCACAGGCCTTTAATGCATGTAGCTTGTGAATAAACACATCCCCAAAAAAACCTGGACTCTTTTTGAAAGCCCTCCCCTATGGTGGGAGTGCGCGCCCACTTTGGACTGCTATTAACGGCTATTGTTGAGCAGGCGAGAGAGGTGATGTGGGGGAAGAAGCCATTATGAGCTCAGAAATAGCATGTACACACTCCTGATGTGACGGACACACGAGAAAGTAGACACCGGGAGAGAAGATGTTCCTATTGATTTAGGAGCTGATGTGCGAGACACCGCACGAGCCACAGGACAAAAGGTGTTTTTTTATTTTTTTTTTAATGGCAGAGTGGCTTTGGCAACACCTGGACAATGACTGCTTTGATTTTAGGCTGCAGCTCAATACGATGTTGGCAGTGAAGTCAATTCTACTCACTTCACCAGAAACAGCTGTTTGGCAGAGAGGAAAGAGTTCTTTCAAAAGAGGCTTCAAGCTGTTTATTGTCACTCCCGGTCGAAGTTTACTGTCAAACTAAACAAAAAACAAAAGACATTTGCACGTTGTGTCGTAAAACAGCCACAGCTTTTCCTTAGGAAGATTAATGCAAGCAAATAATGCAAAATGGCATTGACATGCTCACAGTTAGCATCCATAGTTACGGTTTTAGAAGCAACGGATATTTGAACACACGCAGTGATGTAACGTGTAGATAGATTATATCACAATACCTGCATATATTCTTTATCCTCTATGAAAAATGATCAATCTCACTGAATTACACAGTAGTGTTAGTAGAAGTAGTACTAGATTTCTGGCATTTCTGTTCATATCAATAGGGAAGGAAGACTTGAGATAGGAGTGTTATGAATTAAGTTAAACTCCTTGTATCTGAAGGCATCGCTGTACATCAACTCCCTTAAAAGAGACATGCGTTTTTTTTTCCCCACAAGTGAGCCACTCAGAACTAGAGTAGTCCAACTCCATTTTTGTCATTTTGCAGGAGAGTGATTTAAAGTTTTATGGCGGCAATAAAATCTGAGGGAATTTCATAGCTTGGTGATTTATATGGCGATGATTGATCCTAGTTGATTTTATTTAACTTTATTCTATTCTAATTTAAATGATTTTTCCTCAGATTTTGTTTTGCCAATTGAAAAAATAGGTTAATAAGTGAAATAACATTTGTTAAATCATTAAATTATTGATAAAGTAATTAAAAAAAAATCATAAACATGTACCGGGTATTTATTTACTACTTTGTAATTAGTTTAATAAAATAGGTAAGTGTAATCCCGGTCTAAGTCTGAACATATTAGTTGGATCCGGGTGTGTTTACAATACTATTGCATATCGCTGAAAAACAACCGGAATAAACCCTCCAATGGAAAATGAGCACACAAAGTACATTTCTTACTGTGCGTTTAGGGCGACCGCCCCCCACCACCCCTCAATCCCCCCTTTCTTCTTCAGTGACAGAGCAGAGGTGACAAGTCAGTGGTCAATACTGAGCCGGTGGTGGTGGTGGTGGTGGTGGTGTCGAGTCCCAGGAGCACGCTTGTAACACCTCTCTCATACAACGTTGTCAATATTCTCAACTTTTTGTCACTCGGCCCAACGCGTGCCCTCGGGCCGCCTCGCTGCATGGCCACAGTTCTTACACTGATTGCTTTCTCTCTGCTCTTTATGCTGGAACACAGTAGGCACAAGAGCTGGGGGACGGACACACACACACACACACACACACACACACACACACACACACAGAGGACAGATACCTTCAGATATGCTCTTGAATTCATATTCGAGTTTCTCTTGAAGGGACTATATATACACACACACACACACACACACACACACATATATATATATATATAACCATCTTTCCAAACAGCTTTCCACATTTGGCTTTTGACAGCAAATGACAAATGACAGGCAATTACCAGCATTTAATGTTTTATTGTGAGGTTTCAAGGTCTTTGCAGCACTTGGTTTGAACGACATATGAAATATCGTTCACCAGATTTTCCTTCCATCGTCTTTGCTCCTCGGCATACGACATGTATCCAAACTGAAATCATCAGTGAATACTAAGCCCTTAAATTGCTGGGTTAAGTGAAACCCAACATGGGTTCAAATAAACCAAGAGCTTAGCGTATAAAAATATACGGTATCCCCTTGATACACTTGGAACACATTTTTGCACATTTGAAACCGACGAACTGTGTAAAAAAACATGCAAAATGTCTTGTACTATGTTAATGGAAATGGCATACGTACGGTATATGAAGAGAGGGAAAGGACTTCCTGGTTATGGAAACGCTCAAACGACGATGGTCCGCCTACATTGAGACTCGCCTATGAAAACAAGTCAATCCGTGTGTTGCTTGTACCAATCCGATGCTAATAATTCACAGCCGCTTATCGCCTTCTCGGCATCGTGTCAATTGTTTCATGCGCCTCCCGATACAATCGCCGCTGTTGCTTGCTGGAGATAAACAGCCAGCAATATTAAACACCTCCGTATCTAAACCTCTGTTCAAGTCACACACCCCTCCACGCATTCTTTATACACGATGGGAGAAACGGGATTCAAAAGTGAATTGACACAAAACCTGACTGAAATGACGAAGTGGCCAGGAAATAAAACGAAGTCATATCCTACACCTAATATCCTTTTTGTGGTTCTGCATGTGATGACACGAGAGTTCTCCCGCTGAGGATTGGAATTCTTGACTGGCGTGGGGGGAAGAGAATCTTTTGTTGCGTGACGACTGCGTTGAGATTATCTGAGCGACCCCCCCCCCACACACACACAATAGGACCGAACCTGTAAGTGTCCGATTTATCATCTTTGCGCATGGTGTCTGCCAAAGATAAAACATCTTTGAAGATTCGAACAACATCCATCTGTTTTCAACACCGCTCATCCTGAACAGGGTCGCGGGGAGTTGTTGGAGCCTATCCCAGACTACACCCCGAACTGGTTGCCAGTCAGTCGCAGGGCACATACAGAGACACACGAGCATTCACACCCACATTCACACCGCCACTGAGCGGGAACCGATCCCGCGCTACCCGCACACAATTCCGGCGCGTGTACCGCGACACCATCAGCGACCTGATTCGAAAAGTAGGTCCCCGAAAAACAAGCGCGTGTACCCTACCGAATCTGACTCAGATCCTCAAAGAAAAGTTAGACAAAATCACAGTTCAACCAAAATCATCTTGACTTGAGCTCGTCCGAAAGCTAAAACAAGTTCAAGTAAGCTAAGAAAAACAAAAAGTTGAACTCATCTCAGATAAACTAAAGCCCAAATTGCCTGTAAAGCATTTCTGCCATGCAGTGGATGCTATTATTGTGGCTGACATTCACCCTCTTCATCTGCTCCTTCCTGATCTGACCTAAATGTCCTCCTTTTCTTCCTTGGTGATGGCAATCGCACACACCTAAGCGCTGATAATCACTGCACACCAGACACACACTCACGCACACACAATTTATCTGCCATCACAGCTGCAATTCATTGTGAGCTGCTGAATGAATAGTGGAGAGACTGGTTGGGGGTGGGGGGGGGGCACGCTGGTGGTGGTGTGGCAGGGTGTTGGACGTATTAATAGCAGCCCCTCACTCTCCTTTTCCTTCCCTCCACTTTTCTCCAGCTGCCATCTGAATTCAAGAACATCTCAATGTGTCCACTCTGAATGGAACTGAACGGCAGCTGGAAAAGATGATGGAATAAATATGAGCCAAACGTGTCCATCTGAAGGACATCCGAGTGAGTTCACGTGTTCTCTTCCAAACCAAAAGAAAGTGACAAATGTCATGTGAATGCAGCCGCTGTGACTGAAAATAGTCCATTTGGGCTGTCATTAAAACTCATTCACTCCCACAGACATATTTACATGTCTTTTCACACTCCACACGTTCAACCCCAGATACTTATTTTTTTCAAGACTTAGGGTTGAAAAAAAAAGGGGGGGGTCTAGAATTGGCTGGTACTGAATGAAATTGAAAAAAAAAAAGTATCTGGGGTTGAACGTGTAGAGTGTGAAAAGACATATAAATATGTCTTTGGGAGTGAATGAGTTAAGCAGCACCCAGCTTAATTTTATTGCAATTAAAACACACCGACATGCATAGAAAACACACAATCCATGTCGCTTTTTATGCGTACTGTAACTACATTAATGTTGTATAATTATATGTACTGCACTTCAATATAAAGTATGCATAACTATCCATGCATCCATTTTCCGATCCGCTTGATCCTCACAATGGTCGCGGGGGCTGCTGGAGCCTATCCCAGCCGTCTTCAGGCAGTAGGCGGGGGACACCCTGAACCGGTTGCCAGCCAATCACAGGGCACACAGAGACAAAAAAACATCCACACTCACACCCACACTCACACCTGGGGACAATTTCAAGTGTTCAATCGGCCTGCCATGCATGTTTTTGGAATGTGGGAGGGAATGTGAATGTGAGCGCGAATGGTTGTTCGTCTCTGTGTGCCCTGCGATTGGCTGGCAACCATTTCAGGGTGTCCCCCCACCTACTGTCCGTCGACAGCTGGCATAGGCTCCAGCACGCCCGCGACCCTCGTGAGGATAAGCGGATTAGAAAATGGATGGATGGATGCATGTGTGCACGGGGACGCCAACCCCCACCCTAGTGTGAGGGGTCCGGGGTGGGCACGGAGCTCCAGTGTAGTGGGACTTCATGTTGATACTCACGCTCCGGTGAGTGTCTTTGTCCAGCTGCCATTCATCATGCATCCTCATTGGCCTACATATTGTCATCATCGTATCATACCGCACAGAATATGCACAACACGTCAAACTCTAAAATATGAACAGAGTCATTGACTTCATGAATATAGAGTTGGACAGAGGATTTCTACCTGCCACCCTCCCCCCCAACACACACACACACACACACACACACACACAAATAATGCGCCCGAGCTGTATAATACCTGTTATTACTGTAATTGCCTCCAATTTGTTGCCATGGTGATTGGTGCTCGCCTCTTTTTTAAGCTTTGTGCCTCCTCAGAGTGGGAGAGTGGGAGCACACAGTACTCAGTATTGTGTGTGTGTGTGTGTGTGTGTGTGTGTGTGTGTGTGCGTGCCTTTGTCAATAGGCTGCAAGGCAGTGACCTGGTAATAGTAAACGTAACCACCGGCCCTATTCCAAGATAGTTGCCATGGTGACAATAATTGGGTGACGGAGCAACACACACACACACACACACACACACACACACACACACACACACACACACACACACACACACACACACACACACACACACACACACACAATACATGACGTCAAGTTTTCGGTTTACGCTATTCCTGTTTGTTGTGCGTTTGGGGTCATTTCCAAACCTGAACAGAGACTAGACTTCTCTCCACCACACAGACCATGCACATACACGCATGGGGGGGCGGGGGGGGGGCGTGCTTGCGACCCTCCAGCAATTTCCTGTCAGGTCCACTTGTTTTCTTGTGCGGTCGGGAAAGCCCTGCTTGGAGGCAATGTTGCAGCGTGGGAGTTTCTACACATGCGGGAAGCAGTGCCACATCCGCGTCCTACATGATGTTGTTTGGGATGGGGGGGCTTCAACCGAGGCAAGGCATCAGACTTTGTATCCATCCGTTCAGTGAAAGTAGGGTTTCACATTAGGTTTAGGGTTTCAAAGAAAGCTTTTGGGTTGCAATTTAGTGTTAGTATAAAATATTGCAATTTAAAAGGGGAATTGGAAAGAAACGAAATGCTTGCAATGACTCAACGTTTTTAAAAGTGAAGACTATTTGTAGTGTTGATATATTAGCAAAAATCAGGAAGTCAATCCACAATTTGCTTTTATGGGCCACATAAAATGATGAGGGGACCTGATCTGACCCCAGGGCTTTGGGTTTGACACCTGTGCTCTAGATGCACAATAGCTAAACAACTGCCATTGTAACAATTAAATACGTTAAATTCCATAAGAAAAATAAATAGTACGAATAGTTTTTGATAATTACCATAGATGCATGAATCAATATTACCAAATATCAATTAATTTTCATAACCATTAGGTGTTTTTGTTTCTTTAATCAAAATAATTGATCATTTTTGTTACAAAACAGGGCAACAGCAACACATTGATTTTACCGATTCATTGTTCAGACTGGATTTTAAAGAAATAAATCAATTAATCAAGAGTAGAAAGTGATCACTGGAAAGCATTTTTTTCCCAGGTACGCTTCAGAAAGTATAGAAGACAAAAATAAAAAATTCTGCTTCAATGGACTTTTTTTTTCTTGATTTAAAAAAACAAAATCAACAAATTGTTTCTCCCCTTTTTCATTCAACAATAATAAATAAAAAATACATTGTTTGCATTGCTCAATCAAGTGATGCCACAACATCGAAACACAAGATGGGTGAGCAGAAGCAGCGAGTCCAGTGACCCTGCTCAGCTCACACAAGAACGATACTTGTAACTACGATATCGACCACATCCCGCTACCTTTATTGATACTGACTTGGTATTGATACTAACACTCCTTGGATCAAATATAGTTAAATATTTTCCCATTGGAAATGTGTTTCCTAATTTGAAATGAAGAATAATCCACTGTCAGACTACACCGCGGAGGGTTATCGGCGGCGGAAGCAGCCTCCTTTAAACACATTTGCTGCTGAGGGCTATTGAAAAGATAAACTCACCTTTTCACGTAATCGTTTTATCTTTAATTACGTGTGTCACTAAGGAGACTTTTTATATGGAAATGTGTTAATATATTAAACATCACACACACACACACACACACACACACACACACACACACACACACACACATTTCCTGCTTTTTACAGCTGCGAAGAATTAAGTGTGTCCATTTGTATATGTTTGATGTTCCTTTCACATTATTCACCATTCTGGAGCACTGATAGCACACTCTTCATTACGCGCTTCATTAATTCCAATGATAATTGATTCCAGCCCAGAGTGTGTGTGTGTGTGTGTGTGTGTGTGTGTGTGTGTGTGTGTGTGTGTGTGTGTGAGAGAGATACTAATATGCACTAGAGAAAAAAATGTGAGCGTGTGAATCAAGACAACAGATGCTGGGATGGTAAAAAAAAAAAGTAAAACAAAAACAATAACGAAATGGTCGTTTCCGTGTTGCTAGGCAACGAGCGCAACTGGATGGCGGCGATAAACACAGGGATGCACGCCCCCCCCCTGTGATGTGAGGGAGGGGGCCGACCACAAGGAGAGAGGAGATAGTGGAGAAGGATGTGAGGGAGTAAAGGGGAGGGAAGGAGAGGGGAGAGGGAGTCCTCATGTGAGATCTCTGATAAGATTTTTAAACGTCTGTTTTTTTTTTTAATGTGTCGTTAGTGTTTAAAATGCGCTTTCATTTCAAATTCAAAGAAGACCAGAGACAAGCTTTCTTCGGTTTGTATTGTATTGCTCACTAGCATCACAAACAGGACTGGAGGGGAATACAATTTTTTTGAAAGGAACAAATTAAAATGCATAGAAAATGACATTGATTGTTCTTCCTTTCTTTTCAACAAAGTCTGATTGGGGCTTTTTTCAGGGGGGGTGGGAGAAACAGAGGAGTGGAAGGGGGGCAAAAAGTAAACCAGATAGACAGGGCGTAGCACTCTTTTTGAAGATGTTTTGGGTCTCACAGGAAAAAAGTGGACAGGATTTACTTGCGACTTTGCTGTTGAGGTCAGTGGCCATTTTGTGGCAAATTGAGATCAGTTTAACAAGTCAATCATAAGGCCTCCACTTCAGGACTGGTCGAACAAAACCACCGAAAACGTATTAAACGGAATACGCTGTGTAAATATTGAAATTTAGAACTAACTGGTATGCATAGGTATAGATCAAAACTATATATATATATCCATCGCTAACTCTTCTCAGCTGATTCTTAGATTTTATTTGATTTTAAGCAGGACTTTTTTTTTTTTCCCTATTCAAAAATAAAACCAGTATTTTTTTTCAGGTAAGACATCTCATGTTCTTTCTTAAAAAAAAGTTTATTTTAGAAAATTGTATTCTGATAAGATTGTACTCCCCCCCCAAAAAATCTATTTTAAAAAAATGTCACCATTTTTTCAAGAATTTAGGGGGGGGTTTAAAAAATTCCAATTTAAAAGATTTTTGGGGAGTGTCATTTACATGTGGGTTTTCGCTACTTGATGGCTGGCCCACTGTACTCTTGAAATAACGAGAAAAATATTTGTTAAAAAAACATTTTTTGTAAAAAAAAAAAAAAACTATTCTAAAAAAAAAAAGATTGCCAATTTTATTCTTATAAACAACAAGCTTTTTTCCCCTCAATTCAAACTCAATTATTGCGAGTCTGACATTTTCCTCAAAACCTACGTAAAGAAAAAAAAATGATGAGTTTCACCCTGGGAAATAAATGCCAGAAAAAAAAGTGACCAGTGCCGTAATTTCCATGACAGGCTGGACTGACCTCTGCAGCTCATTTCTTGACCGGTGAACCTGGCGTGAGATTCACATGAGCGGTCTCGCTCGAGCCTTCACCCAAATGACAAAAGATGGAGACGAGTGCTTCTTCATGCACGCGTGAGTGAGTGCGTTGTGACTTCTTGTGAATGGGCGGCAGCGGCCTGATTGTGGAGAGGGGAGGAGGGTCAGGAAGGGTAGAGGAAGACGGTCAAGCGGAGTGCCAGCGGCTCGTACGGGGCTACTGATTGCTATTCCTCCTCAGATTACAGTCATTTAGATGTGCAACCCGAAAGGCGGCTTGAGTCTGCAAGCATGGCTCCTCCAGATCTGTTCTGGAAGGGGGCAGGGTGTGCTGCTGGGGTAGGCGGTGATGTCGACGGTGAAGAGTGCACCTAGCATGGCTAATAATAACCACAAATGAACGGATGAAGCTGAATCAAAAGCAGCTACCAGAAGGGGGGAAAAAAATGATCGCTGACAAAAAGCAAATCTTAATTTGGATTCATTCCGTTGGAAAGAAAAATACCAAGAATATTTACATTTACTTACAGACAGTCCAGGGAGCCTATTATTTAGAATTTGGATAAAAAGTGTAAAGAACTTTTTTAATGCACGACGGCACACAATACATTGGCAATTTATATTTTCCTCAGTTTTCTGCCACTCTCACGATTCCACACACACACACACACACACACACACACACACACACACACACACATACAGAGTTTTAAGACAGTTCTTCCCAGTTAGGCCTGTCATCTTGGTTTAGTCACCATTTTTTTTAAAATTCTGTGGACACAATTTGCCATATCTTCATTATGATTCATCCATGAGGTTGCGTCAGAAGGCATTGTGGACACAGTGAGAGCTTCAATAATCAAAGTTGATGAGGCATTTAGGAGAAAATGTGTTTTTTTTTTTTCTGGGAGCAGCAGCCCTGATTCATCAAGAAGAGCGCACACGCACACACACGCACACATACGCGCTTCATCTCTGTATTGATTAGAACGACACACCCACTTCACCTGCGACTGTGATGCAGATGCGCTTGATGAATGCTCTTCCCCGCTGATTCCGTCTCTGTGTGTGCATGCCATTAAGCCATATTGAAAGAATACATCATGCATCACATTATATTCACATTTATTGACTCGGAAAAAAAGAATCTATAGAAAAAAAAAACCCTCATGCTACTTTTTTGTATTCAAAACACTGGGACATATACATTCATAAGTTGTTAAATTGGAGCGTGCGCACACACACACACTATATTGACATATACAAACTGTTCACAATATTTTGTGATGTAACCCAATTGTATGTTAGTAGTAGTTAAGTCATAATTACAGTAAATAAATAGGCATAAAAATGTGACGTTTATCATATACACTAACTTAATTGGCCTGGGAAACCTCACTTTGGTCACATGGTACGGTGACACTGAAATTTGGCCTACACTTTCAGTTTGGTCGGGTCACCTATTTCGACAGCTAGGAGTGACCGTGTGGTATTGCACCGTTCAGAGTAATTAACCGCACACCGTTCGTATGTGGGTACTGCCGTAAACCGAGGACCCCCTGCATAAACACCAGCGTGACATAAATACAGATGCAGCGTCAACCAGAGGCCGTGACATAATCTGACCCGGTGCGGATCCCTGTGGGACGCCGCCGCAGAGGCGACCTACTTCTCCTGATTGTCAGCAGAAGGCCGCTCCATCAGCTCGCTTTGTATGCGCTCGCTCAACTGTGTCCCAGTGATGAAGCTCATCACATACTTGCATGCATGCGCGCGCTCTCTCACACACACACACACGCACACGCACACACACAGCTGTCATGGAGTCCTGAATTTATAATAGCCATTTATTAGCTTCCCCCTTTATCGGGGAGATGCGACGCATGTGATGTATGTGCCCGGCAGCCATTACGGCCCAGATGACAGTGAGATTGCGAGCTGGGCGTTGATGGATGTCGCCTGTGTGTGCGCGCCAGCCACAAAATGGCGGCGCCGCATCAACATGGAGGCGACGCACACCTGGCTGCGAAATTTAGTAAGCGCGTAGCAACTATACATGGAAAAGTGAAGTAAATGAACAATAGCTAGCGGCACAAATATGCACATGACAATGCCTTCACATTCATATAAATAAACATCACATAGGAACCCCCCCCCCCTCCCCCACCCCCATCTCCCATTAAAAAAAAAAAAAAAAATGAAGACCAGCTTCACCATGTGTCCTTGAGGAGGTGACACCATTTGACTTCAAAACATCCTTCAATGCACAGGTTCGGAAGTCCATTGATGTTCTTTATAAGGCCCAGGGGAGCACAGGAGGTCTCTGATAAGAAGATAGCCATCAGTGCATCAGGGTCTTTTTTTAAAGGGCACATACCGGAATAAAAGGGGGGGCCAGAAGGAAGAGAAATGCTCTGGACTGCCAATCGAGTGGAGCAATTTCATTGATGTCCATTTTCTACCACAGACTACCACGGAAGGAAGTAAGATAGGACCAAGAGAATCCCCCAAAGAAGTCCAAGATGATAAGATGCACTTCTGGTCAGGTTCTGCAGGGTGTGTGCAGCCTTTGGTCCACAAGAGCATTTAATCTGGCCTACAGATTTTGGAAGTGCACCAGATGTAGGACTCCATACTGTGAATGTCTTTCAGGGCTGGACCATCATCACGTACACACACATTTCAGATGACCCTGAGGAGTTGACCCAAGAGTTTGGTGCTTTATAGTGAGTCGACCTTCTTCTGATTTAGCGTCACTCAGCAGACTAGTATGGGTGGTTTAGATTTGGCAGCAATCAGAGATGATCTCTGAGGATGGCCATGGTAACCCTAAAATGGTTGCGTCAAACCAAAATGGCTGACTTTCTGTGTCTTTTCAGGCAGAATGTTATGTGTTCTGTTGTAGTCTGGTGATTTGAGGTGAAATGTTTTGTAAAGCGCGTTGTTACATCTGCAGCTGTTGTAAAAGCGTTTTTTTTGTTTTTTTTTAAACTGTATTGTATCGAGACTTTTTGTGGGTCTACTCACGATAGACATGCCCACAAAATGTCTGGCTTCAGGGGCCAAAAACAAAATGTATATACAAACGACAACACGGTGAATTCAATATGTACTGCTTTGACTTGGCGACTAATTTTCCTCTCCTGAGTTGAGTTTTGGCGGGGACCTCAAAAACACGTGCAGTATTATTTAGCAGGATGCAAGGTCCTTCGAAACTTGCCGAATTTCAGCACAGGCGATTCATTCGGCCAGCCACAAAAGGAAGTGTAGCCCAGTCTGAAGATATGTAAGACAAAGAGCCACCTATGCGGTAAAAACATGGACGATTGGGACTGTTTGCCCAAGTGTTTCCTGTTCCCTTCCCCTTGAGCAAGGCACTAAACCCTTGTACGATCTGGGATGAATTTAAGCCTCTTGAAATAAAGCGAACACATTGCGTGTGTCAGACTGATGATGGGGCAGGGGAGGTGGTGGCAAGGGGCTGGGCAGAGGGTATAGCCAGAGGTGCTCTGCGGGCCCATCTGCTCTCTCTCGACTGGCGATGATTGCTGGAGAGAAAAGATGGCGCACCAAAAACCGCCCAGGGATCCTCTCTCGCTCTTGCTCTCTTGCTGCTGTCAATGCAAGCAGCAGGTCCTTCAGCACAAGTAATGAGTCACATCAAGAGAGGAGGAGATGGAGGGACGTAGAAACATGGGAGGTGAAGGGGAAGAGGGTGGTCATGGAGGGCTTTTTTTTTGGTGGGGGAGGGAGATTTTGCTGCTGGCAGATTGTTCATCTGTCCTCCATCTGTTTTTTTCTGCCTTGTTGCTCTCACTGTGGATCCCCCCCCCACCGATCTTCTTGAATCCATCCTTTCACGAGCTTCTGGTGTTGGGCTTCATCTTGAGGACCCACTCACCTCCTGAGTTGCTGTTGTACAAATCAAATAGGTGTGTATCGGGGTCCAGGCGGTGCTCGCCTACAGCAAACATACAAAAACACACACACACACACATGACTTTCTGGATTATAAATCTTCAACCGCAATGTATTCGTCATGCATTCCATAGCAGGGTGGATGAATGAGCGCAATGGCTCCACGAAGAGTCTCATTGCGCTGCCCAGTGGCGGAGTTGGTGAATTACAGTTTTTGCAAAACCCTCAAACAAGATTGTCTCAATGGACGGAGGAGATAGCTTTCGGCCATTTTGAGATCGCGCGTGAATGTGAGCATACTATGAGCACAGTTTGGATAGAAATGGGGCCAGAGTTATTGTTTTTTTTTTTTGGGTGTGTGTAATAAGATTTTTGACTTCTTATTGAATTTGTTCAGCATCTATGATGAAAAATCCTCATGTACGTTTATGGTTGTTGGCCATCTTGAGTACATACCGCACACATTGCAGTAAGCACAAATATGCAGATTTAGTTTTTCTCCTCATTTGTGGGGGTCCCCCTCATGGTTAAAAAACAAAAAACAAAATTGCTTACAAGGCTAGTGAGTATCAACGCTGTCCCGTGACAGTGCAGGAGTGGTGCATGTGTGTGCGCAGCGTAATCACTCGTGTGTTCCGATAAGTGCTGGATTACATAAAGGGCCCGCTGGCCCCATCAACTCAGCGAGCAGAAAGACATGCAAATGGTTCAGAGGGCAGCATCAAACACTTACCGATGTTGCCTCCCACTTCGTACAGGGCGCACTCTGAGTAGGACATGGAGCCATTCCTGTAAAGAGAACATCACGTTTCGATTATATCTTCAAAGCTCTCAATGGTCTTTGATCTAAATACTGTACATTCATTCCCCTATTGGACTACATACACCACTGAGGTTTATTGTGAGTAACCAGAAGCAAAAAAAAAAAGCAGCAACACTATTGTTCTGTGTCCTCAACTGTGGAACAAACGTCCTGAACACCTGAGAGATGCTCACACTGTACATACACATTTTCCTATTTGAATAAGGTTACTTCCTGTGTTGACCATCTTGTTTTTAATTGGAGATTTGAATTTGGCAATCCAAGTGTTTTGTCATTTTACTATTTGTTTACTTCTGGAAAGTACTGAACATTTACTAGCAATGGAGTTGTGTACAAATGAACCTGCCTTACCTTGTATTAATATACATATTAGTAAAAGTACTAGAAGCAGGCAACCACTTAATCAAAGTCACTTTTGCATGGCATTACAACACTATACTGCGAACGCTAATTCTACTATTCTTGTTATGCACATTGCTCTCCCTATCCATGCAAATTGTACGTTTTTCTACTTTTTCATCATTTTTGCTGCCGTAAATTGCAAATTTCGCCACTGTGAGACAAATAAAGGGTTTTCTTCATCTTCTTCTTCCTTTTGTTCTTTCTCCTAAGTTGAGCACTTGCGGTGTACCTTCGTCGTTGGCCCTTCCCGGTTTCAGGGCTGTGCATGAACTGGTGGTAAAACTGGGTCAGCAGGTCGGACGCTCGCGAGTCCATGTTGATCTGGAACTCCATGAAGCCGCTGACCTGATCGCCGATGGTGATCTTCACCGTACGGCGTGTCTGCAAGGGAGCATGATCACGTAAAATAAATGAAACAAAAAAAGATTTTGAGACACCCGGTTCAACCTAATCTGCTTTATTGATGACGATTTCTAGGCTCATAACTACAAAGTATGCACAAGATAGCCATTCCATGAATAACAAAAATCCGTTTAAATAGAGGTTTCAAAAACAAACCCAAAAAAATCTGCAAATAGGCAAATCCACAACTGGCGGAGAGCAGATATACGCAAGGGTTCACGTTATTTGTGAAAGCTAACCTCTGAGGTATTTTTCTCTGGTTTTTCCTTGTTGTCGGTGTGAATCTTCCTTAGCAGGTTCTTGAAGCGGCGATCGTAAAACTGGTAGCGCCGATTGCTATTCTCGTTTAGCTTCCGCACCTGGTTCATGACAAAATTTGGAATCTGCAGGCAGAGAGGAAGGACATCTGAGCTCATTAGCTGACATCACACATCAGCTAAACATACTTGGTGAAAAGCAGCGACCGTCGCGCACCGTCCACAACAGGTCCTGGTAGCGGATGAGGAGTCTCATGACATCGGCGGCCTTCTCCACCTGCCCCTTTTCGGCTCCCTCGGTCAGCCTGCTGGGCACGGCCTTGTGGAGGAAGAGGTTGGGAGCCATGATGGTTGCCACGGCCCACAGGTTCATCCTGTTCCTCTTCTCCCGGGACACCACCTTGCTGAGAAACTCCAAGAGGGCCTGCAAGAAACACGCAATGTCAAGATTCCTTGACATTTATTGAGTTCAATAAAACCCCCCAAAAATGGACCGATCTCTTACTCAAGTGCCAGTGAGGCATGCTTAATTCATGCACGCTGCCATGTAACGGATAAAACAGCGCTTTGGTCCACTTCATTTTAAAACGAGCGTGGAAGAGTCAAGTGAAACATGATCATTCTTCCAACCTTTAGGGAAGACTTTTTACAAGATTTGAGTAGGATTTTATCAAGTCACAATCTTTGTTCAAACTTATCTGTTTGATGGCCTTCTTCCATACCAAACTCATACAAGTGTGTCTCTTATAGACCTTGTTCGTGTATTGGGACACAAGAAAATAAAAACTTGCCGTAAACTTCACAATTGGAAGCAAAGAATTGACTGGGCTCTCGTCCACTTGGAGCGGATACGTTGCTTCATTGGGAACGTGAGGATGGCGACCCCAAGTGGGCAACAATAATATCCGCACCTCAAATGCGCTTTTTTTGTAGCGTCATGATGCAAAATCAATTTTCATCCGGTTGCTTGATGAACTGACGGGATAATTGATAGAAAAAAAAATCAATAGCCGCAGCCCTTGAGATTTTCAGTAAAAATATTACACTATGATGAAATTATGACTTTACAACTGCTTCAGCATATGTTATGATGTGGCACGAAAAGGTGCAGTCAGTTACCAACGTCCATCCATCCATCTATCCATTTTCTAATCTGCTTATCCTCACGAGGGTCGCGGGCGTGCTGGAGCCTATCCCAGCTGTTTTAGGGCGGTCAGTGGGGGACACCCTGAACTGGCTGCCAGCCAGTTGCAGGGCACACACACATGGACAAATAACCATGCGCTTACACTCACACCCAGGGACATTTTAAAGTGTTCCATTACCCCGGCTATGCATGTTTTTGAAATGTGGGAGGAAACCGCAGTACCCGGAGAAACCCCCCAGAGCCCCGGGGAGAACATGCAAAATCCACACAGGAAGGCCAGAGCCAGAATCAAACCTTGCACCTCTGCACTGTGAGGCCGATGTGCTAACCACTCATCCACCGTACTGCCCAGTTACCAACGTACTCACTGTTTCCTTAAATTATTTGTAACATATGACCAGATGAGTGAAAAGGTGTACAAAATCAGGTTCCTTCGTCGCTTTGCGAAGCCAACAGTTTGCAGCCAAGAAAACCAAAATTGGGGTGGCAAAACAATAAGCTGTGCAAGGGTGAGGGCAGCTGCTCATGCTCTGCAGGTGCATCGCACGCTCCAATTTGATCCTCTGATGGTAATCGCCACTTACCCACTTCACAGATTTGGCTTCACAAAGTTGATCACACGCTCACATATTTGCATGATAAAAGACGGAACCGGCATTGCCAGTGTGCAACCCCAGCAGACAAAGGCTTTGTGAGCTCCGCCCACTTTCACTAGTAGAGCTCACCCGCCGAGATGGGTGTTTTATGGTGCTGAACTCAAGTGTTTTATAAGATTTGAAAGCAGTTGCCAGGCAACTGCTGGAATCTGGAGGAGGCCTGGCGGAAAAACAAACATGTCTTGTTGCCAAGAATTAAAAATATACTGATGTGTGTTTAGGGTGGCGCAGTGGTCGAATAGTGAGCACATCCTCCTCACAGTGCAGAGGTACAGTGTTCGATTCCGGCTTCGTCCTTCCTGTGTTCAGTTTGCATGTTTTCCCCGTGCCTGTGCGGGTTTTCCACCGGGTACTCCAGTTTCCTCCCACATTCCAAAAACAGGCATGGCAGGTTAAGGGAACACTCTAAATTGTCCCAACGTGTGAATGTGAGCGTGCCTGGTTTTTTCATCTGCGTGCTGTCCAGCACGCGCCGCGACCCTCGTGAGGAAAAAAAAAACGGCTTAAGAAATGGATGGATGGATGGACTGGACTATGTGTGTTTATATTTCTGTTCCATGTGATGAATATGCAGCCAAGCGTGTGCGTGTTTACCTTCAGAGTGTTCCTGTTGGGTTCAGGCAGCAACAGAATGAGCAGGTTCAGCACGTGCAGTTTCTGCTTAAGCTCGGTGATTTCTGGTAAGAGGCACAAAACAAAAGTGAGACAGTGCGAAGACACAAACAGCCAAACACACACACACACACACACGTGGACTCATTTCCTCTGTATTTGTGGAAGAGTAATGAAATGTCTCAAGATGGATGGTGTCGCGACAGGGGGCCATTAGCTTTGTTAGCCTATGTCTGTGCTCTCGCCATTTATCACCAACCTCCTCACCAAGTCTTCATCAGTGAGCCATTAATCAGGTGATCTGTCTTATTGAAATATGTTTTATTAAAATGGATGAAAACGGATGATTGTTACACCTCTGTCGTGACAGGGGACATAAGAATGGAACAACATTCATTTATCCTTCTGGCAAAATGTTGGTGTGTCTCAGCGGGAATGTACTTTTTCAATGCACTCCTGCAGAAAGAGGAACATAAAAAGTTAAAAACTGACCTCTGACGGCGCTGAAGGTGTTGAGGTACTCGGCGGTGAGCAGAGGAGCAGGGAGCTCTCGGATGAATTTCTTGAGAAGTGCGGCGGCGTCGTTGGGACTCACTTCCTCCCACTTGATCTGACCTGAATAGAAGTTGGCCTCCAGGTTCTGCTGGAGGGACTGAGGTCAAAGAACATGCTTTCAGAACATCTTCTAGATATCGCACAATATGCTAGACGTTCAAAATACATGTCATATATAAACTGTGCCGAATGTCAAAATGTCCAGATTTGTATGATTTGAAAATGACTTCACAAATGTTTGGGGCTCAGGTAACGGACCAATCATGGCTCAGCTTCAGAAAACAAATGGGACATGAATGGTCGTTATCTCAGCTTTGAGCAACTTTCTCCTCATTTTTAGTTAAGAGAAAAGGGTCATATGTGAAGGCGCATAGAACATATTAGTATGAAGAAAATTTCCAGGTTGACCTCCCCCTTTAGTAGTACTTTTAAGGACACATACATCACTGGGGTAGAAAATAAAAATAAAAACAAACCCCATCATTCTGTTGGGCTTAGGACACTCAAATACCTTGATTCTGGAGAGAGATCCTGGAACCCGCAGGATGCCCTCGGAATCGACTCCCCTCTTCTCCAGGAATGTTAAAAGCTGAAAAAGACGAGAAAGCAAGAGACGAACGAGATTCAGGCGCCATATTCCAATGTCACCTCCGCTGGTTATTCTGAGTGTTGCTGCTGCTGTGGGGTGACGTCTTACGTCACAATTATCAAAGTCGAGGCCTGGGGGCCAGATACGGCCTGCCACGTCATTTTATGTGTCATTTCTATCTATCTATCTATCTTATGGAGTACCATTCCAATGATGACTTTTGGTGGTATAATTAAATTTAGGAGTCATTTAACACCTCTGAAAAGGGTTCGAAAAGTAACTAGGCTCATTATTGTAAATGGGGCCTGGAAGGTCAATCCTACCCACTTTTTGACATCAAAACCACAGCACACACACCCACCCTCACGTACATACATACATCCACACACACACACACCAACAACGTGTGATGATCTTACCTCCTGTAGGAGGAGAGGAGTGGTTGTGGCCGCCTTCACTTTCTGGTCGTTCTCCAGCAAGGTGGCTAGCGGCACGCCAAACAACGAGCTCTCTGATACGACATATTCATGGATCGTTAGTTTGAACTTGATCTAGTCTACTTCATTCTATCGTTCGGATTGTACAGTACGTGATGTTCTATTTACAGAATATTTCCAATGAAGTCATGTAGGGAGAATCGGCGAACAGGCACTCCGCAGGAAGCTGAAGAGCGACATTGTCCCGCTCTTGTTTTAATTGGCAGGGTTGACAAACAATGCCAACTCTTTCTCTTGTGTTGCCAATGTAAATCTTCCACACATTTTCTCCGCGTGGGTGTGTGCACGCGTGGTGAGGCGCCATCGCCATACCTGGCAATTTCCTCTTGGCCGTCTTGTGCCGCTTCACTTCGAGCCCGATGAGGTCACACAGCGCCGTCATATCGATGAGAGCCAACTGGCGCACCTTCTTCATGTCGGCGTGAGACAGGTCTTGAATCCGAGTGACTCCCAGACGGGACTTGGTACAGATTATTCGCTGGTGGTGGTAGGAGAGTAAAAAAAAATACAACAGAAACGGAAGAAAGTGTATTCAAGAAAAAACTTATGCTTAATAGTCCGAACGTGTTGTATTCTATCAGAAATATGCGTTCGCAAAATAGTAAAGTCTGACATATTAATAGCTGTGTGAAAAGCACGTGTAGGCCATGAATATAAACCTGTAACTTTATTCAGTGCTGTTTGTGGTTGGGACTGCAGCAAAAAAAATAAAATAAAATAAAAGGACCCTGTGCGCTGGCGGACAAAACGTCACTTCCGGTTGCTGACGCAAGCCGGCACACTAGCGACATCAACTCAATCGAACAATACAGTACTATTGTTACACGTTCCAGAAGGCTGTTCGAAAAGCGATTTGTTCGAAATCCAAGACTATTTTATTATTCCATGCAGAAATAACAAGAACCCCCCCCCCCCAAACTGTTAGATTTGTGTAAATCACAACACGTCTGCCTGCTCACGATGAACATTACACGAGGAAGCGTCACTCGCTTCAGGAAGCCGAGAGGAGTCGAGTGAGTATTCGGGTTTGCTCAGTTTGGTCGAAAACCGGTTTTCGGTCGTAATCCAAGGTGTAAAAAGATTAAATCGTGTTTGCTTGTTCGACTAGCGACGCCTGGCCATAGCGCACAGAGCATATCCACAGCTGGAATTTTCTGGTCGAAATACGATTTGGTCAATAACAGAGACGTTCGAAAACCGAGGTTTGACTGATCGAGAAACCAGAAATTGCGCATCCCCCAACTGTAACTGACACCTTTAGCCACTGGCTCAAGGATCTTTCGTCACTACAGTATTACAGGGGTACACAAAAAGTACATCTCTTAATGACCATTGGTGTGTAATCACAACGGGAACCAAGGAAGAAGATTAAAAAGAGAGAGCCATTTGAATGATTATGATTATTTGCTTACAGGCAAGGTGCTCTCCTCCCTCCTCCGCTGGGTGTTGCTCGGAGACAGGCTGGCCAGCTTGAGGAAGATGACGGCCTGTTCACAGTAAGCCACGTCGGTGAAGAAGATGTCCTCCCGAGGAGCTGGCCAAGGGACACGCGTTCACAGGTATAAATGACCACAGGAGCCGATACAACTGACTTGATGTTGAGGAATGCTTTTCTTAATGACTTGGTTCAAAGTTAATTCCTAGTTTCACTTTGTGAAGATCTCACCTGAGTGTGGGGTTTTGGAAACGGGTGCCATACTGTTCTGGGCCAATTCTTCACTACGCTGAGACTCAGACAAGCCCTGTCGGAAGAAAGTATTGATCGGTATGACTTAAGGCACGTTAACACGTCTGCGTCAGGGTCGACGGGGGAGCGGGTTTGAATCTCAGCTTGATGTGTTTTTTCCTCTGGGCCCTCCCGTTTCCTCCAATCTGTGTTTCCAGAAGACTGCGTGTCTTGTGATTGACTGTACGCGTTCGATAAAATGGCGAATCCTTCTACAACATGATGCCAAAAATTGCACAATGAAACATTCGGCACGGAGCAGCGGTGGTAAATATCACTCGGCCGCCACAGGGAATACAAGTCGTGTTTTACTTGTGCAGGATTTCAGTGGGTAAAGGACAAGGATCCCGAGAAAAGCGGGCGCCGTTTCCTTTGTGGAAAGAAAAGATAAAGCGTGACCTTTACATGTGGTTTGCTTTTATCGCCCATCGTGGCATACTGCACGTGTTGTTCACAATGATGCATACACAGGGGATCCTTGCTTGACATACGCGCCTGCGGGGGCTACGAATGGCGCACATTTAAGTGATAGGTTGATTATTTTAGTTATCATACATTCGCTTATTATTAATGTTACATTAATATTGATTGATTGATTATGCTTGCAAAGAAGAATGCTTATGCCTGCAATCATTAATTGAAGAACGCTTATGCTTTTAATAAAGATATAATGCTTCATTATAAATGTGAATGATTAACATTTACATTTATAATACTTTTATTCATTATATGCTCACCTATATACTCATGAATGCTTAGTGCACTGTGTGAAAGGTTAGAGAGAAGTTCAGGAACGCAACCACCTTTTCGAGGACGTGGTTGGAATGAGATAAGTTTTAGAGACTAAACTGAAGCAAGGTTCAACTGTGGATGGAGCCATCAACACCAGCTGCACCGGGATTGTTTTTGTAACAATGGCACACATGTACGTAATTTACACTCACATACACACACATAGTCAAACAAGTTCAGTGTGTCTCCAACAGCCCCCACCCTTTAGGTTGGACACACCTATGTAGTAGATTTCCCAATAAATAAGGTGGTGAAGGAGGAGATCGTCAGGGGTGACGTGCCGAGAACTGAAACCTAACGCTTCTCCTCGTTCCCTCCTGGTACCAGAATTGAGTCTCCTGTCTCCTCTTTGTGTTTTATTCCTGAGTGTCACATTGGATAAACCTGACATTTTTGGGGGCTCGTCCGGGATCGCAATATACCTGACGCCTCAGACGCTGAGTCGACGGCCAGGAAGACCGTGGCCACGGCAAAAACACCCTTTCCGGGACTGGGTTTCGGCTCCTCGTCTGGGGGCTGAGGGTTGACGCGAATCCCGAGGAGAGAGGACGACTCTTGGTGAGTAGGGCGGCGGTGTCCTGTACGTACTTAAACTCCGCATTGACACTCTTTCAAGGGTTGACTGAGTGTTGCGCGCCGGGTTTTAGAAGACAGAGGTCAGGGTGGTCTTTGAACCTGTTTCTAGTTGGAACTCTCTCAGGGCTGGTGTTGAGCCTGAGAGGGGGTCCTTTGGGAAGGAACTCTTTCAAGCGTTGATTGGGTGTTTGCGCGCCGGCAAAAGACGTGGTCTTTAACGCCGTTTAAAGCCCTGAGCCATACTAGTCCCTATCAGGCATATAGACAGAGTATAGTCTTTAAAACTGTTAGGGCGACGGTGTCCTGCGCGTGCTTAAACTCCGTGTTGTAAATATTGTCTTTAGAACTGTGAGAGCGACGGTGTCCTGTACGTAGCGACTGTGTCCTGTCGTGCTCAAACTCCGTGCGTAAATAGTGTGTGTGTAGAACGGTACCTAGGTTGAATGTAATCGAATGAAATGCGCTTCATGGGTGACTGTGTAACTGTGTGAGTGGAGGTTTGCTACCTCATTCGAACAGGACATTTGGTGTGACAACTGTCTGAGGAAGCAGATGCAAGAATTTCCCGCCACTTTGGTGTACTTTGGTACACTTTGGTGGTAGAAGGTTGGGAATTACCTCAGTCGGAGAAATTGTCACCCTGTTCAAGGGAAAAGTCAGCATAGTTACCCTAGGTAAACCGCTGACTCTCAAATTTGCAAAATGGGGATACTAAATAGTAAGACCGCAGATAAAAATAATCCTAAAATGAAGTTAACATGTACGCATGTCCTTCAAAGATAAAACATCTAAATTTGTGGATTAAAAAATATAATTTTGCTGGCCAGCTGAACACGCAAACATTAGTCCACCTGCAGTATAATATTAGAACTATGTGCGAAAATGACAGGAAAAAAAAAACAGAAGGTAGAGAGAGAAAATGAGTTTAAGATGACATCACATCAAGATGACATCACATCACAGTCAACAATTCGCGCAGAAATAGGGGCAGAGGAATGCCAAGAAAGAGACGTGGGACTGATCCAGGGGAGATTATTTGTTGGAGTTGTGGGGCGAAAGGCCACGTTTCCCGTGGCTGTCCCAAGAGTAAATTTGTAAGTGCATGATGAGACATTCCTGCTTCTCAGAAAGAGATAGCAACTTTCCTTGTTGGCTTCATGATGGAAGGAAGTTTCATTTTGAAGGAACACGGAAAGTGACAGTGGCTTATTTGACGGTAAATTGATGGTGTATATCGATATTTGGATGAAGTGTTCTAGCGGATGACAAAATTAAAAGTTTGGAGATGCTTGACCTGGTTGAGAGTGGTAGCAAGGTAAATATTTTGGTTTGTCTATAGAGTTGTGTCTGCGAATATGTGCTTAATTAGTCTTTGCATGTGTGTAGATAAGCGCGACTCTTAGCGTGACTCATGGAGTCTTGTTTGCTTTATTTTCTGGCTTTTGCAGTGTGGGAGGTTTGTACGGCATCTATTGTGATTACCTGTAACTGTAATAATTATAATCCCTTAAGCTTCATTATTTCAACCTGCGCTACATGAAGTATGTGTAAATCAAATAAAAAGAAAAAGGTTGAGTTTGGGTGTGGTGACACAGAGAGTTTTGGATACTTATAGTGGGTGAAAGGCAAGTGAAAGTGAAAGGCAAGTGAAAGTGAAAGGCAAGTGAAAGTGTTGATGGTGAGACGTAAGGTGAAAATGGAAGTTGAGTATGTTGAATAATAAAAGGAACAGGCATGTGAGGTTTGACACAGTGATGCTACGACAGAGGAGGTCATCATGTGTTTAGGTTGAAAAGGGCCGGAAGGTCACGAGATGCTAAGAAAGTTGTTTGTAAGTCATAGACACAATTTTTGTTCGTGTTAAGTGGTCGTGAGTGGAAGTATGCAGGACGTTGTTAACTTTCTGGGAGGAGGTAGAATGTGTAAGTCTACAGTGAAGGCCTTGATTTGGATGATGTGTAACTGTTACATGTCTGTGGGTTTTAATTATCTTATTATTTGTTTTATGACTGCTTCTGTTGCGCTGCTATTTGCCAGGATGTTCCGATTATATTACATTGTTTTGTACATTATGATCACAAGATGCACATTTCTCTTGAAGCATGAGAAGAGCCATCACCGCTCCTCATGTAGGAGAAATGATGGTCTTGTGTCATGAAATTAAGTAAATTCAGTTACAACTTTGCTATCCTTGGGTAGTGTTGTGCTTTCCCTCATTATGAAATTTAAATTTAATGACTAATTGAAGAGTTGAAGCTATGAACTACCAATCATAACGTCGAACATACAAATTCATGTTGGTTTGAGTCATGAAAAAAAATGTAAGATTTTAAGCCATGTCTCATTTGTGCATACACAGGCTGGATTTCTAATTTCGTTCGTCACAAGAGCAAAATCTTCCAGCTTTAGTCAATGTTTATGTTTCAAGGTCACGTGTGGAGAATTTAGAATTGGCTTCATTAACTTAGAAGGACTGCACGTTTTAAGGTCAGTAGTGGCATTTTTGAGAATCACAAACCCTAGGTGGTGTTTACCAAAGACAGTTGCGGCGTAGATAAGCCACTCGGCAGCCTTGAACAGTGTATGGTGCGAACTCTGCATGCTGGAAGAGTGCAAGAAAAAAAAAATAAGCCCCAAAAAGAAACAAGTGGATGAGCTGCTGTACTCTAACATGTAGTTTTGTTTTTTTTGCCTGCTAGGCTTTTGTTATGCACGGCCATGTTGTAATGTCAATCCCATTTAACACTGAAAAAAAAAAATGCACGGTACTTGACCCTACTGCCTTATTACTGCTCCCTGATGAGTGTTTGTTTGTTTGTTTGTTTGTTTGTTGGGCATATAAACTGGCAATAGTGATTTGAGAGGTTGTAGGAGGTAGTACAACACACTTTTCTAGTCCTGCCCCTCGTTCTTTGTGTGTTTTAATTTGTTTGATATTGATATTGCAATAACATACATGGCAGGCTGATTGGACACTCTAAATCGTCCCTAGGTGTGAGCATGGGCTTGAATGGTTGTACGTGTCTGTGTGTGCCCTGTAATTGGTTGGCAACCAGTTCAGGGGGTCCCCCACCTACTGCCCGAAGATGGCAAACGCATTTCCCCTTGTGCAGGCTATACTTAAGCAGGTCTATACAACTTTCGGTTTGTACACATACTGTTTGAGCTAATACGCTAGCATATTTGTACGTCACTTTTCTCTCTGACTCAAAGTTGGTGCTCCATTACATTACGACATGGCATCAGTTTATTGGCTTAAAACTGATTTGTCTAGTTACTTTGCGGTTTGCTTTTGAACCTGTTTTTGAACACAGCAGGTTGGTCACACATTTTCTGGTCAACATGATGGCCAACATGATTGTTGGGATTTGGCTTAAGAGTAACATAAAAAAATACATACGGTGTATCTATGTGTATATGGTATTTCAACAACGAGGAGTGTGAGGGAAAAGTGGTTAGGATGTCCGTGTTTTATGTTATGTGTTGTGTTTATTGTTTTACTTTATATTGACTATTTTGTGGGGCGCTTTGTTAAGGCTGCGGCTGTTGTGAAAGCGCCTACAAATTGGGGTATATTGTATTGTGCGTGATGTATTATGTGGCACAGCGGCGGAGCAGCAAAAGGTGCTTCTGCTTTGTTTATTTCTTTATTTTTATTTTTTGAGAGGGGGGACTTGCTGACTATCAGCAACTTGATGATGTTTTAAGTTAAGTAACTTGCTGACTATCAGCAACTTGATGATGTTTTAAGTTAAGTAACAAATGCGGCAACAAATTCAAATCGTTTAACAAAGAGTGTGGCGAAAAAACAACAGAGCAAGATGTTGGGGTTTATGCAAGATGGGGTTTATGTCAGCACTGACAGTGAAACCATTTTGCCCAAAATTCTTTTTTTTCTTTTTTGCGTCATGAATTATCGCGCGTTGGCAGGGGGAATAGTGTCTCTGGTTCAGAAACATTATACAACCAATGGGTTTAACCAATGTTTTAATACACAAGGTAATTTGTATCTAGAATGGGGTCAGTTTCTATATTTACAGATAATGCACATGGGTTTCATTGAAGGGATGCCATATTGCCTGGGTTTGGTTGAGGCTTTTCCAAAACGGGTCGGAAATTTATGGCAATGGAACACATTTTGTGAACAGGTTAATTGATCAAACAGAACGCATGTTTCACATTTTATTCGAGACACTATTGCTCCCGCCATCCACAATCTGCGGGATTGGTATGAAATTATATGGTTAAAATTCAATTAAAGAAATTTAATTGAAATGGAATTGATTTATATGTTATATTACGAGAATGGTGTCTTTTTCTTTGTTTAGAGATAAAAGAAACAACGAATTGAGATTGCCGTCGGACGATTGTGCTTTTTCACAGCAGGACAAAATGGTGGTTCCAGCAGACCTGGCTCTGATTCGAAACATGAAAAAGAAACATTGTACTTCTTTGAAGGGTTGCTGACCACACCGATTGACGGACATTGTAAAAGGTCATCTCGATAGAAACATCCACCGAGAAAGGTGAGCGAAGTCCGTGACGCGATGGGCACAGTATTTTAGTTACTGGGAACATCAAGCGGCGGCGGAAGAAGTTTCAAGACACCTTTGCACTCATTTAGGAGTGTTTCTGTCGACATGCTAGAATATCAGTAGTGGCATGTCATTTCCTGTTATATTTTATGGTATTTGTGCTCTCCTTTAGCACATGTGAGAGGATGTATTTTTAATAATAACCTACATTTTGCTAATAGATCTAGACCAGGGTGTCAAACTCATTTTTGTCACTGGACGCTTTGGGGTTACACATTCCTTCGTGGGCGGTGCGACGGTGAAATTTGATTAAATGGTTATATGTTATTAATTGCACAACTCAACTCAACTGTGTTTATAGAGCAATTCAAATCAACCATTGCTGTAACAAAGTGATGTACATGGAGTGAATATAGAAAATAACACAATGATGAAATTATTAATTAATAACAACATATGAATGAATTGCCAATTCTGAAACCAGTCATATTTTGTTCAATTATTGTTTGAGTGAGTGTTAGCAGGTAACGAAATTATCACAAAATATCGACACTATTTCTATAAAATGTTGACATTTCGGGACAAATTTTAGCAGGGTTCATGGAAGTTGATGCGCGTGAATTGTTTTCGCGGGCCACATAAATGTATGTGGGGTTTCGACTTTGACACCAGTGATCTAGATGATCTTGGGAAAAGAAAAGAAAAAACACATTTTGGCACAAATTGTTGGATACATTTTGTTTTGGAGGCAAAAGTGTTTTATTTATAATCAATCTAATCGATCTCATTAAAAAAAAAAAAAAAAAAAAAAATTGTATATATGTTCTGGGCAAAGGGCAAACGCACCAAGGCTAATAAAAAAGTGCATAACTTGTTTTATTCGGTTTTGTTTTGGAGGTTGAAGTGATTATGTATTGTGCTCCTTGGTTGATGTTGCTGGAATGAATTTGAATGTATTACTGTTTATTGATTTATTTCTAGTTCAAATGGTGTATTAATTTGATCATAACGGTTCAAATAGGGATTTTAAATACATTTTTTGGGTAATTTTATGCGTTGAGGATCTTTTCTTTTATGGTAAAAGGAAAATAGATAACAACACGACATTAATATAGTTATTCTTTGCTGAAAGTTGAACTATATTTCTTTCTGTTGTTCTTTTATTTTATGTTAATGTGGATACGATGAAATGTAGTAATGTACGTTGAACAATTTTATTGGCGAATGATGATTATCGCGGCGGAGGGTTTTTCTTTTTCTTTGCGAAAAATCATGAAAGAGCTCTGCTTTAAGGGTTGTCACAGGTGTTTGCGCATTGGTGTCACTGCTTTATCAATGACTATGTTTCTGTCCACAGGAGAGGATATTTGAGATTCCACCTACGTTGGTGTAATTGGAGTTCCTCGTGGCGTACCAGATGAGTATAAATTGGTTAACCAGGTTGCTGCACGGTGAGAGTCCATTTTATAAACGTGCTGACGGGATCTGCTACCTCCACTACATTGTCCAGAAGCTTGCAAATTGTACTGAGGAAGCCTTTTTGGCAATTGGAAGTAAAAAATTGACAGTCACCTCTCTGATGGTGCTCGGGACCGCAAAGCGGTCAATGTGCTCTTGGTTGAGGCCAATCGGCGTGTGCGGCATGTGGTGAGCGGTGCCGTTCAACCACGCCCTGAGGGCCCCGCACACTGAACCGGATCGCTCCGGCGTGACCACGCCTTGTCATCAGAGTTATGGAGTGAGACCTTTGTCACGTAAAATACTGGTGTGTTATGTTTTAATCTCTGAAATTATTTTTCCTCAGCTATCTCGACATTGTGTGGATGTTGCTGAGGTCCCTGTATCAAAAGCTCTGCTTATCCAATTTATCACTACGGTTATGGTACCCACGACGTCTAAAGTGAATGGAATTTACCCTCTGCTGTTACTTTTGGATGGCAGTGATTATGATGTGGAAAACAACTCGGGTTGTTGTGACTTGTTTTCATTTAGATATCAGGATGTTGTGGACGATGTTTACCGTCTTTTCCTGGGTTCTTTTTCGGATTGGTTTTTGATCTGGTTGTTACCCCTATCTTTTCGACCCCTGGGTCTACCTATGTTTGCATGTGCATGTTTCCACTGAATAAAGTCCGTCAGGTAGGTTCTGTGCGATGATATGAGCAAATGTAGGATATACAGGGGGGAATGATAGGTTGATTATTTTAGTTATCATACATTCGCTTATTATTAATGTTACATTAATATTGATTGATTGATTATGCTTGCAAAGAAGAATGCTTATGCCTGCAATCATTAATTGAAGAACGCTTATGCTTTTAATAAAGATATAATGCTTCATTATAAATGTGAATGATTAACATTTACATTTATAATACTTTTATTCATTATATGCTCACCTATATACTCATGAATGCTTAGTGCACTGTGTGAAAGGTTAGAGAGAAGTTCAGGAACGCAACCACCTTTTCGAGGACGTGGTTGGAATGAGATAAGTTTTAGAGACTAAACTGAAGCAAGGTTCAACTGTGGATGGAGCCATCAACACCAGCTGCACCGGGATTGTTTTTGTAACAATGGCACACATGTACGTAATTTACACTCACATACACACACATAGTCAAACAAGTTCAGTGTGTCTCCAACAGCCCCCACCCTTTAGGTTGGACACACCTATGTAGTAGATTTCCCAATAAATAAGGTGGTGAAGGAGGAGATCGTCAGGGGTGACGTGCCGAGAACTGAAACCTAACGCTTCTCCTCGTTCCCTCCTGGTACCAGAATTGAGTCTCCTGTCTCCTCTTTGTGTTTTATTCCTGAGTGTCACATTGGATAAACCTGACATTAAGAATTCAGCGACACTTGGCACCATCGTTTCAACGCTGGACTCAAGTTTTTCATTTGATCGTTTAATATCGATGGCCTAAAAAGTGTTTTTTTTAATAAATATGAACTCATACTCTATTGTTATGTTAGTATAGCTAAGTGACAGTCTACTGCACAGGCAGAATCAGAGCAATGGCGCTGAGGAGCACTTGTACATCATTTCCTCAAAAGCGGCTGTGCCGCAATCAAGCATTTGGGCGTGTTGTTGCTCGGAACGTGTCGAAATAAAATTGTATTGTAAGTATCATTAATGATTTGAGTCGATAAGAAAGCAATGTGAAAGCTTGTATTCATAAAAATGCATTGACCCCCAAAAAATTATAATAAGGAATAGACACACGATGCCCACTTCAGTTACGTCCAAGTTCAAGTGGCTACTTTATCAAGAAAATACGGAAAGCGGGCTGTCGACGCTTCCTTCAAACTTGCGTCAGGCTCACCTGACGGAGGGGCATGTCAAACACATCGCGGACGTGGCGCGGTGCCGTTTTGTTCCTCTTGCGTAGGGACATGGTGTAGGTATCCACTCTTCGCCGGACCGCCTCGGCTTGCGTCCGCGTTAGCGTGGACAGAAGCACGGCGTTGTCCGCATCCTCGCCGCCCTCGCCGATGAGGTTGGACAGACCGGCGTCGGCCAGCCACTGCTCCTCTTGCTCCCCTTCTGACAAACGCACACACAAACGAACACGCGTGAAACTCACTCACTCCCAAAGACGTTTTTAAACGTCTTTTCAGACTTGGTCCAGAATTGGCTGGTACTGAATGAGATAAATTACGCGGATCACCTTCTCAACGGTGTCTGGCAAAAAGTAAATATTTTCAAAAACAATAGAGGTGGAGGACCTGTGCGCTGTATGTGGCCCTCAAAAGAATTGCCGGATATAATAAGAATTGGTTGTCATCATTACAGTCAGGCCAAACACACTGCGTACAATATTGCTTTGTTTGCTCATACAATACAGCGAGATATTAGTGAGCTAATATTGTCTTAGCAGGTTAGGGGACACAAATACCTTCTGACAAAAAAAAAAAAATCATTTCTGGAAGAATGCACTTGTGGTGTCACTCTTTTGAATAGACTTAAGACATTCGTGAAGGAGTCTTGTTAAGATATTGTACGTAAGGTAACGGGAGGCCTTAAAAGCTTTTACACAAAGGCAGTCATGTGACCACGCTGCATGTGGCATCACAAAGCCGCATGCGGCTTCGTGGGGACTTTTCATTCTCGATTGATGAAATAAAGCCAAGAAGGGGGCTCGATTGAAAACAACAATGAGGTCTGATTAAAGGGCACTCAGATCATTGGGTGAGCACAATAACATTTAAGTCAATACAAATCAGCCCTCCTCGCCACTGGGCGTGTGTCGTCATGGTAATGCGCTCTCCTCTGAAACCTGATATGTTGTCATGGCAAAAGCATCAATTTGAGCAGTGAGAAGGCAAAAAGCTAACTCGACTGGCCACTCGCAGTCTTTTACCTTCCGATTGTCGAGAATCCCTCCGGGTGCTGTCGAGGTCCGCAAGGCCGCCCCCGAGTCGAATGGTCTCCACCTCGTTCCAGAAGGAGTCGAGGCAGAGTTTGTCGGGATGCTGCTCCTGGTCCTGGGAGGGCGGCGAGGGCGGCGGCGTGTGTGCGCTGCGCTCAGCGGCGGCCTGGTCCTGCGGGCTGGCCCAGGGCTCCGCGCTCATCTCGGTGGGGCTGGGGTCTCTGGCGCAGACATACACACACGTAAAGAAATCACAGGCGTGCATGCAAACAAAAGGCCCCGACAAGGACGCAGGAGAGCTGGAGGCGAGGGGCGAAGACCGCGGGGGGTGGAGCGGGGAAGACGGGAGGAGCCGGCACAGAGATGGAGAGACAAAAAGAGTGGGACGGAAGGGAGGGAGAGAAGATGGCCAAGGGGAGGGGGGGTGTCTATTGTTCTTGCAAAATGCGGCTTCGAGACCAAGCATCACCACTAGATGGCACTGTACGGACCTGAGCTCTCACTATGCCATTCGCTTTCACTGTCAATATAGTGCGAGGTACAAATACAGTCACCTTTTCCAGTGTGATATGTGGGCTCCCTCTAGTGGTACGTGAGAGAATCACTGAATTGAACCTTTCAAAATGTGCAGGATATAACAGTGGCGTTTTAATTTTTTTTTTTAACGGTACATTCATTGACTGAAGTTAGATTTAATTTTCAAAAAAAAATACATTTGCATTGATTCTTTTAAGAACAGTTTGTTGAGGTGTAATTTTATTGTTGGCAACACACAAACTGTTAAGGTCACACCCAAAACCTCAGTCATCATGTCTAAATCAAGTCATAATTGACTTCTGAGCATTACTCTCGAAATGTTTTGTGACAGGGTGTGGGGTTACGGGTTCAGTCACAAATGAAAGTTGAAAAACCATTGTGTTGCTAACACAACAAGATGTGTGTATTTCTGTGAATGTGGTGGAGTTTTGAATGGAATGGGTGAGGAGTTGAAACCGCACAAATGTTATTCAAATTAAAAAAAAAAATAGTACACAACATAAACTGTCATTTATGGGTTGAGGCAAGAAGAAGCGTTGTTTTAGGGGTACGGCTGGATATTTTTTGGAACATAAACTGGCGGATTGGACTGAACACACACTGGGATTGTTGTTTCGTTTGGGGACCCAACAAAGTAGGGGAATGGTATGTTACAAATAATTGTCAAAAATTGAATCATTCCCACACACAATTGAAAAAAAACGCAACATGGGGGGGCATAGATCAATTTGACTTCTTTCGATTCCTTTTCAAATGCTATTTGTCATTTTCTTTTTTCGGTTCATCCAATTTTGCATTTGGTCCTCGAAATGAACGATTTTGTTCAACCATTCGTTTGAATTGAATATGCTCAAGTACAGATTTGTTGTTTTCTAGAGTGACGCGCACTGTTCATGTTGAAATTGCGCATCGTGTCCCAGTGGCTTCTGACATCAAATGCGCTTAATAGAAAGCTGCTATCCGACTGTACTTGATTGGCACGCGTAGTGGAAAACGTTTTAGGGAGCCGCAGCACTGAGAGCATGCCATGCATAGAAAGAAGCCAGCGCTACAGGATGTGACCAGCTGAGTCACTGCGCCCGTGTGGCTCAGTCACATTCCAGAAGGCACAAAATAGATCACCAATCACGAGCTGAGAAACATAGGCCGGCGGTGATCTTGCCAAGCCTGTGTCAAAACAAAGACAACAATCTGTCCAACAGCGAATAACAATATCAAGCGAGGTGAAGGCCACATTTTCTGTGCTCAACTCTTAAGACGGAGCTTGTACTACACGAACTACTGACTTCAGTTTAAAAAGCACGCAAGTCGTCAATCGATACGAGCGATGAAGGCAACGCAAGCAAAGACCATCACAGAGCTCACTGATGACTTTTTTTTGCTTGTGCTGGAAAGCAAAGTGCTAAATTGTCTATTCCCCGCTGATTAATCAACACTTTTTATTATCTGCTGCATAAAATGCTGTGATTTGTCAGTGGAATGCTTACAATGCGATAGAAGTGAGATGAATGGCGCAAGTTATTTCGAACTTTGATTCGCTTTGGAATGAAAACGCGAAATTGCTCATTTTCTCCCGATCAATCAACAAATCGGCTCATCTGCTGCAAATTAACACTTGAGAAAAAAAAGGGCCGTAACTTTTCTACGAATGGAACAAATCACAAGTTTGACGTGATTTAAAACCACCAACCTATGTTTGTCTTCCAAAAGAAAGAAACTAAGTGCTGATTCAATCAAGGCTTGTCCTGTTTAGGCAAGGCAAAGTCTTATTTATGCTTATTGCACCCTTTTCTTATCATTTCATCACCACACGCTCGTTTATGTTCAAAGCTGATGATGCAAGATTACTGCGGCAAAGACACGTTCCATATCAAAATCCCGACGTCTTGACTTGTGCAGGATTCTTACCGGGAATTCCTCTTTTGTGACGACTGCCTTAAGTTTCTGATCCTAATTGGCTTCTGTGACGGACGCAGTCGGATATTGTTCCAGCGCGAAAACTGCTTGTTGGGCTCCAGTGCCCAGTTCACCACAACCTCCTCCCTGCCTCCCATATTCACAGCGCCAAAGGAATCCAGGAAGGAAAAAGTCCCGCACGGAACCCAGCTCAAGAACACAGCATAAGATTTGGTTAGAATTGCTATCCTGGACGGCGACAGAAAGTTCTGGTTAGGCTCGCTGGGTCGTGAGCTGAGGTGCAGGAGCAAAACTAGAATGCGGTATGGGAGGGGCGACGCCTTGAGCATGAAGGCATGGTTCTCACCTGACCTTTTCCTCCCCCTAGGTGACACGCCTCTCCCGCCGTCACTTGGATTGGTGTGATGACTTGAGAAAAGGTACACTTATCTTAGCGTCCGATAATAAGCCTCATGGGGCACATCAGTGCATACTGGTCCTGGGGGGCACAATGTCCTCCCTTGTAGCTCATACTTGGGCAGGGACACGACAATGAAAAAAAAACAAAAACAAAAAACAACTGCCTCCTATGTTCATAGCCTCATAATTTAGGTTCACAATTACGTAACTGATGACTTAGTTGCTGCACGCATACCTGAGCGTGAGCAACAGGTACACATAGTTTGTGTGACAGAAAGGAGGCGTGTAAAGCAAAAGTAGGGTAGAAAGGATTTTGGCTCGTTGCTCAAGCGCGACAGGTCGATCGACCTTGGCTGGGGGTGGAGTGTGGGGGTGGGGGTTCACGTGTGAAGTCCCTGACCAAATCGCTGTCATGCTCACTTAGCAAATCAGCTGACTCGTATGTAAAAAAAAAACAAACAAAAAAACCCCACCCTCAAAATACGAATAAGAACACACGAGGCCACCTGAACAAGAGAAAAGTGGTCTCAAAATAGATAGCTTTATAAATGCAGGTTTTATTAATTCCGCTGTTTTATTGATGTAATAATAGTGTGTAGGCTGTGGCAGGTGAGCACCTGTGCATTATTTCTGTCTGACTTGGCTGAGCATGGCGCAAAGCAAGACCGATGAACACTTGGAATGTGACGATGCATTCGGATGGGAATTGAAACCTGCAGCGCAGCTCGCGATGTGATGCATATCAACTTCCGCATGAATGCAGCGTGGAAGATTTACGATCAACAACAGTACGTTGCAACATGTTGAGGTTTCAAAAAAAAAAATTAATCACCAAAGGAAATAATGTCATGTTTTTTATTTTTATTTATTTTTTATTCTGGTCAGGATCAAACTGTCCACAACAACATATCCTTCTTACACGTCCAGTTTTAAATAAGATTTTAAGTGTGCCTGACCAACATGGATTTTTTTTAAATTTATTTTTTGGCCTCAAATGCCGATTCTGATATTTTGGAAGAATAAAATTCTGATAACCCATTTATCGTCCGATGAATTTAAAAGACATATAACAACGCTGAGAGCAACGAAGATACAAATTACAGTCGAAATATTTGACTGTCTTACAATACTTTGTCCTATAGCGTTCAACTTGACAAAAGCGAGAACATTTGTCAAAAATCTGCAATTTGTGAAGAAAAAAAAAATCGGGGGGAATCTTTGAAAGTATTAGGTTGTGTGTTAATATGTGAAAAAAAAAACCCTGTTAATATCGGCCGATTAAATCATCAAAGAAGTGCAAAAATAGATGAATAATAATGTAAAACCAGTAAAACATTCAGTCTTAACATCAATAATCCATAAAACGAAAATGCTCTTCTTTTTACCCTTCCTAATACAATAATGGCTGCATATTTGCATTTCAGCACTTACAAATTCACCAATTGGCATTTTGTTTTTCTGTGGAACTGATCACAAAGTATTCGCCGAAAAACTCTTTCGGAAATGTCCTAAATTGCAGCCTTAGCCCAGTTTAAATAGGAAAGTAGTAAACCAATTTGTGTTCATGAAGTACAGAGGTGCCTTGGGATGAATTGTGTTTGTTCTATGACCACGCGTATAACTTGCAACACTTGCAACATCTCAAATCGCCTTCTCCCACTGAAACGAATGCAAATGCTATTAATCCGTTCCAGCCCTCCCTCAAAAAAACAACAACAAAATATTGTAGCGTGTACTCCTATGAAGAAAAATAGCATTTGAATACTTGATTTTTTTATTGGCAACAACCGCGGCGGCTACTGAAAATGTCAAGCTGCTTGGATTGTTTCTATTTGAAGTGCCTGTACACTCACACGGGAAACCGCAGCTGCTCGGAGAAAAGAATGGACAAAATGTCAGAAGTGTTGGGTTTTTAAAACAAAAAAAATCGCCTAGGGGTCGACTTGATAGCATTAATAACACAAAGTAACCCCGGCTTGAGTCTGTCAAGGAATACTGTAATCCGCTGGAAAAAAAAGGCGCTCATGTCGAAAGGTTTAATCCTTGCGGAGGAATTCCACTGCAAGCTACTTAACCTTTACAGAATGTAACAATCCACCCATGCAGGCTTGATCAAAGGTTGCTTGACAAGGATTTGGAGACTGATGCCAAAAATATGCGGTTTCATTCACTCTATACCACAGCAACCACTTTATATAAAGTCAACATGGACAAAGGAGGAACCTCCACTCAAATCTTCAAGTTAACCACGAAAGTACGTCAAGTACCGCCGAGTCTGATCCTTACCTGGCCTTGGCCCGCACGATGCCTCGGCCCGAGAGCAGGAGCGGGGCCACCGAGCCTCCTCTCCCCCATGGCATCCTGCTGATGGTTGTGCAGTCCCCCCCCCCCCCACCTCCACAACTGGAGGAACCAGCAGCCGCCTGCCGCGGGAAAGCAGTTTCCTTGCAGTCCCTTCAGTGCGCAAACACATCGCTAGAACAAGGACGGCCCGACCGCTTCCCTGCGCGCGTCAGCGCGTCGCATCCTGGAGCAGGAAAAAGGGGGTCTGCCTGGGGTGCAGACTGTTTGAATGAACAGCTGCGTGACCACGCCGGCCAGCTGTACGGTTAAAGTTAGGTCGGCAAACACGTTACGTATCAGCAGCAACAAGTTGACTTATTATATGTAATGGTTTACCGAACACCGGTGCGTAGAACCTCACTCAACTTGTGTCACACTTGATCTCTGCTCTTTTATCCTCATGGTGGTGATGGCACTTATTAACAACACAAACAATTCAAGACAAGTTGTCTCGACGAGAGACTGTCAAATGCAGTCAAACCTCGGTTTTCGAGCGTCTCGGTTTTCAACCAAAGAGTTCGAGTTTTTTAATGCCTCGGATGACGAACACATTTCGGTTCTCGAACGAACCGAGCGCGCTTGAATGCACCATTTGACTCCTCTCGCCTTCCTTACACGAGGAAGTGACGCCTCCTCGGGTTGCTTTTTGTGAGCAGACGTGTTCAGGAAACATTTTTCTTTGGAAAAAGAGCGCGGTTTCGGTGTTCGAACAGCCTTCTGGAACGGATTATGGACCAAAACCGAGGTTTGACTGTACTACTTTTACGTTGTGTTGAAATCACTTACTATCCTCTACATTGAATCAAAAAATAAATATTAGACCCTCCCAGTACCTATACTATACTATACTTTATAACACGGATGGGCAACTTAATGCTGGAGTGGGCCACCATTTTCCAATGGTGGGGGCCATACAGAACCACGCACTTCCTAACCAGATGTATGACATTAATACTATTTTAAATATGGACCAAATACATACCTATGTGCTCTTCATGTATTTCATTTTTGATCACAGATTTTTTTTTTCCAATGTCTGTCTAAAAGATCCACTATCCTTACCCGAAAACAAAGGGCTTGAAGCAAACAATCAAAAGAACCACAGACGGTACCGTCATTTTTTTTCTCCTGGTGCGAAGGGCTCACACATAAAAATGACCAGTCACAGATGGCACAAAACTGCTGAAAAAGAAAGCAACATTACACCACAAGAACTCGTTTTGTGGACAGATTGCCCTTAAGTTGTCTATGCATCCTGTGACTGATTGTTGACCAGTCCAGGGTGGATCCTGCGCCTCTCGCCCAAAGTCGGCTGCGATAGGCTCAGGCTCACACCAACCCTCATATGAGGACAAGCTAAATAGAAAATGGATGGATGAATGGAGAAAATGCACAACTGTACTACAAGATGCCACAGTACTACGCTATAAAAAGCCAAAGAGAATGATAAAACCTTACGGAGACATGATAATGGGCTGTCGTTGTCAGGTTTCACAGGTAATTTGTGACGCCACTGCATCCCAAATTGAACACAATAATTCAGCGACAATTGTTCCCTCTTTTGTCTAATCTCTGTCAGGAGTTTTGGAAGAGATTACAAGGGAGGCTTAAACTTTGAAACACTGTGTGTTGGCTAAGAAATTTAAAGGCATGTGAGTGCAGCTTGGGGATATAAATAACACCGGTCTTGGAAAAACAAACAAAAAGATTGCACACAAAAACATGGGAGGCGGGGCAGGGGGCGGGGCGGGCGGGGGCGCACACGCATCATGGCAGACGTAATCAAATTCGCTTCAAAAAGGTGAGCATCGAATGGATGAACTCCAAATCTGTGTTTTGCAATCCCATTTAACGTTTGGCGAGAAAAGTGGGGTCCACCCTGGACTGGTCACCAGTTACCGTATTTTTCGCACTAAAAAGGCGCACCTAAAAGACTGCCATTTTCTTAAAAGCTCACAGCGCCCCTTAAAATCCGATGCACCTTGTGTATGGTCTTTACGGTAAGATTTCGACCCCAAAATGTCTCCTTGCTCGAGACGTGCTGACAACGCAGAGTTCCAACTTGAGGCGATCGATCACGCACTTGAACACGGGGACAGAGCAGCGGCAAGAGAGTTCGCCGTTAACGAGTCAACGTTGTAACTTGCTATCGGTTAAGTGAACCGTGTCGCTGCTTTATTAAATACGTTTTGCTGACATCTGATCGTTCTGTCGGCATTTCCTGGAGCGTAGCTCCATCTAGTGGATGCATTGTAGATTGCGTCTAATAATGCGGTGCGCCCAATGTATGAAAGAAAATTCCAAAATAGGCCATTGATTTAAGGAGCGCCTCAGTGCGCCTTTTAGTGTGGAAAATACAGTAATTGTAGGGCACGTGTAAGTCACATCACATCCATGGACAATTTCGAGTCTTCCATTAACCTACCATGCATGTTTTGGGGATGTGTAAGGAAGCCAAAGTACCCGGAGCCCTGTTAGGCAGAGACGCCAAGCACTCGTCCACCATTCTGTCTATCTGGCGTCTACTCCTTTTCACGTTTTTTTTTCTCCTTCAAATATGCAAGTGGGCGTACCAAAAGAACATGCAACTATACACAGGAAGGTGCAAGCCCAAACCTCACAACTGCTGAGTCAGAAGTGTTAACCAGTAGGATCAGGAAGGTCATCAGGTCAAGGCTGGGCTGGGAGTGCAAAAGCATAGACACGCCGCGGTGTGCTACTGACTCTCCACTTAGTGGTAATTCACCCACTCACCTCCCGGACTTTGTGTCTAACCAGATCAGCACAGATTCATGCAAACACCAGAATCCGTTAGCTTTCCTCACCGGCGTTTCTTGTCAACTTTTCGCCACGGCCCCAAACAACCACCTACCACCGAGACCCCCCTCCCCGCTTTTTTTTTTTCGGCTCGACAAGACCTTGACGTGCCAAAAACAATGTATCCACTCTCTCTCAGCGAGGGCATACCCGATAAGACAGGGCTCCCGCTTAAGCCGAGACCTTCCTCGCCCCTTCTGACAAACAAGCTTAGCTCGTGGATACGGGATAACAGGAGGAGAGAGCGCTGGAGGAGGCCACGGCACATTTGTGCGTGACCCCGCGGCGGTCGGCACGTGACAGCCAGATCAGCCTCGTGACCTGCTCATCCACATCACCGGCAAGCGGGCCGCGCACGGTCAAGGATGAGGGCGGGGCGGCAGGAAAGTGGAGCGCGCCGCGCGAGGCTGGAGAAAAGTCGGGGAAGTAGATAAAGGGGGCCCACGGTGACAGAGGAGGATAGGAGCGCCGGCTAAAGACAACAAAAACGTGGTGGCAGATAATGCCCAATCGCACTGTGTCATAGTCGTGACTCGGCATTTTTTCGCCACTCCGTCAAACTGTCAGAATGGCTCCGTTTCAGCTTGAAAACACAATATTGTGAACACATGATTTCAAAGTTTTAAGATCAGGGACTTTTTGTTTTCCTCGCTGCTTTTTGATTTCTTGACTTACTTTGCACTTATCCACTGTTCACATTCGATAAATGCTCAAGAATCGCAGTATGCAGCCGTACATGTTTTCATATCGTTGTTTCATTCGGCATGAAAAGTTGAAGTGAACCCCCCCCCACAGTTTTGTTTATATTTGCTGCTGCAATCTGATTTCTGATTGCCTGACTTACATTTATGGAACGGCATGGATTAAAAACAAATGCCACGGTACACACCTGTTTTGTTGCATTTTGTGACGTCGGCGCGAAATGCTGAAAAGACTGTGAGACATGCTTGAAGTAGATAAACTGGCTTTCGTATCTGTACACGGTTCACTTGCCTATATTTCAACATAAGCACTACCTATAAGACCAAAACGTTGACATATAAAACATCTAGTATTGTTTACCGGAATACAGATTGATTTGTTGCTTGACAAAATAGCCGTTGCGTAACAATAAGAAAAGAAGCAACGGGTTGTGTTGAGTGTTTGTTTCCTCTCAAGTCATTTGCTAAAATAAAAAATAGCAAAACGAGTTTGCAACCGCAAGGCAGCACCGGATGGCCTTGGACGGACGGCAGTGTGGGAGCCCTGTGCCGCCGCACCGCCTCTCACAAATACAACAGACGTCGCGTTTGGGGAGCATATTTGCGATTGTTGATGCGGTTACAGCTCACGTGTGTGGTGGGCTTTTGGTCATCTTGAATTGGATGGACTAAGAACCTGAACTAATCCAACCAGTCACGCCAGCAACATTTTGATCAAGAAAGCAAAATGTACACTAGGACTGTGCACATTCTACAAGGGTGCCGGCGCACAGAAACTGAAAGCACACCATTCCAAAAAAAAAAACTGGGACATGGGCGTTTTCACATCATCAACTATGTCTTCTATTGGCTCATTAAATCACTTATGACGTTCAACTTGTTCGAGGAACGAGTTGGGCAACCCTTGAATCAATTGGCACGTATTAAAAACAAATGCCACTGCGCAGGCAAAAATCCAAATGCGCGCGTTTCAGACTCGACGAACGGCAACACACGGCATTGGTGTCTTTTCATCACCTCATGATGAAAAAAATGCCAAGAGATGGCACAAAACGTGGTGCGCGTTTTATTTTGAGCTGGCTAATCGTACTTGACATGTTAAGTGAAGGGAAGGCACGGCAGCTTTAATGATATAGTGCATTTCAGACACAACGTGCTTCACATAGTTAAAAAAAGACAGCATTTAAAAGCACAGGAGGTCTCTCGTTGGTTGCAGTGCAACCCCTTTTTTGGTGGTGATTGTTTTTTTTTTTAGATTTTAGAAAATAATTTAATCAATCCTCATTAACTTCATAATTGGACATAATTAGGCCCCCATAGCTACGTCACATAAAGATGGGGACTCCCTGCTGATATCTACAACTCTTAATTGATGAAAACATCCTTTCCTGTATTTTTGAGGATTTTTGATGTTGTTGTTCTTATTAGTGTTATTACTGCACAATAACTTTGTGGTAACACATAATTAGGCCTCCAAAGCCACATCACATAGAGATGGGAACTCCTTGCTTATATTACAACTCTTATATGATCAAAATGTCCTTTTCTGTATTTTTGAAGATTCTTTTGTTCTTATTATTGTTATTACTCCTCAATAACCTAATAATTGTACACAATTAAGCCTCCCAAAGGACATCTCACATGGATGGGGACTACCTGCTTATACTGAAACTCTTATTTCATGAAAATGTCCTTACTTGTATTTTTGATTTTTTGTTGTTGTTCTTATTACTGTTATTACTGCTCAATAACTCATTGATTGTACAAAATCCATTTATTTATCCCTGCTTATACTGCTACTCAAATTTTCTGAAAATATTGAAAAGTGTCCAGTTTGAAGCGCTTCACGCTCGTAAATACGAAACCAGAACGCCATTCCAAACCAAAATTGACTCGCTCAAGAATTATTACTACTTTGTAATGACATTGCGACGACTCGCTCGCTAGCCAGCTAGAAGACACAAACAGGACTCAGTGGCCCATCACCATGGTCACCACAAATGCAGCAACACCATTTTGACCCAAAAAAAAGACAAAACAAAGCTAGTGAAGGTAAAAATGAAAGAAAAGGGATCGTCCTTACCCGGAGAATCAGCAGTGGCTCCATCTCAGGCATACGTATGAAAGTTCAACTCTTTCTCCACGTGAACGTTTGCCCTTCTTCTTCGTCTTGAAGAAAAACAGATGTCACAGGTGGCGCTTAGGCGCTCTGCTCGCTTTCCCCCGCTTGCCTGCCTGATGATGGTGATACTAATGAGACTTAACCCCACCGCCACGCCGCACCTGGTAGCCGAGGTCATCACACTCGTTCGTCCTCCACCTGGAACATTTGCAGATTCGGCGTGAACTAAAAAGTCAAAAGTGATGCTCACCTATGCTGGACACGGCGGTCAGCTGGGGTATTCGCTGAACAGTGCGTTTACTCGCGTAGCGGCCGAATTGCACTGCGTCGTAAAGATAGGGTTTGTCTTTATGATGAAAACGCAATTGCACAATGAATTCGTTACCTAGAAAACACGTTGAACGTAAGAGTTATCAGTCAAGGAGTCAAGGAATATATTTGTCATACAAGTCACCCTTATATGTCACAAAATACGATACCCAAGGTCCCAGGTTAGCCCAGTAAGTCCCAAGACGTGAGGTAAATAAAAATAAAATACAGCAAAAAAAAAAAAAAGAAAATATAAAATAAGTAGGATAAAGAGATAAGGATTTTTAAAAATCCGTTTTTGCATTTTTTAGCTCTTAAATCATGAAATGTACCAAAACATTGAATACTGTATTTATGTATTGATCTAAATCAGATTTTTCTTTCCTTTTGTAGTTTTGCATGTTCCCTGCAGAATGTGCACAATATAGAAATATTTTTAGACACAGAGTATACGTGGTACACTTGGTATTTTCATTCGATTTGAGTCAGCGCTGAGCACCTTTTGGAATGACGACACCCCCATTGATACCTATGTCATGACGACACATCCGGACTGTTGCGCTGCCTGACTCCATGAGAAGTCACGGTGAGAGCGTTGACAAAGCGTGCCTACCGTATGTCGCACTACATGAGGAGTGTCATTCTGTATTCTTGAAATAGCCATACAGGTGTGACCAGCCAGCGGAACATTTTCTACGCCGTCTGACAGCGTGGCAGTCAAATCAGTCGCAGTCATTCCTCACATGCTGGTTAAAGAAGGCCTGTTGCTTGATACAGTCAAGGTGGAGAATGTGCTCAGAAATATTCTCTTTGCCATCCTGTTTTTGTTTTCATTGCCCTCCTCTCAGGTTATCTGCTTCATTCCAGACAGACGTGCACGCACGCACGCACACACAAACGGATATAGAGACAGAGCGGTGGAGGGCGCAGAGGGTCTTAAAGCAGCCCACGCTCTTTCCTGCCATTGTTTCATTTCAGGCACCCTCGCAAGGACGAATATGCACTCCCTCGGTTGCTCTGTTACCATGGAGGAAAAAGCTCACGTCACACCGCTTGTAAGAGCGGGCTGTTTTAATGGCACCCACGTGGAATGGTGTTACGGAGTCGAGACGGCAAATTGGAAGCTGGGACTGTCAGAGCCATGCAGTCCAAAACCACTTTTAACACTGTAACCGTCCATTACTTTCAAAAGAACGTTTGTCCACCTATTTTTTTTTTTGGTATCACTATTCTGCATAAACAACACTCGTCAGGCTTGGGGGCATGAAGTCGACTTGGTAATCTTCCTCCCTTGGAGGGAGGAACATGACTATGGAGGCAAAAGCTCTTTTTCACACTACCAGTAAAAGCTAGCTGTTTTTCAGTGATGTTCTGTCTAAGTGGGACCGACACGGAACGCGTGAACAAAGTCGACCTGGCAATTTTGCGCCTTTGGAGTTAGTACAGTATTTAAAGCCATCAAAACAACCCCCCACCCCCACCCCCCACCCCTTTCATACTGTATTTTCTCCACCTTTTTTCCTGTGTTGCAGCTGCGGAAAAGCATCGCCAACACAGATGAGATCGATGACTCAGTCGTCCGGCTTCAGAGGTAGTAACACAGCCACAGACACCCGATTCACATTGCCTGCGGAGGAAAAAAAAATAAAAAATCGGTGCCCCTTTTTGTATAAAAGTTATCAACCCGAAATGGAGGGGCAATGTTAAGCCAGCAGTTATGTCGTTTTGCCTGTGAAAGTCGTCATTTTTCCACATTTTTGCCGTGTATGAAGTATACACTACAATTTTCCACCTTCTGAGGTAGTCTCAGAGCCACGAGGACAATAAAAGCCCTCTGTTACAGTTCTGTTTTTCTGCAACAGACTTCTGTATTCAAAGAGTAACAAATCCACCAAGCCCCATGAATTTGACTAAATGGCACCAATTGTGAACCGGGGTACAAATTTTTGGTCATTTTCTGCCTTTGCGGGTAGCATTAGAGGAATAAGGATGAGAGTAAAAAAAAAAACAAGCTCTTCTTCCTGCATTTTTTTTCCATTTTGCTATTCCATATAAAAGCCATCGTCAAGGAATGGAGTGACAACCTGGCAAATTTTCCGCATTCTGCGGTAATCTCGGAGCCGCTGATCCAAAAGCCCCTTTCACACTGCCTGTAAAAAAAAAAAAAAATGCCTTTTTTGGGTCTATTTTCCATATCACTGTTCTGTATGAACAGCACTTGAAAGTGAATTGGGTGACAACGTCCATCGGACATTTTTCTGCTGTTTGGGTGTAGAAACAGATCAACTGGCTATTGATTCCTAATTCCAAAAGAGATCTGATTGGATTTACCATTCACTTTGATTGACTTGCGATTCAGTTCAGGACTTCACGCAGTATCGATTTGACTTTCTTCTGGAGAATGTAAATAAACTGGTAAAAACACAGCGTGAATTAATGAGAGTCACGTTTCTATGACTGTCTCACAAAGCTTTGGTTCATTAGTGTCATTGTGTTTAAAAAAAAACCCCAAAACAACAACTTGTCTTCACGCTTGTTGGCGCTGATTTCATTGCTTCCGCCATTTTGTTTGATACGCTAATTCTGGCACAGCGACAAGATCTCGAGTGACGCCCGACGTCGTCTGCAACGCGGTGGTGTGAGCCGAGGAGGAAACATGATTTTTAAAACTCAGCACAAGAACGAGAGTCATGGAAACGAAAGCTCCGTGTTTTTTCTCCCCATTTTGTATTCAGAGCGATGTCGATGGCGAGGTTGTATGCTGGCAGGCTTACTTTGTGACATGTGTGCATTAAGCAGGATTGCTAAGTTCCTTAAGGCCTTCAGCTGCTTTAGTGGAGGCTGGGAGAAGGGCCGGACATCTGCCGCTCACTCTCCTGCCTCCAGACTAACTCAAAACATTCAACGCAATGGAGGAAATGCATGATGCCATGCAAACATTTACTTTGACTAGTAATCATAATAATCATGCGAGGAACCTATTGTTTGGATTCTTTTTGGGCCACCTTCCCAAAAGGTCAACCGCTGCCTGGCGTAACAACACGAGACATTTTATTGCTCATCACCGTAGCTCAGTTTAGTTCAAATTGTGCTTTTTGTTTGGATTTTTCACCCCACTCTTCAAACATGGGCCACCATTGCACAAGACGTTATTACATGCAGGCCTTTTAAAGGGCGAACCAGGAGCCTATGGAAGTCAAGGGCCTATCAGAATTTAAAAACAAAACAAAAAAGTAAATAAACTCTTTTAAAATTGTGGAACAAGGCATAATGTCTCTTTGGAAATGATCCTAATGATGAAATAGCATTTGCGTGTGTAAACACTTGATTAGCAGTGGATTAATCTCATGCGTTGGTTCACAAAGAGGAAAGCTGAGAACAGAATTGACGATTACGTAAATGCACAGACAAAGGGACCTATACAAGCCTTTTCTATTTTTGACCTCCGCTTCCAATATCCTGCTTTGGGATTAGGCGTCATTTGAAAGGGGGGCCATGGGGGGGGGGGGGGGGCACACACTGCTGACCAGCAAGCTCCGTAGCATGAGTTACTATGACGTCCGGTGAGGGAATTAAAACGATTGTTTTAATGACGTTATTATTTGAGCCTATTTGATGGACCCAACCAGTAGTTGACAGCCCCCTCGCCCCTCCACCACCACCACCGCGCTAACATTAACAGTTTGCACAGCAAAAAGATACGCCTTATTATCCAATTAGAAATTGTGCTGAGTCAACCCCAACGGTAGCCTATTTTTTTTCAAAACCATCTTTATTCTATTTATAATCAGAACACACCAGTATCATCACGTTGAAAATGTGTGGTGACTGTTTCCACTGGTATGGTTTCTTGCCCAACGTCAGCAGCGCCCCTCAGTGACAACATGCCTGTATTACACATTTGAATTCATCAATCAACCAAACCTTATGTGTAATTTCCCCCTTTATTTGACACCGAAATTGACAATGTTCTTCACTTCACAAAATTATAATTAAAAAAAAAAAAATTTGCATCACGTAACGTTTGAGCAAAACTACTCCCAAAAAAATTGCAATTTTCCAATGTCGCCACTAAAAGGAGCTCTGACCTTTCACTTCAGGCCAAACTGATTCATTCCAGACAGGCAGCATACGCATACAGTAGCATATTTTGATTTACAATTGTTGAATTGTGTACACACACACACACACACACACACATGGCAAGCATCTGAACTGAACTGTCAAATGAAAGTCAATGAATGTGAATAATAATCATTGAAATCATATTTTTGTTTGTTAAATGACGTGTGACCGGAATATGTCTGCTTCAGAGAACGGAAGACATCTCTGGCTTGTTCTTCCCATCAAAGATCCAGCCAATTTCCGAGTTTTTATTGAATGGAACAGAATGTGTGATAAAACACCAAAAAAGATTCAATGTCAAACATCAAACAAACTGTTGACATTGTTTCAAAATACATTCAAATTGAAATATCCATAATGAAAAGTGCCTCAACAGGGAGTTTTTGATTGAAAACTTATTTGCGCTGCAATTTCTTTTTGGCAGCCGAAATGCGGTTATAAACATAAAATTTGACGGTTTGCCAGTCTCGTGTTTTAAGGGCTTCTGGTTCAGCCCTCAAACATCTTTCACACTCCATTTTTCCTGGGACGCAAAAAGATTTGATGAATCCCATCATGTGCCTTTCCACTGCCTTTATTTCACTTTCCTGCCAAGGAGTTCTCTTCCTCTTTCCTTGAAGTAGTGAGAAAAAAATAGTTTTGTTATTGAAACAGTCAAGGAGAGTAGATGATTGAATTCCAATCTAAATACATAGATTAACATTGACATTCTAACATCACTATGCATACTGTCATTTGGACTGACATTTTGGTGTTCAATGAGCAACAGAAGCTGCACTGTTGCATCATTTCACAACATTTTCAGAACAAATGTACCATTCAGAGATGACTTTAAAATGCACATGAAAAGGAGATAATTATGTGTCAGCAATAAATTACATTTATATCTTAATTTGGACAGTGAAAGTACATTTTCTTAAAAGCAGCATGATTTCTCAGTTTACCTTTGAAGGAAGATCTCTTGGCAGGAATACCTGATTGAATTTCATCATCATCATCTGATGATGATGGCCTCTGTTTATCTGATGGTGTCCGTCTCTTGGGTGTTAATCGGCGGATCATCACTCTCACTTCTTTCTCCTATGGAAAATGATTTTTCCAAATTGTGATTACACTTATAGAAAACTGAAACTTTATCACTTTCATTTTTAAAATTTGTCGTAGTCTTTAGAAAGTTCAACCAGTTACGATTAATTTCTAAATGTATCTCAGTGTTCCATTCATTCATTCTCTTCCGTTTATCCGATGTCGGGTCACGGGGGCAGCAACTAAAGCAGGGAAGTTCAGACTTCAACCTCCCGAACAACTCTAGCTCTTCCTGGGGATCCTGAGGTATTCCCAAGCCAGCTGAGACTGAGAGTCTTTTCAGCTTGTCCTGGGTCATCTTCAGGGCCTCCGATCAGTGGGACATACCCAAACACCTTTTTCAGGAGGCGTCCAGGTGGCATCCTAAACAGATGGCTGAGCCACCTCCTCTGGCTCTTCTCAATGCGCAGGAGCAGCGGCTTGACTCTGAGCCCTACTTGCATGACAGAGCTTCTCACCATATCTCTATTTGTATGAATCTTCTTAACTCATTGAATACCCCCCCTTTTCACTGGAGCAACCCCCTCAATCCCTCACATTTTCCAAAATTTTGACTGATTTGCAAGGCCCACAGAATTTTCTGTTCTATGGCTATATAAACAAATGCGCTAAAACAAAAAAAAAGAAATACCTTTGGAGGAACACTTCTTAGATCTGACTCCTGATGGCTGCTCATCATCATCAAATGATGGTGGTTTGCATCTCTTGTGTGGTTTGCTTCTCTTGTGTATGATGTCACCGCTCTCAGTTTCATCCATGGGCGTGCCTATGAAAAATTAGTTTTACAAATTGGGTTTATACTGAAAGAGAACTGGCAGGCTCTATTATCATTTTTTACTATTATATTATTTTTATATCCACATATGGAATGTGTTAACAAATTCAAAGGTCATCCATGATTATGAGACCATTCTAAATGCATTTCTATGTTCCAGTCAAATTAAATGTTCTTTGCAGTCAAACCCAATCGCACAAATCATGTCTCATTTTGTGAATTGGGTGGCTTGGTTCACCCTTATTATTCCACTACTGTATAAATTGCAACCATTAAACAAGCACTGCAAGACCAACAAATGTCCTCTTCTGAGAAGACAGTACATACCATCATCAGAAATCATGTTTTCATTATCTTCGTCACTCTCCAGCAATTTTTCTGTATAAATCATACAAAATGCAGTTTATTCTTTTTACTCAAACAAAAATTAATAGATGGCAAATGCAAAAAAAACCCCAACAAACCATTTGGGTCAATCTCGATTTCATCTAAAGTTTTCCCATGAAACTCAGCCACTCTTCCCTGCTCAAGAGCCATCAGGAGTTTGCTGACCTTTGCAAGCTGTAAAGTCTTCTCAGGCAGTCTGTAATATTCTCTGTGGACCCTGATGTCATGGCCAAGAAAGTTAGCCAACTGGTCCATTTCGGTGTTCGTCAAGTTGAGCACTGTTGACAAGGTTGCCGCATGCTTGCGCAGTTTGGTCGATGTCAGTGCCCTGGGACATGCAGCACCGCATTGCATTGCAAATGTACGGAAGCAGTCCGACCCTCTGAAGTGCGTCATGGCCCCTGGTCGCGCAAACAAGTATTTGTTGTCTTTCAGAACCCCACTGGCCTCTCTCTTTGACACAAGGAGTTCTATGGCACTTAGCATTTTCGGTGTGAGAAGAATGGGTACTGGGCGTCCACGCTTTCCTCTGATGACAATCCTAGTGAAGTGCCTGCAGAGTTTTTCTCCAAGTCAGAGAGTGCCCAGTCCACATCCTCGTGTGGATCACAAGGGTCTCTTGATAGAAATGCAGATAGGGGCATGCTTGACACCTCTCCCTCCCTGCGCCGGTTAAAGAGGATGAGCTGGACAACACACACCTTTGTCAGCTCCTTCCAGGCTTTTGTAGAGGAATATTCAGAGAGGTTTTCATTCCATTTGTCTTGCTCTTGAGTGAGATATGCATGCAGCTTTTGTACGTCTTTTGTGAAGGGCATGACACTGGGCACATTCCACTTTGCTTCCCTGAGGTTTCTCAATGCTGTAGCTGAAATCAACTCATGCCACTTTTCCTGATGGACCGCTTCAAAGTTGGTGGCATCCTGAACAAGCTTCTCATCGTTTGAGAGTAAACCCTTCGCTTTTAGGAGTTTACTTATTTTAATTAAAGAGTGCCCAAGTTTGTTTGCAAGTGATGGAATCAAGAAGCTGTTTGATTCACTATCATATCCGCACGTGAACTTGACAGCTTGAACAGTCTGCATGTACTTTACTGGATTAATGAGATCTTCCATATTTTTCAAGGAAGTCACTCTTCTGGCACCTTGAATCAACCTTCCCAATTCCCGCATCTTCTGTCGCACAAGCTCTTTGTTCTTGGCCGATGTCCCTCTTTTATTTAATAAGTGTTGCCCAAAATCAATAATGACTTGATCATTTTTTATTATGTGAGAGATTGGGCCAGGATTCATGGCAGCAATTACTCGCCACAGCTCTTTACTCGTGCTTCTCGGCACAGGTGCTGTGTATGTACACAAGGCCTGAACACGGTTCTTTCCTGGCATGGGGGCAACAGATCCAGGTTTGAGTCGACATTTACTCATGTGTCGCCAGAGAACTTTACGTAAGAAAAGTCCCTGACAGTATGCACAGTGCATAAAGTCATTTCCTCTGCCTCTTTAGGAGGACGTTTGAATGCCACCAATTCTCCCTTTCCTGACTCCATAACAGAGGCATTATGGGCATAGTTTCCTTTGTTCGAATATAATCCAATTGCATTTTTCTTTCAGTTGAGCCCTTTGGAAAGCTTACAGCACGAGCAACATCAGATTTATTGCTATGTGCATGTTCTAAGTGCCTTGCGATCTTAGCATAAGGCTTGGAACAATACAAGCAATAATGTCTCTTATCATACACTCTTTTCCCACCCTTTTCTTGCTTGGACAAACAACTACGGCACCTGTTCGTTGACTTGAACACTGATCACGTTCTCCACTAGGACCACATTCTTTATCTGTTCCACTGAAACATGATTCTTCTGCTGCACATGGATCTTGAGATGACTGGCTCGGTCTGTCAAATCCTATCATATCTCGTGTTGTAGAGTCGCAGATAGGGAATCCATGCCAGCTATATCATCAAAATAAAGATGGTTTGTCATTGAGGGCGCGTTGAGTTGGATGCTACGCTCACTGTCGGTATCACTTTTGGAGGTGGTGTCAGGGATGAAATCATCTCCGCTTGATGGCGTGGAATAAAAAAGTTCATCTGAATCTTCAGGAACAATGTCTTTCATCTGAAATAAATGTAAAATACTGTTACAATTGCATAAATACAATGAAATTCAAATAAAATTCAATTAAAAAAAAATTGTAATGGAGAAAAAAGTGTAGCAATAGTAGATTAAAGTGAAAAACATGCCAACAACCATCACGCTCATCAACAAATGTCATGACAAAAAAAAAATCTTACAAACTCAAATTTTAGTCGAGACATCGAGCAAGCATTTCAGCTATCAACTAGCCATCCTCCTGTAAAGTCAGAAGATTGCTAAAAGGTGTGTGATTAAAGGTGTGGATCATCCAAAACAGATGGCAGTTAACATATATTTATATCATCTGATTGTTTGGGCTCTGAGTACAAAATGAAACTTCACACCTTAAACAACACATCCACTGGCAATTCACACACTATCATGAAACAGTGAAATGTGATTTTGTTTACATCTAGAGTGCACCAGTCTCTTCTTTTGAATTACCGGTATATTTAATCATAGACTCCTTTAATGGTAGGCAACAATCCCAAATACCTCTGAATTGAATTGAGAATTTTACAATGGTAGAAATTAGGTCTTGCTCCTAGTAACATTGTTTAAAATTTATATTTTGATGAAGATTTAAGGTGAAATAAGATGGCATATTTGTTTAGTGATACAATCCATTCAATAACTATTAACTGATCTAAATGCATTTCCAATAAGTAAAAGAAAACTTTGTAATCAATTTTGTTTTGCTCAATATGATGGATAAAAACTTACAATGATACTTTTGGTTCTTCTCAATCTTGGTACATATTCCACAGATAGGTCACTGTGTGTCACTTCCAGATTCTGCAAATAAAATGGAAAAATACAAATGTAACATCAAACAAAATTTAAAACAGAAAGGTAAAATGAGTCCGATCAGGAATCCCCTCCCCAGGCAATCTCCGGCTGCTTTTACACAGCTTTACTCAAACAGATTTTGTGGGGACATTCCTGGAAATAGTATGTCAGTTTTGGGGTCCACGTTGAACACTTCAGAATATCATTGAGCAAGACGCCAATGGCCAATCGGATGTTAAGTTCTGCACTATGCAATCGGGAAAAAATTGACAGAGTCGTTAAGACAGAATGTCGAATTAAATGCATGGCACTGACTTCTGAAAGAAAACTTAAAATATATTCATGCACATTCCTTCCTCCCAGGTAAGGTCAGCTTCTTTTGACAAATTTTGACTGAAACAGACATTTCTGAAAATACGATGTCAGTTCATCCATTTTACGTTTTTCCTGACACAAACTTAGTGAATGTGTACTCTGGGGACACAGTGTCCAGAGGAGCGCAGTAAAAAAACAAAAACAAAACAATAATCCCAATATATTAAATAGACCTAAAATAGCTTGCTAAAGCCCAATTCCAACTGAGCTGCAAAAAATTACGTTTTCGAATGCAGCAAATTACTCGGGTTTTGATCAAGATCACAAATGTTTGCTAATGGTGACCAGGAAGAGGAGGTAACTAAAATGTTGCAACTCAAGTAAATCGTCTACAACATAGATGAACAAATCATCAGCAGGAACAACTTCATGAGAAACAATCCCTTCTATTCTATTGAAAATGTGGTTTCATACATGATAAAATTTGACATTCCTGTAAAAATCTCAGTTCCTGATGGGGACCATAGTAAAACATTTTACTTTTTTCCCTCCTCACACACACTTAGAAACATGTGGTGTGGGGACACCTGAGTGTCCACAAAAGAGAAAAACTACAAAACATGATAATCCCTGTGACAAATTCAATCTACCTAAAATAGTCTACTAACACTAACCTTCCCAATGCATTATGTAAAATTGCCTGTTGTGCGTAATTACAGTACTTTATCATGAAAATTACTGTCCATCATCACGAATGCACAGTTATAGAGAGCCCTGTTCACACGGGCAGATTTATTTCGGTTCATACGTGCAACTTTGTTCCAGCGTAGCGCCCGAAAACAGCTTGTTTCGGATCAAATTTAAACCACCTCAGGGAGGTGGCCTCGCTACGCGTCAGAGGAGTCCATCCGGGTACTTTCCAACATGCATCCTGGGTATTTTGCGCTTCAAAATATGGCGGGTCTTTTCTCTCTCTCCTGCGGCGTCTGATTATCGACCACATCGTTGATTTCTCCGGAGAAGCCATTTTGTCACAAAGGAGGGGAAATGGTACTTCCTTTTCCCCGCCTTCTTCTTTCTTTACGCATGTTTTACTTCCGCATTCCCGTTTTGTTCCGCAACAGGAACTGCCCGTGTGAAAGCAAATGGAGCTGCGCCGACGCTGCTCCGTGCTGTTACGCTGAGCGGCCTTGTACGTGTGAACGCTCCACAAAATTTGTTCCGTGCAAAATTATATTGCAACAAAATACTACGGTGCAGCGCCGAAACAAATCTGCCGTGTGAACAGGGCTTGAGAGAACAACTTTATCCTGTAAAACTGTTTTATACATTTTAAAATCAAAATCATTGTGGGGACATTTGTGTAAACGCTTTCAGTTGTTTATGGGGACCATATTAAAACACTTGACACCGTTTTCCCCTCACACAAACTTGGTCAACGTGGTGCGGGGACACCGTGAGTGTCCACAAATGAGAAATAACTACAAAAGACAATAATGCCTGTGACAAATTAAATCTCCTAAAATAGTCTACTAACACTAACCTTCCCAATGCATTATGTGAAATTGCCTGTTGTGCGTAAGTACAGTACTTTATCATGAATATTACTGTCCATCATCACGAATGCACAGTTATAGAGATACCAAATGGCATGAATCATTGGATGGATATGAATATACCTGATGTATGTTGCTTGGACCAGCAGTATCACAACAGGGTTCAGGTGAAGTAGCCTCTTTGGGTGTTGTCTTGGTCATCTGGAATACAATTCGGAAAACAAAATTGTGGAATATGATAGAAGAAACCGATACTCCGCCTCAAGTAAACCATCTAAAATATAGATACACAAATCATCTGAGAGAACAACTTTATCCTGTAAAACTGTGTTTTATACATTTTAAAATCAAAATCATTGTGGGGACATTCGTGTAAACGCTTTGTCAGTTGTTTATGGGGACCTTATTAAAACACTTGACACCGTTTTCCCCTCACACAAACTTAGTCAACGTAGTGTTGTGGGGACACCGTGAGTGTCCACAAAGAGAAATAACTACAAAAGACAATAATGCCTGTGACAAATTAAATCTCCCTAAAATAGTCTACTAACACTAACCTTCCCAATGCATTATGTGAAATTGCCTGTCGTCGTAAGTACAGTACTTTATCATGAATATTACTGTCCATCATCACGAATGCACAGTTATAGAGATACCAAATGGCATGAATCATTGGATGGATATGAATATACCTGATGTATGTTGCTTGGACCAGCAGTATCACAACAGGGTTCAGGTGAAGTAGCCTCTTTGGGTGTCGTCTTGGTCATCTGGAATACAATTCGGAAAACAAAATTGTGGAATATGATAGAAGAAACCGATACTCCGCCTCAAGTAAACCATCTAAAATATAGATACACAAATCATCTGAGAGAACAACTTTATCCTGTAAAACTGTGTTTTATACATTTTAAAATCAAAATCATTGTGGGGACATTCGTGTAAACGCTTTGTCAGTTGTTTATGGGGACCTTATTAAAACACTTGACACCGTTTCCCCTCACACAAACTTAGTCAACGTGTGTTGTGGGGACACCGTGAGTGTCCACAAAAGAGAAATAACTACAAAAGACAATAATGCCTGTGACAAATTAAATCTCCCTAAAATAGTCTACTAACACTAACCTTCCCAATGCATTATGTGAAATTGCCTGTTGTGCGTAAGTACAGTACTTTATCATGAATATTACTGTCCATCATCACGAATGCACAGTTATAGAGATACCAAATGGCATGAATCATTGGATGGATATGAATATACCTGATGTATGTTGCTTGGACCAGCAGTATCACAACAGGGTTCAGGTGAAGTAGCCTCTTTGGGTGTTGTCTTGGTCATCTGGAATACAATTCGGAAAACAAAATTGTGGAATATGATAGAAGAAACCGATACTCCGCCTCAAGTAAACCATCTAAAATATAGATACACAAATCATCTGAGAGAACAACTTTATCCTGTAAAACTGTGTTTTATACATTTTAAAATCAAAATCATTGTGGGGACATTCGTGAAACGCTTTCAGTTGTTTATGGGGACCATATCAAAACACTTGACACCGTTTTCCCCTCACACAAACTTGGTCAACGTGTGTTGTGGGGACACCGTGAGTGTCCACAAAAGAGAAATAACTACAAAAGACAATAATGCCTGTGACAAATTAAATCTCCTAAAATAGTCTACTAACACTAACCTTCCCAATGCATTATGTGAAATTGCCTGTTGTGCGTAAGTACAGTACTTTATCATGAATATTACTGTCCATCATCACGAATGCACAGTTATAGAGATACCAAATGGCATGAATCATTGGATGGATATGAATATACCTGATGTATGTTGCTTGGACCAGCAGTATCACAACAGGGTTCAGGTGAAGTAGCCTCTTTGGGTGTTGTCTTGGTCATCTGGAATACAATTCGGAAAACAAAATTGTGGAACATGATAGAAGAAACCGATACTCCGCCTCAAGTAAACCATCTAAAATATAGATACACAAATCATCTGAGAGAACAACTTTATCCTGTAAAACTGTTTTATACATTTTAAAATCAAAATCATTGTGGGGACATTCGTGTAAACGCTTTCAGTTGTTTATGGGGACCATATCAAAACACTTGACACCGTTTCCCCTCACACAAACTTGGTCAACGTGTGTTGTGGGGACACCGTGAGTGTCCACAAAAGAGAAATAACTACAAAAGACAGTAATGCCTGTGACAAATTAAATCTCCCTAAAATAGTCTACTAACACTAACCTTCCCAATGCATTATGTGAAATTGCCTGTCGTGCGTAAGTACAGTACTTTATCATGAATATTACTGTCCATCATCACGAATGCACAGTTATAGAGATACCAAATGGCATGAATCATTGGATGGATATGAATATACCTGATGTATGTTGCTTGGACCAGCAGTATCACAACAGGGTTCAGGTGAAGTAGCCTCTTTGGGTGTTGTCTTGGTCATCTGGAATACAATTCGAAAACAAAATTGTGGAATATGATAGAAGAAACCGATACTCCGCCTCAAGTAAACCATCTAAAATATAGATACACAAATCATCTGAGAGAACAACTTTATCCTGTAAAACTGTTTTATACATTTTAAAATCAAAATCATTGTGGGGACATTCGTGTAAACGCTTTCAGTTGTTTATGGGGACCATATCAAAACACTTGACACCGTTTCCCTCACACAAACTTGGTCAACGTGGTTGTGGGGACACCGTGAGTGTCCACAAAAGAGAAATAACTACAAAAGACAATAATGCCTGTGACAAATTAAATCTCCCTAAAATAGTCTACTAACACTAACCTTCCCAATGCATTATGTGAAATTGCCTGTTGTGCGTAAGTACAGTACTTTATCATGAATATTACTGTCCATCATCACGAATGCACAGTTATAGAGATACCAAATGGCATGAATCATTGGATGGATATGAATATACCTGATGTATGTTGCTTGGACCAGCAGTATCACAACAGGGTTCAGGTGAAGTAGCCTCTTTGGGTGTTGTCTTGGTCATCTGGAATACAATTCGGAAAACAAAATTGTGGAATATGATAGAAGAAACCGATACTCCGCCTCAAGTAAACCATCTAAAATATAGATACACAAATCATCTGAGAGAACAACTTTATCCTGTAAAACTGTTTTATACATTTTAAAATCAAAATCATTGTGGGGACATTTGTGTAAACGCTTTCAGTTGTTTATGGGGACCATATCAAAACACTTGACACCGTTTCCCCTCACACAAACTTGGTCAACGTGTGTTGTGGGGACACCGTGAGTGTCCACAAAGAGAAATAACTACAAAAGACAATAATGCCTGTGACAAATTAAATCTCCTAAAATAGTCTACTAACACTAACCTTCCCAATGCATTATGTGAAATTGCCTGTTGTGCGTAAGTACAGTACTTTATCATGAATATTACTGTCCATCATCACGAATGCACAGTTATAGAGATACCAAATGGCATGAATCATTGGATGGATATGAATATACCTGATGTATGTTGCTTGGACCAGCAGTATCACAACAGGGTTCAGGTGAAGTAGCCTCTTTGGGTGTTGTCTTGGTCATCTGGAATACAATTCGGAAAACAAAAGTGTGGAATATGATAGAAGAAACCGATACTCCGCCTCAAGTAAACCATCTAAAATATAGATACACAAATCATCTGAGAGAACAACTTTATCCTGTAAAACTGTTTTATACATTTTAAAATCAAAATCATTGTGGGGACATTTGTGTAAACGCTTTCAGTTGTTTATGGGGACCATATTAAAACACTTGACACCGTTTTCCCCCCTCACACAAACTTAGTCAACGTGTGGTGTGGGGACACCGTGAGTGTCCACAAAAGAGAAATAACTACAAAAGACAATAATGCCTGTGACAAATTAAATCTCCCTAAAATAGTCTACTAACACTAACCTTCCCAATGCATTATGTGAAATTGCCTGTTGTGCGTAAGTACAGTACTTTATCATGAAAATTACTGTCCATCATCATGAATGTACAGATGTAGAGACACCAAATGGCATGAAACAGTGATGCATATGTATGTATGTTGCTTGACCAGCAGCATCGCAAGAGGGGTCTTGTAAAGTAATCTAATCCCGTTTTATCTCGGCCATCTGTTTTCAATTCGTAAAACAAAATTATAGAATATGAGAAGAAACCAATACTCAACCTCAAGTCAACTGTACACCATATAGATGCATACCATATAGAGAAAAAAATCATCTCGTCAAACTGTGTTTTCTGCGACTTAAAATCAAAGACTGTGGGGACATTCTTGGTTGCACTATGTCAGTTCTTCATGGAGATCATAGTGAGACATTTTACACCGTTATTTTCCTCACACACACGTTGAAACATGTGGTTTGAGGACACCGTGAGTGTCCACAAGATAAATAACTACTAAATATTCGTCATCTGTTATGTTCACTTGTTTCTTGTTCATCATCATCATCAAAACTGTGATAAATCATTGGAGTTCCTTTAAGTCGGGGTGCCCAATCTTTTTCAATACTGTATATCGACCGACGTGCACACCTACAGGCACGCATACACTCACAAATACGCACACATGCATTCATGCCATAATGGCCCAGAACATGAACAAAACAGACGAATGAAGTAGATACAAGAGTTTCTGAAAAGGAAATCACTGCCGACCCTGGGGACGAATCGACGTAGAGACATGGGACGACTTAGCATGCTAAGTGTAAGACCATCACTACCCAAGCTCACGTGTTATGTTTTAAAATACTCCAGATTCACATTCTTTGCCAGTACCATCGGTGAATTGGAGATGAAACAAACTTTGAATGAAAATAATTTTTAAAAGGATATATTGCAACAGCTCTGAACGCAAGCGAAATTGCGGACTGTTGAGCGCTAATAACTTCTAGTGATGCAGGTCATGCACCACCCTAAATTAAAATTGACTTGCTTTTTTATTTTAATGTAAAAAAATGTGAAAGTGAAACTGAAAGAATGCTGAGGGTGCAGTGTACACTAACACAAAAATATATACACGCACAGAGACAGGCAACCCCCCCCCCCCCCCCATTTTAACCCACACCCATCACGATCGATTTGCAACCAGTTCACAGGTTGGTTGCGATTGACAGGCTGGGCACCATTGCTTTAAATTACTGAGAGTTATTCAATCACACGAAAAAGGGAAGTGAATAAAACGTATCTACCTCCTGGAGCGTGTTGAGTGGACACCTATCATCATCATCCTCCATCTGTCTCTGAGGCAGAGAAGAGGGTTGAGGAGCCACATCTGTGACTGTCATGCTGGCCATCTATAAAGAAAGTCAACAATGATAGAGATTCAGAATATTATTGGTAAATCGGCCATCAGATCAGATTTGCAATTTGCAAGGGGGGAGGAAAATTTCTGGTAAATTCAGTCATCCTTTAAGACAGGGGTGTCAAACTCATTTTTGTCGCGGGCAACACTATAATGTCCGTTTCCTTTGAGAGCCGTGATGACTGAAACTATAAAAAGAAGACAAGAATAATGTTTTATTCAACTATTGTTTCAGTAATTGTCATGAGGGTTTGCTAACAAGAAAATGCTTACAATATGTCACTGATGTATTACATATTGAGATTTGAAATTTTGGGTACATATTTTAGCAAGTATCATGGAAGTTGTCATCATTGATTTGCTTTCGGGCCACTTAAAATGATGTGGGGGGCACATCTGGCCCCGGCCTTGAGTTTGACACCTGTGCTTTAAGGGATTACAAATCATTTTTTCTGATTCTGAGAGATAAAAATCATTGATCAAGCACTTAACTTTCAACAGCATTTTAGAAATTGAATTACCACTTGCTATGCTATTAGGTTTCAGAAAATAATTCCAGTCAAACCTCGGTTATTTACCATAATTCATTCCAGAAGGCTGTTCGAAAACCGAAACCACGACCTTTAAAAAAATCTTGATTGAACACGTCTGCTCACAATGAAACGCTACACGGGAAGCGCCACTTCCTCGCCTACCCGAGGAAGCTTCACTTCCTGTGAAAGGAAGGCGATAAGAGTCAAGTGGCGCATTCAAGTGCGCTCGGTTTGGTCGAGAACCAATTTTCTGTCGTAATCCGAGGCATAAAAACTCGAAATTTTGGGTCGAAAACCGATTTGGTCGAGTACAGAGATGTTCAAAACTGAGGTTTGACTGTATTTGAAATGTGTACCAACCTATTCCAAACACCTGCCATAGCTGATAATTTTGATTCATGCGTCCATCCATTTTCTAATCAGTTTATCTCAGCTGTCTCTGGACAGTAGGCGGGTACACCGAACTGTTTCCCAGCCAATCGCAGGGCACAAACAGGTGACACCCATTCGCACTCACACCTCGGGACAATTTAGAGTATTCCATTAGCCTGCCACGCATGTGTTTAGGAATATGGGTGGAAACAGGAAAATTTAATTCATATTATTTCCAGTAAGATTCTACTATTCTGATTTCATCAAAGTTACTTCCATTCTTATTACAAAGAGCCATTCTGTATAATCGGCAATGTATAACATACTTGTGTTCTCCATGGGCAGTCTTCGCCACCATAATCATAGGTAATTTCTTCTCCTCTTGAATGTCATTCAAAGCAAACAAACATAGGTGTGGCTTTCCATCCACATCAATCCTTTTCATCCGGCAGTTTGGCCTCCTGTGTTCATCATTCACGAGACGCCCAAATGACTCTTCTTCTCGTGAAGCATCAATGCTTAACAAATATGTGAAAAAGAACAATATGAGATCATTATCACAATATTCTGATATGGTATATACAGTGAAACTCCTCGACAACGAAACCTACATGACACGAAAATACCACCTAGTGTGAAAAAAATCAGCATGAAAGCCATTCCTCTTTTCTGCTTCCCTACAACAAAAAGTCCCCTGTTCCGTAATATGAAGTCCTTTTCTCCACCGTTGCCTCGCAATGACGTTCACAAAAATGAAAACAAGCATTCCGCAAAGTCTAATCCAACCTCAGCCTGCCACAGCCACCACTACTGCTTAGCTCGAAATGGCAATCGCAACCACCACACTGGCTTACACAGTAGTACAGGAAGTATTTGTTATTGTTACTTTCAGACGCAGCACGAACGTTGCATTGCTTAAAATGGCTACAAAACGGACCTTTGCAGACCAAGGAGTTCAGAAAAGAAAAGCTTTAACACTTGGAAGACCGGATAAAAGTAATAAAATGAAAGATGGAGGAAGCAAAGTAAAAGACATTATGCAAGAAATTGATGCAAGTCAAAGTGAATGCTGATCGTAAATTTTGCAATTTCTTTCCTTCATTTTCTTTGTACGCCCGACCATATGAAGTGTCAAATAAGTGTATGCTCATACTATTGGAATAAAAATAAAAGAGTAAACATAGATGTTTGTGTGTGTGTTTACGTCTGAGATAAAATTAGCTATCGTGAAAATTCCCTATTGTGGAAAAGTTCTGGCTGCAAAAATGATTTCGTTGTAGAGGAGTTTCACTGTCGTGGTGCAGAATAGGTGTATAATAAGTCTTACCACCATGTTTTCCCTCTCCACTTGAATGCAAACATAAACGCAGCACATGCTGGGTGGTAAACTCTTCTTCTGCGCTGGTATTCTGTATCATTTATCAGATCTCCCCGATACTCAGCAACAAATTGTCCTCTGCTGATTGTACTCTTTGCAAATATTCCACGTCCTGTAGCAGACAATAGTTTTTAGGGGGGGAAAACAGGCTTGGCAATCTATTCTTCCATTATTGAGAGGTCCATGTTAATTTAGAAAACATATCTTGTAGAATAAAATGTTTTATTTGTTCGGTCTCACATGGTCTACTCAAGACATGGAATTAATTATTTAAATAATGGCTTGTTTACAAACTGAGTTGGAACCTGCAAAACTAAGCTCAGGGTTTATATTTAATACTCATCTGATAATAACTATGTGTTTTATGCACAGTATATGTCATATCATGTAATAATCACTCAGCATATAACATCAGACAACACCTTACCTTTGACTGCATTTATGTACCTCACACACAATTTGCCTGTTTTGTCAGTCCTTAATGAAATGTGACCAATGGCATCCTGAAGGGGCTGACTCTTTGTGGCATTTCAAACTTGAGAGAGAAAAGAGTTTGCATTGTATTCAGTGAGAATTGATTTACATATTGAACATATAAACACAACATGAAAGACATTTAAAAACAAAATAAAGGAAAAATATCAATACATGTCTTGGTTCAGTACAGTTTACATGCTCAACGGAAATAGAAGTACAAAAACTAGTTGTCTCGTTGTACCCTTGATCTTTATAAATTTAGGAGTCAGCTTCAACTTGTTTGATTTGAAATTGTTGAACTGTACATATTAATTGTGCTATATAGTGCTTTCACAACAGCTGTGGCTGTCATCTAAATAGCTTTTCAACCATTTATGTGCCAAACATCTGATAACAGGTGTGTCCAACCTTTATTGACCAAAGATTGACTTTTGAAGGGACCAAACTCCCGCTATCAATCCGATCGCAAGCATACACACATGCACGCACGCCGGTCTGCAACCATGCACACGATTGCATATGCACGCACGCATGCCACAATGAGCAACATAAATCTTTTTACCCCCATCCCCCCCTCCACCGCTCGCAATCGACAAGTCAGAGGAGATACTGGTCGATCGATTCTTCCACAATTTCCATTATTGCCATAGATGTTGCCCTTTTCTCTCTGAAACTGTATTGATATTTGCTTAAACGATTATGTTTTGCAATACATTTGTAAAGTTTATGCGAAATAATAATAATAATAATAAAAATAGTTGTTCTAGAATTTTTGTCAGAAAATATTGGTCTCTAATTTGTAAATAAGTGTTTCTCCACTTTTGTAAATCAGAATAACTTGCTATTTTCAGTTTTGATGGGAAAACACTAGTTTTGAAAGACGGGTTAAATAAATATGTGAGAGGTTGCACAACATATTTTAATACTTTTATTAATCCCATATCAATATTAAAAAGTATACTTTATTTTTAGTGTTGAAATAATATCCAACGATCCATCCATTTACTAAACCGGTTATCCACACATAGGTTGCAGGAATGCTGGAGCCTACTTTTAACAATATTAAATATTGACAAATTATTTACAGAACTAAGGAACATGGTGCAGGAATTGTTCTTTATATTTTATATATTTTTATATTTACTTTTATATATACTTTTACAATATTAAATAGTTACAAATTATTTCCAGAACTAAGGAACATAGTGCAGGAATTGTTCTTCATATATATTTATTTCATATTCTGTGAATCTGTAATTTCACAATTAGAAATATTACTTTTTAACAAAGAGTGAGTGTGCCTCTATATATAGCTCATCTCACTTTACCAAAACGATACATTAGCTGAAATGCTTAAGCTTTAAATTTTTCCTAAACTCCGTCATTATCAATAATGGGTAGAAAGAGCTGAGAGACTTGGCAGTGGCGTTTGAGTGTTTAGCATTTAGCTTTAGCCTAGCGGGAGCCGTAGCGATCTCGGCAGCCCACGTTTTGTTTAGCTAGTTTACATCACCTACGCTACTTGCCATACTCGACAAAACCAACACAGGTTTCGCTAGTCGCGCGAGCAGTTAATAAATTTTGAAACAGAGTTTAAAAAGAGTTAAAAGGAATAGTCACTGCTCGCTCGCCATCACACTCAGTTGTCCTAGCACTCTGGCGGCAGCCTGAAGCCGTTCGCCCGAGAGACTCGGCCCCGACCGCGGGTCGGGTGACCGCCGAGGTAGCCTAGCCTCCGGCTCTCATTCAAGTCTTAGATGCACCGAAAAAATAAAGAAATACTCGAACTTCAATGCTTAGAATACATTTGTCTTTTAGAAAGGAGGAGACTTCGCCTAGTTGTACATGTACAAACTATAATTACTTTTTTCAGTCGCCAATTAGTGTAATAAAATAAAGCACCGGGAAGCTCTGGCCTACAATCGGGAGTAGGTGTTAATACAGTATCGCCGCGATGCTTGTTAATTCATAAAGAATCGCGATAATAGTCTTATTTTATTACGCATATTTTTAACATTACACAAATAAATAACTTGTGATTTCATAGAAAATTGCTTACCTTATGCTTAACTTTTGCTTCTTGCGCTCCATCTTCTAGCTTTGCAGACTGCTTCTGATGATCACTAATTGAATAATCACCTGTCCCACTTGTAAAAATCCTTCCAATAGGGGACCAAATGGGCGGGGCATATGCAAAGTGTGTGTGTGGAGCAGTGAGTGCAATAGCACCAAAACCATGTGGGGGCTGCTGAGCACCATTCACACACAAACGATCAGGAAAATGGTGACTTATGGGTTTTTGCTAAAAACCTCACAGCATATTCAGAACATCCTCTGATGATTTTTATATGTTTTTTCATGGGGACCTGCTTTTGTCCCCATACGGAAAATGGTCCCCTAGACGTGACTGTGTTACCAATTTTATGTCCCTCAAAACATGGAAACGAGAACACACACACACACACACACACACACACACACACACGTGTATAAATGTTGGCTGCAAATGCATGCTATTTGTAACTTTTTTCTAATCCAATCATAACGTATTCTTCCTTCATATGTCACCGCCCGCTAATGAATGGACGTAAACTTGGGTACATTTGTCTTCACGTTGCCCCACAGTAGCTGTGCAAGACCTCAGCCATTTTCCGTGTGCTGTCATTGGAGGAGGGTGTTAACAGGAACAGCATCTTTCTTCTGTGTTTCAGACACGGCCATTACACCGGTGTACAGTAGTGATGGGATTTTCGGCTCTTTTCGGTGATCCGGTTCCTTTGGATCGTGAAAAGAGCCGGCTCTTTTTGGCTCTCAAACGGCTCTTTTAAGTTTAGCTTTTCTTTTAAATATTTACGACACATTTAGCATACATTTTGATAAATGACTTGGTGAACTAACTATTGCACTCTACTGACTGCAAATAGCAACACTAATCAAGCAAAGAAATGGCTTTTTACTTATTTTATTGAACATTAAAAAGGCTCCAAACAATAAACAAGCAACAAAATTCAACTTCAACCAACAACAATCAAACATGCTGCATCATAACAAAATAGTGAGTTTGAACTGCAACAGCAGCAGTGAACCAAAAAAAAAAAAAAGCTATTCCTTGCATTATTTGAAATTTACAGTCAACAAAACTAAATACTACAACTTGGACGGGCTGATCTGGCTCCTTCTCTCAGTAGTTATCTGTCCAGTCTTTGAGAACACCCTCTGTGACAGCACAGATGTTGCTACAATGCACAATCTACTCTCCATGACTTTGATCAAACGGGGTAGACGGAAGCTCGCTATTTCCACCAGCTCAGTGGATCAGCTGCCCTTGAAATCTGTGGTTCATCAAGATATGCCCTCATTTAGTGTCTGCATACCTGTCAACCTCGGCTAATAGCTGCCCTTATAAATGATTACGATTCCCTTACAACGCAAGAAAACCCGAACAACGGTTTATCGCGCATGCGACATCACGCTTTATCAATCCGACCGCATAAAAATATATGATTGAGGATTACTTTTGCTGGTTTGCCGTGACAATAGTAGCGCTCGACGACAGCATTGTCGTTGGGTACCAATAGGTGGGACGATCTGGATTTGAGCCAAAATGGTCTTTGTGAGATCGGTTCACAATTTTTTTTTCCGTATAAAAGTTGTAATACGCCGTACGTGATTTGAAAAGATAAAAAACGTATAAAATACTGGGAAAACGATACGCTGACACGTATGCTTTGTGTTTTTGCACGCATTAATACTGTAAATTAGATTCAGATTGCTTGCCAAACGCCTTTGTGGTTTCCGGACAGTAGGGGCGATATGAACTAAAGACATCCAATTCACCAAGAAGAAGAAGAAGTACAAGCACAAGAACGGTACCACATCCGGTTCAATGAGCACGTTTTCCGCTGTCGACAAGCCCTGTTCTCAGTGAGAAATTTTAATATTTAAACTGACTTTGCAGTTTATCGCTGAGTATATAGATGTAGACAATTGGGGAGAGTTATTGCGACACGCTGCTCCTTGAATTTTGTTGTTGTGACTCAACGTCAAAAACATCGTCAGCAAAGGGGGCAGCGAGCGAGCGAGCACGCGCGCAAGTAGACCTCAGCTGTCAATCAAAAGCAACCGCCAACAGCGTTTGACTTGAATACTATTCTGTATGTTTTCCACACCAAAGCTGCTATCAGCAGTGGAAGTGTGATGGCTTAACATCAGGGGTTTGTTTTGTTTTGTTTCAAAACTAATTCCCACAAATGCACCCGTGACAGGTAATGCTAAATTTGCATAACCACTCCTCACTTTCCACCAATCACAGCATGTTATCCTCATGCTCCACCCACTTTCACATCTATCAGTGAATCATCAGCCATCATTCCAGCCAGGCACACCCACTTTCCTGGATTTTTCTGCCTGGGAAAAAAATCCAGGAAAGAAATTTTGGAAAAACATTTTTGAAAAAAATCAGAAAAAGTTGAGAGAAAAACGGAAAATAATTTTTTTATTTTTATATATATTTTTAAGTTAGATTGTGGTGATGTGTTTAAAATGAAGTTGAGTTGAAGTTTTCTGAATCAAGCTTTATTTCTTTTGCAGAGTAGACAATCACAAAAGCAGAGGAAAAGTTGCAAGTTGGATGGCAGTCTGCTTGTTGCTGGGCGTAAGTGGTCAGCTCTTGAGAAGAACGTGGGACAGGTGTGTTGACCTGAGAGGAAAGCCATCCGTGAGTTACACACACAAGTCCATTTCTTGTGCAGACAAAGATGTGTTGGGCATGAAACTTACCAGGGAGATAGACTGTGTTGGGTCTTTCGAGAGCAGGAAGCCGATCATGTTTACTGCTGCCTGGGGAGGAAAAAAAGTCAAAAAGTAGTCATGATGGTGCATTGAACGAGTGTAAATGTCTCTTACTTTTCAGGCTGGCCCAAAGTTTGACTTCAGCACCTTTAATAACAGGAAGAAGAGCAAAAGTGTTGCCTGCAGGTCTGTGCTCCTAGGTGGACTCTGTTGTTGAGCAGGTTACTACTCCTCTTGTGGCACGGAGGACCCAAGAACAATCTTCCTTCAACTCTGAATAATGAAATGAGGCTAGTTGAAATGAGACTTCTTACCAGCTCGGTTCGCCTGATCACCACACGAGGTCTTTTACCATTCGGCCATTCTGCTGCGAAAAGGTCGAAATTTTTATATGTAGTCAAAGGCAGCCGACCACAAGAGGTTTTGAAGGTTAAAAAAGAACATAATTGGTGAGACGGTTACGCCTCGTGGGCGATGTGATGGCACTCCAACCTCACCCTTAACCCATCGACCACGCCAGTATTTCCTTCTGCCTGCCTTCAGAATGCCATCCTGAGATCAGGAGATAGTTTGCAAAGCCAACTTCGTTTTCGATTGAAGACGAGTTGCACAAAGAGATCGTGTCGTTTTGTTATTTTGCTTTCTTGGCCAGGAGTGTCAAACTCATTTCACATTGTGGGCCGGACCATTAAAAATTATACCATACTCTGCTATAAATAACCAAAATAATGTCTTTCCTTTGTTTTGGTCTAAAGATGCACAAGAACAGTAGGAAAATGTTGAAATTTAATGAACATATCTTTTACAATAAATTTCATGAAGCACCTAAGATTTCACAAATGTGCAATGTACTTTTATCATTCACATATATGCATTGCAACTGATCCCACTGACTGTACAAAGGCACAAAACCTTAACAATTATTTGGTCTTGAAAAATATAGTAATGCACTTTTAAGATTAAACGAGATTTATGAAGAAAGGAATTTTTAAACCATTTACACGAGCATATAAAATCTAAATGTAATCCCTGCCTACACCTTACAAACGAAGGAGAGTGCTATAATATGTGTAAAGAATAAAGTATTCGCATGTCCTTGATAGCGTCTGCTGTGTTGGGTCTGTCTCAGTGACAGACTGAGGCTGCTGTTGTCGTCTTTTCTGATCAAAACAATATTGTCTTTTCCTCTGATCAAAACAGTGTCTCACCCTAGCGGATATTCCACTAATTGCACCTCATTAAAAATATTCATTCCGTGTCTTTTGTGCATTTTTCTCTTTTAAATTATCCTGGGCCTGATCAAACCTCCTTGTGGGCGGTTCCGGCCGTATGTTATACACGCTGCCATTATACACCCTGACGAAAAACGACCATATATAGTAAGGCGTTTTAGACGAAAAAACGGCCATGTATAGGAAGGCGTTTGTAGAAGAAAAACGACCATGTATAGTAAGGCGTTTTTAGCAAAAAACAACCATGTATAGTACGGCGTTTTCGACGAAAAACCGACCATGTATAGACGGCGTTTTGACTAAAAACGACCATGTATAGTAAGGCGTTTTAGACAAAAACGACCATGTATAGTAAGGCGTTTTGATGAAAAACGACCATGTATAGTAAGCGTTTTAGACTAAAAACGACCATGTATAGTAAGGCGTTCGAAAAAACGACCATGTATAGGAAGGCGTTTTAGACTAAAAACGAGCATGTATAGTAAGGCGTTTTAGATCTAAAACGACCATGTATAGTAAGGCATTTTTGACTAAAAACGACCATGTATAGTAAGGCGCTTTTAGACTAAAAACGAGCATGTATAGTAAGCGTTTTCACTAAAAACGAGCATGTATAGTAAGGCGTTTTGCGAAAAAACGACCATGTATAGTAAGCGTTTTAGACTAAAAACGACCATGTATAGGAAGGCGTTTCGTTAAAAAACGACCATGTATAGGAAAAAGTTTTTGACAAAAATGACCATGTATAGTAAGGCTTTTACGAAAAACGACCATGTATAGTAAGCTAAGGAAGACGCTTTTAGACTAAAAACGACCATGTATAGTAAGGCGTTTTAGACAAAAACGACCATGTATAGAAGGCTTTTAGATTAAAAACGACCATGATATAGGCGTTGACGAAAACGACCATGTATAGAAGGCGTTTTGCGAAAAAACGACCATGTATAGAAAGCGTTTTAGGAAAAAACGACCATGTTTAGTAAGCGTTCTTCGACTAAAACGACCATGATAGGAAGGCGCTTTTAGACTAAAAACGACCATGTATAGGAAGGCGTTTTAGACAAAAACGACCATGTATAGTAAGCGTTTTAGACGTAAAAAACGACCATGCTCGTAAGGCGCTTTTAGACTAAAAACATGAAAAGTAAGGCGCTTTTAGCGAAAAAACAACCATGTAGGTAAGGCGTTTTAGACGAAAAAACGACCATAGCTAGTATAAGCTGATTAAAACGACCATGTATAGAAGGCGTTTAGATTAAAAACGACCATGATATGTAAGCTTTTGACAAAACCATTAGCAGTAGGTTTTAGACTAAAAACGACCATGTATAGTAAGCGTTTAGATCAAAAACGAGCATGTATGAAGCGCTTTTAGACTAAAAACGAGCATGTAAGTAAGGCGTTTTAGATCTAAAAACGACCATGTATAGTAAGGCATTTTTGACTAAAACGACCATGTATAGAGCGTTTTAGACGAAAAAACGACCATGTATAGAAGCGTTTCGACTAAAAACGAGCATGTATATAAGGTGCTTTTAGACAAAAACACCATGTAGAGCGTTTAGACAAAAACGACATGTATAGGACGTTTCGAAAAACGACCATGTATAGGAAAAGTTTTGACAAAAATGACCATGTATAGTAAGGCGTTTTGCGACAAAACAACCATGTATAGTAAGGCATAGGAAGACGTTTTAGATCTAAAACGACCATGTATAGTAAGCGTTTTAGATAAAAACGACCATGTATAGAAGCGTTTTGACGAAAAACGACCATGTATAGAAGCGTTTTAGCGAAAAAACGACCATGTATAGAAGCGTTTTAGACGAAAAAACGACCATGTTGTATAGCGTTTTTAGCAAAACGACCATGTATAGAGGGTTTTAGATCAAAAACGACCATGTATAGTAAGGCGTTTTGCGTAAAAACGACCATGTATAGAAGCGTTTTAGAAAAAACGACCATGTATGTGAAGCGTTTTAGATCAAAACGACCATGTTGATCACAAACTGAAGGCGTTTTCGAAAAAACGACCATGTATAGAAGGCGTTTTAGCGAAAACGACCATGTATAGAAGGCGTTTTAGACAAAAAACGACCATGTATAAAGGACCAGTAGCTTTAGACGAAAACGACCATGTTAGAAGCGTTTTAGACAAAAAACATAGAAGTAAGGCGTTTTAGCAAAAACACCATGTAGTAAGGCGCTTTTAGACGAAAACATAGCGTAGCCAAAAACATGTTTAAGTGCGTGATTAAAACATGTCGAAAATCGACATAACGATAGAAGCGTTTTAGACTAAAACGACCATGTATAGTAAGCGTTTTGACAAAACGACCATGTATAGAAGCGTTTTAGACGAAAAACCGACATGTAGTAAGCGTTTTGCGAAAAACGACCATGATATAAGCGTTTAAAAAACGACCATGTATAGTAAGGCGTTTTAGACTAAAACGACCATGATAGAAGCGTTTTAGCAAAAAACGACCATGTATAGGAAGCGTTCCTTCCTATACATGGTCGTTTTTTCGCCTAAAACGCCTTCCTATACATGGTCGTTTTTTCGCTAAAACGCCTTACTATACATGGTCGTTTTTTCAACTAAAACGCCTTACTATACATGGTCGTTTTTTTCGTCAAAAACGCCTTAGTATACATGGTCGTTTTTTCGCCTAAAAACGCCTTACTATACATGGTCGTTTTTTTCGTCAAAAACGCCTTAGTATACATGGTCGTTTTTTCGCCTAAAAACGCCTTACTATACATGGTCGTTTTTTGGGCTAAAAACGCCTTACTATACATGGTCGTTTTTTCGTCAAAAACGCCTTACTATACATGGTCGTTTTTTCGCCTAAAACGCCTTACTATACATGGTCGTTTTTTCGCTAAAAACGCCTTACTATACATGGTCGTTTTTTCGCTAAAATCGCCTTCCTATACATGGTCGTTTTTTCGTCTAAAACGCCTTACTATACATGGTCGTTTTTTCGGTATAAACGCCTTCCTATACATGGTCGTTTTTTGGGGTTAAAACGCCTTACTATACATGGTCGTTTTTTTTCGCTAAAAACGCTTTACTATACATGGTCGTTTTTTTTCGCCTAAAATGCTTTACTATACATGGTCGTTTTTTCGGTTAAAACGCCTTACTATACATGGTCGTTTTTTGGCTAAAATGCTTTACTATACATGGTCGTTTTTTCGCCTAAAACGCCTTACTATACATGGTCGTTTTTTCGTTAAAAACGCCTTACTATACATGGTCGTTTTTTGGCCTAAAACGCCTTACTATACATGGTCGTTTTTCGTCTAAAACGCCTTCCTATACATGGTCGCTTTTTTCGCTAAAACGCTTACTATACATGGTCGTTTTTTCGTCTAAAACGCTTTCCTATACATGGTCGTTTTTTTCTAAAACGCCTTACTATACATGGTCGTTTTTTAGTCTAAAACGCCTTCCTATACATGGTCGTTTTTTCGTCTAAAACGCCTTACTATACATGGTCGTTTTTCGTCTAAAACGCCTTACTATACATGGTCGTTTTTCATCTAAAACGCCTTACTATACATGGTCGTTTTTAGTCTAAAACGCCTTCCTATACATGGTCGTTTTTCGTCTAAAACGCCTTACTATACATGGTCGTTTTTTCGTCTAAAACGCCTTACTATACATGGTCGTTTTTTCGCCTAAAACGCTTTCCTATACATGGTCGTTTTTTCGTCTAAAAACGCCTTACTATACATGGTCGTTTTTCGTCTAAAAACGCCTTCCTATACATGGTCGTTTTTCGTCTAAAACGCCTTACTATACATGGTCGTTTTTTCGCCTAAAACGCCTTCCTATACATGGTCGTTTTTCGTCTAAAACGCCTTCCTATACATGGTCGTTTTTTCGCCTAAAACGCCTTACTATACATGGTTGTTTTTCGTCTAAAACGCCTTCCTATACATGGTCGTTTTTTCGTCTAAAACGCCTTACTATACATGGTCGTTTTTTCGCCTAAAACGCTATACATGGTCGTTTTTTCGGTTAAAACGCCTTACTATACATGGTCGTTTTTTCGTCTTAAAACGCCTTAATATACATGGTTGTTTTTTTGGGCTAAAATGCTTTACTATACATGGTCGTTTTTTCGCTCAAAACGCCTTAATATACATGGTTGTTTTTTCATCTAAAAATGCCTAACTATACATGGTCGTTTTTCGCCTAAAAACGCCTTACTATACATGGTCGTTTTTTCGCTAAAACGCCTTACTATACATGGTCGTTTTTCGCTAAAACGCCTTACTATACATGGTCGCTTTTTCGCTAAAACGCCTTACTATACATGGTTGTTTTTTCGCCTAAAACGCCTTACTATACATGGTCGCTTTTTTTTCATTAAAACGCCTTACTATACATGGTCGTTTTTAGTCTAAAACGCTTTCCTATACATGGTCGTTTTTTCTAAAACGCTTTCCTATACATGGTCGTTTTTCGTCTAAAACGCCTTCCTATACATGGTCGTTTTTTCGTCTAAAACGCCTTCCTATACATGGTCGTTTTTTCGCCTAAAACGCCTTCCTATACATGGTCGTTTTTTTCGCCTAAAACGCTTTACTATACATGGTCGTTTTTTCGCCTAAAACGCCTTACTATACATGGTCGTTTTTCGCCTAAAAACGCCTTCCTATACATGGTCGTTTTTTCGCCTAAAAACGCCTTACTATACATGGTTGTTTTTCGCCTAAAACGCCTTCTATACATGGTCGTTTTTTCGCCTAAAACGCCTTACTATACATGGTCGTTTTTCGCCTAAAACGCCTTCCTATACATGGTCGTTTTTTTCGTCTAAAAACGCCTTCCTATACATGGTCGTTTTTTTCGTCTAAAAACGCCTTACTATACATGGTTGTTTTTTTCGTCTAAAAACGCCTTCCTATACATGGTCGTTTTTTCGTCTAAAAACGCCTTACTATACATGGTCGTTTTTTTCGTCGAAAAACGCTATACATGGTCGTTTTTTTCGGGTTAAAACGCCTTAATATACATGGTTGGTTTTTTTTGGGCTAAAAATGCTTTACTATACATGGTCGTTTATTTCGTCTAAAAACGCCTTCCTATACATGGTCGTTTTTTTCGTCTAAAAATGCCTTCCTATACATGGTCGTTTTTTTCGGCTAAAAACGCTATACATGGTCGTTTTTTTCGGGTTAAAACGCCTTAATATACATGGTTGTTTTTTTAGTCTAAAAACGCCTTCCTATACATGGTCGTTTTTTTCATCTAAAAACGCCTTACTATACATGGTCCTTTTTTTCGTCGAAAAACGCCTTCCTATACATGGTCGTTTTTTCGTCTAAAAACGCCTTCCTATACATGGTCGTTTTTTTCGTCGAAAAACGCCTTACTATACATGGTCGTTTTTTCAACTAAAAATGCCTTACTATACATGGTCGTTTTTCGTAAAACGCCTTACTATACATGGTCGCTTTTTTTCGTCTAAAAACGCCTTACTATACATGGTCGTTTTTTTCGTCTAAAACGCCTTCCTATACATGGTCGTTTTTTTCGTCTAAAAACGCCTTACTATACATGGTTGTTTTTTTCGTCTAAAAACGCCTTCCTATACATGGTCGTTTTTTTCGAGAAAAACGCCTTACTATACATGGTCGTTTTTTTCGTCTAAAACGCCTTCCTATACATGGTCGTTTTTTTCGTCGAAAAATGCCTTACTATACATGGTCGTTTTTTTCGGCTAAAATCGCCTTCCTATACATGCTCGTTTTTTTCGTCTAAAAACGCCTTACTATACATGGTCCTTTTTTTCGGGTATAAACGCCTTCCTATACATGGTCGTTTTTTTGGGGGTTAAAACGCCTTACGATACATGATTGTTTTTTTGGGCTAAAAATGCTTTACTATACATGGTCGTTTTTTTCGTCTAAAATGCTTTACTATACATGGTCGTTTTTTTCGGGTTAAAACGCCTTATTATACATGGTTGTTTTTTTGGCTAAAAATGCTTTACTATACATGGTTGTTTTTTTCGTCTAAAAACGCCTTCCTATACATGGTCGTTTTTTTCGTCGAAAAACACCTTCCTATACATGGTCGTTTTTTTTTGGCCTAAAAACGCCTTACTATACATGGTCGTTTTTTTCGTCTAAAAACGCCTTCCTATACATGGTCGTTTTTTTTTTTTCGTCGAAAAACGCCTTACTATACATGGTCGTTTTTTTCGCCTAAAACGCCTTCCTATACATGGTCGCTTTTTTTCGCTAAAACGCCTTACTATACATGGTCGCTTTTTTAGTCTAAAACGCCTTCCTATACATGGTCGCTTTTTCGTCTAAAACGCCTTACTATACATGGTCGCTTTTTTTCGTTAAAACGCCTTACTATACATGGTCGCTTTTTTCATCAAAACGCTTACTATACATGGTCGTTTTTAGTCTAAAACGCCTTCCTATACATGGTCGCTTTTTTCGCCGAAAACGCCTTCCTATACATGGTCGTTTTTTTCGTCGATTAAAAACGCCTTACTATACATGGTCGTGTTTTTCGTCTAAAAACGCCTTCCTATACATGGTCGTTTTTTTCGTCTAAAAACGCCTTCCTATACATGGTCGTTTTTTTCGTCTAAAAACGCCTTACTATACATGGTTGTTTTTTTCGTCTAAAAACGCCTTCCTATACATGGTCGTTTTTTTCGTCGAAAAACGCCTTACTATACATGGTCGTTTTTTTCGTCGAAAAACGCTATACATGGTCGTTTTTTTCGGGTTAAAACGCCTTACTATACATGGTCGTTTTTTTCGTCTTAAAACGCCTTAATATACATGGTTGTTTTTTTTTGGGGCTAAAAATGCTTTACTATACATGGTCGTTTTTTTTCGGCTCAAAACGCCTTAATATACATGGTTGTTTTTTTCATCTAAAAATGCCTAACTATACATGGTCGTTTTTTTCGTCTAAAAACGCCTTACTATACATGGTCGTTTTTTTCGGCTAAAAACGCCTTCCTATACATGGTCGTTTTTTTGGGGGTTAAAACGCCTTACGATACATGATTGTTTTTTTGGGCTAAAAATGCTTTACTATACATGGTCGTTTTTTTCGGGTTAAAACGCCTTATTATACATGGTTGTTTTTTTGGCTAAAAATGCTTTACTATACATGGTCGTTTATTTCGTCTAAAAACGCCTTCCTATACATGGTCGTTTTTTTCGTCGAAAAACACCTTCCTATACATGGTCGTTTTTTTTTGGCCTAAAAACGCCTTACTATACATGGTCGTTTTTCGTCTAAAAACGCCTTACTATACATGGTCGTTTTTTTCGGGTTAAAACGCCTTAATATACATGGTTGTTTTTTTTTGGGGCTAAAAATGCTTTACTATACATGGTCGTTTTTTTTCGGCTCAAAACGCCTTAATATACATGGTTGTTTTTTTCATCTAAAAATGCCTAACTATACATGGTCGTTTTTTTCGGCTAAAAACACCTTTTTTTCGTGTTACAACGCCTTACTATACATTGTCGTGTTTTTCGGGTTAAAACGCCTCTATCTTGGCGATCGTGAATACAGTGCAAATAAAACACCCATTACGCACACTACCAAAACGTGCAAGCCAACTTTATTCATTGTTTCAAGATGCTTTGTTGATCAGGGCAACTCCGCTGGAATAGTTGAGACGCAAGTCTCGTCTGGATGCTTGTGGGTGCTCTCTGCTGGTCCCAACGGGGCCAGGGGCTGAAGAACCTGCAAAACCTAAAGGATCGCGGTGAAATCAAACTTCATTTCAGATTGGGGAGGAAACATCGGATGACTTTCTGAGGGCCCCGATAACTTTTCCCCCTCAAAGTATTCACTGTATATCGATCAACATGTCACAAACATTTCGGTCTCAAACTCCAAACTTGCCCGCCATTGGCAAGGGGAAACAATTCATCCGATTTCGCTTTCCAATGTCAGCTCACAGCAGGAAGAATCATTGTAAAATTCGACCGCAAACTCGCAAGAGGCTCGCGCCCGTCGTCGACGGTGTTGACAACGTCTTTACGAAACGTAAGGGCGCCGTCTTCTGGTGACCAATAGGAAAGCTTTTCTGAGTGTCATTGAAGTCGTCGTTGATTTACGTTTTCGGGGGCGGTCACTCTCGAGCAGAAGGCACGGAGACCGAGAAGGAGAAGGACGTGCCTGTCCAGTAGTTGCTTGAGTTGTGTATACGTTTTAAAAAGAACCAACACGGCAGCTCATTTGTTTTCGGTCGTTTTGCTCCGCAGCAGAAACTGCCGTGTGAACGCAAGTGGAGCAGCGCCGACGCTGCGCCGGTGCTGCCACGCTCAGCGGCTTTGTACGTGTGAACGTACAAACAGCTCTCGTCGTTCACTTCTAAGAGCCGTCTCTTTGTGCCGGCTCGTTCGCGACCGACACATCACTACACCGGTGGTTTATGACGTGAGACGAGAAGAAAAGGAAGCGCTGGGGGAGATGCAATATTGATATTTCTGCCAATGCAAAAGAAATAGTCACAAAATGATTGGGTTTCGTCTAAAAGCCTCTGAAGGAAGGTTCAGACGTCCAGGCCGTATTTTAGAAGCCAGGCATTATTCCTCTCAGCGTGACACGCATGCAAGAGAAAGGAGAGCGACAAAGACAGAGAGCGCACAATACGACTAGCACAGATAGACAAAAAAAAAAAACAGGGAAGAAACAAACAAAATCCAAAACTAAATGTGAAAACCGAATACGCCCCAATGGAATATAGAGCACACGGAGTTCACTTTCGATGCGCAGAAGCGTCACAAGATTGTTGCTCGATAATGCTTGTAATTTGAACTCCACAAATCGCACAATTCAGACAGGTTTGACTTTGGCGTTTCGACCAGACTGATAAATGAGTGACTTGCATCTCAACTGTGAGCTTCGTACGAGCTCGTCAAGATGACTTACGCTGCAGTCGCCGTGTACCGAAAATAAAATTGGGGTTAAAAAGTAGTGCGAAATCACTTTCCATTTGTGTGCCGGGCCCGCAAAGCTGTCCATCAGTGGACTGTTGGAGAGTACTTAAGAGATAAACGCAATTATTTCATTCAAATTCTCGCCCGCGGTAGATAGTCTTGTCTATTCGGGGCCGGACGTGCTGCCTAAAGTGCTCTTATTGTCTTATTTTAGTGAGCTGTCATTTGCATCTGTGGCATTTGCATATCTATGACCCACACCGATTCATTTATGCATGCGAGGACATTTTTACAAGTAACCATATTTAACCACCCCCCCGAATGGATATTCATCACAATAATTAAAAAAAAAAAAACATTGTTCAAACCTTACAATGACACTCCTACTATTAAAAAAAAAAATTTTTTTTGTTTAGGGCCAAAATACAAATGATTTAAAAAATGAAAAACAGCCGAAATGTGCATACATTTGAGAAGCTGGTTTTACAGGAACACATTTTTCATCAGTGCTCTGCCAGGGGATGATTTAGCTTTGCAAAAGCAAGAAACCATCACTCATGAGATGAGAGCGAGAGGGGGTCTGTGTGATTGAAACATGCCACTCTTCTGCCAGGGTCAATTGCTATCTGCTCTTCAAACTCCTCAGGGCTATTTGAATAATGTCGGAGGAGGAACCCTCATGATTGTAGGGCCAAATCAGCCCAAAATGCAAAACAAGAGGAGAGGCAAAGTTTTCATTTGAAATGTTGATTAACTACTGATTTGGAGGGACATTCTGATCTAAAAATATATGCAATTAATCTCGGAGGGCGAGCCAATTTTCAACATTTGACTTAAAACGGATAATAGAGAAATGCAAATATGCTTCTTGTCAGTGTTTTGCCAGGAGATTTTTTTTTCAAGGAATCATTTTTCCCCATTGGGTTCACACGATTAGAAACGCATTCGTCAGAATAACGACTCTCATGATTTTGAAGGACTTAAAAGCAAAATTTTAAATAAAAAAGAACCCACTTTTTTTTGGTCATATTTGTTGGATGATCTAGTGTGCCCTGCGATTGGCTGGCAACCAATTCAGGGTGCCCCCCGTCTACTGGGATAGGCTCCAGCACCCCCCCGCGACCCTCGTGAGGATCAAGCGGTTCGGAAGATGAATGAATGAATGAATGAATGAATGAATGAATGAATGATCTGACAACGGTACATGCGTAAAAATGATCTGTGAAGAAACCCCCCCCCGTCTCTCTGGCCCCATCTCGCCCAAGAAAAAACAACATGCTGTTTGTTTCCTTCAGGAGCTACGCAGAAACTGTGGCGCTTTTAATATCCGCCTATTGAGAGTTACAGCTTCTTACCGTAGCTCCTTAAGGGGCATTAATCAATTAAATGTAACGTACAAGATGGTAACTTTCTCACTATAATGCCAGGAGTTGATGACTACATTTCTGGCACACATCATAAATCTGCAATATATTGAATGAGTATACAGTATTGTTACACATAAAGTCCATCGTGGCCATGACGACTGTCTGGCCTGTCCACAGCAGACCCTTGAACACCAAAGACAAACTGATAAATAATAGCCAGAGTGATTACAAAACAAAGTAAGCACTTGATGATGGAGGCATACTCCATCATTGTTGACGTGCTAATATCTTAATGGTGGGGGTTGACTCCGGAGAGACAGACGCAGCGCCGTTGGCGCTCATCCGAGACAAAGATGGATACAAAAGAAGGAGACGGCGGCTCAACGGCGGGATGTGCGGCAGATTTATGATACAGTTTTTCCATTGCCGTCTCCTGAAAAAAAAAAAAAAGCGAGGGGACAAAGTATTGATTATTTTTGCACCAGTTTGTAGGGTTCTAAGCGCGGTCTATTTCGACCACTTCCCGGTGAAACGACATCAAGCTTTGGTTTTGCTCCGAAAAGAAGTGGGGCGAGGGAAGCTACGTGGGTGTGAATCCATGAAATATGTAGCAAGTCAAATCTTGAAGCTCGGGGACCAGCGAGATTGGGGTGAAGTGGAGAGGAAGCGGCGGGGAGGCTGCGAACCAATAGCGTACACAGTCAAAAGCATTATGGCTTGAGCCACATTCTCACATCGCAACACTCCACTAATTTCATTCTTCCATTTTGTTGGTCGCTCAACCTTGATTGACTGCACGTCAACAAGCCAATGGGTCGTCTCATGAACATTTGGTTCAAATTTCACTTCAGGCCCCGCAGTGTGGATTTTGCATGACGTCCCTGAGCTTTCCTCCACCACTTGCGACCATTCCAGGGTGGACTCCTGTTTCTCTTACCAAATTCTGCTGGGATAGGCTACTGCTCACCCGCAAGCCTTCAACAGAATGGCGACCAGTCCGCAGTGGACCATGCTTTGCTCGTCAAAAGTCAGCTGCAATTGAAGGCTGCAATTCATCTGTAATTTTGAATAGAAGGTGACCAGCACAGCACGCTTTACTTGCCCAAACTTTCCTCCAGCTCACCTGCAACCCTGGACTGACCCCGCATCTCTTGACATAACCTAATAAGAAAACCAGACAGACAAGAATTCTTGGAGGCCTGATTAGAAATATTTCATTTCAAGGCGGAGGGTCATGAGGCTGATGTCTGTGACCAAAAAAAAAACAAATAAAAATGCTTGATGAAAAATGTCCCCATATTATCATGGAAGAAGACAAATTTTCAGTGGAGGAGCTGCACAATAGTCTTCCTTCTCTTTTCCTCCTCCTCAGTTAAAGTTAATGAGAAATACTAGTTAAAATTGGTTTAAGGGTTCTTTTTTTTTTTTTTTTTAAGAAAATGGCCTTTATTTTCAGCTGTCACTTCAACCTTCGTCGGCGCTGAAACTGTCAGCTGGGTAAGAGATTTGCCACCCCCCAGAACATTGTCTAAAAAAAAGAAACCTGAATCCCATTTTAACTACCGTATTTTCACGCCATTAAAAGTCTAGTGTATGAGCCGAGTTCCAAAGCCTGACTGAGCGCGCTTCTGGCCGACACGCTGTTTATATAGAGAAAAGGCGGGCGTAAGTGACGTCAGGCATGCGGAAGTCTGCCAATGAGTGAAGGGTGGGCGTGCCCAACAACACGGTGCGCCGAATGGTCGTGAAAATACGGTCGTAAGGAGACGGAGGTCATAACGTGAGCAATGATAGTTCTCTTTTATTTAGAATAGTGTGCTTTCATGTATTTCTATATTGCAAATATTTATTTTTAAACACACACTGAAGAAAGCGAAGTAGAATTTTCCCCCCTCGCTGGAACGGATTAATTGCATTTCCATTAATTTCACTGGGAAATATCATCTCGATTCATTAACCTTTCAGATTACAAATGGGTTCATTGTGGAAATACATCAATAACTGGAGGCTTTGTACTAATTTAACTAATGGAGGACTGTACTAATTTCCTATTAGCCAGGGTTAGGATGTTACATAACCCAAAAATATGCAAACGTGAGAATTTTTCAGCGAACGGTATAGGTTCCACCAAAAATACAAAATGAAAATAATAAATACAAATGAAAAAGAAAAAAAAATCCTCGGTTAATAGCCCTATTCCATTTTCTGCTCAACTTCCAACTGGTGGTGGGTGGGCGGTGGGGGCTCTTCGATGCACCCCGCCCCCTCACACTGTGCCTCCATCCTCCTCCTCTTAGCCCCGCCCCCCAGAAAACGAACCCCACACACACACACGTTGACTTTTCTAATTCACACACACACACACACGCACACACACACACGTTGACTTTTCTAATTCACACGCACACACACGCAGCGCGTAGCTAAGCAGCTCGGCGAATCTCCGCCGTAACGGGACAAGTTACTTGAAGCCGCCGGGATAATAAGCGCCGAGCTCTCGCCGCTGCTCTCTCCGTATTGGAGCGCCTGTCCCCCGGTCAGAGGTGAGTCGCGACGAGCCGGACGTGGTGCCGAAGTCGCCGAGAAGGGATTTCCTTTTCGAGGAGGAAAGAAAAAAAAAAAAAAAAAAAAGAGAAAAAGAGACATGCCTCAACTACTCTGGACTCTTTTCTTCTCCCCAATTGGTCTTCTTTTCGGAGCAGTTTTAGCTAGTTAGCTGACTTTTACCGGCTTCCAGCGGCGCACCGAACGTTTGGATGGACGTGGCCGGCGTCTGTTTGCAGATTTTAGGGGAAGGCTTCGACATCCTTCCCCGGTGGAGATGTTGCTATTACACCGCCGTTACGGTACACATGGTGCTTCAGACTTTTGGCCGCTCCTGGGACACCAACGACTAATACTGCATTTTAGCACTTTTTTACTTTTTAAAAATGTACTTGTTTGGGGAGCGTGGGGGGATGGGGGGGGGGCTGTTAATTTCTCAAATTTTAGTCTTCATCAATTACTCTAGCTTCCTCCCGTGCACATTCTGCAAACACGCATGTTAGGCTCAGTGAAGACTCTGAATTGTTCATAAGTGGAAACGGAGTGTGAATGGAGTCTCTGAAGTCAACTGTTATTGGAGACAACATCTTACATGCTGTAAGGTGTGAATGCTTGTATGTGCATCCCGCTTCTCTCGCCAAATCAGCTGGCATTGACTCCGAAGTTATCCATAGGTGTGAATAGTTGTGTGGCTGTACGTCGCTTTGCTTGCCGAAAGTTCACTGGGATCGGCTCCAGCTCATCTTTGACCTGAATGAGGTGCTCGAGAAAGCGGGTGCTTGTCATCTTAAATGTTTCAAGCGAATATCGGTGCATCTTCATTTATTTAATGTACATTTGAGGTCTTTTGTTTCCTTGAGGCTTTTGCCCGATGCATCAGCTAAGCGCTTTCTTTGACTTGGTGGTTCTGTATGATCACTCAGGCCGTCTTTGGAAGTTTAACCTACAGAAATTAACATATGACACAAAAAACATCAAAACATATTTTTAATATTGAAATTAGGAATGCTCTGGTCGTCTGGAAAAAAAATATTTCTGTGTTAATCTGTAAAACAAATTCGATTCACTTTTTGAAATGAACCACTGAAATAATTCAACTTTTTTTTTGCATTGTTGATACAACTGTAACATGGTTGTTATACTTCCATGTTGCGTCATGTATACTTGCTACACTACAAATGTGAATTGTGATACATTATCAGCATTTGTGGGTTCAATCTTAGCAGGTGTTTTCCTTCGACGGTTCTGCTGAGGTTCTACTTGTTTTTAGAATGGCGTGGTGGGCAGGATCAAATGCATTCGAAGCTCTTTCAAGAAGGTTCGCCACCCATTTTCACAATTATTAGCTCATACTTGACTCGTCGATCAGTGTGACTGTATAGACTTGTGAGAATTTGCATAGTTATTGATTAACTACGTGCTGGTCATATTCATAAAAAAACAAAAAAAACAAAACAGCTCTCGCCCACCAGTATCACAACTCTTCCATTTCCGGGGTAGCCTCGCTCGCCTTCATGTACTGTCGAACACATGCACAGAATACACACACGCGCTAATGGAAACATCATCGGCTGTGTTTGTCTCACTTGTGATGGCGGGTGCTGCTGAGGCAACGGCAGTCCTTAAGTGTTTGATGTGCCGAGCGGTCCCGAGCTCTCTCTCCGCCTCTGTTCCTCGCCAGCTGCTGGTTACAGAGGCGCTCTTGTCAACATGTACGCGTTTGTGTGCCTGTATCAGCTGCATACAGACCTGCTTTCCAACACTCCGCTTCTACCTTGGTGGATCGGAATCATCGTGAAGCGAAGCCATGAGTGTTTCCCACGGTGGCTTAGAGGCACAGCTGGACATAGAGAAACTTTTTAGGCCGATGGTTAACATACAAACTGGGCCAGAGGTGCACAGGGCAGCCATTATTTCATCTAAAACTATTTTTAAAATGCGAGAGACCCGGCAAACGGTGAGCAAATAAATCATGTTGAGGTGACTAACAGAGCACGCTACACACTACATCGCCACCAACAATGGAGAGTCTCCGCCCCCCCAAACCAGTTGTCTGTTGTAGCGCCAAGACTGACCTGCGAGAGGCAGCATGGCGCCGCAGGGCAAGAAGGAAGCCTAGTCGTAGCAGAAGAAGAAACGGAACAACCGTTCAGAGATGACGTCTATTTCTTTTCGCGAGCTGGATCGAAATTTTGCTTTTTTTTTCCCCCAACAAGACAGAAAAGAAGTTCAATTCTCAATTCTGGCTATCGTTGTCATCGGTAATCGTGAGCAACACTTTGCTGACCGGCAACATCATATTACCGTACAGTCGAACCTCTTTTCAACGTAGCCCGTTTACATTTTCACCCCTACAACGTTCATATTTCAACGTCCCGATTTCACGTTGTTCATTTTCCATTTGCCGATTTTGCTGAATAACGTAAACGTCATCATTACGACCAGATTACGGTCGTGATGATGAACCGTGGGAAGATAACTGCCGCCGCGACCTAGCTTATGAGCAAAATGTACAGCGCGGGATTCCCCGCCATTGCTTAGCGACGTGACTGATCAACCCGTACATTTTTGTACTTCCGGAGGGCACTGCGCGGTCTCGAGCGCATTTTCTTGAAACACGTCTGTTCAACGGAAGCAAATCTCGCTGTCTGTGAAGGCTGAAATTGCCTCTCGCTTTTGTAAGGGAGTCTCCCGGACGAAGCGTGACACCGTTGCACGGTATTAAATGTTCACACTGTTAATATGTCGTAGTTGGCGGCCATTTTATTGGAAACGGGTTCAACGAACTGCCGTTATAACGTACGGATTCGTAATGTCCCTCGAGGCACGTTGTCATGAGGTTCAAGTGTATTGGTTTGAGTCCGGGATCAGTCCATGCTGAGCGAGGGCGTCCCCGAACCGCTCAAGAATTTTTAAAATTTTTAAAAATATTTTATACAGGCAGCATTTCATCTCATGTTTGAAAAGGTCAAAGCGCGTGGCTGTGCATCAGCAAAATGAGATTCCCCTGAGCTGTCCTCACCGCTCCGCTGCCTCCAGAAGTACTTTTCCACCCGAACCCAATGTTGAATTATTCTGACGCTCTCTGATCAGACGGTGTCCCATTACATATTGATCGCCACGCAATCAAAAATCAAAGCAAAACCATCGGGTTGGACTTTAACCTCCTGTGTTCAATGTGCTCATTCCTCACAGGAAGTCCCATCCTCACTTTTGCAAAGCTGCTCCTTGACCTCCTGCCGATTAAGACGTCTTCACTGAGCCGTGCCCCGACACTGGTTCGCTTGCTTACGGTGGAAAAAGCGATTATACTAGATCAGTCTTCCGATCGCCGGGCTGTCTTTTAATCTGCCGTCTTGATCGAGCGACGGGTGAATCTTGGGCGCAAGCGATGGAGGCTACACGGAGGTCCTCTGACCCCTCCGCCCCGTTTCCTGGCCATTTGCGGACGCCGTTCCCCAACGCTCTGCACTTGTTCCGCACGTGTTGATTTAAGCGCGTTGTTGGTCGGACTCCTTCCCTTTGGGATCAAGGAATATAATTGATGAGACTTTTGCAAGGTAAAACTAATACATTGGCTTTGAAATAACAGAGTGGGTTAGAATCTGAGGATATGGGGCCGCATAGGGCGATCAGTGCCCCTCCGCCCCTTCTCTCAATGGATGCAGTGACCACTTGCAGGGTGAATAATACCACCGGCATTGGCTTGATACACCCTGCTGATCTATAAGATGGATGCTAACGTCCCAAAGTTATGCCCTCGTATTTTTATCCGTGCACTCGAGGCAGTCTTCAGTACATTTGTTGACTTGCATGGAAGGAGCTCAGCCAATCACAGACTGGGAGGCTCGGCTGAACAGGAAGTGATCTCAGGGTTTGTTCAGGAAGGTGTTTCACCGAGGGGGCCGGGGTGGGGTCATTGTCAAGGCCCCCTTTCATTGTTGTTGAAAGCTCAGCAGACTGTCGTCGTCGTCTCCCTTCACGCGAAATTCTCGACTGATGATCAGGGCAACGCAGTCATTGAACTTGGAAGACAAAATGTTGCCCAGGTAGTCAGGAGAACCTTGCTACGCCGATTTAACTGCCCCCCAAGTTACTGTTCTGTCTTTTGGGATAGTAACCGAGCTGGTACGACGCTTGTGTTCAATGAATGTTGGCGGTTTAACGTTTCACACTCAACATTCAGGATTGGGCATAAGAATTGATTGATCGTGTGAAATTGATTGTGGATTCATTGCATCTTGAATGCAATAGAGGCAAAATACAGGGTGGCATGAAAAAATGCTCAATAGTCATTTTAGCATCACTGAAGTCATTATGAAAGTTTTTTTTAGTTTTTTTAAACGGACAACACTAATTGACATTTCTTCAGGTTTGATGTCTGAGACTCGGATTGTCTTATTTTCCAGACGGCCTTTCACTTGACAGGTTGTCGACACCACTGCACTGAAATATGATTTATTTTCTTTTTCCGATGTGATCGAGAACAACATGTCATGTTTGTTTCCATAAATGTATAACGGGAATATTTACCTTTCGGCCGCTCTCGTGTGCACCACATGGCTTGACGAACAAGTAGATTCACTTGCGTGCTGTGGAAGGAAGAACAACATCGCGTCACTCATGGGAAGTGGAGCTCTATCTCTGCAGACCTGCAGCTCAATTCAGATTTTTTTTTTGGGGGGGGGGGCCATATCCGACATGTATCTTATTTTTTTTCATGTCGTGTGAAGAGTACAATTCAGTTACATTGTTTTTTTAATCCAACCTGGGCCTCTTTCATATGTGGATCTGAATCGGATAGATATGAAGGGATGCTTATCTGTACGCATCTGACCCCCGTACGTCATCAAAAGCCCAATATGAGCTCCGCGCGGGCGGGGTCGGAGAACGCTTGGGATGGAAATGACCGACAATGAGCATACACAAATCTGCATGACGGTGTCGACTTGACATTTGACTTGAATGCCACTTGAAAAGCATTGAAGAGACATTTGTGGTGCCGGATGAAATTCATCGATGACGTGCGGCGATGACGCGATGTCATCTTTAGTGGGACTTCTTCAAAGAAATGAAGAGACCGAAAAGGGTCGCTTCATTTCCCCGAAATATTTCTACCTCATCTCGTCTCGCTACTCCGGCACTGCTGTGAAATGAGAAAAAGATACAGCCGTACACGCGGGAGGGACCATATTGACTTCTGTTAAGTCTTTTTTTTTTTTTTTTTTGGGAGGGGGACACGTCACTCGACGTCGTGCTTTGTGTGCGTGCGTGTCACGCCACAGACGCTTTGCGTTCCCGGCAGAAGACACGTTTGCGAACGAGTACATAAAATGATGTGATTCAACAACAACAACAACAAAAAAAAATCCGAATTGGCTGCAGGGTGAACGTAGCCGATGGACAATTTGTAGTCGTATTTATTTCCTTTTTCTTTCTTCTTTCTAACGAGGGGTAGGCTATTCTCGTCCCTATTTTAAGTGTTGCCGCGATTCCTCTCGTTCTACACGATGGCTCCGTTCCGCTAACCACATGATTTGCTCATGGCTGCAATTAGTCACGTTTGCGCAATGTAATTTGGTTGTGCGGGCACATTATTCTATTTCGTCTTTTATCTGCGTTTCCTCTTTGCTTGATGATGATGCCCAGTGAATGGGTTGTTTGTGTTGTCAGTATGCTGCTGTTTGGAAGGAGGAAATGAAGCTGTGATCTATCGAAATGCAGATTGGTACACATCCGTTAAGTGGGAAAAGAACATTCGAGTTAAGGTCAGCGGCACATTGAACGCAGAGAGACTTTGTGAGAAGCTTGTTGGAGGTATTTTTCACGGACTTTCTCTCTCGCGTGGAGTCATTTTGAACGTCCGGTTGGCCTCAGTAGCCACTGACCTAAAAGGGATCACGCGGATCGTGTGCCTGGTGGTGCCTGCTCCGGGATAAGCTGCACTCAAAGCGCGTTTGTGCGCGCGTTTCAGTGTTTGCTGGTTGGTTCTGTTGTTAAGTTGGAGCATTTTTTCCTCATAAACACACACTCGCTCTCTTTGAAACATTTGATTCGAACAAGCAGCATTTGGCCAGTCACGACTATCCATCCATTTTGTGAACCGCTTGATCCTCACGAGGGTCGCGGGGGATGCTATAGAGCCTATCCCGGCCGTCTTCGGGCAGTAGACGGGGGACACCCTGAACCGGTTGCCAGCCAATCGCAGGGCACACAGAGACCAACGACCATCCGGGCTCACACTCACACCTCGGGACAATTTAGAGTGTTCAATCAGCCTGCCATGCATGTTTCTGGAATACGGGAGGGAACCGGAGAAAACCCACGCAGGCCCGGGGAGAACATGCAAACTCCACACAGGAAGGCCGGAGATGGGATCAAACCCACGACCTCTGCACTGCGAGGTCGACGCGCTAAGCAAATTTCAATTTTAGTTGCAAAGTTCAAAATTTAGTTGAACTTACTCATGAAGTAACAAGAAACTTTGCTCGTGGAATTATAGTATATTAAAATGTGAGTGATTTCGCAGGCAATTAACAAGCTATAAACACATTTGCTTCTAACGACCAAAAACACAAACGCCGAACAGACTTGGTGGAGACGAAAGGTTTGAAACCACCCCGCCGACAGAGCGAGCAGCACGGTGTTGCGCTTCTTTGATCACACGGCGACATCCGAGAGCCGCTTCTTTCCTTTGTCATTCTAACCAGACGAGTCAAACGGCGGCCGCGGTTTCAATCATTTCAACCGCCGCCGGACGACGGACCGTTTTAAGTGACGTCTACCGATCCGTCGTATATGAAAGGAACTCGTATCCGCTCAGTCGGATGGCGGGCTCGATTCATCTTCGAAGCGAGACAGTAACGCTTTAGAATCCTTCACAATACTTGCCTTGTCATTTTTTTTCCTTATCGAGTACTTTTTGCCCAAAGATAGAAAACAGTCACTACACTGTTTGTCTTTGCACACCAGTAATGACAATCCATTCTCTGTAGTAGTCACTAATGCAAACTGTCATTCTTGGAAAACATTTACTAAGTAAGCAATAAATGGTTAAACACTTTTTTTTTTTTAACAGTCTAAGAAGTCCGCCACGGTAAGAGTAATAGAGTAATTATGACGGAAAAGAGGATAAGAGCAAACAAATAAATAAATAATCGCGAGTTATGTTAACAGTGACAATTGTAAATACAAAATAAGCAAACAAACTTTTGAGACCCAAACACTTAAATGTCATGTCATACTCATTTTTACAACATGACCCTAAAAAATAAACCGCTTTCAGATTATTTGGTGTCGGAACAAAACGCAAAGTGCGCATGTTCATCTCGTCCTAACCTCGACAAACAACGGTGCCTTCCCAACATGCCAAACGTCGTCATCACTTCAAGGTACTTCTTTGAGTCCAATTCCCCGTTGCGACAGGGCTTTGGCGCCATCTGATGACGTCTCCAAGCGTTACAAGACCACAAGGTTATTAACGACACGGAAAAAAAAAAAAGATAAAACATGATTTCTTTTAACAAATGCTCCTTAATGACGAGTGTGGAGGGTGTTGTAAAAGTCACATCTAATTTTTTTTTTTAAACATTAAACATCACACACAAGTGTAAAAATAAGTTAAAATCGCTGTGCCTGTGGATGTTCATTAGTACCGTATTTTCGCACATAAAAGGCTCCGAAGAGTGCTGTGTGTCATTTCCTGACTTGTTTTTGTTTAAATGGCGGTCTGTTGGTAGAACAACGTCCTCATTAAAGTGCTGCTATTGACCGCAAATAAAAGTCTGCGGCGTTTTGGAGGTTGCAGGAGAAACGGTCCCCAGTGCATCAGGTGGACTGACGCCAGCATGATGGAAGCATCTTGTACTGAAGAAAGGTCCGCTATTCTAAGAGCACTGTTTGTTTGTGGCGTATATGTTCAATTGTTTGCGCAGAGTATGCCACTATTTTACCCAGGATAAAACCTCCAGAACAGAATTCGCCCATGCACAGCTCAAGCTGTCCTGTAATGGGTGGAAAAAAGATTTTGATGGAATGCCCTCTCGTCGTCCCTTCTGCATTTTTTTTATAACGTTGTAAGATAAGAAATCACATCATGCCCATTTTTTATTTTTCGGCCTCTGCCTTCGCACACTGTTAAGCCGGGCCAAATGTGGCAGCCTCGGTGCATCAGATTAGAAGTGACACTGACTGCAGGCTGGCTGAGTCGCAGTCTTGTTTACCCTGGTCGGTCGGGGGTCATCATTAGGAGTCGAAATGACTCAACGGTGAGAAAAAAAAGATCCAAATAGGGAGAGAGAGGAGAAAGTGAAAGAAAAAAAAAACCCGGAATGATTTTAATGAAGAAACAAGCATGACATTTAATTCCTCAATCAGGGCCCCCTCATACATTTAAATACAGATGTAGCTTTTGACAGTTTGTGTCATCTGTATGGAGCAGATGGAGAAATAACCCCTACCCAGGGCACGACTGAGGGCTCATTAAACACGTAAGAGTTGCAGGCCAGTCGTCAGCTTTTCGTTCACTCGGAAAATTGAGTCTTGCAGAAAGAAAGAAAGAAAAAAAAAAGAGCCGGGCAATGCTTATCCTTTTGAAGAGTGAGTTTTGGGGAAAGAGGATCAGTCAAGGGTATTCTCCGGCAAGGCTGTAAAGCTCTGGATCTGGCTCTAAAACTTGCTCTGCGACCTCAAACCTGCCACATAGCTGATGAAATGATCAGAAATGAAGACGGCAAACCAATTCACGGCGCAGAAGCCAACAGCGACAGCCTCTGTTGTTTGGATAGTCGACTAATTGTAAGCCCGGTGAAGCGCCGCATCGGCGTCGCTCGGGTCCTCTGTGTCTCGTTAGTGTCGACTCTGTAAAAGCAAACTTCCTTTTGGTAATGGATCGTTGAAGATGACGGCACACTACAGTAGATGGCCTTAAATAAGTATCTCTGAAACTTTTTTTTAAAATGAAAGACTGCCGAACCATTTCATCCACCCTGTAACCTGATAAGCTGTCCGCTGTAGTAACCGCTGTCCTCGAAAGTTTTAAAGAGGGATATATTATGGTAAACTGACCTTTCGGTCATGGCATCTCCGTTCAACCGAAACGGAGCGCGGCCGTGGTGTTTTAGCTTTTGTTTTCCAACCTCCTAATCGTAACTGTGATGGACTGTCGGGGGATGGGTTTGTCCAGGTTGGTAGCTCAAAGGTGAACTAGGGTTCAACCCGCAGTCTACTATCCTAGCTTTGCTCCAGCAGCTATGAAAAATGGACAGAATTGCGCTTTCCTACGAAGCTAATGCGTAAATAAAATATTTGAGTTGAATTGTGATCATCTGGTGGTGTTGTAGCACAGCTGGTCTGCAGCGGTGGGTCTGGGATGCAGCCGGATCGGTTTGAGACTGCATTAGCCGATTGACGACAACACACCGGTGAGACCGGGCCGGGCAGCGTCGAGTGTAGTGAATTAGCCCCGCGGCCGTGGGGGAAGAGAGAAATTTGTGAGACGCGTCAGACGGAAAAATCAATGCGAGTATACAGAGTTTGGAGAAATTCACAGCACCGGGAGCAAAGTTATTACATTTAGTATCGGTGGGTAGAACCTGCTAGGAACTGGACAAAACCTGTAGAAATGACACCAAAAAATGGTGGATTCAAAGCTAAATGGAAAACTTGGCATGTCTTTTCGGGCATAGGTGCTTGAGACTTTTTGGAATCAAACTCCTCCCATGGCCATCTCAGTCCCCAGACCTCATAGGAGAAGGGGAGGGGCTGCTTGCTTTATTGGCCAAAGAGTGCTTTTGGCACACAGGATTTGATGCTTATAAAAGCACTTGAATTAAGATTGGATTTTATTTATTTATTGATTTTATTCCATTTTATTCTCTTTTTATTTATAAAATGCACTAAGGAGTAGCACCCAAATTTCGTTGTATGCTATACAATGACAATAAAGGCGATTCTGATTCTGATTTTCATCTTTTTTTACATTTATTTTGGTCTTATATTATTTATTAAAAAAAAAAATGAATGTAATAGAAGCTAAAGGAAGCATCTTCACCAGGGGGGGCCCCAAAATTGTGGAGGCTGTTGTGTGCCATTCAAATTTGGTCACCATTTGATACAGTAACTTTCTCGGCATGCGCTCTTGAAACTTTTTTTTGTGGATTTACTCGTGACCGACATGCCTGCCAAATTTCATGGTGCGCGGTGAAACAGGATTCCGGCGCGAACATTTTTTTTTTTTCTCGGCTTACACAAGATAAACATTTCTTATGGATTGGATATTGGGGCATTATTTATTTGTTGACTTATATCATTTTTCAATTTGGGTGGGATTTACAGTATAAAAAAAAGCCCCTCAAAATGGAAAAAGAATCATGTAAAATTGGCTGATGGATCTCATCACTCAGCGACACCCCCTGTAGCTTTGTCTCCAGTCTGCTGTCTGACGGTATACCCGAGTGGATCGTTGCAACAAGGGCGATGACGTCCCAGAATGGAGACGGCCCGTGCTCTTTAAATCAAGGTTCCACTCGAGGTGATATGTTCTCCCTCCCATGCTGCCGGCGAGCCCAGTGGCAACGAGGACAAGTCACCCAGACAGAATAAAAATGTCCTCCAAGAGGACGCCCCCGGGGAACGAGAGGAGGGAGCGCAAGAGGAGAGATTGTTCAAGTGGCGCATCGCTGCTGCAGCAGCTCTCCAAACGCATCTAAGTCTCTTCATCATTGCAGAAGTGTGTCTAAAAGACAGGATGAGGAGTATTGTAGTTGCCATCATAAAGTCTTTACTCTCGGTAAAGCCCATTTTCACTGCTGGACAAGTGTAAATAAAGAAGATAGTCATCCATCCATTTTGTAGGCTGGAGTCTAGCACAGTAGACTTTTTAGGCCGTAGACTGGTCACCAGTCGATCACAGGGTTCATACTTGGCATGTTAGTACAAGTTATACAGTTCATACAGTTAGTACAAGTTAAACACAGTCTAATAACGTACAACTCTGACTTACTGTGAGTAGAAAATTTGGGTTACACCGTGGCCGTATGATTAGAACTCCGTCACAGAAGCTCCGACCTCCTGTAAAGTTGAGGGTTTGGCTCCCCAAAACCCTGAAATGGATAGAATCGTTTAATTTTTTTTTTGTTAACATATGAAAAAAACAAAATGCTTTGATTGAATTGATATTATTTAACATGTCATATTAGTCCCTGGGCCCTGGGGTCACTTGGTGGTCAGTAAGGAAGGAGAAGTCAAGAAAGCATTGAGATGTACTGAAAGTTTCAAGTGCCTTATTAGCAATGAACATTGTTATTTTTTGTAGAGACTCAATTAGCCTACCTGATCATAGCCTATAGGCTATTAAAAAGTGCTATAAATTAAACAAGGATTTGTACGCGTGTAACACTTATGAAACACTTAATAGCCTAAACTTGAGCATGTAGACCTGGCCTATCGTATTGCATACGTATAAAGTGCTGTAAATTAAACAAAACCTGTCCGCCGACACATTTATTGAAAGAGGACAACACTTAAATAGCCTATAAAGTGCTGTAAATGTAACAACTGGGGGACAGCTTTACTTTAAGAGGAAGAAAAAAATGAAACACTTGTGCGAATAGACTGAAATAGGCTGAACGTGTATTCTTGGCACAGCCGTGCCGCTATGTGGCCTTAAACTGTTATTAGCCACTGTAGATGTCTAGAACTATAAAAGTGAAGAACATTGTGTAAAAGTTTGACATCGTCTTAAATGGAGTCGAAATGCTTTTGCTTATTTTTTGTTTTTGTTTTTTTGACCGAGTGAGGATAATCACCATTTTGAAATCACAATAAAATCTCACTCAGCTCGCTGGATTGAGGTCACTGGGGAACTGCAATCATCTTTATCGAGGTGATTATAGATATAATATAGATAATGTTCATCGTATACTCTTACTGATTGTCGTTCTAATTCATATTCATATTAGGAGATTTTCCATTCCTCTGTACTCGTGTTGCTGTATGCTAGCATACTTGACTCTTAGGCTGTTAGCATCACTTGTACTTTTACTTGGCAAGAGGAGCTAATTCCGAAAAGAATACTGACCCATCTACTGTGTTTTTGGCACAAAGGTTGCTATCTGGCTGTATGTTAACATGTCCACCAGAAAACCAGTCAGTTATATGGTATGACCACCATATGCTTGACACAATGCAACACATCTCCATCTTGATACACTACGCACGTGTGAGATGGATGGAGTTTGTTTGGAAGGAGAAACGCTTACAGAAACCAATTAGACAGATTTATGCTCAATATTTGAGAGGAGCTGGTCTTACTTTGAGTTTAGACCAGGACTACATCCCCCCCCCACAGTGCACAGTGGCCCCTATCCTGAAAACTTTAGGGGTGCAAGATGTAGAGTGACACATGGATCACAAATTGACTTGCGAAGGAAATATTCGTTTTTCAGCCCAAAAATATAGTCAATGATTTAAAAAAAAAAAACAACAACATTTATTGGTTACACATATGCGTAGATTGAAAAATGAGTTGTGCTGTAAAAGTTCCGGGGCAAAATGCCACCATCTCGAGGCAGTCTGGAGCCCTGGTTTAGAACACGAAAAATGGGAGCAAAAATGAATATGTTGGATTTATATTTTGGGCAGTGTGGAATCTTGCATGATTTTTTTTTGTCCAATGGCGGGGAACCCTCCACTGCACATTTCCTGCCCACTTTCCTCTAGGTGTGCCCCTATACCTTTGACCACATAGCTTACGGGTTGTGTGGTTTGTTGATGATGCACATGGGAGGGGAGGAGGCGGGGGGGGGGGGACTCATGCCATGATTGTTATTTTGTTTTGAAGTGAAAATAGCTGAAGAGCGGAACGGCATATACTACTTGTCATATCGACAAATGAGGCTTTTGGTGTTGTGAATGCGGCCGTCGAAACAAAATACACATGAACGGTTTCTCAGCGCAAAAGAAATCAAGTCTAACTGACGGCTGGCAAGAATGTTTATCATGGTTCCCGCTGTTCTCTTGGATGAGCTGCATCGAATTGAGGCCGTGCCACTTTTTTCGCCCTCCTCTCCATAAAAATGTGCAGTGCACTGTAGCATTCCGATCTGCTGCCAGGGAGCTGATTGAGGTCAATCTGTGATTTGCAAGCCTTGGACCCCGGGGAGCGGCTGGGATATCACAGTGGTGACTTACAGCTCCTCGTTCTCACTTTATATCTTCACATTTGTCTACAAATACACCACTCTCGCTTCTTCAGCGCTGCTTCACAATTTGGACATTCAAATTCTGTAACTGTGGGCCGTAGAGTTAGAATCACCTCTGTTTACTCCGATTTAAATGCATCGATAATCGCCGGTACGGTAATCACATTGGGGGGAAAAAAATATCACTATATCACAATCATTTCAAGGAAAGGAGAACGTTTTCTTCCAACTTTATAAAGTACTGAAAGAAACTGACGAGAACTACGTTTTAAGGTAACGTCAAGAGAAAAAAGATACATGTAATAAGATTACAAAACATAGGTGGCACGGTGATCGACTGTTTAATATGTTTCGCCTCACAGTGCAGAAGTGCAGGGTTCGATTCCGGCTCCGGCCTTCCTGTGTGGAGTTTGCATGCGCTCCCCTGTGTGGGTTCTCTCCAGGTTTCCTCCCAGATTTAAAAAATATGCAGGGTAGATTGACTGAATGCTCCAAATTGTCCTACGGTGTGAGTGTAAGACGGGCGGTTGTCTACTGTTTAGCCAAGCAAGTTTTTGGAATGTGGGAGGAAACCAGAGTACCCAGAGAAAACCCACGCAGGCACGGGGAGAACATGAAAACTCCACACAGGAAGGCCAGAGCCAGAATCGAACGCTCTACCTCTACACTGTGAGGCCGACGTGATAACCAGTCGCCCACTGTTCCGCTTGTCCTCATATTACAAGATAGATAATTACCAAAAAGATGAGAAACCCCCCCCCCCCCCACCAAATATTAAAAGAAAAAATGTCTTTAATAGGACGACTAATAAATCAGAACATCACATTAAAAAGTTCACCTTTAGTACATTTCACAAGAATGACGTTTGCCGAGAATTAAGAACAGTGAAACTCCTCTACAATGAAACCTACATGGGCGAAAATACCCCCTAGTGTGAAAAAATCTTCATGCATTAACACCATTCCCACTTTCCTGCCCCCCCATACGACGAAAACCCCCTGTTGCGTTATACGAAACCATTTTCTCTGCTCTTGCCTTGCGACGAGATTCACTACAACGCAGTCTAAACGGCAACAGCAACCACCACACTGGTTTACACATGCGCAGTAGTCCAGGAAGTATTTGTTATTGTAAGTTTCAGACGCAGCAAGAACGTTGCATTGCTAAAATGGCTACAAAACGGACCTTTGGATGTCAAGCAGCTAAGACACGATGAGCTCTGACGCTGGAAGAGAGGGTAAAAGTGATCAAAATGAAAGACGGAGGAAACTAAATAAAAGACATTATCCAAGAAATTGATGTCAGTGAAAGGGAATGCTGATCGTAAATTTCTTTCCCTTTTTTTTTCTTTCTACACCAACTATATGAAGTGTCAAATAAGTGTATGCTCATACCTATGCACTATTGGAATAAAAATAAAGAGTACACTTACGTTTGTGTGTGTGGGTGTGTTTACATTTGAGATCAAATTTGCTACAGTGAAAAACCACATGTGAGAAATCTCTTGCTGCAAACATGATTTCGTTGTAGAGGAGTTTCACTGTATGACATTTTGAGTTTAAAAACATCACGTTAATAAATACTATAAAAGAAAAGTAGTAATATGAGAAATCAGTTGTAATACTACAACTAACGTATATATATATATATATATATATATATATATATATATATATATATATATATACACGTGTGTGTGTGTGTGTGTGTGTGTGTGTAAATGCAATTACCTCACCTCACCTCACGTGCCTCAAGACAAGACAATCCTCAACAATCAATTCCACACGGTGGACTGACTTTTTTAATCATTAAGCGATTAGCAATCCCATCCCTGCTTTCTTGGCTCTTTTCGTCTTTTGTGAAAAGATGCATTCAACCTTGCCGTCTTGACACAAGGGAAAAAAAGCTGTCAGCTTTAGTTTGAAGTCCTACCAGAACAAATTGCGAGCCTGCTACTTTAACGATCAGCCTCAGAAATCATTTCCAATTTGGTTTCAACTTCTCGCGCTTTTTTTTTTTTTTTCCCGCGTCACTCACTTCTGCACAATCGTCACACCTACCCGAAGTGATGGTGTGATTTATGACGATTTGTTTCCTGACCTCGCATGCGTGCGGCTGTTTGGGCGGCTGCAAAGGAAACGAGACTTAACATCACATTGCACTATTGCTTGTTGGATTAGGCGGCACGGAAGGCAGCGAGCCAAGTAAGTGGTTGATTATTCAAGCATCTAAATACACACTTGAGTGTAAATAAGCAAAGGGTGGGTGGGTGTCGGGGCTATCGGAAGACTTTCTGGGTGTTATATCTCGACTGTCATTGTCACAAATGTTCATGCTGGTAAGGGAATGTCAAGTTTTCATTCAAACCCTTTGGAGAAGTTGTTTTTAACTTCTCAAAACAGTACACGTTCTCGTTCGACGTTTCAAAGGCTTTTTGCTCTTTCTTCGGGTGGAAATTTCTGTTTCTGTAGTTGTTGGAAAAAATGACTGCTCTGCCCTAGTTTGAGAGCTTATCTTTCATGTGCAGCATCCAGGAAGTGGTTAACCTTGGTAGAGTGGCAGGAGACGGACGTAGGAGGCTAACGGAAAATTAAGAAAACAAGCCCCCTTTTTTATTTATTTACTTTTGCAGTTGCTTGGCTAGAAATGCAGACGTAGGCCTATTTTTTGTGGCAACTAATTAATTATAGAAGTCTCGCTGAAGATCATTGACGGACCGAGATTATTGGTTTGTCTAGAATATTATCGGTTTGAATCTTGGCTCAGGTCTTCCAGAGGAAAGGAGGCAGGGTGGGTTGGGGCGGGGGGTGGCACACGTGTTTACTGTTACGTTCAATAAATGTTTGATAACGCCTCGGCGCCTTGAGATTCGAGTGAAATATGAAGGAATTTATATCGTGATTAGAGATGATTACCTAACATCGTTTCGTGAATAATGAAAAGGTGAAATGATGAAGATTTACTCCTATTGCAATTTCGGACATCCTTATTCGGGGTGCAACAAAAACGATTTGAATTGGAAACAGATATGAATTATGAATAAATAATGAATAAATATGAAATCGCAATCATTATTGAAGGAAAAACACAATTGCAATGAGATGATTTTTCAAAATCACGCAGCCCTAATTGCCATTGAAGTTTTCACTCAAACTAAATATAAAATTGTTTATTATATCATATACATATTGTATAATTTTATACTGTCCCTTGGTGGTGAAGACGCACACACCAGAAGCAGCAGCAGCACAATGTTCATTGAATTAAAAGCATAAAATCACGACGCAAATACTGTTTTTCGTTGTTTACATTCGATTAAATCACGTTTTTACTTTACGTTTTTATATTGTGCGACACCGTAGCGTCCGATCTAAAATGCTAAAATTGTGTTGGTGTTTTTTCGGGGGTGGGCTTGAACAAATGAGGGGCATTTTCATTCATTTCAATGGGGGGGGGGAGATGAAACGATTTGCAATATGATCTTGATCATAATGATGCTTCTCTTTCCGTCGCTTTCTTGTCAGAACTGCATCGGAAATCATCAGAGCGACGACAATGATGCCGACGAAGAAACTGACAGGAGGAGGCCACCGCCGAAGGTGCAGCCCTCGCTAGACTTCCGCCATCTGCTCTGCTCTGCCCACCACCACCACCGCCGCCGCCGCCGCCACCCCACTCCGACGCTTCGCCATCATGGCCAGCCACCTGGAGTTGGTCCAGGAGCTGCAGCAGCTGGACAAAGTCCCCAGTCTGGAGAGGCTGCGGGCGGCCCAGAAGCGGCGCACGCAGCAGCTCAAACGGTGGGCCGTGTACGAGAAGGAGATGCAGAACAAAAAGCGCAAGGCGGACAGGAAAGGACGCAGCGCCAACGGCTATCAGCACGCCGAGGCCAAGAGGCGAGTGTCGTTCGCAGCCAGCGTGGCGCTCTTGGAAGCGTCGGCCAGGAACGACCCGGATGAAGGTAGACGCACTCATGTGTTGTATTTTTTATTTTTTTGCAAAGTCATTTTGAGCACGATCGGATCTGTTCACGTTAGAAACCTCACTTTAAGATCACTTGAAGTCATATTCAGTGCTTTCAAGTAAGGGAATTAGCGTTAAAACAAAAAAAAACATTACAAAAAAGAAGTGTGTGCCTAATTTTAAAAAAAGAGTTAAAAAAAATGATGAGGAAAGATGGAATATTACAAAGAAAACTCGTAATTTTATAAAAATGAAGTTGCAATATTACAAGCAAGATGTCTTGCTTGTCCAATCAGTGCTGTGGGAAATTTAGTTCGCTCAGTAGTCAAGGTGTGACTGTCGTGATAAAAAAAACAATTTTTTAAAAAAAATTCTTGACATTTTATTTACTTTTTTCTGTTTGAAATAAATGCGTTTTTTTATGTCTTGAATTTGTAAAAAGACATTTTTGGTTTTTCACTAATGAAGGGTTCGGCGAATGTGCATCTGAACTGGTTGGGTTCGGTACCTCTAACAAGGTTAAGAAGCACTGCTCTAGAATGATCTTTGTTGACAGTAGCAGTGCTTTAAAACGGACAATTTAAAAGCAATGAAAAAAAAAATGGTTGCCTGTCCGTGACACAAAAAAAGGCTGGGGACCACTGTCGTAAATCTCAATACAGTATACAGTGTTCCCTCGCTAAGGCCCCTGTCACACCTTGACGATTTAGCCAGCGTATGCCGACGTAGGAAAAATTTGGCAAATACGCTGGCGTACGTCGAATAAGTTATGGGTAAGTTTTGTATACGTAACAGCACGCTGAAGCACGTTGGTATACGTCGAAATGCGTCGAGAATCGTCGAGAAATTTTAAGCATGCTTAAAATTTCTCGTCAGATATCAGCGATATGGCTATCGTCCCGTATACGCAGGCCATAAGTAATAGGTAAGGCCAAAATTAAAAAGTTGTTTGTTGCGGGTAACATACCCCTATACGCCAATGATGGGTCGGTCGGTCGGTAGATTTTTTTTTTTTTTTTTTTGGAACAAGGGACAACAAACGAAACGAAACGAAAGTTATTTTATTTGTGTCAGCAGTTGTAAAGAAAGTAGGCTAAATTTGTACCTTCAACTTGGTTTCTAAAATAAATTAGCCCCAAGAATAAATTAATTGATCGCATGCAAATTTTTGCCTGTTTACTTATACGAAAACATGCCTACCGCTCATTGCACTTCCAGTCTTCCGTGGAATTTGTACCAGGCGAGTTCTGGCCTTGGTCATCAAAACATCAAACGCACTTCTACATGTAGTAGTCGTCTGTTGGGTTGCAGGACTCTCAGGAATCGTAATGTAGAACACAACATATTTGATAGAGCTTTCAAAACTTAAAGTTGTCGCCACTTGTTGATTGCTCTCGGGTAAAACCTCTCCCGTGCGTTGTCTGAGACACGCTGACTGTACAGTTATACTGTCCAATGCTGCGGGTCTTCATCGAACCCTATCTGTTGCCAAAGCCTGTGCGACCAATATAAGTCCTCGAAAAGACTCGTCCAGGTTTTATTCTTGTCACACTCTTTCAGGATATTGCTTAGAAGTACGAGGTCTTCCTTGAGTCTTTTTCTTCACGGTGATGCAGAACACCACCGCCATTTTCCATTTCTTCCTGAGTGACCGAGTGTGCAAAGATCATTGCGCACGCAGTGCCTGCACGTGTCGGGAATTTCCGTACACATACGGAAACAACCGAACCTCAAAAATGGCGGGAATTTGAAAAAAAATCTCGTCTTAAATTTACCGAAAAATATTTGAGTCGGGCGGTTTTTATAGGGTCGGTCGGGTTACCCGCAACAAACAACTTTTAATTTTGGCCTAAGTTATGCGATCGTTGCACACGCTCAAACACGTTAAGTGTAGGTTACTCATAAGTCCATATACGTCGAGAATACCTACTAGCTGTTCTCCAACATCCGTGTTTTTCGAACTGCAATACGCTGCTGCATAGCGTGCAGCAGCGTATTGCCGGCGATCACGTGACGTAGTCTATAAAAGGCTGGCGCCGACGTTGCCGGCGATCACGTGACGTAGTCTATAAAAAGGCTGGCGCTCGACGTTTCAAATCATAACTGCACTAGACATTGCAGTACCAACATCTGTTTGGGGACTATCCCCGGTCTAGTTAAAATGGTATAACCCAAGAGGCAAGGTGCGGCTTGCCATCGTTACTGTGAGTTGCTATTCACGCTATTAAAGCAGCAATCAAACGCCATTATGACTTGTGTCATTAATAAACCAAACAACATCAGCGCCATGCCAAAGAAAAGTCTGGGGAGCTCATCAAAGGTCTCGCAGAGGCTCAGCCCATCACAGCCACTGCAGCCTTCGCCAACTACGTGCGTGACAGCCTGGTCAGCATGTCCAAGCGCAAGTTCGAAGGCACGGATGTTGGAGAACAGCTAGTAGGTATTCTCGACGTATTTGGACTTATGAGTAACCTACACTTAACGTGTTTGAACGTGTGCAACGATCGCATAACTTACCTATTACTTATGGCCTGCGTGATACGGGACGATAGCCATACGCTGACATACGACGACCTCGACGACTTCGACGTATACCAACGTGCTTCAGCGCGCTGTTACGTATACAAAACTTACCCATAACTTAATTCGACGACGCCAGCCGTATTTGCCAAATTTTTCCTACGCCGGCATACGCTGGCTAAATCGTCAAGGTGTGACAGGGGCTTGAAACGTCGAGCGCCAGCCTTTTATAGACTACGTCCGCGTGATCGTCGGCAATACGCTGCTGCACGCTATGCATAAATTAGACTATCGTTGGGCATAAGTTGTGTACGCCGGCAACACGCTAGGCATTCGTTGGAATAAGTTATCTATAAGTTATCGAAACGTTCTATATAATTTACTGATACGTTATGTATACGTCCAGCCCGTTATGAATGCGCTATGTATACGCCCAAAATTGAAAAAAAAAATCGATAATTCAGCGTATGCCAGCGTTTTAGGGAAAATCTGAACGTCGGCATACGCTGGCTGAATCGTCAAGGTGTGACAGGGCCTTAACTTGCAGTTCAGTCATTGCGGATTCACCCTATTGCGGATTTTTATTTGGGACCACATTGCGGTTTTCCCGTGCTATTTTGGCATCTTTCCAAAGTCAGACCAGTCAAATAAAATGTCGATTTTTTTTTGGGGGGGGGGTTGTGGAAAATGTGTTTTTCAAAAACTGAGACGACAAAAATTAGACAGCTCGTCAAAGGTCAAAGCTCAGAGAAGACACTTTGAAACAGTGCCGCCACATTCGGTGTCACCGCTCCAACAATAACACTTAGCTGATCGCGTCTACTTGAGCCGCCAGTTAATGAGCTGAATTCGTTCAGCTCGGCCAGTGTTTTATCACCGCGGGAATAATGGAGTTGTCACACTGAGCACAAACTCTGCCAGTCTTTTAATTAAAAATTTCTTTACGGATTGGCACGCCTGACCCGCCCTCTCATCTTGTGCAGATAGTAAAGTAAGAGTTTGGCGTTTGGGCGCAAACAAAAAAAAAACATTTAGCATCACATACAGCGGGTAGAAGCGATTTCTCATTAAAAATCACTTGAATTTACATGAGACTGAAGTGTGACAAATGGAGCCGCTGCACATCCTTTGCTTGTCTGGAGAGGAAATATGCTCGTAGAAGTGCAAGCTAGTGGAAAAAGTGCACAGGAATGATCAGTTAGGCTAAGGCTGTCACATTTTTCTCAGGTGAATAAGGGTCATGTGTAAACGTGTTGAAATGTGAAACCGCCCCTTAATATATTTCAAAGTGATATTAACAGGTTGTCTTCAGGTGTCTTAATAACATGCCTCAAAATACTCGATGACTACATGGAGTATGGATTTTGTCAGCATGACAACTATGATTTTTTTGGGGGAGGAGAGTGGTGGGGTGGGGGTGGAGAAATGTATCCTAAAATTACAGTTTTGTAGGACTACTAATAATCAGTTTTGGTCTGAAAAAAAAAAATAAAAAAAACATATCGGGCAACCTCTACTTTGAAATTCTTAATTTCTGTAGAAAACGGCGTAACTTCCGCAGCTCGCTGACATTGAAAGAGTCCGCATGACTTCATGATGCAGCATTTTCTTTGCTAGGATACATTTGCTACGCACTACGCCTTATAGAACGCGGTGTTAATAATAATCTGGCGTCGATACACTGAACATGCATGTTCAAAATCAGACACTTTGCACTGCTTTGCACTTGTGTACTTGGCGCGCTCCGTTGATCTGTTTGCCATCAGTCGCTGTGTAATGAAGGCGCCATGTGAGGATGATTGAGATGAAAGAAAGAGGCAGGATGCGGCCTGGGTGGCCTCTTCTGGAGTTTTTCGGGAGGTTGGCACCCTTGACTATGACCCCTCGGTTGTCGCGCAAACTCAGACTGAACGCAATTCCTAGCATGTTGTGGAAATGCCTTCATGGCAGCTTAAACGACCAGACGGGAGGTACTAATTCGATACGAGGTTGATGTCTTCAAAATACAGACTTTCCCTACAATCAAAAGTAGTCAAAGAATAGACAAATGGGGTGTAAATATGGTACATTAAAGGCGCGTTCCCACGTTGCAATTTGTGGCATAAGTTTTGTGGCATGCAACACATTGCAACGTGTGAACCCCAAAGTTGGACAGACTTTTGTGGCATACAACGTGTTGTATGCGTGTTGCATGAAATAGGACTTGTTCTATTTTCTTGCAACGTGTGGCATGAACCCGACCAATCAGAACGCGTTGGGCTATCACGTGACAAAAACATCGCGTCGTAACATGGAACGCGGGAAGTATAATGGCGTCGAAACAGAAATTTTAAAAAATCGAGCTCTCCCGGGGCGACACCGAAAGGTTTATTAATTATGACCATTCGCATGATTGCTTGTGGAACGTCGGGAGCCAGTTCTACTCAAGGAGGGAACACCGACAAGCTGCCTACACGAGCATATCGGAGTTGATGGGCGACTGCATGACAGGTATGATGGCGATCGAGGCAGCGTCTTCGATTATTATGTCGACAATAATCTCATAATTACTTATTGTCCAATATTGTAGGGTGGTTGGAGTGAGAAAGATGACCGAATTTAATTTATTCGGCGAGTATTTTGCCAAAATAATGAGCACAACAAAATTGGTGCGATCCATTCGAATGAAATTTCTGAAATTATCGGGTCCTCGCCGCCAACTCCTGCATTAGAGCGTTGTAAGCGCCGAGTTCTTTCCGCCTCCGATCCACGGTCGTACCCAAAACGACCGTTTGGGTTTTGGCTTCTCTAGCTCGGCTAGTAGACCGATAGCTGCCAGTTCGAGGAGATCATCGCCGCTGTCGTGATTGACAATTAGCCGCCATAGTCGCAGAACGAAATAACGTTAACGCGCATTCGGAAAACTATTCCCGCCAGATTTGAAATTGTTTGCAACACATTGCAACGTGGGAACACATTCGGTTTGCAACATCATATTTGCAATTTGTCTTATGCAACACGCTGTATAAGACAAATTGCAACGCGGAACGCGCCATAAGAGGTGCACGCTCAATAAGCAAAAGACAAAGGCGGCTTGAGGAATACAGTGAAACTCCTCTACAACGAAACCTACATGGGCGAACCCCCCGTGTGAAAAAAATCTTTATGCATTAACACCATTCCCACTTTCCTGCCCCCATACAACAACAAAAAACGCTGTTGCGTTATACTAAATCTTTTTCTCTGCTCTTGCCTCGCGACGAGATTCACTACAATGAAGTCTAATCCAACAGCGACCTCTACTGCTTTGTTCGACGACGCCAGCGTATTTGCCAAATTTTTCCTACGCCGGCATACGCTGGCTAAATCGTCAAGGTGTGACAGGGGCTTGAAACGTCGAGCGCCAGCCTTTTTATAGACTACGTCACGTGATCGTCGGCAATACGCTGCTGCACGCTATGCATAAATTAGACTATCGTTGGGCATAAGTTGTGTACGCCGGCAACACGCTAGGCATTCGTTGGAATAAGTTATCTATAAGTTATCGAAACGTTCTATATAATTTACTGATACGTTATGTATACGTCCAGCCCGTTATGAATGCGCTATGTATACGCCCAAAATTGAAAAAAAAAATCGATAATTCAGCGTATGCCAGCGTTTTAGGGAAAATCTGAACGTCGGCATACGCTGGCTGAATCGTCAAGGTGTGACAGGGCCTTAACTTGCAGTTCAGTCATTGCGGATTCACCCTATTGCGGATTTTTATTTGGGACCACATTGCGGTTTTCCCGTGCTATTTTGGCATCTTTCCAAAGTCAGACCAGTCAAATAAAATGTCGATTTTTTTTTGGGGGGGGGGTTGTGGAAAATGTGTTTTTCAAAAACTGAGACGACAAAAATTAGACAGCTCGTCAAAGGTCAAAGCTCAGAGAAGACACTTTGAAACAGTGCCGCCACATTCGGTGTCACCGCTCCAACAATAACACTTAGCTGATCGCGTCTACTTGAGCCGCCAGTTAATGAGCTGAATTCGTTCAGCTCGGCCAGTGTTTTATCACCGCGGGAATAATGGAGTTGTCACACTGAGCACAAACTCTGCCAGTCTTTTAATTAAAAATTTCTTTACGGATTGGCACGCCTGACCCGCCCTCTCATCTTGTGCAGATAGTAAAGTAAGAGTTTGGCGTTTGGCGCAAACAAAAAAAAACATTTAGCATCACATACAGCGGGTAGAAGCGATTTCTCATTAAAAATCACTTGAATTTACATGAGACTGAAGTGTGACAAATGGAGCCGCTGCACATCCTTTGCTTGTCTGGAGAGGAAATATGCTCGTAGAAGTGCAAGCTAGTGGAAAAAGTGCACAGGAATGATCAGTTAGGCTAAGGCTGTCACATTTTTCTCAGGTGAATAAGGGTCATGTGTAAACGTGTTGAAATGTGAAACCGCCCCTTAATATATTTCAAAGTGATATTAACAGGTTGTCTTCAGGTGTCTTAATAACATGCCTCAAAATACTCGATGACTACATGGAGTATGGATTTTGTCAGCATGACAACTATGATTTTTTTGGGGAGGAGAGTGGTGGGGTGGGGGTGGAGAAATGTATCCTAAAATTACAGTTTTGTAGGACTACTAATAATCAGTTTTGGTCTGAAAAAAAAAAATAAAAAAAACATATCGGGCAACCTCTACTTTGAAATTCTTAATTTCTGTAGAAAACGGCGTAACTTCCGCAGCTCGCTGACATTGAAAGAGTCCGCATGACTTCATGATGCAGCATTTTCTTTGCTAGGATACATTTGCTACGCACTACGTCTTATAGAACGCGGTGTTAATAATAATCTGGCGTCGATACACTGAACATGCATGTTCAAAATCAGACACTTTGCACTGCTTTGCACTTGTGTACTTGGCGCGGCTCCGTTGATCTGTTTGCCATCAGTCGCTGTGTAATGAAGGCGGCCATGTGAGGATGATTGAGATGAAAGAAAGAGGCAGGATGCGGCCTGGGTGGCCTCTTCTGGAGTTTTTCGGGAGGTTGGCACCCTTGACTATGACCCCTCGGTTGTCGCGCAAACTCAGACTGAACGCAATTCCTAGCATGTTGTGGAAATGCCTTCATGGCAGCTTAAACGACCAGACGGGAGGTACTAATTCGATACGAGGTTGATGTCTTCAAAATACAGACTTTCCCTACAATCAAAAGTAGTCAAAGAATAGACAAATGGGGTGTAAATATGGTACATTAAAGCGCGTTCCCACGTTGCAATTTGTGGCATAAGTTTTGTGGCATGCAACACATTGCAACGTGTGAACCCCAAAGTTGGACAGACTTTTGTGGCATACAACGTGTTGTATGCGTGTTGCATGAAATAGGACTTGTTCTATTTTCTTGCAACGTGTGGCATGAACCCGACCAATCAGAACGCGTTGGGCTATCACGTGACAAAAACATCGCGTCGTAACATGGAACGCGGGAAGTATAATGGCGTCGAAACAGAAATTTTAAAAAATCGAGCTCTCCCGGGGCGACACCGAAAGGTTTATTAATTATGACCATTCGCATGATTGCTTGTGGAACGTCGGGAGCCAGTTCTACTCAAGGAGGGAACACCGACAAGCTGCCTACACGAGCATATCGGAGTTGATGGGCGACTGCATGACAGGTATGATGGCGATCGAGGCAGCGTCTTCGATTATTATGTCGACAATAATCTCATAATTACTTATTGTCCAATATTGTAGGGTGGTTGGAGTGAGAAAGATGACCGAATTTAATTTATTCGGCGAGTATTTTGCCAAAATAATGAGCACAACAAAATTGGTGCGATCCATTCGAATGAAATTTCTGAAATTATCGGGGTCCTCGGCCGCCAACTCCTGCATTAGAGCGTTGTAAGCGCCGAGTTCTTTCCGTCTCCCGATCCACGGTCGTACCCAAAACGACCGTTTGGGTTTTGGCTTCTCTAGCTCGGCTAGTAGACCGATAGCTGCCAGTTCGAGGAGATCATCGTCGCTGTCGTATTGACAATTAGCCGCCATAGTCGCAGAACGAAATAACGTTAAACGCGCATTCGGAAAACTATTCCCGCCAGATTTGAAATTGTTTGCAACACATTGCAACGTGGGAACACATTCGGTTTGCAACATCATATTTGCAATTTGTCTTATGCAACACGTTGTATAAGACAAATTGCAACGTGGGAACGCGCCATAAGAGGTGCACGTTCAATAAGCAAAAGACAAAGGCGGCTTGAGGAATACAGTGAAACTCCTCTACAACGAAACCTACATGGGCGAACCCCGTGTGAAAAAAATCTTTATGCATTAACACCATTCCCACTTTCCTGCCCCCCATACAACAACAAAAAAAAACGCTGTTGCGTTATACGAAATCTTTTTCTCTGCTCTTGCCTCGCGACGAGATTCACTACAATGAAGTCTAATCCAACAGCGACCTCTACTGCTTTGTTCGGAAACGGCAACAGCAGCCACCACACTGGTTTACACATGCGCAGTAGTCCAGGAAGTACTTGTTATTGTTAGTTTCAGACGCAGCAAGAATGTTGCATTGCTAAAATGGCTACAAAACGGACCTTTGGATGTCAAGCAGCTAAGACAAGAAGAGCTTTGATGCTGGAAGAGAGGGTAAAAGTGATCAAAATGAAATACGGAGGAAGCAAAATAAAAGACATTAATGCAAGAAACTGATGTAAGTAAAAGTGAATGCTGACGGTAAATTTCGCAATTTCTTTCCCTTTTTTTCTTTCTACACCAACTATATGAAGTATCAAATAAGTGTATGCTCATACCTATGCACTATTGGAATAAAAATAAAAGAGTACACTTACGTTTGTGTGTGTACATCTGAGATAAAATTTGCTACAGTGAAAAACCCCCTGTTGTGAAAAATGTCTTGCCTCAAACATGATTTTGTTGTAGAGGAGTTTCACTGTAATGCCAAGGTTACCTATATTTCAACCAATGGGCATTAGGTAATAAATGTAAACAGTGATATACAGTAAAGAGACAGTTAAGAAAATTGCATATGCAGTATCCACTATATTGAAATTGAGTATTAAGCCCTGCAATGTAAATCCAGCCCCAAGAGGCTGCCGTAATAGTGTCTACATTATGTATGAGCCTGCTGGCTACACAAAAATCACACTCAAGAGGCTGTTTTATAAAGGGGGTAACGACTGGAGACGCGGAGCGAGTGGGGACGATATATCCCGACTTGACACGCATCCTCCACTTCCTCTCAAAGTTTTATCTGATAAAACGATCCCAACAAGTCAAGGGTTGTTTTTCCAAGAGAAATATAACATGAGAAAACAGAAAAGTTCCGCTGAGCCCCAAGGGAGACATTCACTACCAGAGACCTGTACCTTTAAGGGACACTTGGGAATATGACCTGTTTCTGGATTCTAAGGAATGATAGACATGAAAGGGTTGAAAGGGGGTCGCTTGCTGCCAGGACAGTTTTGTAGTGGAAAATACAGTGACATGACTCGCTTTTGCCTTCTTGTCTCGTCATCTGCTTCATCTCCACAAAGTCTCTGTTTGTCCCCCATGATGGCGTAGCGTAATGAAAATGGTATTATTTATTACAACAGAGGGTCCTCGGTTGACCAAAGCAGCGACATATACGTTGTTTGCGGCTATCAAATGCCAAACATTGAGCGCAGTGGCATAAGAAGTCATCACTTGGCAGCATAAGGCACACTCTGTTACCCCCCCTTGATTACATTTTTGACATTAGTCTTTTGAGCTTCAAAAGGTCACAAGGACAGGTAACTTGCCCCACCCATTACGTTTAGGTGTCTGGTGGTGATGGCAGCACATAACTTAAAAAAAAAAAAAGGATTGTTTTGACTGTCATGTTATGAAGAGCAGCAGAGCGTGTCGCAGTTTCACAGAGCGTGTTTTCACCAGTGACAACACACTAATTACACCTCACATACCACTGGCAATTATAACATCCAATTCGATGTTGGAGGAGCCTCAACCCAAAATCCACGCTCCATTTTTAGACGCTCACATTTGCTTTGGGTTCAACCCTTTTCTTCCTACCATGTCATTAGCATAAAGCGCATGCAAGAGGAGCGAGTAGATTTTCGGCTCCAGCAACAAGCCGGGCGGCCTCGTGGAAGAAGGAGTCTTGCTCAGTTATTTGTGTGCAAATGAGCTCTCTCAGGAGCTTTTTGTCTTCTTCTCGCGCCTCCTGCCTAGCTGGAGCGGAGCGGCTCCGCCGCCGAGCATATGGCCCCCAATGCGAGCGGCACTGGAGCAAGTCGGAATGCGATGCAATTAGAAACGCACCAAGTGTGCGTGGGGGCTACTTTGAGGCAACGTGGAGACACCTTTGCCGTATGAGTAAAATTCAAGATCATTGAATCGATTCACTTAATATTACTCTGATTGGGACTAGAAAATCGCTCTAAGTCAGGGGTCTCAAACGTGCGGCTCGCGGGCCAACCGCGGCCCCCAGGATGATAATTTGCGGCCCCGTCTTAATATGAAAGATTAATATTAGTGCGGCCCGCAAGATTGATATGAATGACTCTTGTTGTGTGCGGAGCTGAACGAACCAATCACGTGAGGTATTGACCCTATTCCGCCCCGCCCATTTTTTTAGAGGAAATAAAATCGGAATATGGCGATGTGCTCTACTTCACTGGGGTACGTTGGCTCAGCAGGGGAAAGGTATTGAAGAGATTTTTGGAGTTGAGAGCAGAAGTAAAAGACTTCATGGAGGACGGGTGGCTTCTTTTGAAAATTATTTGATTTTATTTGATTATTTTGTGTTAAAAATAAAGATATTTGAGCACATTGGAATGATTTATTAGCGCTTTTCTTGTGTAAACCCTGATGCGGCCCAGCCTCACCCAGACTCTGCCTCCAGTGGCCCCCAGGTAAATGGAGTTTGAGACCCCTGCTCTAAATGATCTGAACTAAATGAACTCAACCCATTTATATGTGGCAGATTGAAATGACGCATTTTGAAGGGGAAGCATTATGGAAAATGGACTTTCTAATTGCTCGTGTTCGGCGTTGGCATAACAGTAATTCATTTGTGGAATACGTGTACCGGCCCGGCACAGAAATCTCCGCGTTACAGTATCACAGAAAGCTGTGAATTACACAAGAGGAGGAAAACACGTTTGGCACACTCACGCTGGAGAAGCTGTTGGACACAGCTCACGTCCAGACACTCACACGTCACGCGCCAGCCCACCGTGGCCCCGCTTCTTCAAGCCACACTCAGACACGACAGAATTTTCCTCAACATTTTATACTTGCAGTTTTTTTTCAATGTTTAAATATGTTTACAATGTAGTCAAGAAATTGTTTTTTTTTAACAAGTTGAAATGCTGTTGGAGGCTCAACGTAGCGACACCCATAGCTCTTCCTTTTTGTTATTGTCCACATGACAATTGCTGAAATGACATTGTGTCTCTCTTTAGAAAGACAATAAAGCTCACTTCATATTGACGCCGTGAGAGAAAGATGAATTCAAGGCAGAGAGTGGTATTAATCATAATGTCTGCAACTCATCCACAATAGCTGCATGCAGAAACAATTCAGCTCAACACGCACAATTGATCAGCTGAATGACCGGAACTCATTGACCGGAGATTAAAGAACATTTGCCGTGTTTGTTTGGCATTGTTGCGGTTGTAGAGCCGCAGCGCATCACACCGAGAGCTGCTTCTAACATCTTGTTACCATAATTAGAAGCACGAGTGGGGGCAAACTGTACATCCGTAGTGGCTCTACAAAAAGACCCCTGCAGCTGTTGCTGCCTAACACGTTTCTAATGGAATTGGACCAAGACCAAAGAGAAGCTTGTTATCCCTTTGAATTCTTCTTTCAGCTCTCATAAAAGGTGCAGATTCATGAGTGCAGCAAAGATGGTGGCTGCCATTAAAGTGGATGAACACCCATATTGTTTACTAGCGTGCAGTATAGTCAAGTGCTTTTTTTTTCCTTTCTGGTAGTATGGCAATTTTCTTCTCCTCTCTGAGTGACAAGGAACCCGTTTACTCAGCCAGTGCCACCTTTGAACTTTGACAACTGTTGCATACTGTAAGGTGCACATGCCAGTGCTACAGCGAGCTTGCGTCACACCTTTAGACCCCAGTCTTTAGACCCCACACCAGAATAGAAGATTGTGACTCTTAGTCACCAATGTTCTAAACAGAACCTTTTGTGTTTAAATCTGTCTCCTCTTGCACACTTAGAACACAGATGATGTATTCGGTTGGCTAAGTCATTACTGAACAAATATCCAAATGTTTTTGGATTTTCAAATGGTGTACAAACACACACTGATTTTTTAACACCGTAGCCAATTAAATGCCGTATTTTCCGCACTATAAGGTGCCCCTAAAAGCATTCCATTTTCTCAAAAGCTGACGGGGCGTCTTATAATCCGATGCGCCTTACACCTGTATATGGATCAATATTCTGATGTCTTGGACATAGTATTCAAAATGTTCTGTAAAGCGCTTTGTTACAGCTGCAGCGGTTGTGACAGCTCTCATAACTAAAGCTGTTTTGTATTCCCTTAGTGTAGCTCCATCTAGTGGATGCATAACGCAACCGCAGCCACTATTGTAGCTTCTATTCCATGTGCCTTATAATGAGGTGCGCCTTATGTAAGAAAACAGTTTTAAAACAGGCCATTTGAAGGTGCGTCTTCTACTCCGAAGCCCCTTATAGTGCGCAAAATACGGTAAATGTGGAAAAAAAAACCCCAAATGACGAGAAAAGTAAATCAGCGTGTTCTTATTGCTCTGATAGTGTGCGTTACACCGCTCATCTCCACGAGAGTCTCCTCCCGCCAAGCAGATGTGTGTCGTAGAACAAGAAACAGACATACATCCAATCCAGAGGATCGAACATATTGAACAGGTGTAGCGACGCCACTCGAGGTCTTTACAGGCTTTGCATTAACGATTGTCGGCTGTTTTCCACACCGCAGGGTGATTGCTCAGGACAATCTTTCAGAGACATCTGCTGTCTTTAGATGAGGAGAAATACTCAAATGTGCCCCAAATGATTAGTATGCGTGTACTTGGGCTGTCTTCAAATCAATAATTTGGTTCTCTTGCCCAAAGCAGAAAAGGTACATTATGAATTTTGCATTGTACACGTGTTCCCTTCAAAACAATAAGGCTATCAGTTGGTTTATACAGAGACGAGCCTCAACAAGAGGACCGCTGGCTGACACAGTCTAATGAGATGTAATACAAGAGCTGCCTGAAAACTCGGCCTTCACAAAGATAACAATGCTCTGTTTTGATTCACAGTCATATTGGTGTGGCAGCTATGGTAGTATTCTGTGACTAGCTGAGAAGTCGGGAAATGCTTCAGTAATAAATATAAATACCGTCTTTCCTCAAACAGTGGCCATCCCGAATCGGTGTTGTGCTCTGAGTCAGTCAACCACTTAAGACAGGTATGCTTCGATTCACCAGTTATGCTTCACTTTGAATGGTGGCAGGTGTTTGCTGAATCGCCACCGAGAAGAGGGTGTGCGCACTTGTGCAATCACACGATCTGTTATTTTTTTACTTCCCCTCTACTACGATTTAGAGCAGTGTTTCTTAACCTTCTTAGACGTACTGAACCCAACCACTTAATATGCACATTCACCTTAGTGAAAAATACATCTATATATTTTTTTTACAAATTAAAAGATATGAAAAAAAACCACATTTATTAAAAACAGAAAAAAAGTCAATAAAATTTTAAGAGATAAGTATACTTTTTATTTTTGTAAAATGTATGACGTACGTATGACAGTCACGCATTGACTACTACACGAACTAAATTTCCCACAGCACCGATTGGACAACCAATGTCATGTGATCATCTGCAGCCAGTGATGGCCAAGCGGGCAATGTCACAACTAAATGACACGTTGAGTCGGGTGTGTCTTACCCTCCATGGCAGAGGCTCCGTCGAACCCCTGAGACGATTCACCGGAACCCCCTGGGTTCGTTCGAACCCAGGTTAAGAACCATTGATTTAGAGGTTAAAGGTCACATTAAGGGTGGGGGGAAAAAAAACCCCTCTTCACCTTGGCCACACTTTGGAACTGTTTTGAATTTGTGAGCAAGTGCACACATAATGTTTCCTTTAAAACATCCAATATTGTTTTCCCGACATCCAATTTTTGCATATTCGTGATATCGCCATACTAGTGTTGCTCCCCCCTTTGTCATGCAGGTTGTCACTGACTCGATGCAATGAACATTGCTCGTCAGTTGATAACAGAAGTGTCATTCGGCGCTTGAAGCCACGAGGACTTTGAGATAAGATGTATCCTTGTGCCTGCGACATCTATCACACTGCCAGGATGATCGTAGTCTGAGTCTCAGCTTGCAGACCGCTGCGGACTAGAGCGGCTATGTTTGAATTATGCTCTGTCAGCCTCAACAGCAACGCTACTGTATTTTCACTTTACTATTTCATCTTTTCCCATCAGCCCTCTAGATTCATTTTATTAATGACTTCTCGGGCCAGCCTCGAGGCCAGCTCAACTATTTTCTTTCTTTCTTTTTTTTTTTTTTTTTTAAAACCACCCCCTTCCTCTCGCGCTTTGTCTTCATAAATTAACATTGGGCTAAAGACTCCTTCAAACGTTCTCCGCTCTGTTGACGACTTTATGTGGCTCAGCCCGGGCAAGAGCGACTGACTCACTCCGCTCACGAAACATCATTTAGGATTACCGAGACCAGACTGACGTATTTTTTTTTTTTTTGCTTATTCAGTCGCATCATTTAGTAAATGACTGGCCTGTGTAAATGTGACACATCAGTAATGGGCTGTTTATTATACTCGAGCGGTTCACTGATCCCGTCCATCATTGTGTCCTTCGCTTTTTACAGTCGTTTGCAGCACTCGCTTTCATTTCCTTCATTTGATTGCGCTCTCGTAGAATGACCATTCTTATCGCTGAGCCAGGATGTTTGTTTGGGAGCGGGATTACGCCAAAAACGTTTTTTTTTTTTTTTTTTGGCCGTCTGACGTTTTCCTTCATTTCCCGGTCAACATCGGCTTACGGCGTATTATTCTTTAGAGGCATTTTGTGCGAGTCAGACCATTTGGGAAAGTGGGAGATGAAGAGAAACGCAAGCCACACGGCAAAGCAGAAGGAGGCATACCGACCCACTAATAGACTGTAGAGGAAGTTACCTCACAACCAATTACTGTCGCTCAAATGATGCAAATGTAGATTGGCCAGTGAGTGAATTTATAGGAACTTCAAACAGACTTACAGAATTCCCATGTAGATGCTTTTAATATGTACACCTATCGAATGACCTCGCAGCCACTTTGTGATGCTCCAACGATTTACAATGAATACAAATCAGGCAACGAGCGGCACCGGCAGCGGCAGCGGGTCCCTTTAAGTTTCCCTCTTCCTACTTCCATGGTAACCGTGGTCACCATGGCCTCCAGCTACTCAGCGGCGGTTCTCATTTCACATCAACATGGCTGCCACTCCGGCCTAGAGCTAGAGGACAATCAGTCTGATTCAGGGTCTAAAATGTTGACATCAATCAGTGGGGCAGGTTGGCTGGTGTCGGAGTTCTCAGCTGGTCCCCAACCGCGACCTCACATCGGTGCTCATTTTCTTCCCGGTTACAAAATGCACCAATCATATCATTTAAATTGAACAATTGTGCCTTAAACGAGTGACCCCCGTCCACCCCTCCTTCCCTGTTGTAGTTAATGAATACCCTCTCCTCCTTGCCCATAATCCCAAAATAGGATTTTGGATTATCCAACGAGGATTACGCCTCACCAAACCAAACCAAACCAAACCAAAGTAAAGCAAATGCCTCATTGTTATGTTAAACTGCAAAAGCACAAAAAAATGACTTGTATTGAAGCTCTTTTGCATTTGATTTAAAATTTTGCAAATTGACTAGATACTGATCAAAATTATCGAGACTTTTTGCCACTCCTAATCTTGCATTCTTGTTGTGTTTTGTTGAAATCTTAATGTGGAACAAGCAGATTATTGTTTTGCTGAAGAGAAACGTTACCTCTCAAAGTGGTTCCATTCTTTTTATTGAATTAAGACGTGCTATGCATGATCTGGACGGTGCTAAAATCAACGGCACCGTTTTAGTGTAGTTGATGATCAGCGAGTGCTAAAATAGGCTCCAAATAAATGTCCCTCCCCCAAATGCAGTACACCAGTGGTGCCCAACCACCGGTCCGCGGCACGGTACCGAGCGCAATCCCACGCGCCACACTCCACCCGCGCTACGTCGGGCCCAGCCATTTCCTAATGTGAACGCGCCGCTTTCACGAGCATTACCATCACCTGAGCGACTGTGATGTCATTTTTTTAGTTGACGGCAAGTGGCCAAAAGGATCGCTCGCTGTGATGGATAAAAATGGGCGGACTTTGTTGCTTAACTCATTCACTCCCAAAGACGTTTTGAAACGTCTTTTCAGACTTGGTCCAGAATTGGCTGGTACCGAATGAGTTAATTGATTTCCAACATTCATCAGAATACCACGTTGAGATCGACGGACCACTTTATTTTTCCAAAATAGTTTCTGTGACGTGTATGCGTGGTTAGCGTGTACGCGGCTGCACGCGTCCTATGCGGAAAGCAGCTGCCGGGCAATCATATTGCACCGGGAGGTGTAACTCAAATACGAACCGTGCATTGCAACCTAAAATGCGTTGTAATCAATCAGCGGCTCGTGCTCGAATGTTTCCATCCGCCTGACCGCACTGTGCGCTTGGCCAGAGCGCCGGGTGGGACACTCCCTTTTTGAGGTTCAACGCTCTAAGTTGACGAATAGTCGGAGTGAGGCAGAACACACACGGAGAATATTTCCGAAAAGAGACGGTCGCAACAGAAGAGCTTGCAGGAGGAGACGGCGATCTTCAACCACCTTTTAAACAAACGGATGAAATCTCTGACGTGGAGACGTCTTGAACAACAATTCGGGTTCCAGTCAATTGACATGATTGCTCTGCAATGTTGTGTGCGTCCAGGTGATGAAAAACTGACCTTAGGGGTGTGATGCGCTAACATCTTTGGCCGGTGCTTTCCTCACATATGTACTTGTTGAGATGGGACACTCATAGTTTGCTTTGACTCCCTGCTGGCCCAACGTTTTGTTCCTCCCAGTAATCAGCGGCTGTCATCTTTACTGTCTGAGCGCACAGCCGGCCGGGACACGTGGAGACTGCAAAGCCAAGAAGAAAGAAAAACATTTGTCTCCCCGAACTTTATTTAACGCTATTATTTTCCACTCTCTTCATCGCACATAGTTCAAACAAAAAGGTCTGGACCAGACTTGGAAACAGTACCATGTCGTGTCAGTTGGCCCGTGTGCGGGTTTGGGTTGGGGGAGGAGACGCTTTTGCTGTGATGAACAAGAGACCATTTGTTTCAATCCTCCGAGGGCCTTTGTGGAATGTAAAGTATCCAAAAAAAAAAAAAAAAAAATCCAACTCTGTTGACTAAAACAAACGAAGTAGGAGTTCAACAGACTAGTCGACGTCACTACTCTTCAGTAACGTTTAGAGCACAGGTGTCAAAGTCAAGGCCCGGGGGCAAGATCTGGCCCGCCATATCATTTTATGTGGCCCGCGAGAGCAAATCAAGCCTGTCAAGTTCCACGATGCTGGCTAAAGTCTGAACCAAAATGTCAAAATTGTCATATGTCATCCACAATAACAGTGATTATTTTTGACTTCCGATTTGAAAACTAGTTATCCATCAATTTATTGTGCGCTGTGTATGTAATATGTGCATAACGGCCCCCCGAAGGGAAAGCGTAACTACAATGTGGCCCGCGACAAAAATGAGTTTGCCCCCCCTGGTTTAGAGCGCGATGTCGACTAGTCCCTAGTCACGTCTTCCTGGCAACAGATGATCTTCACCTGAATGGAATTCAATTCTTTTCTATATCTGCGTGTGGCGATTTGGCAAGCACTCAAGCAGGATTTGAAACAAATTTTCATCCCATGCTGCGGTGCAACCGTGTTGTGAGACCGGCGTGTCCTCATTTTAAGGGGCTTACTCCCCGAATGATGCCCAGCGGATCGCTGTTGCCTTCGGTTGCGATCAAAGCTTGCATGCGGAATATGCCTCGCCAGCTGTTTGAACGCCTCCGTCGCAAACTGTACCTGGCTTCCGCTCTGGCAAGAACACAAAGCAAGAGGATTTTCCTCTCTGCCTGGAAATACCTTCACACGGCACGTTTTCGTCCTGGCCGCGTCGATGCCCTCGAGTTCTAATGTTTTGTGTTCTGCGTACGTTTGGTGTCTGAGCTGTTCATTGTCAATACATGTAGATTATTGCAAAGCATTCCTTCCTGTGATAATGATTTGTTTTTCAGTCACGTCATCGGCGGCGAGTTGTCATCAACTGTCTCGACATCGGTGTCAAGTCTGAAATACGGCACTGTCCAATTTGAAGAACAATTTTCCAAGTCATTCGGAGGAAAAACAATCCATTTCGTTCACCCAGATCTGTATGTTTTATGAATCACATTTATATTGGTAAAAGAAGATAAACAAGATCAATCATTTAAAAATTCATTTCGAATTTTGAAATCAATTTATATCCAGACGGGGAAAATTTTTTAATGTATCTGTTTTTGAACGCAAGTTATTGGAGTCTGTACAAAATGAATAGCATGGTAAGATGCCTCTTATCTTACTTTTGGGGAAAAACAAAACAAACCAAAAAAAAAACCCCACAATCCATTTGGATTTTTTCCCAAGTTGGAGCTTTTCTCAGTTGACTTTGGTCAAGGAATGGGCAGAAATGCAAACTGCGAGGTCCCGCTTTGATTATTCTGGGGGGGGGAAAGACGACTTTCATTTTGTTCAAAATGTTGTTTTGTTTTTCGCATCAAATGCTCTCACGGGCCACACGCAGGTTTCCAACACCCTGTACCCGATTCTAAAACGCTGATTGAAAATGTTCAGTCTCAGGAACACTTCGTTGAGTCTTTGGCGCGGTGCGAAAATGAAAGCTCATATCCACACACAGCTAATAACGTCTGGGAATTGCCGCCGTGTGCAACATTGACTGAAGGATTTGCCTGCTAATGACACCATCGGCATTATAGAGTGAAGCAATCCCGCCAAGAGATGCGTTATGTTTAGTCTATTTCTTCGCGACTCCATACATCGTGGGGTCCTGCTGCGGCGCAGCGTACAATTAACGTCCCTCAATAGGTCATCGCGCGCAGGATAATTATAACGCCTGGCGGAATGCTAATTATATTGCCGTTCTCCTCTCCAAATGTCCTACTAAAACCAATGTCATTTCCATGCTACTTATGGATGCGGCCTACTTTCTGTGTAGTGGAGAACTGAGCGAGGATATCATACCAAGCGCCACGAGTAACGTATTCTGATGAGTTCCCCTGGCATTGTTGCGCATTTTGTTCCCAAAAAAGGAGCTTGCTTTTGGTAAGTAATGTGTACTGTGCGCGTGTCTAGCTTTTATCGATGATGTAACTCATAATGAATTCTCAATTTACCAAAAAAAAAAATGCACCCAAATTAATCAGGAGAGGCTTGATCATGCGACAAGAACATCCAAAACACAACAAAGGATTTGATCAAAGTGGAAAGTCTTAGACTGGCCAACTCATTCACCGATTCTCCGTCCAAGAGAGCACGCATTTGACCTCCTAAAGACGCGACCGAAGGGAGAAACTGCCAGAAACAAACAAGAACTGAAAGAGGCTGCAGTAAAGGCCTGGAAAAAGCATTTCAAATGAAGAATGCAACAGTCTGGTGAAGTCAATAGACTTGATGCAATTATTGCAAGTAAGGATTATGCCAGCAACTATAAAACGCTATTTAATTTAAAAACGTCTGTTCCAATACTTTGGCTTACTGAGAAAAAGTGGGTGGCTTTAAAGGTGCTCTGTTCTGACTCTTGGGTTAACACATCATGAAATAAAAGTTGGAATTCTGAATGTTAGTCTGAAATTCATCTTTTGATCTGAAACCCAGAGGTTTTCAGGTGACCCCCCACCCAAAAATTAAACCCCCCCCCCACCCAAAAACCCAAGAATTGACCTTGCCGTTCCAATACTTTTGGAGGGGACTTTATAGCTGATAAAGGTGCCGTGACTGGAAATCGGAGGCTGGCTGCATTTGAACTTGAGAATTCATCATCGATGCTTGACACAAACGTTAATCTGCCTCCGTTCGGCGCTAAGCGGGGCTCTCCCGCTTTGGAGCGAGTCTTCACCAATCGATCGCTCAGCATGTCTGCTTCCCCCCGATTCCGCACTCAAAGCTGAAATGAATTATTTTTACGAAGCAAACGGAAAACTAGATCGCAAGGTAGCGGGACACCGTGCACAGCACTGCGTCTGCCACTGGCGCGATGTCAAACACAGCATGCAGTGCTTGGCCTGTTGCTGCACCATCGAGAGAGAGAGAGAGAGAAAAAAAAGCACATACAGTGAAACTCCCCTAGAACGAAACCTGCATGGGCGAAAATATGCCCTAGTGTGAAAAAAATTTAATGCATGAAAGCCACTCCCACTTTTCTGCTCCCCCTACAACGAAAAGTCCCCCTGTTCCGTTATACGAAAATGGTTTACACATGCGCAGTAGTACAGGAAGTATTTGTTTCAGACACAGCACAAATGTTGCATTGCTAAAATGGAGACAAAACGGACTTTTGCATACCAAGGAGATAAAAAAAGAAAAGCATTAATGCTTGAAGGCAGGATAAAGGTAATACAAATGAAAGATGGAAGAAGCAAAATAAAAAACATTATTTAAGAAATTGATGTAAGTGAGAGTAAATGCTTATCGTAATTTTCGCAATTTCTTTCCCTTTTTTTCTTTCTACACTGGCTATATGAAGTGTCAAATAAGTGTATGCTTGTACGTATGCACTATTGGAATAAAAATAAAAAGTAAACATACATTTTTGTGTGTGTTCGTGTTTACGCTTGAGATCAAATTTGCTACAGTGAAAAGTTCCCTGTTGTGAAAAATTTCTTGCTGAAAACATGATTTCGTTGTAGAGGAGTTTCACTGTAACGCGATTTAAGGTGTAATCACTGCATCTTGCTGAAAATAATTTGCTGAAAAACGCTGTAGGTACCCGTAACCCTAATGATCGTTAGCGCTGCCTGACTGGCGATGACTGACTGGCAACCACTTCAGGGTATATTGCCCGCATCTCTTGTTTTGTTAGCTGGGAGAGGCTCCAACTCACCCGCAACTGGAATGAGGAAAAGCGCTCCAGAAAATGAGTGGATTGCAGTTCTCCACTTGGCGACCAGTCCAGGTTGAACCCGCTTCTCTCGCCCTTTTAGCTGGAATAGGCTGCGGCTGACCTAGAATCCCAATGACGAAAAATGCTTGAGAAAATAGTTGGCTAGACAAAACTTGCCATGACAGTCAAACCTATTTCATGAATATACAACAAAGCAGTAAAACTACCCCCTTCAATTTTTACAGCTTGGTCACTCCCTTAGAGGGACTATCAACCACAGTGACATTTTAGACGTAGCACATAAAGCATATCAAGCATCGCTCAACAGCATCATTTAAATGAGTGCGATAGAAGCAGACTCTCTGGCACGTGTTATCGCTGCACCCAAAAAAATAACAATAAAAAAAAAGATTTACTGCTTCACTACCACAAAGTGAGCTTCTGTGTGGGAAATCGTCGATTTCTGGACTCGCCTATTGGATTACTCACGCTAGCCGACCCTAATTTAGCCCGCCCCTCGTCGCTCAAGAACAGAGAGCCCTCGGGAGCCAGGCTGTGATTCAGCATCCATTCGTGCAATAAAGTATCATCTGCACTCATCTCACCAACAAAATGTTACTGCTCTATGACAAGAGTCGTGTTTCATGTGAAGGCACCTCAAATTGCACGCCATAGACACTGCTTGCAAAAGGGATGGCCCCCCAAGAGAAAATTAGATGAGATTTCATCATAAGCCAATAAAGATCAACGGTTTGAATTTTCAATCGCAAATAACAAAAATAGAAAGCTTGGGTCCCAGATTAATATAATCATAAAACCTGCATGAATTGCAATGTGACATTCTTACCTGTCAACACATCCCATGTATAAGAGGGTGTGCACATTTGTGCAACCACATTAACTTGCTTTTTGTTTTTACTTCTCAAAAAGATGTTTTTTAAAATTTTTATTTTTATTTTTGAGTTGTCGAGATAATGGGTCCCATTCATAGCGGAAAAAGTTTTGCAATGATTTATCTTGGTCTTATTTTTCTAAGACCACCCAAACCTGGCATTTTAACAACAGCGTGGAGATTTTTTTTTTTTAAATATCCCCTGAAAGTGGCGATGAAGCGTTTTAATAAGTGTTATGACTCGGGGGTCCGCAGTGGCGCCCGCATTATTGCCTTTGAATTATCTCTCGGTCCACTTGGGACGGGGCCTATCGCTAACATTAGCACTATTGACAGCATGCCCCCGTCCAGATAACAGGAAGGAAGGGTGCACTCCTTTTCCTGTGCCCTTGTTTGTTGACATATCTTTTTTATCTTTTGGGAAGCATCTTGTCCAGCTCCCCTGCCGCTTGGAATTCACTGAGCCCGCCCAGGAAGTCATGCGCGAGATGTGTGCGCTGATTGCTTGCAATGTCAGATAATCGCCATGGTGACCCTTCCATCTAAAGGATTGCCTTTTGAAGATATGTGTGCGTGTGTGTGTGTGTGTGTGTGTGTGCGTGCTTCCATTCTCAAGGGAAAGTGGCACAGACTGATGGAGCCAAGTCACTCTTACTTCAGATACTCTATTTTATAAAAGGGACATATTGATGGAAATCGGACTTTTGTTGGATACAAATAATTGCACAATCGGAGACAAAGAAAAAGCAAGATCTAAGGCGTGCAATGTTGCAGTGGCGGCATGGCAGCATATCATGCCCCGTCACCTCTTTGAATACTTGAACTTTAAATATGACAAGGACAAAATAACTGTGGGAGGAGGTAAATAATAGTATACTGCAACAATAGCAACTGAAAAAACATCCATCCATCCATCCATCCATCCATCCATCCATCCATCCATCCATCCATCCATCCATCCATCCATCCATCCATCCATCCATCCATCCATCCATCCATCCATTCCTGCATGTTTTGGCCTCTAAGGGGCAGTGTGGAGCCGTCCATGGATGGAGTACTATACGCTTGTTGCGATTGCATTCTATTCATAAAATTGTTTCGCAGATTGTTAAGAAATTCTGCCTTTGAGTTGTGTTTCCTTACCTCCGTTTGTGTTTCCACAACGGTTGTGCGTGAATATTTATTTGAGGGATAATATCGCTACCATCGATGATATTACTTTAACTTTAGCATTAGCACAAGCCATGTTTTCAACCCGAAGCATGTTTCGTATTTAAATATACAATGTGTGGAATTCTTTTTGTTTTATAGTAAACTCCAAGTGAGTGTCAATGAAATAGCTTAAAGCACCATTTGGGTTGGGATGGCAGAATCACTGCTTCGCAGGCAACACGGCGCATTCAGGATATTTTATCTTACGTTCTGCACAGGAATTTTCTTCGATTATGACATTGTCGCGATTTTGTTAGCATTTCAAATCACTAACAAAGCTTTCTAAGTCGCATTCTGTATTATTTCCTCTCTCACCACAATTATTTTGTCCCCCTCACCTTTGTTAGCTACTGTGACCTGAATGTCCCTCCCGTCTTGATTCCCACTGATAATTGAGAGCCTCCGTTTGTTGCCGTTGTTGTGATGTTTTGAACGCAGGCTCTCACCTCTTTTCAATGAATACAGATCAGCGCGTGTTTGTGTGTGGAAGTGACAGATAACCTTGTCCTTGGCCATATTTATGGCCCACTTTGACATGATAGACAGATTATATCACATTGCAATGCAGCTGACTACCAAGCAGAACATATCGGAGTAGTTCCATGACATCATACACACACGGGACCTTCGTTTGGTAGACTGGTGCCTGTGCGCTCAGCGGAAAAATGGGCGTCGCTTCATTTTCGCGCTGCTGTAAGATTCGTCGATGTGTTTTCTGTTTGGGGCCGTGATGTGCCTCTCTGGGCTTTTCAGCGCACGGTGTTGCCTCGCCCCCGACTCATCTGACAAAGTAGTTTTCGCTCGGCGTAAAAACGCTGGCCGTTCCCGCCGCAACGCATCTACAAATTCTGTTACAGAAAGTGTGTGGTTGATGTCATCGGATCTCATCCACAAATGCGACTCCCGCCACGGACGGGAAAGCGCCTCGATGTCATTGTAGAAATCAATTGACTGAACGGATTATCATCATTATCATCTTAAAAATAGCACCCACATCACTCTTTCCCCAAACATACGGATGCACGATCGGGGGTGCCGGGCGGTCTCAAAATGCGCACGTCACATGCGCAGCCCATTACATCATCCGTGAGGAGAGATCTTGCAGTTCACCTGTCAATGTCATGCATGGACCTTCTTGGAGTCTACCACCGTTTCCACGACGGCAAGCACGGCCTACTCGGTCGGGTGCGCTGCGCTCAAACCGCCCTGATTTTGAGGCAAATGAGGGATGCCACCAAATTGGCCGAGAATGGACTCCATTGCACAAAGTGGCGTGCACCTAGCTAGCTAAGTCTAATTCTGCCTATGCAAAATCTAGCAAAATACCAAACCCAAAGAAAATTCCAACGATGTGCAGGGTGAGACTCCGCTTTGTAGTCGGGCCCACAGAGTCCCAGTGGAACCGTGAAGCTGAACAATCTCAAATGAATGTAATATTGGAGTATGACTGGGGGAAGATATTGTACTAAAAAGTAATGGTGTTTTTTTTTTATTTTATGAGCTGTTCTAAAAAGACTCGAGCACTTGCAGCAAAAAGATGCCAGCTCCTCTTCAAGTAAATGCATCCTCAGGCAAAGTCGTTTCTTTTTCCACTGAGCATAAAGCCAAAGTCACTTATATCCCCGAGAACATACTCTGCGATATTCCTCCTTTATGATTGCACACGAAAGCCGCTAAAAGCTCAAGAATACAGATTCTAGAAGAATACATCACATCTGAATATAAAGTAGCTACGTGTACTGAATGTTTGAAATTTGCGTTGATAGTTGGCCAACTCGAAATTTGGAGAATACTCGTCTTTTGTTGCCGTGGTAACTATCGATCACCAATTTAAGTGGTATGTAATAGCAGAGCAGCCAAGACGTGCCCCTTGTTACTGTTATGTGCAGCGCTGGCAACACTGCTGGCTTGGACAACTAAAACCCGGTGGACACGGCAGGACAATTCGCCAGGTTTCGGAAGTCAAAATCTCGCATCTCCTTTATTTGGTACCGGCTGTGCATGGTTTTTATTTCTTTTGTTTTTATGTCTTGCCGTCGCTTTCGAGGCAAGGCATGATTATCGTGCACCGTTATGATCAAGCGGCGGTTACGAGCGCTGTGATTGGCTAATTTGTGAAAGGAGGCGGGGCTACAGGTTTCGGGGCTAACCGACTCACCAATAAATCGTCATGCGCTCGACGAGACAGATCCCGATGAGTGCAACTCATTTTTGTCAGAAAACACGTTTGCAAGAATGAGCGGCTTTGTGTGTGCAGCCCAGTGCATGAGATGACGATCGAATGCCTGCATGACAAACAGTAATGATAACCTCAAATCTCTCTCATCTCCCATTCTTTGTCCTGTTTTTTTTTTGTGTGTGTGAAATATAGACAGATGGCAGTAACAGAATGTCACTAACCATCACTTCCTTTTCCGAGGTTTACCAAAGTTCACATTGCTGATTTATTTTCTGTGTGTGTGTATTAGTGGAGGGTTTATCTGATTTGGCCACCAGGCCGGCAGACACTATAATCCTGCTTGTCGTTACGTCACCCCCCGGGCCCCCCCTCCCAAACAAACAGCCCCACCCTCACTGGCAATGCCTTCCATATTTCCCAAGGTCAATTCAGTAACATCCTGGCAGGACTTTTAATACGACAAATTGAACTTCCCACAAGTGTGAGCGACTCATCGAATGAGCGGCGATTGGCAGTAACGTCGGGGGACAAAAGGAGGACGGTTCTTGTCACGTCGTTACGTTTCTTCTCGTGATCACTGCAAACTAGCAGTGCACTCTTGTGATAAAGTACCTCATGCACCGTGTTTGTTACAAGTTGTGTATACTGAAGTTGTGTTGGTGGCACAGCAGCATATAATGCACTTTTGTGACTAACCCCCTTATGTTCTTTGTGTATCGTCTATCATAGTATTGGCAGCAGCGCAGCATTTATGCGCCGTATTTGTATGCCCATGCACAATACGGCAAACCGGGAAGTAGTGGCTCATTTCGGGAGCACAGAGCCACTATTTCTCCAAACACATTTGCATACTTTTGGCCAAAATAAACAAAATCGATCGGGAACATGAACCATCATACATCTTAGTAGTGTACGAGGACGAAGCTCGAATTTGCAGAGGCGAGGACATTGATTCAAGCCAATCAAAAGACATACCTTAATAGCAATATTTCCGGGCCGTCGGCTCTCATTAATCATTTCCTCGCTCTGTTTTCCACCAGTGCGCTACCTGCTGAAGAACAATGTGAGCCCAGACCTCTGCAACGAAGACGGCCTCACCGCACTTCATCAGGTAAGACCCAAAGCTGTCTTTCTCACAATGGTCACAGCAAGCTTCATTTGTGCGGTGCGATGTGCTCCTCGATGCTAAAAGGCTCTCCGAGTCCTTGCCGAGACAGCATGTCAAACACTTTCCTATTACCGCCGAAGACCGTTTTTTTTTTGTTGCCAATGTTTTCTGGCCGTCATTGCTCATCTCTGTAATACCCCACGTCATCATCGTGCATCCTGTCAAATCTGCTTCGATCCATCCATATTGCTCTCATTTCAGAGTTAATTGTCATAGCTAGGCATTTAAATTGAATTCAATTGCTCCAGGCGAAATTGTCATCATAAAATCTTAATTAACTCTGAAATGAGGGGGGAGGGTTTCATCAACATAAGCACTTATTATTTATTTTTTTACATTATCCATCCATTTTCCGATCCGCTTTTTCCTCACAAGGGTCGCGGAAGTACCCGGAGAAAACCCACGCGGGCACGGAGAGAAGATGCGAACGCCACACAGGAAGGCCGGCGCGCTAACCAGTCCACCGCCGCGCTGCCGCTAGTTGACTAATCAACACTAATCCATTTTTTTTCAAAGATACTTAAATAAAAATACAATTAATTTACATTAACGCCACAAATATTACAAGACTAGCTCCATCGTGTCAAAAAGGACAGAGGCGGGCTACATGTGGCCCGCAGGCCATATTTTGCCCACCCTTCCACGTCGATCATACGGAAAATCTTATTTCATGTTGAGGAAATGAGTTCAACACCATCAGTCTTGTTGGGAAAGCGCAGCCGTTCTCACTGGTTAATGGCGCCATTACTGGCGCTAATATGCGACTAATATACATTCAGATTGCCCTGCCGATGCATCGGCTCGTTGAATCACAAAATCAACCTAGTTCCGTTTACAGTCATCTGCAACTAATTGCCCTTAAGTGTGATCATTACGATCGACTTGATGACGTAAGGATGCTATTCGGGCAGCGGCAACAAAAGGTTTGACAGCACCGTTTAATGGACCCCCACTCTCCAGAGAGGCACACGGAAAAAAACACAAAAAACAAAAAACATCATGTTCTTGAGTTGAGTTGTCCTGAGTGCAACAGCGAACAGCATGTGGCAGACTCGCACTGCAGTACTCACAACGCAACGAGTCACTTACGGAGACATGGGCGGGCGGCACGACGGCGCACAGGCAGCCTGTTTCATGCAGATTCAAACAGGGCAGCGGAAAGCACAGGCGGACGGGTCCTTGAAGGCAAAGATGTGAAACCGCGCGCAGGGGCGGATGGGGGATCGCGGCCGCCTTTCGAGCCCAAGAATACCAATAAGCTCATCTTCACTGCAAAAAAGAACATGAAAAGCAGAAGAGAGAGCAGTGCTTTAGAATGAGCGTCTGTTTCCAACTTTAGTTTAAAGACGTAAAAATAAGCTTTCGACCCAAACTATTATTTGAGGATGAGCAGTTCGGAAAATGGATAGATGGATAGGAATGTGTACTGAACTCTTGGAAAATGGACCTTTTAACGGTTTGTTATGTCTGCGGTGCCTGCCGACTCAATGAGTGTCAAATGAAACAACGAACGAGTATCTTTTTTTTTTTTTTTTTTTGGTGCCTTTTTCTGAAAATGTTTCTTTGAGCAAGAATTGTGAATCACGCTGGGTTGGGACGTAACAATATGACTAATTCTCCAAATCTCCCGAGCTTCTCAGCCCGCAACTCCAAAGATGGTTGATCCGTCATTTTTCAAGCTGCAGCCTGAGAGCATGTAAACGCCATCGTGGACATTTATTTGAATAAAAACAAAAGCGATGGATCGAAAGTATCATAACACGTTTTGAAAAACAAAAAAAAAAGTCATCACATTTTTTTTTTTAATATCCACTCAGACCTTCCGGCTGCTATTTTATTATTATTTTTGCCTCATCGAGCACACATTTTGCTTCTAAGACGCTGTAGATACTCCCGAGAGCCCACTGAGAGGTAGCGAGACAAACTGCGAAAGACTATCAGTCACCTCGGGCATGCTTGCTGTTTTGTTTTCCATGAACGGAGAAAAAAAAAAAATATCACATTGACCTTTTGGTGTTAAATAAATGTGCGTGCATTTGTGAGCATGCGTTTCTCCGCACACGTGGGGACACCATCATTTTCTATTTGCATCGATCAGTCTGTGCATTTTTCTTCAAGACTAGACCCGTTCACTTCGGGTGTGATTGAACTTACACAAAGGCGCACACAGCACACACACTCACACACATTGGGCAGTACATGAGAGCATGTATCGAACTGGACATGTGGAAATTGTGCCTGTAGATGGCACGCGAGAAGCAGAATTTTGGAGCCCGAGGCAAACAAACCACAGAGTGGAAACCCCATCGAGTCTTTATACACAAAAATACCAAGTAACTGCAGAGAGCAGGGCTGGATGCAGAGGGCATAAAGACATTCCGCCAATGCGTCACTCCACCTTAAATACGGAGAAAATCAAAGTGACAAAAATAAGGAGGACCCAATCCAAAACACAGTCACAACAGAAGCAGAATATAAAAACGTTTTGTTTTGTCAACCCAATATGATGAGACGGAGTCAGAGATAAGATGCGCACATACACAGATGCGGGCAGACATACCCGTCCGTCAGAATGAAGTGTCGGTGATCTCGCGTAAATGGGATGTCACATCCATTTCGGCAATACTCTGACCTCATTGATATAAGTGGTACATCAATATATGGCTTCAATGGCACACACACACACACACACACACACACACACACACACACACACACACACACACACACACACACACACTTATTGTAGTACTGACGTTCCGCTGACATGCCTAGATGTATTCCCCCTCCCAACACCATAACCATTAACCCGCTAGCTCCATTGACACAGATTGTTAAATTCGAAATAGCTGAGATGTGAATATTGACCGTGCAAGTCGATTTGCAATTCAGTCGTGCGCCTCAAAATGTTCTACTTGAGCCCCTAAAATTTCAGGTGAAGGGCCACTGTGCTGCCTTAGGCCTGCAATGATTAATGGAATGACTCTGCTATTCTGATTGAAGAAAAAAAAAATATTTTCGTGACTTTGCTTACTTGAGAGGGTCTCTGTTTTTATTATTTTGTAAAAAGTATAACACATAATTCACATACGGTAAAAACGTATTCAATATAAGGTATGAATTTGCCAGAAAGGTAGAGATTTGGACCCTACCGGCCAAATGCGGTAATTGATTATGCCTTATACCCTTCCATGCACATTGCTCAGTGTGACCAAAAATAAATAAAATAAAAAATTGCCCGCCCACATCACCTCGCTGTTTTCCCCTGTTCTTAGTGAGGAATGCTTGTTCGCACACCATTTTGAAGCCTTGCTACTTACAAGCTGCAGCTGGTGCTCATTCAGGAGTTGGACCGGGCTCATTTTCCCAGCATCCTCTACTTTACCCTCCAGAGATTTTGGAGGATTTTTTTTTTTTTAATTGACAAGCCAGTCCATTGCTGAGACAGACTGCAGGCTATCTAACTCTAACCTAAGCACGTTCGGAAATTCACTCTGACGTCCTTGTACGGACTACTCTGTGAGTTGGTGTGTTCAGAGGTAGTGTACACGCCACTCTCATTAGTTTCTGAATGCAGCCAGGACGGGTGCAACGTGTCCGCAGTCAGCGCAACGAGTGTCCAGTGCTGTTTTGGTACATTCTGAATAGCCAAACGCCAAATATGAGCATCGCTCTTATAATAATAATAATAAGAATCTTAGTTTCCCCAACAGTGAACTACACCCATTCATAGTATAGTGGTTTACAAACCTGGTTTTCATGCAGGTGGCATGGAATTTGATACACACTCACTTCCTGTGACTTTTTTTGTTTTTTTTTTTACTCTACATATGCTGGAATGAAAAGAAAAAGCAGCCCGGGAAAATGGATGGTGTTGTGAACACGCTGAGCTGCCTGCTGGAGTGTCATTAACTAACATTTACTTCAACGATTTTGCCACTTAAATATGCATGAGGAGCGCAGTGAGGATTTCAGACGGGCGCTTTAATGATCATCAATGATTTTTATTTAACCACGAGGAGCTTGCAGATGACATTTTGGTCTGCCTCTGTATTTTATTCAGCAGCTTTTATATAGCGCTTCATGAATTCTAGGGCCAGAGAATCACATTTGATAACCGGATGGTCATTTGAGACTCCTGTTTTTAGCATTCGCCTTACCAGTCTGAGGACGGCTGAAACATCGTCTTGATTCGGTGTGACGGTCAGCCTATCGTAGCTGACATTCGCTAAGAAGTGTGGTACTACCGTGACACCCGCCACCCCCCAAACCCCTCCAAAATCTGTCATCTAGAGTAATTAGAGCCTATCCCATCTAACCTTTGGCAAAAGAATAATGATACAACCTGGACACACATTACAATAAAATAAATATAATCACCGTTCTATGCATCCATTTTCTCTCCCGCTTCATTCAGGTCATGGTGAACTTGAGCAACTGTCTTTTGACAAGAGAACGTGGACTAAATGCAACCTGGACTGGTTGCGAGTACCTTTGAATTTCAACGAGTGCCCTTTTAAAAGGCGAAATTCCGACTCAATACAATCACCAGATAGATCACAAGCTACAACGCCAGCCTGCCCTTGCACCCACACCATTTGACATTCAGTTCATTCTCGCAGGTGTGTCGTAATGCGAGAAGAAGAACACGCAACAGTGGTTCACACGGTCCGCAAATCGCAACCGACTGTCCCCTCTGACTCCTTTTTTTTTTCCCCCCTCTCCTCACTCACTGCAGCGGCTCAAACTTCTCCCGCTTCCATTTTTTAATTGCAGCCTCGCTCACTGGACCGATGCAACCATACATCTCTTAACCTCACTGAAGAATCTCAGCCAGACGGTTTTCCATGCTTAAAATAGGCCATTTGTCACAGCCCCCCCCCCCCCCCCCACACACACACACACACACACACAACCGTTGCAGAGGATTTTATTAAAAGCACACAGGGGGTGCTCTTGGATTGGCATGAGCGGCCAGGGCCTTAGTGGAGTCAAATGTGGAGCAAAAGATTAGCTTAGCAGCCGGCTAGCAGGTGGGTGATGCGCCGTACGTGGGTTTATTCGGCAGGCTAAGCAGATTATCTTGGCTGTAAATTAGTGTGTAGGTTTGCATTTAAGGCATCTGCCACTGCCGCGGGGCTGTTGGAAGCTGGAGTTGAGTGAGATAATCTGTGCGCCGTCTTTTTATAAGACGGAGGGTCGTCGCAGTGTGTCGTTTCTGCGAGGCACATCTCAGTTTGATCAGGCTTTTATTTTCACTGATAGAGGAAGTACTGTCCATGACACTCACTACTCAGTGTGGAGGCTACACACTGCTAATTCTACATTTGTGTTTATCTGGGAGGAAAAGAACAAAAAAAAAAAACACGTGCACATCTATATGAATTATGTATACACTATGTGGGATTCAGATCATTCAGAGTATGAAATGTCAATGGTAAGAGTTGCACTATGTATGCTAGTGGAGTCTCGAAATAATAAAAAGATCTTGTAAAATTAATTTTTTTATTAGATTTTTTAAACTAATAATGGTCCCACTTAAAATTAGGCCTGTATTTCTATAAAATTCACATTTCCTCTCCTAATGTTGCAAACTTTTTATTATCAGTGTTAACACATTTTTCATCGACTACATTTATTTGTTTTTTTGTTTCCAATTCCTTTTTTTTTTAAACCCGCAAAACACATTAAAATATTCCAGCAATCTATTGAAACCATTAAAAAAAAAAAAATCAAAATAATGACAAGTTTTGACCTGTTTTACCCCTAACATTGTCACTTTTTTCTTGAATCACTAACCTTGATGTATGACTTTATTCTCGTGTGATATTTCTTTCAGTTGGCCCTAATAATCATTGGTGGTTCAAATGTTAATTTCCCTTACTGTACAATAAATGTGAAAGACGTCATTAATTATTGTCTCCTCCATAAGAAAAAAAAACCGGATTGCTACAAATTCATGACTGGAGCTCTGTGATGGATGAATCAGCTTTTAAAAATGGACTGCGGTTTTTTTCGCATTGTCGTTTGCATGCTGACCACAGCAATCATTTACAATACAATATTCTGTTTGTGTAACTCCCGTCTCCAGTCGATTTGTTATTTTTGTTTTGTGGGCCTCTTATCTGTCCTTCTTGCGATATGTGATTTGCTTTGTGCAGTAATTTCATTTCCTCTCATGTCTTGTCTAATGATCTTTTTTTTTAATTATTTTGTTTTTTGCGCACACACACACACACACACACACACACACACACACACACACACACACACACACACACGCACGCACGCGTTTACAGTATTTGCACAGCCTTGCTAGCTGAGGCTATGTTACAAACAACTCTTTCTCCGGTTTGTGTTACGAACGGATGAAGCAGTGAATTGTGACGGATTCGCGAATCGCAAATTGTGCAGCTATTCATAATTTTTTTTTCTCTCCCAACTGTTTTTGTACTTTATTTTTAAGTTTCTATGAATATCGGCAATTGTGAACATTTTTAGTGGGGAGTTCCCCCTTCCCCATTCAGCTGAATTGTGTATGGGGAGGGAGGGGGGGGGGGTGACATGATGCGACCTAGCATGCCAGGGACCTTTTGGATTATTACTCTCTGGTATGCATAATTGACTCTGTATTGTGTGTTTATGAGTTTGCACGTCACAACATGTTTGATGGATGTCAATGGAAACCCCCAGAGAGGAAAAAACTGGTCCTCTCTCTTTTTGGTGGCTCCCTAAAACAAACATGAGAAACGGGCATCTGTTTCCGGGAGCAACACTTAACTTTGATGGCATATCTGCTTCAATATACCATCGATGGAGTGCAGCAATACCGGCATCATGGGAGCTTGATGGACAGATGTTGCGCAATTAAAAACTTTCATCAATCTGCAAAAAGCTCAACTGCCGCAAGAGATGGCTAACGGGAGCGAGGCGTTGCTCGTTTGAGTTGCGCCAAATATGAATTAGCTCCGTCGGAGACGAGTCCTGCTACATTTTTCAGTGAGAGCACGCATTCCAGAGTTGTCGTCACAGCCACACTTAAACAAGACAAAAAGTCACTCGAGCATTGGATTGATGCGTGGGCAATGATGGCTTTTACAGCGTTGTCTGCACTCACTGACTGGTTCTACCTTTGATGGCGTTTTAGCTTCCCATCCACACATCAATCTTGTGACTCGTCCATCAATTGTCTTTTGTTCATTCACCATCAATCCATCCATCAATGCTTTGTTCTATCCATCTAGTCAATAATTCCCCCCACTCATCTATCCATCCATCTAATTCAATCGTCATTCCATCATCATCATCATCATCATCAATCACTGCACCTGTCAATCACTCCATCAACTTGTTGTTTTCTCCCTACGTCCACATTCTATCCATCATTCTTTCAACCATCTTGCGGTCCATCCGTCGTCAATTCCTCCTCTCACTGTTGCTGTCATCCATCGCCACAGTCAACCATCCTTTGCGTCCATCCAAACCAAGCACCCATTCCTCCATCCATCCCACATTTCTATCCACCCGTCCATCAATCCATTGTTCGAGCCTCCCGTCCATTGTTCCATTCAGCAATCCATCCATCCATTGCTCATCGTTCTGTTGACCAGCTACCCTTCTATCGACACATCCATCGCTCCAACCATCCACGCACCTGTCTATCATTCCATCCAACATAGCCGCGCGTCCCTCCATCATTCCATTCACCCGCCGAGCTATCGACCCGCCCATCCAAACATTGCTGCAACCATAGTTCAATGAACCCATCCTTCCATTGTTACCGTATTTTCACGACCATTCGGCGCACCGTGTCGTTGGGCACGCCCACCCTTCACTCATTGGCAGACGTCCGCATGCCTGACGTCACTCACGCCCGCCGTTTCTCTATATAAACAGCGCGTCGGCCAGAAGCGCGCTCAGTCAGGCTTTGGAACTCGGCTCATACGCTAGACTTTTAATGGCGCCTTATGGTCGTGAAAATACGGTAGTTTGTCACGTATATGTGGATTTATATCAAGAGATGACTCAACAACGGAGGAACAGTTTGGGGGGGGAGGCCCATTCCTCTCTGTTGATCCTTGCCTGATAATCGGTACTAGTAATGGTACGAATATCGGAACAACCAATGCATCCATCCAGAGCGCAGATAAAACGTACAGCAACTCAGCAGTGACTGCACAACGGGAAGTAACCTTGAGAAAAAAGCAGATGAGGACAGACGGGCGGTCTGCCTCAGCTCAATGTAAACTCGTCACCTAGATCGAATGTCGTCATTTTAAAAGGCACATTTTTTAACCCCCCCCTCGTGCCTCTTGTTCACACAGTGCTGCATAGACAACTACGAGGAGATGGTAAAGATCCTACTGGACCGCGGAGCCGGCGTCAACGCTCAGGATAATGAGCTGTGGACGCCGCTTCATGCTGCCGCAACCTGCGGACATGCGGGCCTCGTCAAGATACTCATTGCACAGTGAGACGACATGAACAATGCCCACAGCTCCACATGGTGTCACGGTTCTTCACGAATGATTTGGACGGTCTTTTTCTCCCACAGTGGTGCCGATCTGCTGGCGGTCAACTCTGACGGGAACATGCCGTACGACCTTTGTGAAGACGACCCAACACTGGACATCATTGAGACGGCCATGGCCAACAGAGGTGCACTATCTCCCTTAAAAAAAACGGATTAGAAAATGCGTGCATGAATGGAGAATTTCGGAACACGTTTTAGCGCTAAGTAAGCTAGCCACGTCCTCTCTCGCCTACTCAACTTGCTGATGTTGACATTCCCTCGGGTGAGCGAGAAAGGTTTTTAGTCTCCAAGCTCTGTCAAAGGAAAACTACAATGGGATTAGTTGAACATGCGGCACCAAATACCGTACTGAGGAACACAAAGGAGCGTCTCAGTGGGACTCTTTTTGCGGCGTGCAGATAGCGCGGCAGCAGGTGAGAAGAATGACAATAAGAGCATCAAACAGAGGAGCGCGGCAATGCTAATTGCTCGCGTCGCATTGCCAAAAGTGGCAAGACCTCCAGAGACAACGTACAGTACCAACAGGGAGACTGGCTCCCCTCTGTCTTAATTTAAAAAAGAAAAAACAAGAAAAAAACCCCACTGCAGTTGATACGAGACACTTATCTGAGGACAGCAGTTCATTGCAGTGGTACGAAAATGAGTCAAATAGTATTAGATTAACCCAATTCGGCACCCGCAAATAGGAAATGAGAGGATTTAGCCATCATTTAGGACATGGAATTTATTAAACTGATGTTGTTGCCTTTGTCCTGATCAAACAAGGACAAGCATACATATCGAGAATGTGGTGTAATCATCAAATCAGTTGAAATAAATAATTTACCACCATCAAGCCTCCATTTTAATGAGATTCACGTAAAAGTGACTCTGAAGCAAAGCGTTTATCACGTAAAGAGAGAAAAAAAAACGAGGAAGCTTTAGCACAGTGTTAGCGTGCTGCTGTTAGGCAAGCGGAGTCACTTCCTGCCTAACTGGGGTGAGAAATACCAAATTCCTGTGAAATAAACATTTGGAGAGAAAAACTTGAAGTATTTTAAGTTTTGTCTCTCATTTTGGATTGCTGTGCTATTGAAATCATTATATTGGCAAAAGCACAATCAGTGTCGGCCATTTATAATGACAATATAACAAGAAGTTGTTTAGATCGTCATTGACTTTTGGTGTTGGAAAGGGGGGAAAAAAATAAATGAATTCAAATCATAAATTGGATTTTTGTGAAATCTCAGATTTTATTTGAAAAGCACCTGCCATAATGGTCGTTCCTCATTCATTAATGCCGATTTCGAATTTATTATGAAGGAGAATCTTTATTCGTGGACCACCCTGGTTGTCGTCAAGACGTTGGATTGGAATTCAATTTGGTTAAAAGTGGCGTCGGCCCAACATTCCTTATTTCTCGCAGACCTTTTGTCAAATCCCTGACGACATCAAGTGCGAAAAGGCTCTTGTCAAAGCGCTAACGCGCCGCGCTTAAAGACGAACGCTTTGAAGTCAACAGTAGGGCAATTCGCCGTGTTTGTCCGTGCGTGTTCGATTGGCAGGCATCACCCAGGAGATGATCAACGAGACCCGGGCGTCCACAGAGAGGAGGATGCTGGGAGATATTCAGGAACTGGTGAGGCTTGGCGACCAAGTCAATCATCAGGACTCGCAGGGAGCCACACTGGTACGTTTTCAGAAAGGCGTAAGGTGCTACCTTGAATGAACAGTTTTAAACAGCTCCGTGACCAATCATGCATCTTGATTTACTCCTCTATGCAGGGTTGAATGATTTTGAAAAAGAATCTAATTCCGGTGTTTTTCTGATCATGGTTGCGATTAAATATGTGATTTTTGCCAACGTGCTCTATTGTTTAACCAACAAGCAACAAATTACCGTAGTTGCACCGAAAAACATTCAATTTCCTCAAAAGCCAACAGTGCGCCTAATAATCCGATGCGCCATATATATGGATCAATATTCTGATTTCATGGATGTAGTATTTTAAATATTCTGTAAAGCGCTTTGTAAATGGCTGATTGTATTGTATTCTGTTTAGCGTAGCTCCATCTTGTGGATGCATAACGCAACCTCAGCCACTATTGTGGCTCTGCGCCTTATAATGCGGTGCACCCTACATTTGAAAACAGTTTTAAAATCAGCCATTCATTGAAGGCGCACCTTATACTCCGCAGTGCCTTATGGTGTGGAAAATACGGTCATCTGTATTACAATAAACAATATCCGATTCATCATACACAAATGTTTTCGTTTTGTAGGTTAGTCTCAAACTAAAAGAAATGTAAATGAACCATGAATTCATATGAATGAGTGTTTATCTACATCAGTTAGTTGTTCACTTGGACTTGGCAGTCTTTTTAGTGTTCACTACATCATCTTCACAAAAATCTACCCCAAAAAATGTCGCAAAAACAAGTCAGTAAGTCACATCTGTCTGCATTTCATGTTTCGTGAATCAATATTATGTCAACAAATTTCTTCAGCACTGAACTCATCTAAAAAAATATATCAATAAATCAATCGACACATGCAGCAGTTTGGCACCTGCAAATTTGCATATTCTTTTTTCTTCCCAATATTTTTTTCTTATGGGTGGGGCTGATGTTTTTTTTCCCCTCCCATTATTCACGTGTTTGCTGTGGAAAAACTCATATTGGATGTTTATGTACAGTTTTTTTTAAAAAGAACGAAATCACGTTACAAATGATTTGGACACTTTTGAGTTCTTTTGTAGTGTACGTCTGGTGAAGAGGGGATGTCAGGTCAGGTCGCCCCGTTTATGTATCAGCTTTAGAAACCTCCATGAGATGGTTGTAGTCCTCCTTGTTAATCTGAAAGATTGATCCCTCCTGCATTGTGCATCCTTTGCTTAATCTTTATCCAGCGCAATGAAACAAAACAGATCGCGCCAGAATCTTTTGGCGACGGCCCAGAGAAGAGTGCATGCGGAAATTGTTGGAAGTTATGTCAGGCTAATCTTTTGTTTTCAAGAGAAATGCTTTTTTTTGTGTGTGTCACTGGAAGACTTTCCTTCCTGAGTAGTCTGTCTGATCTACAGAGAGAGACAATAAAGTTAGGAGGGGGGGTTGGAAGAGGTGAAATGGAATTCAGCAAATGAAAACAAATACAACTTGAATAAAAGGGGGACGTATGGAAATTTTCTGCTTTTTCCCCTAATTAATTGAATACTTATTATCCTTTTGCTCTTTGCAGCTGCACATCGCGGCGGCAAACGGCTACATGCAGGCCTCCGAACTGCTGCTGGAGGGCGGCGCTCGCATGGACTTGAGAGACTCGGACGGGTGGCAGCCGCTCCACGCAGCCGCGTGCTGGGGTCAGGTGAGACAAGACGGCGGCGGAAAAGCCGACCGGCTCAGAGACTTTCCTTACTTTACTTTCCGACGTAAAACACCGCTTTTGCTCTTTCAGATGCACGCGGCCGAGCTGCTGGTGTCTCACGGAGCTAGTCTCAATGCCAAAACCTTTCTCGACGAGACCCCCATCGGTATACTCGCACCACCTCGCCCCCAAAAGCGCTGTCGCTCTCGTGGCGCGCTAACATTTTCCTCCATTTTTCAGACTTGTGTGAGGATGAGGAGTTCAGAGCCATTCTGCTGGACCTGAAGCACAAGCATGACATCATCATGAAGTCGCAGCTCAAACACAAGACCTCGCTGTGCCGACGGACATCCAGCGCTGGCAGTCGTGGGTGAGTGCTGACACCTGCTGGCCGCTGCTGTTACTACTACGACTACTCATTTTTTTTTCACCTTGGTAAACGGTATGCCATTTTCAACATGTAGATAAAATCCTGCACAGCTTGTCCCCATTCGGGACACGGGTGTTATTGAGCCTTTCCCAGCCAACTTTTGGCACGATAAGCTGAGTCTACCCTGGAGTGTCACCGGTCAATCTTAGGGCAAATATAGACAACCATTTTCACACATTCATATCCAAATCTATGGACAAGTTCGAGCAGGGATGCGTAATCGGTCGTCCACAGGCTGCTTACGCTTCTGCATGGCCCCTTGGGACAAACATATGCTTACAAGTATAATCTTGTTCATATTGAAGGTGACATTTTTTGTTACACATCTGAGTCCGAAGTATGTTTTCCTACGTACGTCCACTCCCAACCCTGAGTAGTCGTGCTGATGAAAACTTGTGGCGCCCTCCGTCATTTCAGTTTCCTGATTTTGAATTTCAGGGCACATATAGAAAAAAACAAAACAAAAGGAGCCAGTATTTGCCCTCACATTCCCAGCTATCGACGAATTCAGTGTCTTCCATTAACTCGCATATTTCTGTGATGCTTTGAGGAAGCCACAGCACTACGCCACAGCGAAAAACATGGCCAAACGCCGTAGCGTCTGTTCAAGTCGTGGCGTCTGCGTGCAAATAAACTGGCCGTGCGTCATTAGTCGCCCTCACCACGGTTTCCTCATTTGCAGGAAGGTGGTGAGGCGAGCCAGTTTGTCTGACAGACACAACCTTTGCCGCAAGGAGTACGAGACGGAGGCCATCGTGTGGAGGGGAGGCAGGGAGGAGGAAAATGAGGATAAAGAGAAAGATCCCGACCACGAGATCATCCAGGTGCTGCACGTGAGTCATCTCATAATTAGCATCTGTCAAAAAGAATCTTTCTGATTGGCAACAGAGCCAGATGTCTTATCTCCAGTCTAAGGAGGACAATGCACATTTGGGGGGTGCTTGTCACAGTCTATTATAAGTGGCAGGGAGTACGTTAATGAGCTGCACATTGGATTTTCTGCAGCTTCTAATGTTCTCTCGCTCTCTCTATGTGCTGAAGGTAACCTCAGTTCAGCCACAGTGCTTTTGGCCTTGATGGACAAACACAAGCGCCTCTGCTTACAAACAATAATAATGTTGTTTCGGGCTTCACCGCAATTCACACTAGGACTGGGCGATCCATATCTTTAATCGTTATCCAAATCAAGATATCAACATTCAAGATATTGATATGGGAATGAGGATGAGCAGTCACGTGGCCTTGCCATGCTTGTGTTGCGTGTGAATCGCAGTTCAACCAACCACATTTCTCCTTACGAGTTTGGAGTTGATCAACAGTTAAAACCAGCAGATGACAATCGTCTTGTGGAGGGTGAGATGGAGGGGTGTGTAAAAATGACCGGTTTGACTGCTTTCCACGCTTTTGATGAGTCAAAGTTGCAATCATCACCGGTAATGAGCTTTTCTTTTTTCGAGGGGTCTTTTCAGAAATGCGGATTGGCTATTTGCAGAGATGAAGATTGTGGCAAACTAAACAAGCCGCTTCTTTGAAGTTAATGACGAGAGGCCGGACATTTTTTTTCCCCCCTCATTGTCGGCCGAGCAGAGAGGGGAGTGGCGAGCAGTTACACACAAACCCCCCACAGAGGAGGAAGGGAGATGAGAAGAGATTTAGCCACTGTACTAGCTACACAGCATGGACGCTTTTACACTACGGTGAATAATGTCCCCAAGGACAACATGAGAGATAAAGGATGAGAATTCATGTTGCGAAACCTAACTGGCTTCAGAGGCCGAATTGACCATGCATTTGATTTCCACTCTGCTCAATTTCCAGGTAAAGCCCGTGGAAGCAACGGATCCATCCGACCAGACCAAGCTGCCCACCATCCTCAAAGATGGCGGCAGTAAGCACAATGGCCTCATCTCTACAACCACGAGCGCACCACCCCAGCCACCTTCCAACGGCAGGGCGTCGGCGGCGTCACAACAGCGCGCCGCCACCGACCGTGCGGCCAGGACGGAACTTTACCTCGCGAGAGAGCTCAAACTCTGTCGGAGCTGAAGAAGCAGCGGGCGGCGGCCAAGCTGTTGAACCACCCCCTGTTCAACGGTCACCTGGGTAACGGTTCCATGGACTCTTTCAACGATGCCAAATCCATGTCGGATGACCCCCGCATGCCACTGGTGTCGCCCAACGGCAGCGCGGTGTTCTATACGCCGCCAGCGGCGACCGCCACTCCTCAGACTGAGGCAGCCCGTCGACGAAGAGCAGCCCAAGTCGCGGACCTGCTGCTGCGTGTCATAGCGCCATCGTCATGCGAGATCGGGTCACTGCAAGTGTTTTTTGCACAGGAGAGCCGGCGGAAAGTCAAGAAATGGTCCCTCAAAAATGTGGACTTTCCCCATGAAGGGAGGCTGCAGGTGTAGCAGGCTAACAAACTGAGCCTTTTGACACATGGAAGAAACTCAAAGTTGGACAGCTGAAGATAATTCGAGGTAGAAGGTGGCGCCTTCAGAGTCGATCTGTACCGTGACACCGGTTGACGTCCAAGATGTTCACATTTCAAACCATTTTTTTTTTCTCCGTTAAGCAGACCTCCCGTGTCTTTTTTTGGGCATTGCTTCTCCTGATGATTTTGTGGGTCTACTCATGACAGATGCGGTGAATTTTGTTGCCTCGTGAAAACTGGCTTCAAGGGACTGAATCTTTTATTTGTAATTCATGAAGATTGGGAGCTAATGGGCAAAAATACACCGCCGTGCTGCTGCGCCCAGAAGCAACGATGGGAAATCGCCATTTCGTGTTCTGTACGTGTCAAGAAGAGTTCAAATTTGGCAGCAATCTGAAGAAAATCTCTCAGGCAAATTTGTGTTTGAAGGACCCCGAGAAGAGAAAAAGACGAAACAAAAATAAGCAGAACCTCCAAAGTCACACAAAGTCGATCTGTCCCGGCACAGTGGCTGACTTCCGTCTATTGTATCTATTTTGGCCTGTCAGAGAGACTTGTGTGTCACACGACTGTTTCACGAATCCGACGGAGCGAGTCACATTTGACTCCATTTCACCAATCAAACAGAGCCCGTTACCGGAGGTTTCATGACCGTACACAGAAGCGTCGTTTTCAAAGCGACTCGTTCGTGTGAAACGTGACAGAAATCTCGAGCTCACCCAGGGCCTAGGGGGTGTTCTATAAAATGGATGCATGGCCTCATCTGTATAATATATATCATCTGCGGAATAAAACCAGCAGGCCAAACAACGGGACGCGAACGCAAAATGCAGTTTGGCCCACCCGATCTAAGCCGCCATCCTGTGAAGCCACACCCTTTCCTGTCAGCAACGTTATCAGCCGCCACCTCCCAAAAAGCCAAAGAAATCAAACACACTGGTTGGAGTCGGTCCTTGAGATGCTCACTAAAATAAAGGCTCAGATGAGAACACGTGTACATTGGCGCGTTCACTAGCCAATGCGCCACTGTACATTTTGCCAAGAAAATTCACTTTGCATTCCAAACCGTACCACTATTTTTTGGGGGGTTGTGTTTGACTTTGGAGGTTGCACTGTACATGAGTGAAGGAAAAGTCATGGTGTCGGACAGTTTTCATGGATTTCGACATATCAGAAGAAGCAAAAATAGTGCTTTGAACGCCGTAAAGGGAAGGAATGCCATAAGTGTTATTTTGTACTTCCGTCCGTTTGTATACCGCACATCTGCCCCCAAATTATATTTGTAATGATCTGCTTTGAGGTGACTTGAGAGTGAAAACGGTTGACTGTACATTTCTTTATTTATGAAATGATTTATGTGTTCCTGCATTGACGTGTATTTATTGTTGTGGATGGTGTGTGGAGAGCGAGTTTACGATAAAGAGAAGAGTCAGCAAAGCACCTTTTTTCTTAATACGAAAGCGACAGCTTTAAATCATCGAATGATCCTACAAATAATACAAAATTGCCACATCAGAGACAGAATTTCATTCCTCACACGTGTGCCGTCAGTATAAACAGAGTGAAATAGGAAATGTGTCACCTAAACATTGAAATAAGAGACAGTCAACAAGATCAGATACTGTACAGAACCGGGCACTTTGCTCTGCAGTGTAAATCCCGCCTAGATGACGTATGAAATATTTGTCGGACAGCCACGATTGCTTTCGACACACACAGGATGGCAGAAGGGAGTGTCGGGTGTTTGACTTCACACCCTTGCCCCGGCATTGCGGAATTTGGGCGATCCAATGTCCTTCCTACTCAACAGACTTTGTTTCAATTGGCGATGGCCATGTAGGTAAATTTGCTTGATTGACAGGTTAACAAATGACCACATTATCGTTACCGTACAGTGTTTGAAAACAGTACCACACATGTTTGCCTCATCTACACACCAGTGCCAAAGAGTCTTCCTTTAAAAAAAAGATATGTACTTTAGGTGTAATCTGTTCCTTTAAATCCACATTTCCCCCGCGCTCGCTTGTACAGTGTCAACGAGTTGTACAGATTAATTTGTAAATACTAATTTCGTCTATTCCCACGAACTGCATTTGTCTGTGTGGTTATCGGTGTCTTAACGGAAAATAACGTGAGAAAATACACTTAACAATCCACTTGGGTAATCCTGCTTTATGTCCGTCATCTGCCTGCCAAGTATACTCAGGTGTCAGTGTTGAAATGTATTCCGCCACTGCGTACATTTTTTTTTGGGGTCCTGAAATGTCTGTTTTTATTTGATTACATGTCAACTAAGCGTCAAGCTGCTGCGGTGAAGTAAGTTGTCCAATTCCTTCAAAAAAATACACAGTAGTTACATGCGTGATTATCTACAAGTGTCCAAAAATGGACAAAAGGATACAAATGAAAAACTACTGATGATGTTGTAAAAACTAGACCATACCGAGGGTTGCATTCACATATTTTGAATAAATTGTATATTTTGAGAATTGCTCACGGTCTCGCCTGACTGGATGTACTCAATCTCAAGTGTTTGAACAATTTCACATACAGGAGTTGACGACAACAATCCGCTGTTTTTTTGGCAAGGGAATTGAAGACTTAAGACAAACTTTGATTGACTTGAAAAACAAAACATTATATATATATATATATATATATATACACACATATATATATATACACACACACACATATATATATACACATATATACACACATATATATATATATATACATATATACACACATATATACACACACATATATATATACACACATATATATATATATACACACATATATATACACACATACACACACACACACATATACATATACACACACATATATACACACACACATATATATACACACATATATATATATATATACACACACATATATATATACATATATACACACATATATACATATATATACACACATATATATATACACACACATACATATATATACATATACACACACATACATATATATATATACATACAGTATAGCGAGCACAAAATGTCTCCGTGAGAAAATACTTTCTCAAGAAGATGTAAGGCAAGCTAGAAGGACAAACTCAGTCCCTGCTCAAATAAGGACATCAGGTTGGACATAACTAAGTGATGTTTGCGGAGTCAATGTTGACAAATTCCTTCTGGAACGCGTGCCAGGCAAAGTTGAGGTTAATAGGCAGGGAAACAAAAGCGAGTGCAAACACACAACGCGGAGCACATCCTCTGCATGGCGTGACCTTGCTGCTGTAGTGCAAGGCCAGCTGGCCGCAGTCCCGGGGACTTCGGAGGGCCTCATCCTACGCCTCACTGAAGGCCAACATGGATAAGCGTCAGTGGGAGAGCAAAGCCAAGTCGACGGCAAAGCGTTTCGTGCAAGGAGTTGTTTGCAGTCCTGACCACCGAATGGACGACTGGATGAGAAGAAGAAGGCTCTCACAAATCCAAATTGAATGGCATTCCTATTGTGTGGTGGTGGTGGGGGGGGGGGGGGTGACTTTCAGTGTCGCTATTGAGCATACTGCTGGAATAACAAAGTATAAAGTGTGACCAAATGGAGGAGAATGTGTTTCTGGGAAACAAAGTTTCACTTTTTTTAAGATGTCCAGGTTATTTCGGCATCTTGGTGATAATCTCTCATCTTCAGATAAACAAAGTCAATGCACAGTGGTGCATTCCTTTAGGAGGTCTGCGTCATGGTTGGATGATCTGGATTTGAGGGTTCGGGATGGAGGCTGTTTGGAGGTGCATGTCACATGACATATTCCAAAAACATCCACGTTATATTGAAGGGGAATTCAAGTTAAAAATGCTCTTTCCAATAATCTCCACGCACCCCCGCTATAGGCCTACACACCGCATTTTGAATAATATTGTGTTTGTGGAACACGGATTAAGCAGAAAAATTCACCCGTTTTTCGTCAAATTGATATAGAGCAATTTGAATCATGTGTTGGAAGTAGGGCCCGCCTTGCCAGTGCTGCTCGACACACGGCATGCTGGGAGAGTCTAAAACGTAAAAAAGATTGATGTTGCTTCATGTCAGAAAAGTATGACCAATCATTAATGTGTACCGCCATCCATGCCCACATTCATCTCTTTGAATATCAAAACAATCACACCAATATTTGATATTTTAGGTAGTAATAAACTGTAGTGGCGATTGGTCATGGCTTTCTGACATTAAGCCATGTTAAGCTTTTTTTATTTTTTTATTTTTTACACGCACGTTAAGCGTTTTAGACCATCCCATAAAGGAAGCATTCATCCCGTGTAGGTCGCAAATTAATAAATGTCGATAAACACTGCCGGTGGCAGCTGCGACATATTAACAATACACAGCAATTTAATTTGAGTTTATTTCCCGCTCCAGCTTTTTGGTAGCTTTTGTTTTACTCTCTCGCGTATGAGATCTACAACTCGCCTTTTGCAGTTTATGGAGTTGTACATGTACCTTCTTTGAAGAGAAATGCAGCGGCGCCCCCTACAGGCCTCTCCTAACCACGCATGTTACATACGTCTCACAGCACGCTTTGTTCTTTTGACGGGAGCCTCCTCCAGGACAGTCTGCGGTTGCGCGCCCTGCCTGTCAGCAAGATCAACTGCTGGTTCGGGGGGGCAGCCAGCCAGCCATGACAAGGAGGTGGGGGGGACGCAGTCGGCATGTTTAGACCTTCACTACGCGTTATCTAGCACTAATAACGTAAACATTTTGGACTCCATAAACTCGCTTTGAGGGCGGCGCGACGGCCATGTTTCTGAGTCGTGCGACGAGGACGACGGCGCGTGTGCTCCGCCACTCACACTCCAGCCCGTTGACGTTAACGAGGGGCTTTTACCAAGGCCGGATCTGTTGCGTGGGCTCGACACTCGCACACTTCGGGGGACGACGACCCGAACCGTACCACCACGACGGTTATCTCATCCCGAACTGGGGTCATTTGAAGCGCCGCGGCGGCCTGGCGGAGCCAGTGCTTTCGTTTTCAATTGGTGACCGCGTACTCTCGACCGTAGTAGCTGTCCCAAAGAAGACCACCGGAATGGACGACACGAACAACGCGGAGGTATTGTAACCACCGCGCTGCTGCGTAAAATGGTGCACCCGAAAAAGGGAAGTACAGTGGTAAGAGAGTACTGTACCTTCGCCCTACGTCATTCAAACGTCTCCGGGCCGCACATGCGCAATGCTCATCAACTGGCAGGTGTCCACACGTCGCACCTGCCAATTTATTCCACGAAGTTCGCGACGACTATGACGTAACGTGGAGTACCGATTGTTTCAAGAGTCCCCCCCCCCGTTTTATAGTTATATCTTAGGTACGACTTAAAACAGGTAAAACAAGGCAGTTGCAAAATACTCGATGTTTTGAATGGGTAGAGTGAACCCTTGTTTTCGGGTCTCATCGCAACGCATTGATTTGCGAATTAACCCCGCAAAAGAGGCCAATATGAATAGTCTAAATCCTAAATTAAGATAGCTAAAGAAAAAAGGATGCTCCATTTAACAATAATTTAAAAAAGGTATTCAATGGAAAGGGCTTGGAAAAGAGTTTTAAGTGATATTAAAATTGCTGAGCTATCTGGAGTATTGAGGAAAGGACATTTTTGTTGTTTTTTTGTTAACACCTGTAATGTAATTGACACATCATTTTTATGGTTTTGTGGCTATGGTGCACCAAAAGTGTCCATGGGTCAGTGTAAGACACAGCATGTACAAACAACACGTATAGAACAACGAACAAAACAAGACAAAAAGTAAATATTAGGCAACTGACAGGAGGTTGTCGGCCTCCGGGTGGAGGTGAGTGATTCTGTATGTGTGTCACTCTGACTCCACTTGTGTGTTTGTGAGAAGCTGTTGTCAGCCACAGAGGTCCCACTGTTCTTCGTCCCATACATCCTCTGTGGCTGCCCACTCACATGACCCACCTAGTGCCACTGCCTGCCCCCCTTTACTTTGAGTCTGGCCTCAGTGGCCTCTCTGGAAAGCAGAACGCCCGATGCCTCGCCCACGCTGGCTTTTTCAATAGTGGTTTGTCGACCGGGCCGCCAAGCTCCCCAATGCACACTGAGTTCCACCTAAAAAATACTTAGCTCTCAAAGTAACACCATCAGGACTAACATTAACATACAGTAGCATGATCAAAAACGAGGCAGGTGTTATTCCTAAAAAGTACATATTATAACCACTGTATCATTATGAACAGTTTGAACATTATCACCACTAAGATATGGGATCACCCCCCCAAAACAAACAAACAAAAACAACTTAAAGTAATGATTCTGTTACAATGTATTGCATATAAGCTCAAAGGGACAGTGTCGAAAAATGTTGATTTTTCAATGTTCAGTTTTAAAACACTATTAATTTCAATAATATGCGATCACGACGTCCATTTTTATGGGGAAATCATTTTGAAATTCCAACAGCTTTGATGTAAACCGGCATCACTAAACGAATTGCGTTTGCGTCGTACTTTCTACTGTATCATTGTGTTTCATTTCATCCTGTCCAGGACGAACACAATCTAAAGGAAGCCCCACAAACTCCTCCACCCGGAGAAAGCCCCGGAGAACCAGTCGGAGGAAAATAAGCCGAACAAGACACAGCAACTCAAAAAGGTCTTCAAGGAATACGGCGCTGTGGGCGTTTCCTTCCACGTGGGGATCTCCCTCATGTCACTGGGAATGTTCTACCTCCTCATTTCAAGGTGACAAAGTAACTTTCTGCCTCTTTTAACATTTTCCCTGAAACGTGCCTTATGGTAATACTGCTTAGACCTTTACATTTTTTGCTGTGTGTGTTTCAATGCACTGTGGTTGAGAGGAAAGAAATGTCATCTGTGCTGTGCTGTTGCACATAGAGCATATCTGACAATCAAGCGGACTTGACTTGACTGGACTAAATATACTGATGATAGCATTGATGCGACAAACTAGCATACTTTTTGCAAATGACAAAACATTTGATGGAAAGTAATAGTGAAGTCTAACATTCTTTGCGGTCCTCGTTATATATATATCCATGGTTGTAATATTACCACTTTATTATTGTTATTAACATCCTTTGTACAATTTATGTACTACATTTTACTTTTGGTTTGAAAAGAAAATCCCTCAAAAGATGGCAGAACTTTTTCCTCAAAGTTTGGCCTCAAAATCAAACGTTTTTCTTTTTAAAAATCTCGGAAAACAGAACTTTTCTTAAAGCAAAATGTTGGTAAAAAAGAATCTACATTAAAAAAACTCAAAAAGACAATGTATCTTAAAAGAAAAAAAAATCACACAAAAAGAAACTTTTCTCTCAAAAAAATTGAATTGCAATACGTTTTTGGTCTAAATGATCCTCCTTTTTTTAAAATAAAAAAAATACAACAAACTACCACCTCTTAAAAGGCAACATGTTTGATTTCATTTGTGATTCTACAAACACAATATTAATCAGAATATTGTGTCAAGACTAGTGGAGGTGTATCGAAAAAAAATCAAGAACCTTTTTGACTTGACTTCCCCTTTTAAGACAATTCTCATTTATTTGTGTGATGCTTTCAAGTTCTTCAAGTTGTCACTGTTGCATTTCCAAGATTAGAATTAGCGCTTGCCTTTTGGGGGGAAAAAACATCTTCAAAGTGTTTTTATTTTAAAAAAAAAACGTTTTGCTTGCTGCAAGGATGCACTGAGTTTATTAATGCGGCATATGACAGCACGAAGTATGAAGTTCGGTGGGAAGTGGAAAACGAATATCATCAAAAACGGAAGCACAGAAAACCTAAAATCTTCCTACATCTTTTAATTGAATAACAAAACAGTCGAGCCTTTCAGCGTGCGCAGACTGACTGACGGCGTGCAAGCAGCTAGCATAGCAAAGAGATTTGCAGGAGATTAGCAGGGAAGCCCGCGGCCTTAACTCACACAGCTGATAATAAGCCTCCCACGGAAAAAGGCAGTGTCACCCGCAACCACGCCGTCGCATTATCACGTTGAACACTTTGCTGCCTTGTACTTGGCTGATTAAAGCTGGCCCATGCAGCCAGCTTGATAACAGTTAACAGTCGCTCGCCCGTTTATCGGAGAGATTCCGCAAATGATCACAACTGAACTGCTCCGCCTTTAACAACACACTGAAACAGGATATTGCCGCTTTTGATGCAGGATTCAATGCGTCGGCGCCTGATGCTATAAAGAAAACAACTTGATTGACAGCAACATCTGGTTTGTAAATATCCATCCATCCATTTTCCAATCCGCTTAGCCTCACAAGGGCGTGCTGGAGTCTATCCAAGCTGTCTTCGGGCAGTAGGTGGGGGACACCTTGAACCGGTTGCCAGCCCAATCGCAGGGCAGGGCACACATAGACGAACGACCATTCACGCTCTCAATCACACCGAGGGATGATTTGGAGTGCCCCATGCACCTGCCATGCATGTTTTTGGAATGTGGGAGGAAACCAGAGTACCCGGAGAAAACCCACGCAGGCACGGGGAGAACACGCAAACTCCACACGGGATCCGAATTGAACCCTGCACCTCTGTACACTGAGGCGGGCGGACGCGCTAAGCAGTCGAATACCGTGACGACCAGTTTGAAAATAATTCTTCAAAAAGAAATCCTCTTTTCCAACAATGCAACATCCTACAATCACATAGATAGATGCCTATTGACATTTTGTGTGTGATTACAATTGCTTTCATCGATCCAGAGAAGAAGAAAAAATGACGGTATATGAAAACGTTTCTCGAGGGAAAATTCACCCTTTTCCAACATTTTTATTTGGGGGTCGGGGGAGGGTTTGATGAAGATCAAAAACATATAAAAAATCACCCTTTCCCCTTAACAATACATCTATTTAAAATCACGTGGTTGAAAAATACACATTTTTAAAAATTAGATGCATGCCAACATCCGACGTTTGAAATACTGGTGGGCGACATCTGCTTTCTATAGAACAGAGAAAAAAAAGTCCCTTAAAAATACATTTAGAAAAAAATGTACACATTTTCCTAAAAAAACAAAAACCTGCGTTCCCCTCTTACATAGATGGGTGGTGTCTCTGAACATTTTTATCTGGTGTTTTAAGCTCTTCTAAAGTGTCTTTGAGTATAATGAAAAGCGCTTTCAAATCAAATGTATGATTCTTCTTCTTCTTCTTCTTCATCTCTCTAGCGGTATCGACATGGCGACCGTACTAAGCAAGCTGGGCTTCAGCGAGGCCGTCATCCGCTCCAAGATGGCGGCGGGGACCAGCACCTTCGTCCTGGCCTACGCCGTTCACAAACTATTTGCGCCCGTGCGCATGAGCATCACGCTGGTGTCCGTGCCGTTCATCGTGCGGCACTTCCGAAGGACGGGACTCTTCAAGCCGCCCAAGTCTGCGCCCTAATCGGTGTCATGTGACTGTTGGCTGCCATTGTGCTTTCGGCAATGGGGGAGAAATTGGAACTTTTTTGGACTGCTGTGACCCGAGCTTACAGCAACAAGAGTGAAGGAAATACATGACAAATGCTATTTGCTATCAGGGAGCTTTTACTTGTGCTTTCTTTGTTTTTTTTTTCCCCAAATCCGTGACGTCAAATGCTTCCTGTGATGACACAAGAAGACCTTCCCATTCATTTTCTTGACTCGTGTTACATCTCCCCCTGCATGCTACAGACTTTGAATCCAATATATTCTTGTAAAAAGAAAAAAAGAAGATACACTCTGAGGAAAATACACTTTTCTTTCCTTTTTAAAAAAAATAATGGGAATTAAACAAATGTTTCTTTTAAATAAACTTCAGCATAAAATCTTAGCGCATTGAGTCTGGATTTCCCGGCTAATAAAATCGACGCCTTTTTTTACTTTCCTGTTTTCTCACATACTTATTTGAAAAATGACTCCTTATTTCACTCAATAGTCCTTTTCTTGACGGATCCCATTTTCTTTCTCCCCTGCATGTTACCGTATTTATAGTTGATTTGCTTTGCATGAAGCTGCACAATAAATCATACATTTTCTGACCAATGTCATCATCCACCCTCCTGTTCACTTGAAGCCTAATATGGGATCATATCAACGAATGAATGGGGGAACTGTGCATCCAAGGGGGTGAGGAGGCTCACCAGTTGTGATGAGTCCACAGAATTATCTGTGCGCACTGTTTTTGCAGCTTTGAGGTCATTTTGGGGTGTGCTGCTCTCAGCACACTTCACCGTTACACCAGTAAGATGGAATAAAGCCTCTGCACTGGCACAAAAAAAAAAAAGAGAATAAAGATGTTCCAATCCGATCATGTATGGGAGGGGGGAGAAATCGATTATTATTAATTTCCGAACACGTAAATGTCACAAATCTACAAAATAATCCAATTGTGCGAATATCTTGCCAAACAGAACAGTATTATCGTACTTTTCTATGACACTTTTTTATTTATATATATTTGCGACGTCGTTAGCTCGACACGCACACACCCACAGACACACACACCACCTTCTCCTTGGACAACAGACGAGTAATTCCCCTGCACTTCGTATTTTAACCACAAGATGGGGCTCCTGAGCTACAAATGCAATTGAAGCCAATCTCACAAATGTAGCAACTTGATAATGAAATGAAACACTGAAGACTCATTTGCCGCTCACCAAAAATATAACTGAAAATGGGTCAACGAGACCCAGTGAAATTTTATAAAATGAAACAAAAATGACTTTTAAAAAACGACATTAAAACGAATGCCATAATAAGTTTTATCTTTTTTAAATATTTGTTTTGTTTTTAAATATTTAAAACACATTAAATGGCCCAAGTGACCCACACCGCAGCATGTTTAGTCATTTAAAAATTTATGAAAACAAGGTCAGCAGACTTTTTCTTTTTAACTTAGGGCATTTTTGTTGCATGTTTTCTGAGATTTTTAACTTTTAAAGTAGGTCAGTTTGACCCTGACAGGATCCTTCAGGGTGGTGAAAATTGCATTTCTTTAAATTTTGATGGTCAATCTGAAAGGCAACAAAACTAGAGGATTACTTTTTTCTAATGGGTCAATTTGACACACACCAGATTATAGAAGGATTAAATCACTGTATTTCGTCAGCTGTTGCAATGTATTCTCTAAGGCCTGCGCGACAATTCAATATAGATATGTATTGCGATAGACAAGTGATTGACATAAATAGAAAATGCCTTCGATAAAATATTCAATATAAAAAAAAAAATCAGGAAGCAAACCCCCCGACTCCAGCATTGTGCGTGTAATAGGCAGCACGCAGCCGACTCCTAACACGATGCAACAGCAGTTAAACCAAGAAGTTGTACAATTCCTCACGCGAAACGTGAGTGTGGCGTAACTCAAGTCAAATAAATGACCAGTCGACTCAGTACTACTCTTGCAATAAGATGATATTTTGCCTACTACCCCCATTAAACACCTTCGGGTGGATGCGTGGTGAACAAGTAAATGAGTTCCAAGACTTTGATGTGCTAGCGCCGAATTAGGCGTAGAAAAATAAGTAGTGTGTTTCCGGTAACGTGAAATTTCAGTTTTGAAAGGCGCTTATAAATGAAATGTACTATTATTATTATTATTATTATTATACAAAAATGTAGAAGGTTTGAAAAAAAATGCCGACCTTAAAGTTTTTTTTCGAGGTAGAAATTCTCGGCTGGTCGGGTTACCGCAAACACACTACTTTTCTTTCTACGCCTTAGCATTTACAATGCACTGTTGGAGAAGCAATCTTGTACTTGGCACTACATTTTAATGTACACAAAAAAGTTACCGTAAATTCCAGACTATAAGCCGCTACTTTTTTCCCAAACTTTCAACCCCGCGGCTTATACAGTGATGCGGCCAATATGTGTCATTTTTCTAACGGCCGCCAGGGGCACTCGCGTAGAAAAGGTAAGATTCAGACCGGTCTTGATGACACTGTTTAATTCCGACACTGAGGACGGTGACTTCGATGACTTCAGTTCACAGGAGGAAGATGAAGACGGCTCACCGTGATTTTCTTTCTTTGTAAATATGTTGACATGTTTTAATGTGGGCACATGCGGCTTTTATACATGTGCGGCTTGTGTATGTACAAAATTGGTTTTCCTCTAAAAAGTGGGTGCGGCTTATAATCAGGTGCGCTCTATAGTGCGGAAATTACGGTAATTGTTTTTCTTTTAAATGGGTAAAAAAAAAAAAAAAAAAAATATTCACTGATATGAAATATTTATTACTATTTACTATTGTGAATGTTTAAATGTTTCAAAAGGTGTTTACCACTTTATATGACTTTTTCATAGTTGCCTTGACCTTATGAAAGCTTAAGTACTATATATTGAAATAAAATTACTTAAAATCAGCCTTATTGTTGTGGTTCTTATTTTCATGGGTAAAAAAAAAAGAAAGAAAAAAATGTCATTTGTATTTCATCCACCTTCAAGATTTGATGGGTCACCTGAGCTGGTGCAATGACTTGTTATCTGAATGAGTGTGTGTCTATGTGTGTGTAAATAATTCAGTGAGGAAAAAAGTTAGAAGGCGGAAGTAAGTGCACAGTGGTGTGTGTGTGTGCCTAGACATCAACTCGTGTTAGGAGACCCATGGCAGCTCTGTGACACAAATGGATACAAACTGAACACACACACACACACACACACACACACACACACACACACACACACACACACACACACACACACACGAGAAGAAGAGGAAGTGTAGGCCTCATTAGCCACGAGGAGGACAGGGAGCTGCCATCACCTCTCCATCCCCTGCATGTCCCCTATGGCGAGGAACAAATTGGTGACAGCGCTTCCAGCCAGCCAGCCGCTACCTGCCACACGCGCCCGGCTCTCGTTCGTGTGGCTCTCTGCCGTTCATACCGGCGCCATTTGCATACGCGTGTCAACGAGAGAAACACACACACACACGCAGCGGCTACAACAACTCAGGACCGTCTTGTGATACACAGCTGAACGAAGAGACCCACCCAGTCTGAAGAGTTTTAGGGGGGCGGGCTCAAATGGGTGCTTCCAGACTACAGTGTCAGCACCGTCTCTATATTTGCACAGACGCCGTGAGTGTATTGTGAGTGCTGCACATAAGGAAATATTGCTTTGTCACCGTTTTACGGCCTTTCTAGGCAATTAGAAATATTTTTAATTCACTGCAAGATTTTCAAGAGTTCACGGTAGGCTGTTTTAGGTTAAGGGCCGAGCCCTGCCAAAAATAGTCTCGTTTTTGTTCTTGCCTCGGCCATTTGTACAACAGCTCATTTTTGTTCAAGAGTGCCAGGTTTCGTTAGAAATCAAGGGCAAAGACTGACATATATGAAGGCATCAAACACCTTATTTGGTAACCCAAGCCATGAAACGATGCCCACGTGAATTTTGGTGACGATCTGTCATAGTTTTCAAATATTAAGTGACGTTAATTTTTTTTACATTACGCCTTTCAGGAGCTAATATATATTACATTATATTGTTACAGTTTTTTCATGTAGTACTGTATACAAAAAAAAATAATCAGCTATTGGGTTGGATTGGAGAAGCAGGAAATTATCGGTATTGGTGGAAAAGAAGTTATCGTTGAGCCATAATTCAATGAAATTTTATGTTGGTCCAATCTAAATATATATGTATACCGTATTTTCACGACCATTCGGCGCACCGTGTTGTTGGGCACGCCCACCCTTCACTCATTGGCAGACGTCCGCATGCCTGACGTCACTTACGCCCGCCTTTTCTCTATATAAACAGCGTGTCGGCCAGAAGCGCGCTCAGTCAGGCTTTGGAACTCGGCTCATACGCTAGACTTTTAATGGCGCCTTATGGTCGTGAAAATACGGTACCTAACATTTTTTTGTGCCTTGAGACTTTTTTACAGTATGGGGTAAAATGACAATCTTAAGTAATGCTTAGACATTTCAAAAGTTTTTTTCTTCACTAAAATCGTAAAAAAAGTATTTTAACTCGATCAACAACATCTTATATTAATTAATCGTTTGAATTCATGGAAAGAAAGATGATTTTATTAGGTGTGAGCTATTATTTCGCTTTTTAAAAACAAGTTTTTGTGCTGATCTTTTTGTCATGGTATCGTTTCAGTACCGGTATCAAGATACTTAATGCAGCAATAATATCAAAGTCAAAAGTTTGGTGTCACTACTCAGAAATATCACAGTTTCCTCTCATTTCATATCTTAAATTTGTTATGTCCAGGTCTTTACCATTGGTGGAAAAAGACGCTAGCCTAAAACTGGCAAAGCAAAGTGGAGGGAAGAAGTCAGCCAAGTATTCAGCCGTCATTCCAACTCTTGACTGCTCACTTTTACGCTTAGCCTTCTTATCTTTTTTTTTTTTTTTTTTTTTGCCCCCTCTTGCAGCTCCCACACTCGCTGTTTTTCCTTCTCTTCGCTCTCCCCCAGAGTTAAGTTTAGCAGGTGTGCTTGGTGGTGGCGTCGGCGTCATCCTTGGAGCACCTGTCAGCTGTCTGCCTTCATCACGACTGACGCGCCGCCACGGGGGCCGCCAGGAAGGTAAACCTGCAGACGCACCCCCCTTCCCCCCCTCCCCCCACTATCAACAGCTGCATCTTATTATTTGAAAAACACCGATGCCAATCAACTTCCGCCCGAGACTATTTATTCATTCCGCTTGTTGCCCTCCTCCTCATTACACCGCAGACGCTCACCTGGTAAATGTGAGCACTTATAATGGAGCAGGGAGGATGGAGAAGCTTTTGGGGGGGTTTTTTCTGTTACTTTGAGTTGAATTTAGCTTAGTTGTATAATGTAAACGCACAGTAGTGTGCATACAGACACATATCAACGTGCAGCAACAAGGGAGATTCAAACATGTATTTCCTGACTGTGAAGAAGGCGCGCTAACCTCCGTTCCACTACGCTGCCAAATCAACAATTAACTTTAGGACAAGTCAAACATTAGTGAACAGCTCGCTACTAGTGTGGGTTTTTCTTTTGGTTAAACTAATAACGTTTCCATGAGAAATTCACCTATTAGGCTTTCTAAGATGCCGCCAAAGTACCCCGATTCTTCTCAGGTGCCATGTTAGCGGAGGAATAGCAAGCAATGGCCATACAGGCTTGACAGGGAATTACAGTGGGATTGAACATTTCCAGAAGAAGTACGAGCTGCTTGAGGAGTTGACGGCTGAGAAAGCAGCGTGGTAAATGTCTCAAAATCATGCAGAGACGGTCTGGATCACGATTAGCAGTGGCGTAAGTTAAGATCTGATCAGCAGCTAACGGCTAGCTGCTCATCCTGTTAAGTGCCTAACTACAAATAGTCAATAGCATTGTGCCGGTAGATTGCTTAAAGATGAGTGTATCACTGAGACAAAACCATAATAAAATGGCTGAAATAAAAATAGCGTAAATTCCGGACTATAAGCCGCTACTTTTTTCCCCCAAACTTTCAACCCTGCGGCTTATTCAGTGATGCGGCCAATTTATGTAATTTTTCTAACGACCGCCAAGGGCACTTGAGTAGAAAAGGTAAGATTAAGACCGTGGAATATATGCGTCGAGGAAGACTGCAACTTCTTGTCTTGTGCAGCGTGAACATACCCTCATGGTGCGAAAGGCATATGACGCAGCTTTCAAACTGAAAGCAATCGAGCTGTCCGATAAAGAAGGAAACAGAGCTGCTGCTGATTATTATTATTGTTAAGTTATATGATTAAAACTTTGAAAACTCTCTCTGTGTACCGTCGTCTTTGTAAATATGTTGACATGTTTTAATGTGGGCAACGCGCTTATAGACAGGTGCGGCTTGTGTATGTACAACTTCTGTTTTCCTGTGCAGTGGAGTGGGTGCGGCTTATAATCAGGTGCGCGCTATAGTGCGGAAATTACGGTAGTCATTTTTGTGGTTTACAACGCAGCAGGATATCCACCTTTTCACAGGTTTTGTATTCATAAATGCACATATCCTCAGCTCGTCGCTGAAAAACAAATTTGGGGGATCCTTTCTATGATGTTTTGATATATAAGTGTTTTGGGATCATATTTTGCTGCATTTATGGTATATAACTATAGGCAATTACAGAAAGAGAGAGAGAGAGAGAGCAGATTTTTACTATTCACAACAGATCAAGGTTTAGTCCCTAAAATGCAAGGGTACACTGTGTAACGATCGTTTTCAAACAAACACCAAAGACATACTTAGCTTTCCAACGACCACCCTCATGATCAATATTACAATAGAGGAGTCGTAGTAGGCCGAAGTCTTCGTCAAAAACGAGACAGATGCTTTATTCCTTAAAAGTATACGTAATATTATTGTGAGCCACTGCGACGTTACACTGTTTGAACAATACCATTGTAAGTAAATATAGCGGGGAAAATACCCGATTCAATTAAAGTAAAGTTAAATAATAATTACTTTAGAATAAAACACAGATTGTAAAAGATTGTACTTTCCAGTTAAAAGCAAAAGAAGGGCATTTAGGGTGTAATTCATTTGTTGACCACTACACGTTTTGAGTACCACTGCTGTATAACAACAATGTATAATTCGTCACCATGGGCGTACTGCAAACCAAAAGCAGGTGCGCAGACTGCGACTTGGCTGCATCAACGTCATCAAGAAGATTTCTCATCAACTCTCCTTAAAATAATTTCCTCTTATGCAATTTTCAAAGGCAATCTGCTCGGCGGCGGATGCCCGTGGGTCAAACCAAAGCTGGCCGGATTGACGCCCGCAGGGCAACGAGCTAGCTCAGGTCCCGCCAACGTCGCAACCGCCACGCTAACACAACGCAAACAGACAGACAATTTCTTTCAATTAGCCCCAAGCGGCCGCTCCGATACATTTTCGTTTGCTCGTCGAGACCGGAGGGCCCTGTTGCATGTCCTGGGCAAAATTAAGACTAATGGGTTGGTGTGGAGCTGCTGAGTGCTTAAATTTCGTGTCACCCCACTCAACACCCCCCCAACCAGCACGAGCAGACTGCTGACCAGGCGCAGAAGCGACGTTCAATACATTTATTCACGACTTGGTTTCATTTTGTTTGGAGCGTTATTGGTGAGAAGCCGCATCTATTCATCACAGCTCGACAACAGCTGCGAATATAATCATCGCTCACTCGGCGGAGTCGGCCTGCTGATCCCACTCGAGGACATGCCACATCTTATGGAAAATTTTCGCAGGCATAATTAAAACACAGCATCATTTGGAGCCTTTCCAGAAGGGTACGTCGCAGAGTTGGAGCAAGATTGAAAAAAAAAGACACCTTTAACTGTTTCTCAATCAGCTACAAAGTATGGTTCTCGTTCTTTAATTAGGCACACTGAACAGTTACATTTTCAAGACTGCTCTCGTACTATACTCCTATCATAATACATGTTTCGTGTTTCAAAATCCCACCCAGAGCAGATAAACAGTGGATCAAAAGCACAAACAAAAAAACAAAAAAAAAAAACACCATTCAATTTAAACTTCAGCTTCCAAAGCATGAAAGCAAAAGTCACTCTGTTCAAACAACTGTTCCTCCATTTTTTTTTTCATTCCAAGATTCCCAATTCTATCAGGTGGGCCCTCTGCAGGTATTCATGCCAGACGCAAGCAGTGAGACTGCTGGGCTGACAAAGAGGAAATCGAAGCGGGGAGGGGAACGTGACAAAACACAGGCCTCTCCTTTCATAAATTATATTGATAAAGCAATGGAAGAAGCTGGTGTAATTCATTGTAATGATTTCATTAAATGCCCTAACCACACCTGGAGATAAATCCACTCACGTTATGGCACTAAAATGAGTTTTTTTTTTTTTTTATCAAGAGCGTAAAGGCTATTATTCCTCTCGCCTTCAGATAGGATGTCATCTGTTGCACTCTGATTATATTAAAGCAATCCACCAGGATTGATGACACCCGAATACATCCACGCCACTCACAAAAGCACATGCTTTTAAAGAGGAGTTGTCATGTTGTACTTAAAAACAAAATGAAGTTTCTTTTTACATGAGGATGCTGCGACAGCAAAAAAAAAAAAAAACATATATATATATTTTCGTCAGATTGCTCTTTCACTTTTTCGTGCGCTGAACATGCTGTTGCTGAACTTGCTAACACATTCAGCATAATTTAAAAACTGTGATGTGCTGTGTGAAGCGATACAAATTCAGCACATGGTATGAGGACAGCTCCTTTTTCCTACCAGCAAAATGACATTAATACAACTTGGCCATGTTTTATAGTTAAATCAGATTAGAGTCAATTTATCCTTGTTAACAACTTTTTTTTTTTTTAATTATAAAGAGTGCCATTTTTTTAGCCTTCAACCTTCCTGTTAAGCTGTAGATCAAATTGAGCCGTTTTAAAGTAAAAAAAAAAAAAAGTGTTCTAAATTGTTTTCAGCTCGGCCTAGAAATTGTAATTTGTTTATTTGGTTCATTTATGGTTAAAAAAAAAAAGCCTCAATATACAGTGCCATGAAAACACATTTGCCATCTTCTCAATTTTTTTTTTTTTGCATACCTTCCCCGCGAATCATGGTGCAAGCCAATATCCACAAATAGAGAAAGCATGAAATGGTGGTGAACCTTCCCATGTCCAGCCTACAGAAATAACTTCAAGAGCACAGCAACAACTCATCCAGGAGGTCACAAAGGAAACTAGGACAATCTCGAAAAAAAAAACCGCTGGCCTTCCTCTCCTCAGTTCGGGTCAGCGTTCACAACTCAACAATGAGAAAGAGATTGGGCAAAAATGATATCCAAGGTATACCACCGCTGACCAAAAACAACATCAGGGCTCAATCTTACTTTTGCAAAATACATTTGAATGTTTCCCCAAGAATTTCGGGAGAATATTCTACGGACTGGCAAAATGAAAGTTTTACTTTTTGGAAGATGCGCATCTTATTACATCCGGCGCGAATATAACACATCATTTGAGAAAACGAACAGCTGACCAATAGTCAAACATGGCTGGAGTGTGATGGTCTGGGGCTACTTAACTACTTCAGGATTTGGACGACTGGCTGTGATTGATGAAACCAAGACAATAAAAAGCCATCAGCGAACAAATGTGTTTAGTTCACTGCCGTGGGCTCAGGTTCGACGTCTGCTGTTAACTGGCTAATCGTTAGCTAGTCTGCTTACTATTAGCTTGTGTATGAATGTTCTTATGACACGTTCATTTTGTTGCAGTTAACTTAACAAAGCTATTGAAATGTCTCTTCTTGGCTCACCATCATCACACCGAGTTACTTCTACATTTCTACAGTCCTTATGTAGAATCAAGAAATATTGTAATGGAGTTCATAATGAGACACCGACAATGTTTACTCGGATTTTTCGTTCCTGTTTCTGACACTTTTGGGTAATAATGAGAGACTTCTTGCTTCAAATTGAACACAGAACATTCTTGCGGTTTCTGGGAATGGAAGGTCGGTAAACAACTTTTGATGGGTTCCCCCCCCACCCCCTCAGTTTCTAGCAAAGCATAATGAGTGACTGAAAATCAGAGTGGGCTAACTCCATGTTTGTTAGTTTTTAGTTAAATGTAGAAGGGAAAAGGGGTCCCACGGAAAAAAACAAACAAGCGTTTGTGAATATTGTACGTTGAATAGGCAGGGGTTCACTGCATACCGATACTATTATATTCCTACTGTATGTGCTCCCACATTGACAACATGTGAGAAAAACGTGGATCCCTGTGACAACAAATGCTGAAAACTCATCTTGAGCACCGACACACATCTGTCAGCAGCCTGTGTGGAACTTTTTGACAAAACTCATATGAGTGGGCTGGCAAGGAAAACGTGACAAAGTAAGAGTGATGGTCGGGGAAGTGTTTGCCATCTGGAGGAATTGGAAGTCATTGGTGTCACCGTCTTTTAAAAAATGCATCAAGGAGGAATGCACAGGATGACAGAATCATGACCCGCGTTGTCCCCAAGCTTGAAATGTGCTGCTCAATAATGAAAACAAGCCCTGCTGGACCAAAGTAAAAAAAAAAAAATCAACCAACTTCCTCAACCTTGACATTAAAAATGACAATAGATAACAGCACAAAATAGATCAACCTAAAAGCGATAAAAGTTGAAGTTCAAACGAGCAGTCGGCTTACACTTATTTTACAGTATTAAATATCTCTTTGTGGCAATTTCCAATTTAAAATGTCCCTTCAAAGTTTAATGATGGAGACAAACGAATTGACATTATTTTCACAGGGAAAAAACGGTTTTGGAACGACAACTACCCGTCACCAATTTACACACGTCCACTAACAACCCAGGCTCCTCCCCAACATCAAAAAGCTTTTCGACAACACTTCCTTGGCCCCGTGCTACCGTACTATTGAGACGGGGCTTTGTGGTGAGAAGTCAAAAATAAATAAATAAATAAATAAATAAAAACCGCGACCAGGAAAATTTGGGATTGGTGAACCACGAACAGGCATCAGATTACCGAACACGTGACCGATCGGTGTAGTTCAAAGAGCTTGCATTGAGGGTGTATATTCAGTCATATACTGCATAGGCTTCAATCACATTTTTGCACATATCCGATTTTTTGCACCAGATTTTGAGCATCAATTCAAAAGAGGCCTGATGCTATCCAACTCCATGTATTTTTTTCCCCCCCTGTTCACACTGCATTGAGGCACATCCCAGTTGAGAGAGAAGAATTGTGTCACTTCCACCATGGAGTGTAAATCCCGCTTTTGTGTGCGTCTGCCTTCGCCCAGTGGGTACAGAGAGACAATTTGTTAACTGTGGTGATTGTTATTTTTCGCGCCTCTTGAGAAACTCGGAAACAGATTGCGTTGTTTCTTTTTTTTTTTTTCCACGCTTACCCTCACACATGGATGTTAGCCGGGAAGCCTTCTGCTTGAAAGAGCGTTCCCTCCCCTATGCCTTCTGTTCATCCAAACCACAAATAACACCGCTCGCTGTCTCGCGACAACTTTCTTAGGCACGGCGCAGACTTTTGAGCCCCAGATGGAGACAACACTGTGGTTGTGTTTCATGTGTGAGAAATAGCTGTAATGCAATCATCTATTATTTGGAGGCGGTCAAATGTTGGGGGTCACCACATATATTTGTAAAGCAAGACTAGGGCTTGGATAGGGCTCGTGTGTTTCCTGATAGGACCAACCAGACTAATTTCGCCGCAAAATAGGGTTCTATGTCACAGACACAGGCACCTGGAAACGGTTTTAAATTCCCCCAAAAATGTCTCCTTAAAATGTCAGCGTCGCGTATTTTCCGGACTATTAAGTCGCAGTTTTTTTCATAGTTTGGCCGGGGATGCGATTTATACTCTGGAGCGAATTATGTGTGAAATTATTAACACATGATTATGTCATTTCACGTGTTATTTTCACATTAAACCACAAGAGGGCGCTCTTTGGCCTGTGTTGATAAATCCACGATGAGTCTGATGTAAGCGACGTCGAAGAGGAAGCCGGCGCATCGTCTACCTCCCATGTTGGGGGAGTTGTTTAAAAGCGACACAGAGGATGAAGATTTTATTGGATTTAGTGATTTGGAGTGAAACTGATAATTTGGTAAACTTGTTAGCATGTTCTTTATGCTAGAGTTATCTGAATAACTCTTATGTTACGTCGTTACTGTCATGTAACGTTAGTATACCATGCACTTATTCAGCCTGTTGTTCTCTATTTTATTTGTATTTTAAATTGCCTTTCAAGATGACATGTATGTTTTTGGTGTTTCCCCCAAAAATGCGACTTATACTCCAGTGCGACTTATGTTTTTTTTCCTTCCTAATTAAGCATTTTTGGCTGGTGCGATTTATACTCCGAAGCGACGTATAATCAGAAAAATACGGCACTGACAAGCAGAATGAAGGGGGTAAACATTCCTGAAAACAAACTGAACAATGCAATGGGGATCCTCGAAAGAATAATAATAAGAATGTAAAGGTTTGTGATGAAGTATTAAGTACAAATATTAAGACTTAATAGCCGAATTGCAGTTGATCCGTTTTACTGCGAGACATGTTATTTGTCTCACATACATTTATTTTATGTCCTTAAATGCCTCTACAAATTGAATCAACAGCCCCACAATGGGAACAACACCCCAGAGTTTTTTTTGTGTTGTCCTTTTACTTGAGCCCTATTGTGAATTATTACAGTGCGACTGGATTATTTGGAAAAAAAAAAGAAAGTGTAGACCTATTGGATGTCATGATGCATGTTCAGGAAGGGAGAAAAACAAAGAATTTCAGAAGAAAACTCCAAGGTCTACAACATGTAACTAGACTTAAAGTTATATTATTAAAAAGTCAGAATGTTTTATGTTTATTTTGTTTACATTTGGGATGGAACAAAAAAAAGATTAAAAAAGAAATAGTCCTACCTACCGACCCTATGCTTAAATTTCATGTTATCTTTTTTGTTTGGCCTTAGGACATCTATTGCCGTTAGTGTACCTTTAAGGTCCTAACAGATCGATCAGAATGACCATGATGGGGAACAGAATGTCTCCGAGTGAACGAGCTCTATAATGGTAGCACTCTTTAACTGCCCTCAGAGGCGAGCTTTTACATTGTCGATTTTTATCCAAGGAAACAATGGCGAGTCATATTTGAAGCAGCGAGCTACAACGGACCATTCTAGGGACACAAGGGACTCCTGATATGGTAGCGAGCAGGCATTCGCCTGGAATAATTGTCAAGAGAGACACCATCTATCTCCACATGAAGTAAAAACATCTTTAGTGCTGCACCGGGAGCTTGTTAAGCCTCCACACAGGCTCTGAAAGGTCCACCGCTATTTTAGTTAGCAAGCTGAGTTAAAATCTGCTCAGTCACTCTTTCACCTCCGAGTTCAGAACCCCCCCTCCCCCCATTTGTAGCTAGTTACAGTTACTACGCATTGTTAAAGAGGATGCCACAGCGTTGATGAGAACGTAGTCCACTATTTGAGGAACCATGATATTAAGGAATATTACGAAGAATGCATATTTATCTGTGAAGAGAAAGCTATTTTTCTTTGAAGCCGAACTTTTTTTAATGGGAGCAAAATTAATAAAAGCATGTCGCTTTATGCTAGCTATTCAAACAATAGCAGATTTTAGAGTGGAGCAATATCAGATTAGAAATCTCAGTGTACCATATTTTCTGCACAATATGGCGCACCTAAAAGCATTCAATTTTCTCAAAAGCTGACAGTGCGATTTATAATCCGATGCGCCTTATATATGGATCAATATTCTGATTTCTTGGACGTAGTATTTTGCATGTTCTGTAAAGCGCTTTGTTACAGCTGAAGCAGTTGTGAAAGCTCAAGATAATAAAATTTTAGTATATTGTACTGCATTCCCTTGTAGCGTAACTCCATCTAGTGCAGGGGTGGCCAACCCGCGGCTCGCGACCCGCATGCGGCTCTTTGGCTGGTTCAATGCGGTTCCCGGGCTTTAAAACGACAAGCGTCGAAAACGCCTCGGCAGTGGCGATGCCATCCAAACGAAGGCGCTAAGTACACACAACGTATTACGTCAGCCTATCATCAATCCCGTTACTCGATTGACATAGAGGGCAACCAACCAGATGACCGCATCACCGCTCATGCGCAAACAATGGCGCTAAGCGCTAAGCTAGTCAGCGAATTACCTCTGATTTTAAGGCCGGGGTGCCCAATACGTCGATCAGAATCGACCGGGAGCTAGCGAACTGGTCCCAAGTCGACCGCAAGGGGTGGGAGGAGAAAATGGGTGGGAAAAAAAAAAGATTTGTTTGTATCTTTAGCTTTCGTTCATTTTTGGCCCGTTCCGACTGTTGCTCATCGTAGAGTGCATGCATATGCGCGCGAGGGCACTGGTGGGCACTACACTGATGTAGCATCTGAGTCGATTAGAACAATGACATTTCTATTATGCCAGCCTCATTCATCGGTCTACACGAAATTCAACTGTAGCACCAATCACAGCTGGATTAAGCGTAGGTTAATTTGCAATTCCTGGAGAGCGGGGCACCGAGATAAGGGCAGCTCATGTTACACTCTTCTCTTGTGAGCGGAATAACATAGTTCTGTGTTAAATTGTAGTTTTTGTTGCCTCATCAAATAAGGCTTGTTATCGGCGGGTGTTCTCCTAATGAAGAACAAGTAAAATGGCAGCACAGATGTTTGGGAAAAAGTTTGAGGCATCGACGTCGCTCAAGTTCCACCTGTCATCGCTGCACAGCTCCTCTAGATTTGCATGGGCTGACAACAGGTGCTTTCTACCCATGCGACAGTCTGCAGAGCATACCGTATCAGAAAGGTGAATTAAATATGGCTGTGACAACCACGTGTGTCTAATGACCGTTTTTCTTATAAGGGAAAAGAAAAACATTTCACCGTTTCTAACATCTGTTCCTCGACAGATTTTAACGAGAGAATACAAGATTGAACATTGCGAACAGGGCGGAACGAACCTACAAAACGCACAGTCGGTGATGCCAATTTGGGTCCTATATTTAAGATAAGATATCCTTATTTGTCCCACACTGGGGAAATTTACAGTCTACAGCAGTAAGATTGTGGGTAGAAAGAAGAAAAAAACAAAGTGTTTGCATTCACAAAAGTTTCAATGTACACCGTTCGATTAAGTGCAATATAAATCTAGATCTAGATATGGTGGCCTTTTAGCATTTATAGCATATTTAGCAAGGGACTATTCTGCTAAATAGTCTTTTGTGGTGAATTTCTATGAAACAGGACATTTTAAAGCAGTTTTTTTTAAGCACTCTTTGAAAAATGTGACGTGATGACAATGTTAAAATGAAGAATAAAGATACTGAGAGGATTATACCAGGTTAAGGTATTCACAATGCATTATCACACGATCTCCACACACAGTATGGGTGTGTGTTAAAATATTCACGCACGTGTGTGTGTGTGTGTGTTTTAGCATGCAGACCGCGCGTGTGCCGTGTATTTGTACGTGACGCTGTCTCTCAGCCTGACAGGTATATTGTTGAGTTAGAGAGGCACGCGCACACACGCGCGCGCACACACACACACACACACACACACGCACGCAGGCACGCACGCACGCACGCACGCACGCACGCACGCACGCACGCACGCACGCACGCACGCACGCACGCGCGCGCGGCAACGCGTCCTTGCCCGCTCAACCCCGTCTGACAGTGAGCCGACGCCACACGCATGGCCTGTGCCTCATGCATATGGAGGAGAGGGCAGAAGAAGGAAAAACAACCATCTGTGTGTGTGTGTGTGTGTGTGTGTGTGTGTGTTGTACACTATCTGTCTATGATAAAAATCACCCATCACAGCGTACCACTTAAATATTTGTCAGCGTAACAGCACTATCCGAAGGAGTATTAGGAGGCCTATGGGAACAAAGGTGGGTTGTTTTGTTTCCCACCGAGTATGAAGCACACACCTGCTGTGTGTGCTTCTTAGTGAGTGATAAGCATCATTTCGCATGCTGGGGAGACAACCAGTGATGTAAGGCGTAAAAAAAAAAAAAGTAGTGTGTTTCCGGCAACCCGACCGACCGAGAATTTCTACCTCGAAGAAAAACTTTACGGTCGGCATTTTTTTTCAAACCGTCTACATTTTTGTGTAATAATAATAATAATAATAGTACATTTCATTTATAAGCGCCTTTCAAAACACTCAAGGACGCTTTACAATCAAAACAAGAACAATAAAACCACAGACAAAATTATAAATAATAAAAGGAAAGATGAATTTAGAGCATTTACATTGGTGCAAACTCTCGCGATATTCACGTTGCGTTGTTTGCCCTGTCGTCTGTCAACAACATTGAATCATGGCGGCGGCCACGATCTCCGACAACAGTTTAAACCGCGTTTTGTGTGTTGCGGTCGCGTGCTCGCACCATAATATTAAGAAAATAGCATCCAATGCTGTATCGAAAAGATTCAACAAACTATTTGACGAACACCACGGGCCGTCTAGGAGGCGGGACGCAGAGGTAACGAGATGGCTGGAACACCCAGCCGCCGGGTACTCAACTCTCTCGCCGCCGAGCGGGGGTTTCAATCAGACAATCAGAAATGTCCGACCTACCGACCCTATGCTGAAATTTCACGTTACCGGAAACACACTACTTATGTTTCTACGCCTTATCACATGATCTCCACACACAGTATGGGTGTGTGTTAAAATATTCACGCACGTGTGTGTGTGTGTTTTAGCATGCAGACCGCGTGTGCGTCAATGTCTCCTTGTTTTATGTTTTATGGTTATTTTGTTTAAGTTTTTGATGGGGGAGGGAGAAAAAAAGATTTAAAAAAAACAAACTTTGTCCGACCTACCGACCCCTATGCTGAAATTTCATGTTACCGGGAACACACTACTTATTTTTCTACGCCTAATGAGATGTTGTAGAGCACAGTTGTCAAACAGCCCACCCTATATTTTTATGTAGGCCGCCAACACAAATCATGTGTGTCAAGTTCCGTGATCCTTGCGAAAAATCTGTCAACATTTAAAATTGTCATGTTTAGCGAAATAAAGTTACGATTTTTTTGCAATCATTTTTTGGGTAACTTTTTTTTTTTTTTTACATTAACTTCAACAATACAACCTATTATCCTTGATGTTTTTATTTCAAAACAAGGAAAATAATAATTGGTTGTGTATGTTTGTTTGATGGCGCCTAGGAAAATCAATCAATCAATAAACAAATACATTTGTAAAAATGTCTCAGCAATTTTTTTTTCATATCCTGTCCCACCCACTTATTGTAATTAATGTTTTTAAGTCATGAATAGACGTGTGTATAAATGTGTGATATAAACTACAGTTTTGTTGAAAAAAAAATCACAACTAAGTAAAACCTATAAAAAAAAAACTATACGTTGTTTTAGGATTTTTTGGTCCTTTAAAAAATGGTTTTGTCTCAGACTTTGATTTGGACCTGACGGAATGACATTGACCAATGAAATACGTTAATGTGGATATCCTCCGACTGGTGTGAAAGTGAACCGAATTGAAGTTCAACCAGCGTCACAGTTGGTGGTCAAACTTCCAACATTCTCACAAAGGTCCAACCGACTGCCTGGAAACAAGCTGAAAACGTTTCTAGAGGCACAAACAATCAGTTCATGTCAGTGAAAGTACTTTGTATCTTTGGGGGGGGGGGTGGGGGTAAGTAGGATGAGTTGCTTCCTCATCTGTTCAAACAAAAGTCAAGGAAAGGGATGCAGATTCTCTGGGCAATCATTTGCTGTGCTTCTTCCACAAGGTCATAGCCGGAGAACACGTCAAAATATATTAAAAGAGTATTATCGTGACCTGAAAGAAGGAGGAAGTGATAAATCTGAGGTGCCGAGAGCTGACGAATGTGGTTTCTCTCCCCCGCACCAGGGAACGGAGCATTTTCTCAGAATTTCAAGGGTGTGCGTTGCGGGTTTTGGCGGAGTGAAAGTCGCCGCAGACAAAAAAGGTCGCGATACAGCATGTTTAATTCTCTGCAGAGAGGCAAAGGTCTCACATCGAAATTCCACTCAAGTCCAAAAGAGGGTTGTAATGAGGAGGGGGGAAGAGTAGGAGGCATGATCGTCGGAAGAACAATCAAGGGAAATGCAGGCGGAAAATAATCCTCGCATATGATTTTCATAGGTAAGAGGCCGGGATGACAAGTCGCACATGAAGCTGACCGACCTCCAATTTGTTTTGCTTTTTAAACAAACATTTCTCAGTTGTCATCAGTTCACAGTTGAATTGGTGAAGTGACCAAATCCCAAATCATCTTTCCCCAATGAAAGAATTGGAAATGCCATTCATCTGTTCCAGCCGCCCCAATTTTGTGGGGAGTTTCCGTTTTGAAAAGAAAAAAAAAAAAAAGTTATAAAGTAATTAAATAGAACGCAAGGAACTAAACAGTTAAACAAAAACCAAGAGCGTTACGTGTTGTGTATTTAGAGTAACCAAACCACATAGCTCTGCCATTGGAAACTCTGCAATCAAATACAACTTCAAAAGAGCCATCGACAGGCTCTCAAAAACTAGCACCGATGTTGCGGTAATTCTAAGCTTTGAAACAACTTTTTTTTTCAAACAGCTTTTTTAAAACAAATGGCAGCAACACATTGCAGACAGACAATACACAAATATTCACATGCGCATGTTCTTTATCATCTGCTATCGTCTTTGGTTTCTTCTGCAAACAAACATGTAGTATGACCATGATTATACCATCCCCTATTGATTTTAACAATGAAGTCATGGTGAGTTGGCACATTTAATTTTTCTTTTACAGTCTATTTCATTGTGATTTATGAATGTTTTTACATAGTATAAAGAGAGTTTAGTGCTATTTTTTTCTATTTTGGATGGTGTTTTGACAGGGGCAGGGGGTGCTGAAAAACACATTAACGGCAATTCCATTCATTGCAATGGGGAAAGATGCTTTGAGTGAAAAGTGTTGAGTTACAAGCACGGTCGAAGAGTGAATTAAATTCATGAGTCAAGGCAACACTATGCCTAATCTAACAAATTGAATAACTACACCTAAACACCTATGGGAACTAGTATTGTTAATATTGGTCATAGTATTGTAGTACAACTAGTATTGTTCGACCAGAGAATTCTGAAATGCAATTTGTATCACATTTTACACACAAAAAACCACACAAATTCTTATATATAACACTGTAACGCTATTTTCATTGATGGTCCAGTGTACTTTTTGCTCGTGGTCTACATGTTCGGGCAAACTTATTTTTGTGTTCTGCTCGAAGAAACATGATATACACATCTCATCAACAAAGTCACACATGCGGAGATATGAAGCGACACATCAAGGCAACCGAAATAGAACTCAGTCATGAGAGATGAATATTTTGTGTGGGTCACAGAGCTTCTTTTCGAGCCTTTGAGAGAAATCAATGAAGTGTTTGATCACAATTATATTCACTTCAGGAAAAGGAGCTGAAAAATAGCACTTCCTCCAAATATGTCTCCTGCTGTGTTGGAGAGTTCACAGAATTGAGGACTTGCAGTGTTTTGGTGCTTTTGTACAAAGACTGCAAGTGTGTGCGTACGTGTGTGTTGTAATATGTCACTCAGTATCAAAGGACGCTAGGCAACAAAATAGCCCCAAATCTGTCTCGAATGACTCACAAACAGTCTCAATGACAAACTCCAGGGCTCTCCTAATCCTGTCCTTAATGGACAATCTAAACTATGTCCCCGCATGTGGCAATTTGTGTGTGTGTGTGTGTGTGTGTGTGTCCGCTCCCATTAAAAAGCAATATGCTTCCAGCAAGCGACAGTGACCTGCCCAGTGGGTATTGTTAGTGATATTTGTGTTAGTGTGTGTGTGCGTGCGCGTTTACAAAAGCTGCCGACAGGTAATCGGCATCACACCGGGGTGCAATCACAAGGTCACACACAAACAGCGTGAACAACTTCATTCAGTAAGTGGTGATTGTGTTGGTAAAGGTCTGAACCTCCAGGGGCAAAAAAGGCTAACACTCGTGCCAACAACTTGCCATCAAAGAGTTAGGATACAAACTTGCGGGGAGATTCATTTATTTATTTTTAACGGTGCGCAGGCATGATTTTACACTTTCCATGCTTGTCAGGTTAAATCTGGGACTTTGAAATTGATTGACTAAATAGCTGCCCACTACGTAGTTTACATTTTAAAGAAGACCAACTTGACGTCAGCTACAGCTACCATCCAAAAGCCTTTTGCAGTATTCCACTGAAAATAGCATGGAAACAGGAATTCAGAACTTTCAGGCTGCCAGATCCTCCCATGGCATGGAAAAAAAAAAAACCCGACATTTTCGACAGAATAGGCCGCATCTGAACTGGGCGTGCACATGGCCATTGCAGCTTTTCGGATTGAGATCATGACGCAGAGCGCTGTGACAATGAAAAGATGTTTCGAGCTTGAAGGTAACTATTTGCTAATCACATGTTTTTGGAATTTCATCTCGCAATTAAGACAGTTTACTTGCCCGTCTGCTGCAGTCGCTGGTGACAAACAACCTGCTGGACTATGAAGCCTGCTGCACACTGGAGCTATCTGCTGAGAAAAGTCTTTTGAGACTGTTTTTAACCAATAGGTTACTGTAGTTTGGTGTGCGTGCGTGCGTAAATGTTGTTACGTTTTTTTTTTTTTGCTTCACAAGGCCTTGAAACAAATACCTAAAATGCGATTTATTTTGCCTTGTGGAATGAAAAACTCACTGTGCGCTATTTGAACTATGTGGCGAGGGAAGAAATGGAAGTGCATTCCATGGAACTGGTGGTCCATGACACATCAAGGACGTTATAGTTAACAACAACAAAACAAAACAAGAAACTAATTAAAACTGAAGATTAATTTCAGTTCATGAAATAAAAACAAAAATGCTTTTATAAAACTAACACTAACTGAAGGGCGACTCGGTGACCGAGTGGTTCGCGCGTCGACCTCACAGTGCAGAGGTTCGATTCCAGCTCCGGCCTCCCTGTGTGGAGCTTGCATGTTCTCCCCGGGCCCGCGTGGGTTTTCTCCGGGTACTCCGGTTTCCTCCCACATTCCAAAAACATGCTTGGTAGGCTGATTGAACACTCTAAATTGGCCCTAGGTGTGAGTGTGCGCGCCGGTGGTTGTTCGTCTCTGTGTGCCCTGCGGTTGGCTGGCAACCAGTTCAGGGTGTCTGGGTGAAAGATGGCATGGGCCCCCAGGACCCCCCGCGACCCTTGCGAGGATAAAGCGGATCGGAAAATGGATGGATGGATGGAGACTAACTGAAATGACGTCTTAGGTTTGTAAATCTAGCTAAACTAACTATAATACTTAATACGGTTAATTGGTTGTTTTTGAATTGTAGTTTTCATTCATTATGCAATACCTTTTTTTTTTACCTTGCACTCAAAAATCACTCCAAATATTTTTTTTAAATACTAAAACTAATACTAAACCGAATTTAAAAAATTCAAAGAATTTACAAAAGAAATTAAAAATGAATATATTTTCTCTAAAATTTAATTTAAAAAAAAATCAAAAACTAACCAGAATGAAAAGCCCATAAGAGATACCACCTTGGATGCCAGAAAAATTGGGGACTATTGTACTGTACTGAAAAAATATCATGTCATCATCTAATCAATGTCAACTTGACTTTCATCACATTAACGTCAACAAAAAATAAATAAATAAATAAATAAATAAATAAATAAATAAATAAATAAAACGGGCATGTTGTGAGTCTTGGGCATTAAACTTCCTAATCTGACGCCAGCCATTTTACACTATGTCATAAACTGGAAAATTTGTCTGTCAACTCGAAGCCACCTATATCGCGCTTCAGTACCGCTCACAAGGGATGGCGATGACCAGTGTGAAAGGGGCTTCAGCTCCATGCACGTCTTCCTACTTGTCAGTGGAAAAATAAGTGACTCTTCCTCCCAGATATTTTTAGACAAGGATTAATTTCATTGGGTGAGAGACGATGCCGGTAGTAGGACGGATAAATAAGTAAATAGGACATGGTGCGAAAAACAGGAGGCGGCGGCGGCGATGGCGGCCTCGTTTGGCCCTGGGCACATCCATTGATGCGGCGGAGATAGAGACGCCTTTCATCATTCCCTCTCAAGAGCGAGCACGCGCATCAAATTCCACAACTGTCAGTCGGCTACTCAAAGTGGGGATGACCCCAGATATGCCGGGAGGGGGACGGTTTGTGGGGAGGGGGGTACCGCTTAGATGTGCCTTTAAAAAAATAAAAGAAAATTAAAAAAGCATTTGCACTCCAGTGAGATGTTGTTCCAAAGATTGTTAGGATACACGCAGTGGCTGTAGCGGCTAGTGTACAAATGGATTACGTTTCTATCGTTTGTTATGTTTGCAATTGCCGATTTTTTTATTCTATCCGTTAGTCTGTGAGTCGTTCAACCCCCCCCCCCCCCCCACACACACACAAAAAAGACGAATTGGAAGACAGTCAAATGTTCTAAAGAAAATGACATTCAAACAACCACCTATGATTAAAAAAAAATATCAGGGAGAAAAACATTTAAATAAATAAATCGTCAGATTTTTGCCGATGTTTTATTCTTTTTGTGAGCCTGCTAGTAGTTCAACAAATACCAATGAACAAGTATTGAAATCACAGTTGTGCTGACACTATGCCACAATGAACAGTGATCAGAATGCTTGATGCCAGGACGCGGCGCGAGAGCGGCAGTATCCTGCTGATGCTGGGTACTGCGTAAAATGCTGATGAATGATAAATCTGATACATCACTTTTGCTGGATAGACTATGACTAACCCTGCAATCATGATGGTGTCAGACAAAACCAAGCATTGTTATCCTTATCTATCTCACTAGTGCGAGTGTACCCTTGTGATGGGATATCCACATATGCAAACTGATGAACAAGTCAATGGACCTTTGACACAGTGCAGCCGCACGAGGAAACATTCTGAGCCGATCAATACAATAGTACAAAGTTGCTACAATGGGGGGAAACACTCCACTAAAAATATATCGAGATATAAATTCCTGAATCTCCCCGTGGCATTTTTATGTCACAGTATGAGAATAGCTTGCACTTCACGAAAAAGCTGAATCAAGAATTATGCTGCATTGGCAAACTCAAAAGTTTCCCCTCTCAGCTGAAGAAGGTATTAAAAAAAACACAAAAAAAAACCCCTCAGATCAAGGAAATACATACTATATCCAATTAGTCAGTTCTGGATGAATCTCGATGGTGCATTCCGAAGAATTCAGACTCCTGGCCGCTCATTACAAAACAGCCATTGTTATTAGCAGTGGTGGGAACGCCCATACAGACAAGACATGCCGTCACGACTCTCGCAAGGGCTGAAACATGAGCACCATTAGGACATAATTACAACGCGTTAGCACAGCATAGATGTTTCAATTACAGCCACACTGCTCTATATATTTTTTTTTAACTTTTACACTCACATCAACTTTAATGATATCAGGTATTGTCGTGACATACACCCTATTAATTGCTGACACTGTCATTTATTCCTCTGCTCATTAAACAGACATGATTTAGAGCGACACGGGCTACCGTCGTCAAGGGGATTTTATCATCTCGTCCTTAGAAACAGTGTGTGTGTGTATTCTTTCAATAAGAGCAGATTAACATGGCCTTGATATATGGGCAACATTAGGCGGGAGCGTAGCAGGTGGCCAATACAGTTCACCGTTTTGACAATTACACACGCGGAGTAGTTTTTCACACTGGTTTCTTGGTTACAAAACCATTCTTTTAAAGCGCCAAGTCGCAACCACTTTAATCGCTCCTCCTCATAGAGATGGATAGATCTTTCTCACTAAAGTGTCGTCATTTGTTTCCCGGTTTTATAATGGACTGCTTATAAAGTGGGACACATGCTGGTCTCAGCAATTCCATTTATTTGTGTTTATTTTTATGAAGTGACAGTTACTAAAATAAAAAATACATTTTGCTCATGTAACACTGTAAACTGTGCTTTTTAATATATATATATATATATATATATATATGTATATATATATTTTCTTCACATTTAATGTAATCTATAAAAACATTAATCTCTGAAGGGAAATACAACCCCCCCCCCAAAATTACAGTTTATGAATTATACTGGAAGTCTTGAGGTCTTAGAAGTTTGTGTTTGTTTCATTTTAGAATTTTCACTAACAGTCAAATGTTTGACAGTAAAGTGGTGACATTTTTTACTATAGCGTATATACATTTATTTAGATAATGCGTGTACATTTGTCTTTTTCACAGCTGCTATTGTTTTTATTTATTTTTTTAAGTAGACTTTAAAGAAAGTTCAGTGCCCAAACACCTCAAAATCATGGCCAATGAGTCGATACAAATGTTAGTTTTCAAAACGTTTTTAGGCAGTCAATGATGAGTTATCCTGCCGTGCGTGCGATAAACATCGAAATATTGCATGAAAACCATCAAATTGAAAGCGAGGTGACAGCGGAGATTCCACTCATGGTCATATCAAAAAAATAAATAAACGCAGACATGTTTTTTAACAAGCCAGAACAATTTTATCCTTAGAGGAGTGCCCAGTCGACCACCCGTGGCGACGCAACCACACGAAAACGTCCTCACGAAAAATGAAGCAAACGAGTCAGTTGTCACATCCCAACACAATGCAGCACTTTTTCGAAGTAGCAGTTGTTGTACCTGAAATGGCGTTTGCCAAAAGTCGATTAATCCGCAAATTTGGCCATTAATAAAACCTCGACAAACAAGCTGAATCAACACTATGAACAAGCAAAAATAGAGCTAACAGAAAGTAGCGTCCATGACCGGAGCTTACATAATTACAATCCGGTAGCATTTGGAACAAACATTTATCATATAAACATTCAACCCAAGCACGACATTCGAACGCATGACAGCGAGCACTTACTGCATTTTGGGCTTGAAGTTGTCAATCTTCCCAAAGTGGACTAGTATTTTTTTTCCTTGGCAGAAATGATTGGTAGTCGGTAACCAGGAAGTAGAAAAGGCCACGTGACGTAAGTGGCGCCACAAATGGCGGTTACTTCCATCCCTCCATTACCCCATTAACCGAACCGCTCCTCATGAGGGGAGCGGGTGGGACACACCCTGAACCGGCTGCCAGTCAATCGCAACCATTCAAACTCGAAACAATTAGTCTACTGTTCAATTAACCTACGCGCATGTTTTTGGGAATGTTGGAGGTAACCGGTGAACCCGGAGAAAACCCACATAGGACATTGGGAGAATATGCAAATATGACAGGAAGGCCAGAGACCGGATTTGAACCCCAGACCTCTTTACTGTAAGGCAGATGTGCTAACCATTCTCAGCGTGCCACTCTGGGCAAATAGTTGACAAAACCAAATGCTGTAAATTAACAAATTTTGCTCAATGATCATTTCCAAATATCTTGCACATTTTCACTTTTTTCTTGTAGGATTCAATCTGCGCATGAATACATTGGAAAAAAATGAGTATGGTATTTGGACACCGATGATAGATACTATAATATCGAGAATGGATTTCTTTCCATTTTTGGCTTACAAGTTTTATTTTTCAATATATCCGCCTCTCTCTCATTTTACCAATTTCCAAGCTTTACTTACAAATTAAAAAAATGACCAAAACACAGAACCTAAGCTTTACTAAATTGAATCCATTCTAACGACACATATGAGAAATGCTATTCTTAGTATATTTTAATCCTTTATTATACATTTTATTAAATATGAAGCTAATTACTAGTTATACTTTCAACACAATGCCCACTCAGCTGAATTTAAATGAATCCTTCCTTACACTTCAAAAGCAGTCTCGTCTCGAGCTTCTACAACAAATTAAAACATGTAAAAACTGACCTTCCGATTTTTTATTTTTAGCATTTTTATTTTAAATATTCATATATATTGTACAGTACTCTGTCATTCGGTAGCAAAGCATGCTTGATTAAATTTAAATATTGTCGTGTAACCACTACATAAACATAATTGACAAATATTTTGTTTTTTAAAATAAAGCAGATGAACCCAATGTTGAATGATTTTGTTTTGTTTTTTTTAATGAGGAGAGATACGGTCCATTGAATGACATTTTATTTAGACTCCATCAATGTTCCATCAAACTATCTGTTGGCAACCAAGTCAGTTGAAACAACATGAGAGAAAATAAAAGGCTGATGTGTTTTGGCAAATTGTACTCTTTCAAGAGATGCTGTGCAAAGGAAGAACAGACAGACCCAAATTGATCACTGATGCAGTGATTATGGCGGTCTGTGACCTAACTATATCTTGAGGAAAGCAATATATAAATTTTGAATGTATGAGTTTTGGAAAAAAAAAAATGAACAAATTGCCATTGAGTAGTATTTTGTCTTGTCAGCTTTTTTTCCCCATCCATCAATAGCGCTTGTCCTCGTTAGGGTCGTGGGCGAGCTGGAGCCGAACTTTTGGCAAAAGAAGCAGGGTCCACCCGGCTGGGAACGGTTGTCAGTCAGTCACAGTCACATACACCCCTTTTCCACCAAAAAAAAAAGTGGTGCTTCACCGCTCAACAGTTTGTGCAAAACCTTCGTTGTGTCCAGGGAGTCTATTCCTCTACATCTGCGATTGTCATTATAACAAACCCCCCACCCAACCCCCCCCACTGTGGTTGGTGCCGGAGTCTTGCCCAACAAGTAATTGGGGCCCGCTTTTGCAACGGTTTCAGGCACCAGAGGGAGAGCCAATTTAGGTGGTGGGGGAAATGGTGCTAACCTGGGGACTGGCCCGGAACTAGCACTAGCACAACAAGCGCAGTGGAAAAGGGCCAATAGACAAACAACCAATCATGCTTACATTCACACACAAGGACAATTTGGAGTCGTCATGTTTTTGGAATGTGGAACCAGGCTGGAGAAAACCCACGCGGCAGGAGAAATTGCAAAATCTACATTGGAAAGTCGGAGATGACATTCAAACTCAGAACCTTGGTGTAGATGTGCAGACCACCATGCTGGCCCCAGTTCCCTTTTGATGCAATGAAAAATAGTTTGCAACGTGGCTTTGTACCATTCATGTCTCGTGAAGGATGTTGAACACGAGGTTGGAAGGCGTCACTGTAGAATGCGCTGACAATAGCGTCACATTTATGCAGCTGTGATGAAAAATGTGCTTCTTTCGGAGAGCAGCAAAATAGCAGAGACTGTTTTCATGCGGCAACCCAGCTTCTGATAGCTTGATAATTCCATGTGCGACGATGTCAAGGTGAAAGGACCCAGTGGCTCAATAGATGATGGTGGAAAAAAAAAACAAACGGTCTAAATGAGTTACACTGCTTAAGTTGCTTTCCAACATATTAAGACTACAGAGTGGATCTCCAAGAGCAGTGGCAACTGTGTGGAAAAGTGAACAATCTTTTCAATGTACAATAGAAAATAGGTTCTTCTCTTCTATAAAATCTGGCAAATTCTATTGTTGAACCTCAATACGAGGCTTTTGTTTCAATCTTTTTTTTTTCTTTATTGTATTGTATTTTTTTTTTTTTTTAAACAAGACTGCCAATCTCTCTAATGGTCATGGAAGCCCGGCATGGGGAAAGGCCTGGCGAACGCTTCCACGCGCTGACGCAGCTCAGCGATACGCGCCACTGTTTCGGGGTCCTCCAGTAGGAAGTTCTTAAAGTCCTGGAGTTTTCCTGCGCAGAAACGGGAGAGGAGATTGAAAAGTCGGAGCGACGCACGGCGGCCACGTGATTTATCGCTAATTCACACCTTTGTACTTGCATCGCCATGGCAATGCGTTGCGCCGCACTCACCTGTCTTTTTCTTCACGTCCAGGGCGATCTGGAAGCCCTCGTCCATCAGCTCCACCACCCGCACAAAGTCGGCTTCTTTGAATTGCCTGGAGGTCAGAGCTGGAGCGCCTGCCACACACGCCAAGTAAATACATCAAATTAAAAGTACTTTTGTGTTAAGAGTAACTTTTTGCGGACTGAAACTTGGCTGAGGGAGATTGGATGAAAAGGCATGAAAAAAGGCATTGATTATGTATGGTGCTGTGGATGTGTCTGGTCATGACGATTTTTCTTCATGTTCGCAATTGCCATGCACACACACACACACACACACACACACACACACACACACCACACACACACACACACACACACACACACACACACACACACACACACACATATATATATATATATATATATATATATATATATATATATATATATATATATATATATATATATATATATATATATATATATATATATATATATATATATATATATATATATATATATATATATATATATATATATATATATATATATATATATATATATATATATATATATATATATATATATATATATATATATATATATATATATATATATATATATATATATATATATATAAATTCGATTTTCCCAATTGAGGGACAAAATGGTGTATTCCATTTTATTAGAGGCTTTTTGTCATGGTTGCATGGTCGCTAAAGTGCAAATGAACCTAAGCATAAACGTCAACATGGGGAGGTAACGATCTAGCCTTGAGATTATGAAAAAAAAAAAAAAATGGGGCAGAGTAAACGAGGGAAACTTCCTGGAAGATGATTAAAAAGCTAAACGTATTGAATTAATCATGCACTGCTTAGTGCTCATGGCTTAATTGGTGGCTGGCTCATTTCCGTATGTGTGGCTGTATATTTGTACTTTGAAAACAAACAAACAGGATTATGTGAAGAGGCAGTGAAGCGCAAGGTGAATGAATATGTTAACAGTCCCTTCCCTTACCAAGCCTGAGGCCTCCAGGGGTCAGGGCACTTTTGTCGCCTGGGCAGGTGTTCTTGTTGGCCGTGATGGAGACCAGCTCCAGCACCCTTTCGGCCCGGGCGCCGTCGATGCCCTTGGGACGCAGATCCACCAGAACCAAGTGGGTTTCGGTCCCCCCTGAAACATTTAAACCGGGTTTTGATGTGATGAGCTTCTTAACAGAAGAGAATTGACTTTTAAACGGTTGTATACAAGTACGGCGGTGCCTCTACTTGTGACATTAATTGGTTCTTGGAAGAAGTTTCTTAACGAGAACATTTTGTAAGTAGAGACGCGTTTTCCAAGTAAATGCCCCAATCCGTTCCAAGCACCCCACCCAAAATTCAGACAGCTTGCCTTTGTAAAGTTGGTTTAATTTTCCATTTCAACTTTTTTCACCCCGGCTAGTCAGTTGATTTCTTCTTTCATTTGTTAGTGGTGTGGAACTTTTTAGGAGCGGGGGGGTAAGTGGTGCAAATCCAGAGAAAACTCTGGATACAAGAATGTATTTTCTCCATGTTACATAAAGAGCGGGGGCTTCACTGGAAATACATTGTATTCATTTACATTTTTCCATCATCAAATGATGCTGGTGGAAACTGTAAGCATGACAAGAAACGGACAAAGCTACAGTATTGTTGACTGACTGGCCCATTACAATGACATTACTCCATTTTACACATGAGAAACTGAATTCATAAAAGTCATTGATTGTCCTTGCATTTAAATTATGTTTTTTTTCCCTCTCCTACTTATGTACTTAGCAATTGACTGCGCATTTTTCTTATTCCAGTGAACCTATTCAGAGTATTCACAGGTCAATGAACTAGGCTGACCTAAAGTGACGATCGTCCTTTAGACAAAAATAGTGCTTTGCCACAGTCTTGTTGCATTTATAGGCAATTAAAAACCTTGATATGGTCCATTTAAAAGATTCACTATTCACGAGACGGCACGAGGACGCTGTAATTCCAAAAGAGGTTACCTGACACCAGGGTGTAGCCTTTGCTAAGCAGCGCAGTAGCCATGGCCTTGGAGTTCCTGATAACCTGGGCAATGTACTCCTTAAACATCGGAGATTGAGCCTGAAATCAAAACAACAGACAGATTGTTGAGCATCAAAGTCGTGCATATAGAAAACGCGGCATTAAGAGAAAAGTTGACTACGGGTGTTTGCGTAAACTATTACTACATGAGTATTACCTCACTACAGGACGCTTTGTATTGATTCATGACTCTCTGTATTTTAGTGTTTATGCCCTAAATATAGATTTGGTTTTAGTGGCATGTTTGGTTTAATACGAGAGCGGCTCGAATACCCGGAGACAAATTCCCTCTATGTTTTCACATACTTGGCAATTCAAGATGACGATGATGATGATGATGATGAGGATTGAATGTGTTCTTACCTGTCGGAGTGCCACAGCAACACCCGCAATGGCGTGGTTGTGAGGACCGCCCTGCAGCGAGGGGAAAACCGAGAAGTTGATCTTGTCCTCCAGGTCGTACATGATTTCCTTGCCCTTCTTGTCTACGGAGCGAACACCCTTGCGGTAGAAGATGAGACCCGCTCTGGAACCGAACAAAGAAGTAGTGGCAATGTGATGGATGTCAGCTACGTGGACACTTCCAGTTAGCTTGCTAGCACGTTACCTGGCTCCTCTCAGGGACTTGTGTGTAGTGGACGAGACCAGGTCGGCGTGTTCGAATGGAGACGGGATGGCTTTGGCTGCGACCAGGCCGCTGATGTGAGCCATATCGGCCAACATATAGGCCTTGATGTCGGTACACAGCTGAGGAAAACAAACAAACAAAATAATAATAATTCTAAACAACCATTTTTGATTCATAATTGACGTCTGTGTGTAGTTGGTGCAAACAGGTTAAAAAAAGCAGTACTCTTGACCCCATCACTGTCAAAATGCATTTCATTTCATTCGGGTTGTGCATTTGACAATATGGAAAAGAACACACCCGCAGTGGTGCCCTTGAGATAAGTGTTGAGCCTCCGATTTTTGCTCGCAAGTCAAAACAAAACAACTGACCAAATGACGAGTCACGCTGCGTCTTGAAACACTCAAGTTCAAAGTGTGTATATTCTCAATGGGAAGTGAAACGGAATGTTCTGTACTCCTGTTTTCAATCTATATTCATTTTAAGCTGAAACTTGCTGCCCAAATGAGTTGTTATACTGTGGATCCACCTCAACTTCTTGCTTGTTATGTTGGCCTTGTGTTGATGGTGAAGTAGTTGACACTGAATCAACAAATGGTCACCGTCAACCATGGCGCTCCATTTTGCCTCAGTTCCTTCAAGACTTTATGAATCAATAAATGCATAATTAACTGAATTTTCCACAACCGATTAATTGGTGGAGGTGGCGTCACTGCTGTTATGATTCGCAGCTTTCTCCCGTTCCACGTCGCCCACAGCGCGTCGCGATTATGATTTGGTTTGGCATGTTTGTTTGTTTTTTTTTACAATTGACAATCTCAGTTGGGATAGGTTGCAGCTCACGTGTGACTAATGAGGACAAACATGATTTCAATTGAGAGCTGGTGTGTTTAACGTGGCCACGTGCTTCCGATGTTTAATACGACACCACGGGACGTGTCATCGCCTTCTCTTGCCAATATTTATGGAGTCGCCGGTAATAAACAGCTTGTGAGCATGCAAATGACTCGCTGGCGAGGTATCGGAGTACCGCATCCTTTTAAGCGCTCCAATAAAAATGTGCATTATCATGAAAATCTGAACTGGATCACAACACATTTGTTCGTGGGTTCTCTGGTGAAAGAAGGGGGATGATCAGCACCTGCTGGAGGGTTGGGGGTGTTCATGTGTTCATGCGTGTGTGTGTGATGTTTCGCTCCAAAGGCTAGCCAGGCAACGACATTGGAAATCTGTCAAGGAGCCGGCCAGTTTGTGCCATAAAACAGTGAACGGTTCCACGGAGACACGTTAGTGGGGGGAGGGGGGAGGGGGGTGTAGATATATGGCTCCACTTCAGGTGTAGTGGCAGAGTTGTTATGGATCTTAATAAAGACACACAGTGCTGTAGTGGCGGGACACTCCATTTGATGGCACCTTGCTAAAGTGGAGCTGTGCAACCGAGATGAATCAGCGGGTGGGGTTTGACAAAGATAACGGGCTCTCTGGTGCACTTTGCGAGAGTGAAATGTGGTTTGAATTGGCTTAGAGTGTCTACCTTCACTCTATTAGTCAACAAGAGAGGAAAATAATGCACGTGAACTTGGCGAGTGCGAGGAACCCAGCAAGACAAGAGTTCTCTCGCTACTTCGCGGTTCAGTTATTGTGCATTGACGCATTGCAGATTTTCATTTGTGACCATAACTTCATGTATTGCAGTTTTACTTTGCGATGACTATTTTGGCACATTTTCCTGCTATTTTTTCTTCCTTCATAACCAGTCCATAAATTTTGATTTATTTTTCGGTGAAATTCGTTTTTGCAAAACCAAGACACACAAAGATTACGCAGCTCTAATAAAGTCATGGAAATACAAACAAATAATAATTTCACAAGTACATGAAGTGATTCAATGAGACGCGTAATATTCAGTCTATTCGCAGATTTTTGGGGAAACCTATCCGTCGTTATTCACTGAAAAACCTCTGACTTTATGCTCAGGCCAAAGCAATTTCTTATACAAAATATTGCCTTGGCACCGTCTAGTGAGATGCTGTTGCAATGTACTTATTCTGAGCTGAGGGGAGGAGCTTCCTTCCTTCCTTCCTTCCTCTCAAATGACCTGATTTCAGCAAGCCAAGAAAAAACATGTGTAAAGTTTTCTTTTGAACAGTGAAAAAAAAAAAAAACGCATACAACCACTGCACATGACCTGAGGGTAACTTTGAGATAGGAGTTGTTAAGAAAAGAAAAAAAAAAAAAAAGCAGGTTAAGCGAGACAGGGTGAAGGGCAGGGTGAGGCTCGCGCACCTTCTTGATGCGAGCGTAGTCAATGAGGCGGGCGTAGGCGCTGGTGCCGGCGATGATGAGCCGGGGCCTGAACAGCTTGGCCGTCAGCTCCATCTGGTCGTAGTCGATGAGTCCTGTCGCAGGCTGAAGGGCGGGGAAGTGTTGAAGAGGAGTAGAGAGGACCGGGGCCGCGGGGAGATTTAGGGTAGGAATTGGGAAGGAACCAGATTATATTCCACAAAGAAAGAGAGAGCGGAGAGGGGAAAAAAAAAAAAAAACAATTTCAATATCTGAGACTCCTTTGCAAACAACATCAAAGAGAGATTATTTCCATTTGACGCTGCTATGTTTTAAGTACTCCAGCTACCTTAAAAGGAGGAAGGAATTTAGTTAAAAAGAGAGATTTCGACACGTCGCATCAACGAAGAGCAACTGAGGTGATGAAACATTTCAGGCGCCTGCTCAACTGAGGTGAAACACATCATAGGTTGTTTTGGAGACACTTCCTGCTCTTGTATCCAAATAAGTCAAATTAGAAGAAATGTGTTAAGCTTTCACTCCTCTCAAACTTGAGAAATGGCAGGTAATACGAGGCCAGAGCAAGGCAGCAGAAAAGATGGGAAGGGTTGTTAGAAAAAGTGAGACGGGTGAAAGGAGCGAGCGGGGAACACTTTATTTAGATAATCTGATAAACACCCATCTAAAAAGCACATCTACAGCTACCCCCCTTGCTCTATCAAGCCGACCGTAGTAAGGGCAGAGCCAGCGGTGACGGCCGGCCTGTCGATTTTTCCCATTATCTCTCCTGCAGAGGGTTCCCGGCTGCCCATGCATCACAAAGACCTGGGCAGGGTGACTCTAAGGGCCATCCATCAGGCAACCATCGCTAGCGCGCATCGATGGACCCGAGACGCAAAGATACCGATTCAATCCACCGGTTATCCTAATCCTATCCTAATTGCTGATAATAATAATTAGGGTTGTCCCGATCCGATGCCCTGATCGGAGCTGATTTTCAAATGGTTGGTAACTGCTGAAAAAGTTCACATTTTGAAATTATCTTGATTTCTAAATTCAAGATTAAATAATGTTTGTTTGTTTGCTTGATGTGAACCTGTACAGACTGAAAGCCATGAAAACATATCATGCTGGCATATTTGAATATCTTCTCTTTCTTTTTTTTTCTTCCTTCATTAAAATAACAGAAAATTTGGATGGGCTCTTTTTTTCTTCTTGATGTATCGCAGAGAAATCGTATTGGATCTCGGTCTTGGCAAAATGAAGTAACTATGATTTGAATGAAAGTAAAATATGATTGGGACATCCGTAACAATATCCCAAAAAAATAAAATAAATAAATGTAGGGACCCCTAAAAAGAAACAGTGGATTTTCACCTTTAAACATGCATTTGCAATAATGTATGAGTTTTTGAGCATTTTGTCAGAATAAGCATAAACTACAATTGAGTGCATAGTACATAAATGGGCAGTTATGGAGATGGCTCCCATACTATGTTCCCTGAGGACAGACTGTCCCACGCTTGGAAAATATCACTAAACTACATGTTCGCATGGTTGTTTGTATGCATCTCGACTGTCATGACTTTGGGATCATAAACAAGTGGTACGGAAAGGGTAAAGGGGTTCTACTTACATTGAGTTTGTAGGGCATGGACTCAAAATAGATGGAGGTGGCTGAGATCCTCTTCACATCTGACATGTAGCCGTGGGTCAGACTGGAGGGAGGAAGGAGGTAGGGTGGGAGCAATAAAACACAACAGGACTGAAAAAAACCGCACCCATAAGCAGTGAATTCAATAGTGTAGTTCTTAACCGAGAAATTAAAGGACAGCACATATCGTGTAATGTGGAGATTAACAGTAGCTACTGACTGGCCTCCATCTGGAAGGTCCAGACCCATGATGCGGTCATGGGGGTTGAGCACGGCGGTGTAGACGGCAAAGTTGGCGGGGGAGCCCGAGTACGGCTGGACATTGACGCCCCACTTGGCCGGGTCCAAGTCAAAGGCCTCCAGGGCTCGCTTTTGGCACAAGAGCTCAATTTGATCCACCACTTCTGCTCCGCCGTAGTATCTGAAGATGATGACACCGGTCAACATGAGCAATACTATACAGTGGCTATAAAACGTCTACACACCCGTGGGCCCATATGCGAGGTTTTAGACATTTAAATACACGAGCCCAATTGCAATGAAGTTGGGATATTTCGTTAAACATAAATAAAAACATAATACAACGATTTTCAAATCAAGTTCAACATACTGTATATGTAATTGAATACATTACAAAGATAAGGTATTTAGTGTTCAAACTTTGTTTTAGCAAATAATCATTAACTGTGAATTAAAAAAAAAAAAACGTTTTTCACCATAAATGCGACCTGTAAAATGTACTAGTCGATTAAATAAAGAAAAAAAAACATTCGTTTTGAGAGGGGAAGCAAACATAAAAACATTTCCCTCATAGATTTTGTTGTGGTCCAGTGAACCTCAGGCTGAGCCTCTTGGCCTTCATTCCAAAAGTTATATTTGGCACAAAGAAATCGCTTCACTGAAGCATCGTGCTTTGGCCTAAAACAGGTGGAAGAAATGATGAGCATTCCACTTTTTGTGGAGGATCGTGTGACCAAAACTGGACAACAGGGTAGCGGACTTCCCTTTTGAGTTCATGAGATGACGGTTTAAAGCCAAACTTGCTCAAAGTTGTTTTCTTTATGGACAAAAGTTACATGCAGTATTTATCATGTATTTATCCAAATGTGATCTGATAGTAGCTCTTCAGGAGATCTTCTGCAAAACCAAAGACATGGTAAATGTTTGAAGCTCCTGAGACTTGTTTGACAGGGTTCCGCCACACACCTGTGCCGGAAGCAAGTGCTTTCACCCGTTTTCTTTGGGATCTGTGAGCACATTTGCATCCCTCTGTTTGCACGTCGATTAACACTCCTAACGAGAGGGTGTGCGGCAAGCTGACACGCTCACCTTTTCCCCGGGTAGCCTTCGGAGTATTTGTTGTTCAGACAGGAGCCCTGAGCCTCCAGGGCAGCTCGGCTGCAGAAATTCTGCGGCGAGAAAACAAACAAAAAGTGCGCGCATGAACTGCACCAGTTGACAGAAGAGACAAGGACGGCAAATTAAACACTGTTAGGCAATAAGAGGTGAGTCATCCTTTTCGCTAACTCCGTTGGACGGGCAAAAAGAGGCACTCTTCGAATATTTGGGGTGGGGTGGGGTGGGGTGGGGTTTGTATATATTTTTTTGGAAGGTCTTGGAAAAAAAAAAAACATCTGGCCAGACAATGGACAAAAACAATCACGTTTATGAGAATGTTTGACCTTCAATCTATGAAAATTTCCATCACTTACCGGAGATTGTTTGCCATTTCCAATAAGGCTGTCACCATTGAATATTTTTAGAAAAAATGATTCACTGTTTTAATCCAGTTACCGGATACAATTTTAGTTTGCATTAACGTGTTTGCATTTTTTGTGATTAGTGTTTATTGACCAGTTTTTGTTGTTTATTTGGTATCGTTTATTGATTAAAAAAAAAAAAACAACGAAATGCTCAAGCAATATCACACGAGAGAGACTGATGTCCACATATTCATTTTCTAATCCGTTTATCCTCACAAGGGTCGCAGCTGTGCTGTAGCCTATCCCAGTTGTCTTCGGGCAGTAGGCAGGGGGACACCCTGAACCGGTCGCCAGCCAGTCGCAGGGCACACACATAGACGAACAACCATCCGCGCTCACACTCACACTTAGGGAGAACTTAAGAGTGTTCCATCAACCTGCCACGCATGTGTTTGGAATGTGGGAGGAAACCGGAGTACCCGGAGAAAACCCACATAGGCACGGGGAGAACATGCAAACTCCACACAGGAAGGCCCAAGTCCGGAATCAAACCTTGCACCTCTGCACTGTGAGGCCGACACGCTAACTAGTCGACTACCGGGCTGCCGAGAGACTTGATGTGCTCACCAAAGTTTTTGTAACTGATTCAGTTACCGGTTCTGTCAATTGTTTCATAAATGCCACATTTTGATTATCAGCGTTTTCTTGCAGGACTACAAAAATCAGAAAAGAAATACTACGAACAGGTTGAAATAAAAGATCTATTTTTAACGACATTACTGATTCGCTGATACAGCCATACTTGCGTGTAATGGCAGCAGAGAATTTTAAGTTTAATTTTGAAAACCGTCATTGTGAAAAAAGCTTGTTCTTGAAATCAAAATAATGCGACACTTATTGGAGTATTTCTCATATTAATTCAAAAAAATAATTGGTTTGTTCATTTTTCCAATGGTCCATCAAGGAAATTAATTCACCCAAGTTTTCAATGTATAAAAGCAACCATTTTTGGCAGGATGCCTATATCTGATTTCATAAGAGCGGGGGGGGAAAGCATTTGTAAGCGCTTGTATAATCTACAATTCAACAGCATCATAAATCACAGCCTTCAAATTGATCACTAAAATAAATGATCATAAATAAATAAAGATAGCTCTCTCAAAAAGATTACATTAAAAATAATCCTGGCAAAGGGGGAGGATTTATTGCTGCGCTGGAATTTAATTCAGCCCAAGATTTATTTATTCGTTGTCATCCTGCCTCATACAAGCGCATACGTCGGCCAAAATGTGGTTTCAAATGCCACAGCGGTTTTGTGAAAAATACACCCCGAGAGCCCGCCTGAGCCGCATTGAGCTCTCCTCAGGCTGGCGGCACGAGGCGTGGAGGAGACAGAATGAAGATATCAGAGTTATCTTGCGCCAGAGTGGCGTGGCTTTGTGCGGAGAAGCGGCCGACACGCTTCGCTGAACAGCTACTGTGGCGAGGAAGAAGCAGGCGGTGGGGAAAACCTTGTCAAGTAAGATTTCACCTCTTTCGGCCATCAAATGAAAACAGCACACGAACCGAAAGCTGCTTTTGGTGCGAGTGAAAGTGTTTTTGCACAACACGAGGAGGAGAAATGAATGATTAGGCAAGGTATAAACTGACCCAGAAAACATCATTTTTCAACAGGGGTGGTGCTTACCGACCACCAATCAAAACCGAGCTTGTGAACTTTGATCCACATGGATTTGATTTATGTATTGATTTACCTCTGACGCGATTAGCTCCAACCCACGACATTGTCGGTCTTTCTCCTTCAACAGCAGGTCCCACATCTCCGGGTCGTCCTGAGCCAGACTTTCTTGGCCCGTCCACGGTCGCTCTTCATCCGCCACATGGCTGGCAGCGTGGGACTGTTGCCCGCGTACGCAGACGCGCGCCGGGGCACGCTGACACAATGGCTGTGGGAGCAAACCCCAAAAAATTATGCTTGGCGTCTTTTTTTTTTTTTTTTTGTAAACACACAGCTTTAGAGACATTTAGACAACCTAGGAAAATGTCCGGACTGAGAGGTTTTAACTAAACTAATTCAGCTCCGTTATGATCATTCGTTGATGATCACTTTAATAGTCCAGTACCCCCCCCGACCCCTTGCCCCCTCTTCAGCCTTCAATTGATGATTTCTAAAATGTAGCCTGGAGGAATTAGAGACACGCGTTTTCATGATATGAATTATCAGCATGGTTGTTCATTATGCTGCCGTCAGCTCTTTTACTCAGCATATTTTACAGCCTCGTGGTACTGAAAGAGAGAATGGACTCAGCATTTCTGGTTTATCTAATCTGAATTTGGCCAGTTTCACTGCTGCGACATTCAACCATTTGAGTCTGTGTACGCTATATATGGGCCGAAGTATTGAGCCGTACTCGCCTTCGCCAAGTATGAATGCGTTTTTCAATGTCATGCTTAGAAACATGTCGGAACGCATCGTTTTGTGTTCCATTATGAGCTACAGTAAGCAAGGCCCAGGTAAAGGCAGGGCTGGATGAATTTGGTGTGGAAGAGGTCAGGGGTCAAGTTTACCCCCCATCAAACACCTTAAAAATGTTCTTCCCTATTTCCCTCCGCTGTCGGGTCGAACAGCCATACGACACAATGAGGTGAACCCCAACCCCTTTGCGGGGGAGAAGGACCGAGCCCCACCGCAATCAAATTGACAACGACTCATTCAATCCTATCAATCCTCCCAGTTACAATACATATTTGGCAACTTTTGTCATCAAGGGCAGTGTTAAAATGGTTCATAGTTGTCTGTTGACTCCATAAGATGGCGGCGAAGTAACAGTTATTGATTTGGTCTGAGAGCAAAAACAAAACAGCAAACAGGTGAATGGGACCCCCCATTGCCCGTCCCCAAGACACAAACAAACAAACAAATGAATAAATACATAAATGAGCATTTCAAGGGTGCTCTTGGGGGGCTAAACGGCACCATGCGCTTCCTAATCAGATATATGACAAAAATGCCATTTTAAATATGGACAAAAGATGTGCAAACAAGCAAAATATGTCCTCTAAATATTTCATTTTTTAATCAAATATTTCTCACTGCATGTCCAAAACATAGAGGGTATAACCACGTCATGTGATTTTGTATATTTTTTTTCCCAGGCCAAAGGACTCTCTTGCATAAAAATGATCATTCAGGGATGGGGGGGAAACCGTTTCACTTGCTGTGTACAGTGGGAAGACGGTTCCCAGGATACCGCTCAATAGACACAGAAAAGGAGACCGCGGAAGCACAATGAAATGTCTGAAGGTTGATTGGGCTCGCAACAGATTGGTGGCCTTGCGTCACTTAATCAGCGGTTAAAAATGACGACTGCTGTATCGAAACCACCCCTGGCACCGCGACTGAGTAGTTATCGTCTGCCCACGCGTGCCAGGGCGTGGGGGACGGCCTCCCTTGAACAGCGCCATTAAAAAGCAATTAAAAAGCTCGGGAGTTGGCTGAAAGTGAATACAAAAGCACATCAGCAGGCTCAGACAACGCAGCGCATGGCGATTCAGATTTCGCACGCTGAAGGAACGCAAAGTGTTGCTGTGTTTTCTGAAAAGATCAATTTTCTGTACGATCATGTTCAGAGCGAGTCAAAGCCATCCGATAGTAAGACCATGTTATATCGGACTGGCGTCCAGACAATTTGTGGGTCACCCGTGCCAGCTGCTTGCAAGTCAGCAATGCGAACCACTACACTGCCGAAGACCTGGGAGATCGGAAAAGAAAACACCTCCTGATTGAACATCCAACCCGCCTTGAGCTGTGCTCCGGCAGGTGGCGAAGAGGACAACGGTGACACGCCGAGGGAGGCGGCAGGCGCGTTAGTGGCAGAGGCGCTGGACTCTCTGCCCTGGCCTTCTGTCACCTGTGGCAGTGAGCGTAGCCGAAGGGGAGAGCAATCTCTCACCCTCTCTCCCCTGCAGCGTTCTGCAGGAAAAAGAAGCGGCACGGGGCGAGTGGGAGGCGACGAGTGGCCGGCTGCCTCTTGCTAAGAAATCACATGGGTCATTAAACCTTGACGGAAACTGTCCTTTGCTGTCTGCGCTTCTGTGGAGGGTGGGGGAGCAATGGCACAGAAAGCCAGGAATTTTTTTGCCATCCCCCCCCTCCTCCTGTCACCTTACGCTGCTTAGCAGCCGGCGCCAAGCAGCACCAGCATGGCCCCTTTTTTATTTTTATTTGTTTTTTTTTTAGCGTTTCATCAAATTTGCCTCCAAGTAGAACGGGGCTGCTTTTAAACAAACACATGGGTCAGTTCCCTGAGGTCTAACACTCTGCCAGCTCATTTCTCCTTCCTGACGGTTAGTGGAGATTAATTAATAATCGCGGCCATAAAGTGATCCGAAGCGCACAAGAGCCAAGGCATGAGAACCAAGTGTGTCACACGTGGATTATTTTTAGGCGACAGATTAGCTTGGTGGTCCAAGGTGAACTTGGGGGAAAAAAAACACAAAAAACGAGAGGCGAGATATTCAATTAATCTTAATCTTTAAATCAACCATTATCTTGAAATTGTGGGTAGCAAGTGTGCCTCACTAGTCTGAGGTTCGAGTTGAGAACATCTGACCTTCCTGTCTACGGGTTCTCAATGGATACCCTGGCTTCCAGACGCGCATGTTTGGTCGACTGAACGGTCTAAATCACAGGTATCAAAGTCAAGGCCCGGGGGCCAGATCTGGCCCGCCACATCATTTTATGTGGCCCACAAAAGCAATGTCAACTCCTATGATGTTTGCTAAAGTCTGAACCAAAATTTCAAATTGTCATATACAGACGCTCCCCAGGTTACGAACGAGTTACGTTCCGGACGATTGTTCATAAGGGGAATTCGTTCGTAAGTTGCTTCAGTGCTATATTTTGTCTGGAATGTATGTTTAAGGCTTATATTGACATCCATATAACGGGGAGAGAGCTTTTCGTCGCGTTCTTCAGGGCTAGAGGGTTAGCTGCCCGCTAAACTAGCAGCGGCTTCAGCGGGGAGAGTAGACGATCGTCGCCGACGCGCGCCGGACGCCCCGCCCGTTCCACCGTCACGCGCCGCCCCACGCCTCTCGCGGCCGCCGAACGCCGCCGCCGCCGTCCCTCCGCCGTCCTCCTCCGCCCGCTCGGCACTCGGAAAAAGGTGCGCAATACAAAATCTAACTTTTTTTTTTTCCGACAGACCTGTGAAAATGTTCGTATGTACCGTTTGTTCATAACTTGGATGTTCGTAACTCGGGGAGTGTCTGTATAATGTAATAATTACAATGTTTGAACAATCCATTATTCTTGACTTCTGATGTCTAAACTAGTTATCTATTTGTTGTTCGCTGTGTATGTAATATGTGCAGGTGGTTAAACATTGATATGGTTTCACAAAATTCACAGTCATAAAGGCCCTCCAAGGGAAACCGCAACTACAAATTGGCCCGCGACAAAAATGAGTTTGACACCCCTGGTCCAAATAGTCCATGGATGGATGGATGGGGCAATGGATGCAGTGCACAATTTGATAGAAATTTTGAGGCAAATTCCACTGGAATGTCAGTCAGCGCTGGACGTACGGTTGCTTTCCTACTGCACACAGCTCGGCGGCGCTCTTCTTGCCTCGGTTTGGCAACAGTATCATGGGAGACTGCAAAAAAAAAAAAATGTGCCAAACGGATTCTATCAGTGAAAACAGGGCACGCCAACAAAGAGAACGACGATATTCTCTATTTATGTCTGAGCGGGGGACGTACCATGCAGTGGAAAAAAGTGCATTGGTGAACAAGAGCCGTTTGAAGACATTTTTAATGACGACCAAGGGGATTCAAATGTGTTCATGCTTTTCATTTACTACGGATAATACCAGAACATCCCTCCACTGATGTTCCATTTATATAGATACCGCAGCCATCACCATTCCGCAAACACGCTGCATGGTTTATCATCCTGGAACTGTACTTCTTGCTCGAAATGTGACTACAGGCAGTTTTACCTTCCTTGTCACAAAGAAAGGTGGTGGCAAAGGAAAGTAAAAACATTCCCATCATCCCTCCTCTGTGTTATTGTTGCCCATTTCCAGAGGCGACTCTTGAGGAGAGTCAATTTTATAGATGACTGCCGTCCATCAATGGTCATACCAAACAATCAGCCAGGAAAGACAAGAAGAACAAAAAACGAGGGGGGGGGGGGATCATATAGAAGGAAGGAAATATACGTGCAGTAGTAGCAAAAGTAGAAGCATCCGTCAGTCTGGCAGTTTCCTTTGCTCTGTCAGTGGCTAATAGGAAGGCTGTCCGTTACAAATTGCCCCGTGATTCAGTCGGGATGACACTCGACTGAGGAAATCAGAGAATGGGCCTGAAGAGGCGTGCAGTGATGGGAGGCAAAGCGACTTCACTCGACCCAGGTCGGAGGTTTGTCAGGGTGACAATCGAGACTTTAAAGACGCCGGTGAAGCCAATCGTCAAGTCGCTCAGCTGTCCGCTGGCATGGCATGCGTCTACACTACACTACACTGGGCGTCGTGTAAATCCGTGCGCTGTTTGACGTGGTCCAGCCTGAAGCCAAACGTTTAAAACTAGCTGAGTGAAACTGTGTGTTAATGTTGCATGACGATAGTTGGTACATTATCTGGAGTCCAATCCAGCAAAAAAGCTGAAAAACGAGTAGGGCTGTATGAATCGGTTCACCTCTATAACTATTTTATTGTGGTTCTATGATGAACGAGCACATTAGACTGAGAGCACAGCTGCAACCAAGTCGAGACTGCGGAGTGTATTGTATAGCTGTAGCATGAGAGCACAGGTATTTGTATTGACGACTGTAATGCTCTGCTTTTCCCAAAAAGAGCTCATCAGGTGAACAAGATCCAAAACTCTGTAGCGCGAGTCCCGATAAAGGCCAGAAGGCGGGCCCACATTATTTTGGGGCAAAACCGGTTTTAGAATCACTGCATTGGCTCCCCGTGTGTTTCAGGACGATTTTTAAGACTCTTTTTAGGGCTGAGGACCAAAATTCAGATCATGGTATCAATCGCATCCCTTCACGGCAACAGTATAGATCATGATGTACAGTTAAAAATTAAGAATACAAAATTTTAAGCAAGAATTAAAAAAAATACGTTTATTAAATTAATCATTTCTAAATACAATCGCTGAATTGTATACTCCATTATCCATCCATCCACCCATTTTCCGAAGCGCTTGATCCTCACTAGGGTCGCGGGGGGTGCTGGAGCCTATCCCAGCCGTCTTCGGGCAGTAGGCGGGGACACCCTGAATCGGTTGCCAGCCAATCAAAAAGCTAAAATGATCAAATAAATAGGGTGTGTGATCCGGATACTTTGGAATATTTGCAAAGATATCATTTACTCAGAGTTGTTCAATAAGATCAGTGATAGAAATCGTTATATTTTTAAGAATAACCCAAAAATATATACACTCAAAAAATAATAAATGCACGTTAAATTCAAAGGCTGAATTTCAAAGGCTATCCACAATCAACGCACAAAGCTGATTTTCTCCTTCAGAATTCTGAATGGGGCCAATGTGACTCAAATGACGTGACACGGGTCTCTTCGTGAGGACACCACATGACTGATTATTTTAATTAAAGTTGGCCTGTGACACTCACTTAACCAATCAAGCAAGCCAACTAGGAACAAGCACGTGAATCTCAGGAATGGAAAAGTTATAACATAAAACTGTCCCTGAATTATCGGCACGTGACATTTTAGAATCACTCCTTGTTATTCATATTCAGCCTTAAACCCGAAAAGATCAAATTCTGACAGCGTGACCAACAGTTGGGGATGATTGTGATGATATGATGTTGTATCCATTAATCAGTGTCCTGGACAACAATTCACTGAAGGCATTCCGCATCTCTTCTAATTCAAACATTTCCAAGGAACTGCAATTTCGAGCTCCTCAGAATGCTATTCTGTAATTTAGAAACCAAGTATTACGAAGTCCTGCCAACAAAGTTCTATGTTTAACAGTGAAATGAAAGAGTTGGTGAGGGGTCTTCTGAATGTGTGTTCAGCTTTGGACATCCTTTGACTGTACAAGTGGGACAAAATTGTTAGTACCCTTCCATGAAAGCAGAGATGTCAAACTCAAGACCCGAGGGCCAGATCCGACCCGCCACATCACTTTATATGGCCCGCGAAAGCAATTCATGTGTGTCAACTAAAGGCGCGTTCCCACGTTGCAATTTGTGGCATAAGTTTTGTGGCATGCAACACATTGCAACGTGTGAACCCCAAAGTTGGACAGACTTTTGTGGCATACAACGTGTTGTATGCGTGTTGCATGAAATAGGACTTGTTCTATTTTCTTGCAATGTGTGGCATGAACCCGACCAATCAGAACGCGTTGGGCTATCACGTGACAAAAACATCGCGTCGTAACACGGAACGCGGGAAGTATAATGGCGTCGAAACAGAAATTTAAAAATCGAGCTCTCCGGGCGACACGAAAGGTTTATTCATTATTACCATTCGTGATGATTGCTTGTGGAACGCCGGAGCCAGTTCTACTCAAGGAGGGAACACCGACAAGCTGCCTACACGAGCATATCGGAGTTGATGGGCGACTGCATGACGGGTATGGATGGCGATCGAGGCAGCGTCTTCGATTATTATGTCGACAATAATATCATAATTACTTATTGTCGAATATTGTAGGGTGGTTGGAGTGAGAAAGATTACCGAATTTCATTTATTCTGCGACTATTTTGCCAAATTAATGAGCACAACAAAAGTTCAAAATTGGTGCGATCCATTCAAGGAAATTTCTGAAATTATCGGGTCCTCGCCGCCAACTCCTGCATTAGAGCGTTGTAGCGCCGAGTTCTTTCCGTCTCCGATCCACGGTCGTACCCAAAACGACCGCTTGGGTTTTGCTCCTCTAGCTCGGCTAGTAGACCGATAGCTGCCAGTTCGAGGAGATCATCGTCGCTGTCGTATTGACAATTAGCCGCCATAGTCGCAGAACGAAATAACGTTAAACGCGCATTCGGAAAAATATTCCCGCCAGATTTGAAATTGTTTGCAACACATTGCAACGTGGGAACACATTCGGTTTGCAACATCATATTTGCAATTTGTCTTATGCAACACGTTGTATAAGACAAATTGCAACGTGGGAACGCGCCTTAACATGATCCTTCCTCAAATCTGCACCAAAATGTCAAATTGTCATGTGTAATAAATAACGTTGAGATTCTGCAATAATTTTGTTCCCCTGTTTACACTCACTTCAGCAATAATTCAACAAACTATGATACGATCCATTTTCATTCATATAGCGCTTTCACAACAGCTGCTACTCTAATAAGTTGACATGTCTGATTTAAAAACTGCTAATTTGTAGCGAACAAGTAATGCGTTGAGACAATTTAACACTTTTGTGGGTTCACTCTCGAAACGGCCCTCTGAGGGAAGACGTAACTCCAAAGTGGCACGTGAAAAAAAATGAGTTTCACATCCCCGCATTAAAGAAACAAAACCTCAAAATAACTTGAAAATGACCATTTTCTATCTTCAAAGTGGCAAATCCTGATGTGCATGGTCATCGCTGAGTTAGGCCAAGACGAGGACTTCGCCAGTTAGAAATTATGCACGGTTGCCAGACATAAACAAAAGGAGCAACTGGTCATGCTAAGGGTTTGTTATAACGTTTCTCACAAATCATTCACCACAATTAAAACGACAATCGCAATGTAGTTAACAGAAATGCAACGCTTACATTTTCTTATTATTATGTGTGTGTGATGTGCCATATTGGTCATCTCAAGTACACCATAAACGAGAAAAGCCTAAAGTAAATAGTCGCTGATTTTCCTCATCATATTGAGAGTCACTAACATTTAAAAAAATGGCTAAGATGTTGAAAATTGTTATGCCTGTACCCAATTATAAGCTTTGTGTCCTACAATCACCCCCAGGATGCATTTTCTCTGGCACACACAACCGTATCACTTATTTTACTATCAACACCTTTAGTTAATATTTACTGACTACCCTTGGGTGTTTTTCACGTTCTATCTGCACTTTGGAACCTTTATTGAGGCTAAAGACTAAACATTGATAAACCCTTGTATGGTAGTTGACCTGATGTGGGTTTAAAATAAAATTGCTCATAGTTAAATGTTGTCCTCACCGAGATAGTTTAAAAAAAAAAGATGAAAAAAAAACGAATCAAAACTATAACTATTCGCTGTGATGCGATATTCCATTCAAACGGGCACACTCGTAACAGTCAGTGTCGCTCATGATGAAATTGAGCAGTGGCTGTTGCATCATTACTGCGGCCATACTGATATAATACACACACGCTGGCTAGCTTGGCGCTCCCAATGAGCCCTAATCACAAGTGCACAGCGGAAAGAAAAACACTACATATTTCAATAAATTAATAAAATGTAACATCATACCCATGGAAAAAAAAAAAGCCGGTGTTTAACAATCACCTCGTTACGAGACCGGCGGAGAGCAGCTTGTGATTAAGCTAGCGAGCGATGTGACAACTAAATAATACAAATTCATGCAAAAAAAAACTGAATGAAAACACTTTCTTATTGAACCACTCACCCGGGCCAGTTGTCTCACGGCGAAGGACAGCATGTTTCCAGTTTACCAGGCCGGTTCGGAGGAGAAGCAATTCAACCTGCAGCCACACTGCTGTCACACACCCCGAGAGAGGGCTGATCAAGTTGCTAGCAACAGCTAGTGACGCGAACGTGCCCGCAAAAGGCATGATGGGAAATGTAGTCCGTAGAGGATGAAAATCCACACCCGAGCCACAGGAACGTCAAACTTGAATTACTATGCTACACATTCATTTATGCGTCCTAAAGCAACATCTACACACGCGCACGCTAGATGATGTATCGTTTCATTTTTTTTTTATTTAAAAAGAAATTCAGAGTTTTCATCTACTCGCCAATGCGCGACCAATACTTTTGCTGACTCATAATTTTTCATTATCATTTGAATCGTTTATGTTGACGACAAACTTCTGCTCCACACTTAAGCCCTTTCATCACACATTCACTGAAAATGATCTAAATAATTACTTTGCAAGTCGATGTTTCAGCAAATACATCCACGATTTGTACATGGGTTGAAAAATACATTTGTGATTTCCACTTATTAATAGCTTAAGGAGAAACGATTGATGAATACTTCTCTGTTGTGTTCAAAATGGTTGAGTGCATTCAACTTTATTCAGTCAGCTCTTGCAATCTTTTATCCTTCTGTCCCTGAAGAAATGCATTTGTCATCCAGAAAATAATAGATTAAAGAGGACATATAATGAGTGTTGAGTTTTTATTGTTTCTACAAATAGTTGGGTCTGGGGAATGCCTGTCCACCAATCAAGTGTGAAATTAAATAAGAACAAGCACAGTAAATCTTTGTCTATTTCAAAAAGTGTGTGTGTGTGTGTGTGTGTGTGTGTGTGTGTGTGTGTGTGAACAAGCCGTTCTGCACTTCCACTCAATGTTACGTAAGAGTGGGTTTAGTTATGTGATCAGTTGGGCTTGGATGGGTTGGGAAGATCCAAAATCACTTTCAAGCAACAGTTGGAAGTGAAACATTGTCATAAGAACACACACCAAGCAGAAAGCCCACATGACGTGACTGCTATCATTTCAAAGCCAAAAGGTAAGCAGAGCTGCAGCATATTTTTTTGAGATGCAGAGATTTGTGTTTTGATAAGCGGCACATACGTGATTGCTCGGTGAAATTGTTGGGGGCTACTGTGTTTGGTGATGCGCTCATGCGCCACATACACACATCAGACTGCATGAAATGCTGCCGTCACCAGTTAAAATGTGTTAATTGTGTTTGTTACACTCTGGGCTTTGCTATTGCAAGCAGCTACCACTGCAGTCTCAATGTTTCCACTCCGCCTTGAGTTGTCACGGTAAAGAAAGCCAGCCTTACCACTAATGCAATGGTGTGTATGGGTCGGGATGAAGGCCAGCCCCCACAAATTGTTAATTTCAGAAAGACAGTTAAGAAATAGGGTGTGTTAAGTCAAGCGTTTTATAATTCTTCATCATGTGGGAATATTGATGAAAGCATACAAAATATTAAATGCATGGGATTATTCGTAAATTGTGAGATATGACCTTGAAATTGCCTAAAATATCGAATGCTGTACTGTAATGTGAACGCAGACAGACGAGACCTTGAAGTATGGGGTGCCCGAGTCCGGTCTTCGGGAGCCCCCTCGCCAGCCGATTTTAGATGTCTCCCTGCTCCTGATTCAAATGATCAGCAGATCAGCAAACTCCGAGAAGTCGCATAACTGTCCTAATCGTTTGAATTAAGTGTGATGGAAGAGGGAGGCATCTAAAACAAGCCGGATGAGGGCACTTGAGGACCAGTACGGATTTGGGCATCACTGCTCGAAGGGGAACTTTACTGTACTTGCTCTGTGGTCTCTGGAACTTGTCTGTGAGGTTGTCAATGGCAGGGTTTAAGGAGACAGATGCATACACAGTTTGTTGAAATGAAAAGAGTGTGCCTAGCAAACAGCTGAATAGTCAATGCTAACACGAAGATAAACGAAAATGAGTCAGTGATTATGAAAGACAAACTATGTGGCAGACGGCAGCTTTTTGCAGTAGGTTTCATTAAATCAGAGATGAAATCTGGTTGCTTTTGCTTTTAATTTAGCATGAGATCATGTGGTGAACAGATAAAAAGGCATTTGCAATCACACCATTGTCTCCACAATCAAATCGCATCGTGGACATAAAATGAGCGGAAAGCGCCTGGATGTTTGTTGCACGCAGCAAACAAAAGAAGCACTGTATAGGCTTTCGCATTACTCAGTCGAGCGGAGCCATTTTCTCTCCATTTACAGTCCACACAGGGTGTAATGGAAATGTATATCAAATAAAACCATCGTCTTGTCTCTCCAAAGAAGTCCAAAGTTGTCATTTTTCAAATGCTAAGGGCTTTCTTGTTCAAATTCCAGGCAAAACAAACTTTCCTTCAATGTGCTTCAGAAAATTGAAAGGCCATATCTTCACACGAAGCTTGCCGCGCATATTCGTAATCGTAATGAAACGTTAACTTAATTCGTAAGGCTGTCCTTGCCCCGATAATCGGAGTATGGGCCACGGCTTGTAAATTGTGCTTGCGGGCATTGAAAAAAAAGAATCCACTTTGCAAACGGCAGACAGTTTAAAATATTTTAATGTGCTTCTTTTTTTTTTTTTTCATACAGCATATTGTATGCATACCCAGCATAGCATTTGTCATACATATAACTCTCTTATAACCAGAGGAGAGAAATGTGGGGCACAGGGGATAATTAACAGTCAGTCTATCAAATAACACTATAGCGACCATAGAGTGACTCACAACAGTGAGTACACCCCTCACATTTTTGCAAATATGAGGTGCCAGATTTAACTTTGAGAGCGTATGTGAGAAATTCCAGCAAACTTAACACAACTGCTCTCCATTCACATTTGGAACCTTATAACGCTAGTGGATTACAAGACAACAGGGGGGGAAAATAGCTGATCGGGCCCAATTTGGACATTTTCACATACAGGTGTACTCACTTTAGTCGCAAGCTGTTTAGACAATGATAGCTGTGCTTTGAGGTATTTTGAGGGGACAGTCAATTTACACACTGTTATACAAGGTGTGCACTGACTACTTTACATTGTAGTGTAATAGATTCAGTGTGGTCCCATGAAAAGATATGATACAATATTTCCAAAAAATGTGAGGCGTGTACTCACTTTTGTGAGATGCTGTACGATTGGTGAACGCTGCCTCCGAGGTTCGCTTTGTTCTCAGGAGGGCGTACTGTTTTTCAAAAAGTAATAACACAGAGAAACAATGATCTAAAAACAATAAGGGTGCTGAGGATGGGATCAATATTTACAGAAAGAATTGCAAAAACAGAAAGGTACCAAAGTTCCAGCGAGGTCGGTGGGAAAATGACTCGGCCTTGGCAACTATGACTTTAATGATACAGTGGTACCTTGACTCCAGAATGTATTTGTTTATTTATTTATTTAGGTCAAGCTCTTAACCTAATCTACTTTTATGTCAAATCAATGTTCCCCATAGAAGAGACATGAAGTGCCCGTAATCCGTTCCAGCCGCGAGACAACTCAGGCTGTATTGTCAATTATGACCATAAAAAAACGTAATAAAAGACAAAATAAAGAGATGAACTGTTTAATATAATGTATAATTAAGCCGAAGGTCTCACACCTTCACCGTCGTGTCCGTGTGCTGTGTGACTCTAGCTCCGTTTGGCCATTTACCGCGATATCAGTTCAGTCCGAGCATACTTCATTACAAGGATTTTCAATTTGTATTTATTTCATTGTTTGTCTTGTCGACTAAACGTCTGAAAGTGGCCATGGAAAAAAAATACAAATCAATCAATGGCTCCTAACATAAGTTGAGGCCCCTTTACTCAAGGTACCACCGTACCACTGTAATTGATTCAAATCCACAATTCACAGCAGTGTAGAGGCAAGAAACTGTCCCCTTGCTCCATATCGCATAATCAATATGACTATCGTTTCCATCATTGTCTTCATCACCGCTGTCTCCGTTTGGCTTATCCAAGGTAAGGGTGCTCACTTTGGAAGTTGTAGTCCGGACACACCTTCTGAACCAGCTTGTAGTCGATGCTGAAGAAGGAGATGAAGATGCAGATGACTTTGAAGGGCTTGGCGCACAGCCAGGCGGCGTGGGACTGGGTGTGCTCCGTGAAGCACGTCTGAGACGGGTCATACAGGCAGGGCTTGGGCTTCTTGGATCTGTTGGTTTGCTCGTACTCCACCCGGCAGTTGAATGTCTTCACCTCTTTGGGGTCGATGGTGGTTTGCTGGGACTCGTGGATCTGTAGCTCCCGTTGGGTGTGGGGGTGCAAGAACTGTTGTTGCTGCTGGAGGACCTCAAACTCCACCACTTTGGTCGGTGGCACGATGCTGACCGACACGTTCCCGAGACTGGAGGAATTGTGGCGGAAGTAAACCGTGAAGGTCCCGTTGATGTGGTCCACGATCTTCCCCGTCACAAGCAAACTGAACTTGAGCGTCTTGACGTTGAAGTAGAAATCTCCCCAGCCGAAGATCTTCTTGGTCTTCATGGCTGTCTTCAGCGAGGGCTTACGCTTGGAGCGGTAGCCTGTATGGTCTGGAGGCAGCGACTGGTTACGGGCTGCGTCGTACGGGTTAAAGAAACTGTAGGTGGGGGGCTTGGCTTTCAAGGGCGTCTGGTCGAAGGAGGTGGAGAAAATTCGGGTTTGGTATGGCGGCTTAACCGCTCCTCCCGGTTGTCCGCCATCTGTGCCTCCACCCATACCGTACGGTAGAGTCTTCATTGCCGAGCCCACCGGGCCCAGGTCTGATAAGTCCACTCTCTTCTCCAACCCTTGGACCTGGAGGTGGAAGAAACAACACATTAGTTTCACATGCTTAAATGCGCCTCCATCCATTTTGTACCTGTTCGGGGTCACGGTGAAAGCAAGAATTGACTCTATCTCACCGAACTACTCCCTGCATTGGTCCCGAGTTACTCGCAGCACCTTTCACACTGTATTCTAGGTACACTAACGCATCAAATGTGTAATCGTACAGGATTTATTCGCCTGTGCCTTTCAGGCAGAACAGAAACGTGACGGTGTGTCGAAAGTCTCCTTTCACACAACTGATGCAGGTTGCCTTATGAATCAATAATACACAGCACGACAGTGATTGCTTCCAACGCAAAGAGACCTGGACAGTGAGTCCCGTATGTGAAACTTGAATCCACATCTGTCTCACCGTGACGTGAAACGGAAAATGGCAAATTCACAGGATAACTTCAGACCTCGTGTATCACAACACCGTCTGTGACTCGGCTCAAACGGGAAGTTGTTAAATTGATTTCTCTCTACCACGTTAAGTATAGACGCACGATTTGGATGCTCATACCAATTTTAACTGAGCACGGGAAGGATTGAGATCCTCCCACCCCGTTTAAACGATTGGTCATACATGTTACCCAAAGTCCACCAAGCAAACGTAGTCAAATGCTGTTCTTAATTCATATTGCTCTTCATTACTCTTTTTGTTAAGTGTTGTTTTTAATTAAATAGAGGGTGTCCTCAGGTCAAGATGAACTTACGTTCCCACTGCTGTAACTTGAATTTGTACCAAGGCACCAAATCCAATCACTTACCTACGCCGAATCAGTAGTGAAGTTTTAATTACATGAAATGACAAATCTAGGTCGTGACAATAAAATGAAAAACCGCAAGTATGATGGGAACTGATCTTTTAACTGAAAGGACCTTCTTTTGCCACAGGACCACACGTTTTTTTTCACGCTGCTGTGCAAACTAGTTTTCATTTCTCATCAATCATAACCTCAACACGTCATACGGTATGTCGGTACCATTTTACACCTCCTACAAACTGTGAGCGGTCAAGTCATCGGTCGCCGTGCACAGTGTGAACGCTTGCATTGTTGGCAATGACTTTTGCTGCAGTGCACTGAGTCGGAATTTGAAAACACTTCTAAAATCGTGGTGGAGCTTAAAAACAGGACCGACAGTAGTTGTGCAGACACTCGGCCTCTGCTGGAACCTTCAAACTAAATCCAGTTCATAATTGGTCTCCTGACCCACAGTGTCCATAATTAAAATCCAGTTCAACCAAATAGCCCACATATTTAGTCACAAGATGATTCCGATGCTAAATGCAGCCACACTTAAAGGCATCCAATGTGTTCGATGTCTGTGCTATCATCTCTCCAAATTCGAGAAAACATCTATTTTTGTAGACACAGTTTTGAATATTGCTGCTCCGGAGAGCCAGACAAGACACGCGTATGAGACAATAGACGCACGTCTGTTTGTTTGATTGTTTAGACAGCTTTCTGCCTTTAATCCACTGCCTTTGCTGCTGATTCTCAGGTGTGATTGACGACACATCTCCTTCAACTTTCTTTTACGTCTCATCAGTCACATCGCACATTTGCTGCCAACCGTATGCGCGCATGTGAACTCTCACATATAGACACACACACACATGAAATTCACTCAAGAATGGAAACAACTTTCCTGATGCAAAAGCATCAGTAGATGGCAACAACGTATCATTTTAGATCAGCCCAGTTTGTAAATTCACAGGGACAAACGGCTACAATTTGCTCAACCCACCTATGTTCTATTGCTGATTATAAAAGAACGGGATGGGGCATGTTCATACTTCCGCCGCAGCCGGAATTGAATCCTCTGCACTGTGAGGTGGGCAAGCTAACCAGTCGACCACTGTGCCGCTTTGTAATTTGACATTTTTTTTTAAAAAGTGCATTTCAGAGGGGTGGGGGCAGGAAAATTTGATTTTTGTAATGCAGTTATAAGGCATATTAAACCAGTGCACGGGGATTAGAGGAGACCAGCGTAATCACTCTATACAATATACTGCGGGTCTTGAAAAAGTCAGTGTATGAATGACCAAATCCGACACCTCGGGATTATAATTCAAGAAAATCTTTTGATTTCTGACAATTGGGCCTTTGCTGATTTGATCAGATGGTTGTAAAAATTCACACATTTCAAAATGTGAGGGACCCTGCACACGAGGGGTGTGCATTCTCAGCACCAAAATGTAGATGTATATGCACACGCAGTAGAGCCTCTGAAACTCATACTAACAAACCAGACAAATTTAGCTACCCACCAACATACAATGTGAGTCAGTGGAGAGGTATCACGTCAACACACTTCCTTGACACGTTCCTGCTTCGTCATGTGTTTGAGTGGCATTTATGAGAAGAGCAAAAAGATGAGTCTTTCAGTGAATAGCTGGGCTCCACAGACACAAAATGAACAGGTGAATTTATGAATACCGAACTGCAATTAAGTGGGTGTACACTGTACACTGCTTTAGCTGTCAATGCTTGAAAACCCCCAACAATCCAATAATACTAATTTTGAATGTATTTACAAGTGGATAAAAACAATGGAACAATGAAAACAATGTTTTCAAACTCATCCATTATCCCTTCCTCATGCATGTACTGCCATCTTCGCTCGAGGCTGAAGTGACAGGTCCACGGCGTAGCTCATCCATCACTGAATCTAATAACAACTCCACTTTGCCATTAGCAGAGGCAACAGTGCATCACTCCGACCGGCTAATGCATTCAGTCATTCAATTAACGTATCTATTTCTGCTGGCCATTCATTAACACGAGGCGATTTCTGCGCAGATTGATTGATGCTAGCGATAAGTGACGGTGAAATAAGTGAATGCTTATTGACCACTGGAAGAGCGAGTTACCACAAAATAAATGCCAGATGTTGATGAACGACTCATGACAGGGATAATGACCCAATGAAGATTTTCGACATAGCCTGCTACCACCTTTCATGCCATGACAGGAGGCCTGTGCATCATTTCTGGGATGTTTGTGAAGGGGAGAATAAGCTACGTAAATCTGCGCAAGCACAATGGGCTGGCTTTTTGAGAACGCACCATCAGCAGCGCTGCTATGACTTAACACTGTGCTATTCAATCTGTCAGGCAAACACTCTGCCGGTGCAGACCTGATCATTCCTCAGGGCTGGAGGTGGTAAAAATACTCTGTACTTAAGTAGAAGTACCACTAGTTGGTTAAGGCCAGCAAAGCCGTTCCTGCTGGCCTAAACATTATCAGAAGCACTCACGTACATTAACAACCTTCATTTTAATCTCGTTAGCCTAAGAGTATAAGTGCCCTAGGCCATGGGCATTTTTAACTTTGTATTACAAAATCATCCCAAAATTACCAATGTAGTTGGTCGATGACATTTTATTCATTTATTCCCTGCGGTCTATTTTTTTCTTATTTCATAACATTTGTACTTCCAGTAATGTATGTAGACTTTGATTTTTTTGTTTTTAATATTATTTGTTTTTTTTGCCCAATCAGATTGCAGCCTTTATGTGTTGCCATGTCAATCTACTGTTTGCTCAACCAATCAGATTTCAAAGTTGTCTGTCACAGATCCAGGTGGGGGCAACAAGCTGTAAAAAAAATAAATAAATAAGTAAAAAGACTCAAGTAAACTATACATTCCTAAAAAAATCGATGTACTAGTGCTCCCGGCACACTTGCATCATCATCACAACCCTTGACTATCACCAACGGGAATGTGACAAGCTTGGAACCATAAACCTGACTGCACCTGAATCTTGATGGGAAAAGATATTCTGAAGGGGGAAAAAGTAAGCAGGCAGCAACTTCATACACAAAATTATAATGACAAGACGTCTTCAGTGACTTAAAATGCCAACAGGAGGCAATGAACAGATGGAGCTTACTGGCAAGTACAAAAAAAACCCCCGCTTGTTCTTGACAGTAAATCAATTTAAACGCTGAGAATTTCAAAGAAAAATATCAGCCATTTTCTCTGGACGTTAAAATCTATACACGATGGACTTTTTTTTTGGGGGGGGGGGGGCAAAATCGGATGTTTGCAATATAAGGTCACACCAGGTTGATGGATCCTCTGTTTAGTTTGTGACAAGTGAGAGGAAACTTTTGGAGCTGATGGAAAATCGTTGCGTGCACATTTAAACACACCGAGTTATGTCATATTATACTGTACAGTTATATTATTCTTCAATTTGTTCAAATGTGATCTAATTGAAATGTGGCTGTGGCATTGCCACCAAGCCGTAGCAACACAGCATACGTGGGTTTTACAAAATACAAAATAGACAATAATATTCATAATGTCATATGTACCCGTGTCTAGAAAGGAAAGCGTGGAGAGTCCCCGTTGCCGAATTGCATGGGCGCAGTGAGGAAATGGGGCCATCGACCAACAGCCAACAGCCAACACAACATCGCACTTTATTCTTTCCTATTTCCTCGAATTTGTGGCCATTCACTACATCTTTAATAAACGCGTCATATTTTTGTGGGTCAGTTAAAAAAAAACAAAAAAAACATACATTACAGTAAAGTGTTTGTGGAGCCTCAAAACCCAATGCAGGGTGTTAAGTTTCAACATCTGTTTCGGTCGGCTATTAAACAATCATAGAATTGGAAAATGACAAACTGTCACGTATAAGAACGAGGTCCGAGGAATGGCGCTTTTGTGGCCGTTCGGGGACCGCCGCCAATGCAACCTCGCGCATGTCACCACATCATCACGCTTCCTGGCAGTAATGAATGAGCCACATGTTTTCCAGAACGCTTTGGGATATTGGAACTGAAGATGGAATACGCATGGTGGAGGACCTATACATATGCATGATCATGGCAACTCAATAAGAGAACAATCATAGAGCGCACAATCAAATTACAGAGCTTGTGAGACAGGCGGAGATGGTGGGGAAAATGTTATTAGTCCATAAGTGGGATGAGCCGAGGAGCTTGTGTACATTTCCTCGGAATGGGGGGGGGGGGCATTAATCATCTTTAACTTCATTTGGAGGTTCATCTGAGCAAAAAGGCATCGGCGGAGAATCCTATACGTTGCCGGGGTGAGGATATCGAAAAATGAAATGTAAGGATTTTGCTGCGGATGAAAATCAGAAAGGTGAAAACACAGTGAAGGGCCAATTTGAAGCTCAGTCTAGCTCCGTCCAGGCTCAAAGTGTGGCCTAACCGTATGCAGGGGTGGGCCACACCAAGTGTTGGTATTTGCGCAGGTGCGTGGAGCTTGTCGGCGTTAGAAATGGCCCATTTGTGCCGTTGTGGGCATGAGCGGAGCCGAGTTGATGTGCAGCCAATTGAAGTGGCTCCCTTTCATTCTCTTGAAAAGCGCATTGATCATCCTTGATATGACGGAAGGAGTCACTGATTTTCTGGAGTCCAAGAGCTGATCTAAGCCCACAAATTACTTTTGGAAGGAACTGCAAGCACATCTCCACAGGCAGATGATATTGGCCAGGTTAATCGCAAACCTTGTCGCTCTAACCTTATTCACTGCTTAAAGGATTATAACTACTGCAACTTCAATGTAAATTGTGTTTATGGGCTTTTGCATCGTGCGTTGAAATTACCATGGTGGACATTCATCACTAATGTGGTTTGGTTCAACACACATTGTGGAGTTATCCCTATGTTGAAACACACACTGGGGATTTCGAGAGACCGCTTCAAGCGGGTCTCCATTTGTTCAGGAATAGTTCATGATATGCTGACTGTTGTGAAATTACCCACTTTCATTTCGCGTTAATAAGTCAAAATCTTGACTCGAAACTCAGGAAGAACATACTCAGCGAGGGCTTGTTTCTTCCAAAGGTCAGGTTAGTCAGTTGAGATACCACTATATCCCGAATTCAACAGAAATCCTTCTCCGCCTTCTCCAAAAAGGACGCCACAATTGTTCTTCTGCAAGGAAAAGTTCCGACTCAGAAATAGCGAGCAGACATGACAGCTAGCGTGTTGAGAAGTGCACGCATTCGTGCGGGTGGGCGGAGGGCTCGACGCTATTATTAAATAGGAAAAGGTCAGATTGAGCTTCGGAATTGACTGCTGAAAGCTGATATATGCCCACAATTAAGATCTCTTTTCATCATTAAGGAAGTGCGGGATCAATGTCTGCGCCGTGCAGGTATCGGTTTGCGCTTTTACGCCCGCGCTCATCAGTAACTCCCGAACCTTCCCCGACCCCAGGAGGACGGAAGACAAGATGAGAGCTGCCTGTCTGCGAGCACTTTTTTGCCACGCTTGTTCTTTTGTTTAATTGGACTTTTATCGGCGACAATCAATTCATTTCCATCGCCGCTCCTGGCCGCATCGATCCGCTGTCACAGGGAAGAGTCAAAATGAAGAGTTCTAGTCCCACCACGGGTTCTCATTTTACCCCCAAGCCCAAGTGAGATGCCCCGTGATTTGCCTCAGAGACCCCAGGTGGGGATGGGCGGAACTTTTGATGAAAATGGTGCCCTGTGATTGGCTGGCGACCAGTTCAGGGTGTAGCCTGCCTGCTGCCCGAAGACAGCTGGGATAGGCCCCACATACATAATATGAGCACATAAAAAATGGGCACACGTAAACCATCTCCGTCCCACCTCCTCACTCATCGAATAGCTTTTTAGCAATGTTGTGCTTCATCCGTTTTGGGAAGAACCGTCTCTTCTTTTCTGCCTGACCCTTCAAAGTAAGCAACTTCTGCTTGCCAAGTAGAGGCCTCTTTGGAAATTCCCAGTCAATGTTCGCGCAGAATGAATTGAAGTGCCGCTGAAGATTTGAAGCCTTTGAAATGCTCGAATGATGCCTTACATATAAGGCAGAATGGACTGCCTTTAACGTTCAACAAACAGTTTCATATTTGTTCAGGGTTTTTTTTTTTTGGCCGTGCATTTTTCCCTACTCGTTTGAGAGCGAGCTTGGTAGGCCAACACTACTCAACCATTTTTCCTTTCAAGTCATTTGCATCAAAGCATGCACGGGAAACATATGAACCTTGTACCTCGCTTGAGGAATGTCATCCATCCCACTGCTGCATTCAAATTTGCTATTAATACACTGGACTTGCTGAGTGTGAAAGGTCCGTGCAACAGCGTGGCCATATTTGGAAGTACAGCACTGACATAACAGGCTAGCAGGAAGTCAAAAGTGAGGCTCTTCCCACTGGTTTGGACAAGGTGTCGACTGTACCGTGACAAAATATATCTTTCATTCTTGCAAAAGAAAGTCTTGTCTTTTCTCATTTTAAGAAGGAGGAAGTGGAGGACACAAGATGTATCTTATATTGTTGAGTCCGCTTTCTGGCAAAAGGACTAGGCAGCGCTAGAGAAACATCCATTCATCCATTTCCTGATCCTCTTTATCCTCACAAGGGTCGCGGAGGTGCTGGTGCCTATCCCACCCGTCTTCAGGGGGACGCCCTGAACTGGTTGCCAGCCATTCGCACGGCACACAGAGACGAACAACCATCTGCACTCACACCGAAGGACAATTTGGAGTGTTCAATCAGCCTGCCATGCATGTTTTTGGAATGTGCGAGGAAATCGGAGTACCCGGAGAAAACCCAAGCGAGCCCGGGGAGAACATGCAAACTCCACACAGGAAGGCCCGAGCTGGGAATGAACCCGCGACCTCTGCACTGTGAGGTCGACGCGCGAACCAGCGCTAGAGAACAATATTTTTTAAATTACCGTAAATTCCGGACTATAAGCCGCTACTTTTTTCCCAAACTTTCAACCCTGCGGCTTATTCAGTGATGCGGCCAATATGTGTAATTTTTCTAATGGCCGCCAGGGGCGCTCGCGTAGAAAAGGTAAGATTAAGACCGGTCTTTATGACACTGTTTAATTCTGACACTGAGGACGGTGACTTCCATGGCTTCAGTTCACAGGAGGAAGATGAAGACGGCTCACCTTTCTTTGTAAATATCACGCTTTCTTTGTAAATATGTTGACATGTTTTAATGTGGGCACATGCGGCTTATATACGGGTGCGGCGTGTGTTTGTACAAAATTGGTTTTCCTCTAAAAATGTAGTGGGTGCGGCTTATAATCAGGTGCGCTCTATAGTGCGGAAATTACGGTAGAAGTGACTTGCCATCGTGGCAGACGTTCCCTAGCCAGCGGCACAGTGCCGCCCAGCCATGCTTACATTCATCCGCCCCTCACCACATACACATTTAATGGGACTGACGACAGCACACTGCGCCCTGCTAAGTTCGGCGTGAAAAGGACTTTAAGAGCTACATGAAACCGGCCAAAAAGCTGCCGGCATATCAGGAGCTGCGGGTTGGCCAGGTCTGGATTAGACCGTGTTATGGACATTGACGCACATGGCCACCATACTGAGCTAGTTAGCTAGGACTCTTCACTGGATGCCACAATTTACATCAAACGAGGAGGTGACACCTCAGATGAGCCCCCCGAGTGGTGCCACAAAAGCCGGCTAGCTGATGGCTAATTCCTCTTGTTACGAGGGAAAAGCCTGTAACAACCCGGTGGGATATATTCCACAAACCAGAGGCTTTGAGCAGATATATTTTCACAAACACGGAGGGGTGTGTTGATCTAGAAAAGTTGCATAACAAAGTAGCATCTATTTTTCAGCAGGGTGTGGTTTCATGCATTCAACACCCAGTGCCTGAGAGCAGAGACAAAGGCTTAATTTTCCATGATTTTGGAGTCTTATTTTATATACTTGGCAATAAACACTGAACTGAAAAAAAAAAAAGAAATCGTCAAACATTTCAATTGAAACGAGAACCTCCAAACTGTGAGGTTGATTATAATATATCCCACAACAGATTGTGTTCCAACCTGAGGTTCCAGGAAAAGAAGCTCATGAACAGGTTGCCCCAATATTTGTCCCTTTTGCGCTATGTAACAAAAATATGAGACGCAACAATATGGAAGTGGAAAGGTAAATTGGACACGGGCTTCTAATGTGGTCCACTGGCTCAGACATGTTCAATTTTACAGCCCATGGTTCCACTCTTTGCCACATTTGGGAAAAAATAAAAACCATAACTTTTTTTCCTACGCTCAAAAAAGTGAAACTTTTCACTTGAGACCTCAAGTCAGTGAGTATCAAGTGATTCATTTTGAGGGCACATCTAGAATCAATCCTTTGATGCATTTGCGCTTTTGTTCAAAAAGATGGACCCACCCCCATCACAGATTACATCACGTGAGATCTCAGCTCAACAAGTGCCAAAGGATTCTTTATGTAAGTGACTTTTTCTTTCTTTTTTTGAGACATTGCAAAAACATAGGTCCTCATGGATGAGACCCCAGTTCAGTGAAAGATTTCAAAAATGGATTAGTGACAGTGATTCGTGTTGGAAAGGCTTTTTCTTTGGCTTTAATAAACACAGTCAAATGGATTTGCATTGAATCTTATTGAACCGTTTGCTTTTGAACATTTAAATAAACACTTATTTATAGTTATGTGCAATAAAAGGATAACTGATGGATGGACATTTCATTTGAGTGATTATTTTAATATCGTTTTCTTATACTGAAGTGCAGTGCTATGTTCAAAGTGTGCATAATGTTACAATGGCTTACAAT